>CM051238.1:196515722-197715722 GCA_027917425.1 Gastrophryne carolinensis
TTTTCTGCATTGTCTCTTTGGCTTTCCCTCTCACTCATTAATTCACCCTGTTCCTTTTTTTCTCCCCATATTTCAATGCAATAGTTTTCCATTTTTTTCCTAAAAGTTGTTCCCTCTACTGCTGTCACAATCTTCCTCTCTTTCACATTCTATATTTCCTCTTGTTTACTTCATTATTCATTTTTAGTTTCATTGTAGCGTCAGTTTCTGTAATAGTGACGTGAATATGTGTAAGGCCAGCATTACTATGTAAGCCTTATTCAAACCCTCTCTATGATTGTTCATTTTCTTGCGCAAGCAAACACGCAAACCAGGATTTTGCGAATGCTCGTATTATTCTCGACCAGACGTACACAAGTGTAATTGTTTCGCGTAATCTTTCATTTTAGCCGAGCAATTTTTAGCGCGTTGCCGCAGAGTCTTTGGTTCTCAGTGCTCTGTGGCCATCTCGCTTGCATGCTGGCATACGCATACTAGTTTTTTTTCCGCACTGACCCCCACTTTTGGGGCATCCCCTGTTTGTGTGCTCCCTGCAGTGTGACTTACCTTCTCCCTCCTGGTTCCTTTAGGGGCATTCCATGTAGTGTGCCTCCCTGCAGTGTCACTCACCTTTTTCTTTCTTCCTGTTTTTACTGGTTCCTTTTTGGGCATCCCATGTAGTGTGACCCCACAGTGAGACCTTCTGCACCCTGCTCTGCTTCATGGCACCTGTAAAGACAAAAGGGTCAGCATCTGCTTGAACACCGATTGTGGCATGACCCTTCTCCCAGCAATGTTTCCCCATAGGTATAAATACCTGTGTCTCACGTCTCTCCCACGTGCAGCAGGCCAATGCCTGTATTGGCCTATCTGTTTTGGTTGGCAAGTGACCTCGCAAGACGCTATTCCAAAACAGCATGTGCATAGGCATCTCCAAATCACTCCCTTCCACAGCAACAAATCACTGATGTACCTAGGCAAACTGGCAGACCCAGATTTCCGCCCTTACTGTGTGCCACGCCATGTGCCTTGGTTTGTATGCCTTTACTCCGGTGGAGACTCTGTCACCTGTGCACCCATTTCCTGCTTGTAACACCGCAAACGTGTATGCTGGAATAGCATGAGTACATACCAGCACAATGTGCTCCTGCTCATCGGTGTTAACCGGAAAGGTGAGTTTTGGTGGACAACCTTGGGGGGGTTTACACAGTGGGGCATCCAAATCCAGCACCAAAACCCGGGATAGTCTATGTGATAGGGGATGCCTCACTCACTGCCTATGGGAGAGGGGATGGCTCACTTGCTGCCTATGGGATAGGGGATGGCTCACTTGCTGCCTATGGGATAGGGGATGGCTCACTCAGTCCCTATGGGATAGGGGATGGCTCACTAGCTGCCTATGGAATAGGGGATGGCTCACTAGCTGCCTATGGAATAGGGGATGGCTCACTCACTGCCTATGGGATAGGGGATGGCTCACTAGCTGCCTATGGGATAGGGGATGGCTCACTAGCTGCCTATGGAATAGGGGATGGCTCACTCACTGCCTATGGGATAGGGGATGGCTCACTTGCTGCCTATGGGATAGGGGATGGCTCAATTGCTGCCTATGGGATAGGGGATGGCTCACTCAGTCCCTATTGGATAGGGGATGCCTCACTGCCTATGGGATGGGGGATGCCACGGTGCTTATGGGGATTGGGAGGGGGGAATGCCACACTGCCTATGGAAATTGGGAGGGGGGGCAATGCCACACTACCTATGGGGATTGGGAGGGGGAAATGCCACACTGCCTATGGGGATTGGGAGGGGGGGAATACCACACTGACAATGGGATGGGGGGAATTCTACACTGCCTATGGGGATTGGGAGGGGGGAATTCCAAACTATCTATGGGCATTGAGAGGGGGGATTGAGGGATTTTTCACTTTGCCTATTGTTTGGTTCTTGAGGGGGGATGTGATTTGGTACAACATTTGTTTCAGAATTTTTTTTCTTAATTTCCTCCTCCAAATTCTAGGTGCATCTTATGGGCAGGTGCGTCTTATATTGCAAAAATAAAGTATATATAATTATATAATAACAATAAAGCTTTAGTTTGTATTGTATAATTAAAATCTAGAAAAAAAAAATATATATAATAACTGTATGAATACTATATTGTGTAAACTTGGTTTACTGTACATATGACAATAAAAATAGCCTAAGACCCTTAGAATCCATTTATGTAGATTACAGTGTATCTTTGTCACAGCATTTGGAGCATACAGAATAAAAAACAAATTAATATGAGGAATGCTAGTAAAGGCCGTTGTCCAGCTATAGTCCAGCTATAACTCTAATATCTTCAAACCATGTAGATGTTCGCAATGTCCCTGAAAACATATAGAACTTTACCACACTGGAAATCTGGGTATGACCGCTCATCAGAAAGTGATATGAAACTACAATTTGTCACCAAGATTACAGATTCCTCCCACCCACTATAAACATATATTAGCACTCCTACTGCCAAATGATTACTATATCCAGTCTCCAGCATGTTCTAATCATGCTCCTTGTGATATACAACTGCTAAATTTAGCTTGTTTAGAATAACTCTGCTACTGCTTCTACTCTTCGAGTGTTAAATCAATTACCCACATACCTACGTTCTTCCCTGGACTTATTCTCTAGCTCTGCGCTAGGTTATTATAAGAAGCAATATCCAATTCTCTTGTAAATTCTGGATAACAAAAACTCAATTCCCTAACCTCCACATTCAAATGCACTTTCTCATAAAAACCATGCTGAGGAATTGTTATTTCATTCTCACAATGATGTGTATTCAGATGACAGAGTTATTGCTCTATAACTTCCTTGGTAAAGTTTTTACCCTTAACTAATAATCTAGTTGTGTACTGGCATAGCACAACAGGTCCAGGTGGTAGAGAGTCGTGTATAATGCTTTAAAGTGGTTGTAAACCCAAAGGCAAAAATACGGCATCAATGAGCTCACCTAATGCCTGTCCAGGTTCTTCTCCTTCATTTCCTGGAGTAGAAGCCACAGTCCAAAGTTTGCACTCCTTTCAATTCCAATCATCTATCGTCATGCAAAAAGTGGTGTAACAGCCTCTTTGTCCCTTGGAGCTCCCCTGGAGCCACAGTGGTCCCACTGTAACCCCAAAAAACCCAGTTTGAGACCATGATCCCAAATTTTGTTACATGCCCACGGACCTCCGCTTTGTGAAATCCACCTCACTTCTTCCTGGTAAAACGGCACATGCCTGGACTATCGTTCAATCAGATTATGTAATTTGGCAATCTGCCCCTATAGTGGCCTAGCACAACAGATCCAGGTGCTAGAGAGTTGTGTATAGTGCTATAAAGTGGTTGTAAAAAAAAAAAAGGCAATAATAAGGCATCAATGAGCTCACCTAATGCCTGTCCTGGTTCCTTTTCTTTATTTCCTGGAGTGCAGGGTAGAAGCCACAGTCCAAGGTTTGCACTCCTTTCAATTCTAATCATCTATTGCCATGCAAAAAGTGGCCTAACAGCCACTTTGTCCCTTGGAGCTCCACTGGAGCCACAGTGGTCCCACTGTAACTCCCAAAAACCCAGTTTAAGACCATGATCCAAAATTTTGTTCCATGCCCCCGGACATCCCGAATGGGTTGTCCACTGTGTGAAACCCACCTCACCTCTTCCCGGTCAAACCACGCATGCCTGGGCTCTCGTCCAATCAGAGCTGTTTGCCGTGATTATGTAATTTGGCAATCTGCACCTATAGACCTCAATGGGGAGTGCAAGCGAGCGCATCCCCAGTGGCATCCCACCCCTGCTTATCTGAATGGCTGGGGTGGGAGCACATGTACAGTCCAAGGATGCAGGGGATCCTCATCCTCATTTATCGCAATTAATGTATTTTTATTTTAAGTCCAGAGGTCTGGGAGAATCCAACCATTATTTTTCATATTAGTTTGATCTGTGATGGTGAGAAGAAGATCATGCGCAAAAAATCTGTATTTCTGCTCTCTCCCCCCACACAACCCCCCCCCCCCCCCCCCCGGACCTCCCTTACCATTCTTAACATGGTTGCAAGAACCTTGATTATTAACAGAAAGAGCCCAGGGAAGAGGGGGCATCCCTGTTCCTGTGGATCTCTATTGACCTTGTTTGATATTCCCTGATAGGAAATGCAGCTTTAGGTCTGGAATATATCCTTTTTATTGTATTAAAGAATTCCTTTCCAAATCCCCACTTTCTCAATATAAGGAACATATATAAGGAACATAAAAGCCCTAATTAACTGTGTCAAATGCTTTGAGGAGATCTATCGACAAGAGCACCTCCCCTCTATAGTTCCTTCTTGAATTCAAACTCCACCTGGTCTGGATGGATTAACCCATTCAAAAACATGTTTAATCTAGTGACCATACTTTTTGTTAAGATCTTGGTGATTATTAGTGATCATTGGTGATATTGGTCTATAATTTTCACATTGTGTGGAATCTTTTCCTTTTTTCAGAATTAAAAATATATTTGCTTGTAAGGCTTCAGTTGCAATTGCCTAACATTGATTGATTATATTGTATCATAGTTTAAAATGATGAAGAAGTAAGAAACTAAACTTTTTATAGTATATATGTTGACGATATAATACTTTTCAATAGCTTCTGCTTGTCTCTGAATGTAATTTGGGGACTTTGGATTGACTGCAGTTTACATGTATGACAAGTTATGACGGTAGATGACACTGTTACCAATGCTTATCTGTAGTCTCTCTATGTATTTTTCTGCTGTGTTGTGTTTTCTGTATATTAAGCTATGCTCTATCATTCCTTTTTTCCTGTCTGTGTTAGCCACCATGATAAGGTGACATTCTCATACTGCCCTGTGTCCAGCTCTCGAATGTTGCTGGTGGAACATTGGGGGGTTCATCGTATAGTTTTTTTTTGTAAAACTCAGTGAATTCATCTTTTCTAGGTTCTGACTGAACAACCCCTCTTTTGCAAAGAGTGTATTATCTTGTATTGGATTTAAGGATGCTGCTAATAGTTTGCCCAGTCACCTTTTTTTCAATCTACATATATAGGAGTTTAGTTTATTCTAGAGGTCTTGCGCCTCCATTATTATCCATGCATTGTCCAACCACGGGATTTTAACAATCTTACAGTTTGGGATTTTACTGGTAGTTGGAACAGGAAGAACATGATCTATGCTTGAATATGATTTGTGGGCTGCGGAGAAGTCTTCCTCCATGCATCCAACAAATCATATTTGGCCAACAACCCCATCCCTTCCACCTTAGGCTTAAGTTTCTCAAACATTGATCAAAAAATGTATTTGTTTAGAATTTGGGGCATAATAACTAACTAATAAAACCTTTACTCCCACGATCAAGCACACCACTAAACTATATCTACGCTCTGTATTGTTCCTCCAAGATGCTTGGTACTCTTTTGGATAGGAGGATTGCAACCCCATTTTTCTTTTATTCTGCACAAGACACATAAAATTAGGAAATTTACTATGTAGATATTTAGGGGTATGGGTGCAAGTTTGCTGCCCCCGTTCGTTATCTTTTATTGTAAGCTCCAGTCATGGTGATTACTAATAAGTAATTAATAGCAGTTATTATGTAAATGGCGCTAGTAAAAGTAATTAATTGAGAAAGTTCTCACAGTGCCAGGCCCTGTATCATATATAGAGGCTAATCAGTCCTTGGCTTTGAGATAATGTGTGTTCTTCCACTGCAGCCGCAGTCAGCCCCATCTTGCCGAGCCCTATTGCCAAAAATGGGGAGGGGATCATAATGAGTAGGGGGAGGCAGGAGTCCCCCATATCCCCCGAGGCTGTCCACTGCCACTCACTGTTCTGTCCCGCTGTACCTCAGGTGCAGATGCACCAGAGCACCTCGTCTGCAGATCCCAAGGTCTCCAAACCCACTTTCACAGCGGCGCCCCATCACCCGCTGCCGACTTGATGAGCAATGAGCGAGATCAGCTCCACCCAACACTCTACAAAGCTCAACATGACTCACGGCTCTCTGTGTCCAGCTCTAGCGACTCCTGAATCTCCCGGCAGCTCAACACAGGTGGGTCATCCACTTCCTTGGTGCGCTCTCAGCTGCTCACATGATGAGAGAGGGCATCTTCACCACGCTCATGCCTGCACGGACGTGGGTCTGCCTATTCCCTCCCTTCCTTCCCTTGAACTTGATGTAATTTGGATTGGATTGTGTCTTTTTATGGTGAGCTGAAGTTTTCATTATGATTTTGAATATAGTGATTTTTTAATATTATCCTTGCTGGCTACTTTACCGCATAAGGCTTATTGCTGAGAAGTGAGCATTTATAGCCATGCAGGGGATTATTGTGTTTCTAAATACTAGCTGCCATTTGTTAACATCTGTAACACAAGTCTTATTCCTTATTAGGGTTTACATACTTATTTTTTAGGATTTGCCTTAATATTTATAGCTATCTGTTTTTCAGTGCAGGGCTTTGCTAATCATTATAATTACATTCCATATACTTCCTTAATGGCATTTTAATTTCCAAGCAGTGTTTATGAATGTAAATGCTTTGAATGCCTAATCATTTTTAAAACTTTCTCTCCTCTCTCTTCTTTAGCCTGTTCTTCTTTGTCAATTTCTCCACTGGCTGCCAATGTCCAGAAAAAATTCAGCTTCAAATTCTAACTTTGACATAACTTCCACATCCTATCAGTGAGCCCTGCATTTGAGAGATACTCAACCTTCTCTTAGCAGAACACCATCCAATGGGAACTGGAAACAGGTGCACACATATGTGGGAATGTACCCCATTGTACAGCTGTTCCTTGTTTCACTATTATACAGCACTCTATTAGTAAAGGGTGAGCATCTCCTGAATTCAGGGCTCACAGGCAACATGGGCAGGCAGGTTAGGGTCCTTGCATACCTGGTCCCCACCTGGCACAGAGTTTCCAGGGAGAGATTTAAGGCCTTATTTATTAAGTGTGCTGTTTAGCATCTCTCTGGTGGCTATAGCATCAGTTTTGAAGCGCCAGCGTCTTTGTCTTTTCCGATGCCACAATTTAGACTACAATGGCACCAGAGGTTGCAGCACCGAATGCTAACTAATTTGCTTTGATTGTTGCATTCAGCCTATGTCAGCACCCGTTGGACCTGACTACCAATTTTAACAGCGCCAGTGACTGCCACTTTGTGACTCTGTCTTTTTGGTGCTGCAGATTGTTTTCTATATGATTTTTTTTCATCCTGAAAAGTTTGGCACTGTATTTTTCTGGGGCTGGTCGGCGTTTCATTATTACAGTTACAAGATATCATTGCTAGAGACAAAGGAGAAAAACTTTACAGTGTGTTTAGACTGCATTTTAGCTGTTGTTGTCCAAATCCAAAGTTAAGGTAATACGATTTATTGGCTAACTCAATAGATTTAAAATGCAAGCTTTTAAAGCGATTCAAGCTTCTTCTTCAGGCATAAAACAGATCTGTAACTGACACATATTTATACAGAAAACTACAGAGCAGGCACAATTGTTTCTCTACTGACACATGTGAATAATAGCAAAGTCATAAAATTGTAAGTTGTGAGATAAGGATCAGGGGGATTATGACAAGGGATGTTTGGCTGATAAGAATTGGATGGGGAAGAGAGAGGCTGTGAAATTTTTATTGCCCTGTCCAAATTACACGTTATCAAGCAAAACAAGCCTTAAAAAAACTATTTACCGTAAAAAAAGACATTTGGCAAACATCTAGGTCTTGTGTTTCCAATATTGACAAGTCCCAATGCAAGTTCTGTACAAAAAATGTGTCTAATATTAATTATAAGCATAAAGCACTGCAATACATTTCTGCCCATTGTGCTCTATGTTATCTTGACTTACAGCACCACTAAACTGGCGCTGCTTCATCCAGAGCGTCTGGTGCTGATGTTGAATAAGATCACAGCTAGTGGCCGAATCAACGCAGCCTGTTTTTGGTCTCTAAAATTTCACCCTGAATGCCGCTGATACTTCATAAATCAGGCTCCCCATTGGCTTTAACCTACAAAGCTCTCTCAGGTCAGGCCCTTTCCTACATGTCATTGCTTATTATAAATTACCAACCTATATGCAGTCTCTGCTCTGTCCATGGACTCATCATGTTTTGTACCATTAACAGGGTGTTGAAGGTACAAAAGGTACCCTTGTCTTCAGGACTTCAGTTATGCTGTCCACTTTTCTAAAATGCCCTCCCACATACAATTTACCATTCCCCAACCCTCCAAGCCAAAAGTGCCCTCTAAACTCACCTATTCAAGGAGACTTATAATCTCCAAGTGATGTTACATTGGCAAAAAAAAGCTGAATGAAGCTGAGCGTAGCACACCAATAGGTCATTCAGTATAACTTATGCTCTTACTTTTATTTTTGCAGCCATAGGTTCTTTCTTGATTTCTCGTTTTTTTGTAAATCCCGTATTTTAGATATTAGTCATGTATTAAATTCAATTCCCTTTTTTAATTAAAGACAATACCTCTTAAAAATGAACTTTGAAGGGCCTGGAGTCTAAAAGAATCCACTTTTGTCTGAAACCCCCCAGGTTGCAATACAATGTATTGCTTTTAAATATGTTTCAATAGGAATAAGCAGCTTCAATTGCTGAAAATACTTCTAAATGCTGCCACCTAGTGGGGCAAAAAACGTCTGAAATCAACATCTTAGGCTCGATAGTTCTCTTCCATCTCTCCCAAGGAAAACTAAAAATTGACAGGACTCAGAGGCCCTGTTCAGCGCTGGACAATGCATGGCATAAGATAAGTATCAGTTAATTAAGATTAGTAAAGAAATAAGTTAAATGTGTGGTGTATTTTTTTCAAACCTTTCACATCACCCAATCACCCCATAACAGGCTGTGCGCAGAACCCCCCATCACCCCATAACAGGCAGTGTGCAGAACCCCCCATCACCCCATAACAGGCTGTGTGCAGAACCCCCCATCACCCCATAACAGTCTGGATGGCAGAACTCCACCATTACAAGATGTGCGGCAGAACCCCCTCAACACTCTGTAACAGGCTGTGTGTCAAACCCCCCCATCACCCCATAACATGCTGTTTTCAAGATCCCACCATCACCCTATAACATGCAATGTGGCAGACCCCCCCATAACAGGCAGTGAGGCAATACTCCCATCATCCTATAGCAGGCTGTGTGGCAGAACCCCCATCACCCCACAACATGCTGTGTGCAAAAAAACCCCAATCCTTTCATACCAGGCTGTGTGGAATAACCCCCCAATCACCCTATTACAGGAAGTGTGGCAGAATCCCCACACCACCCCACACCAGGCAGTGTGCAGACTTCCCCATCACCCCATAACAGGAAATGTTCAGAAGCCCCAAATCACCCCTAACAGACTGTGTGGCAGACCCCCACCCATTGCCCCATAACAGCAAGTGTGGCAGAACCCCCCATAACCGGCAGTGTGCAGAATCCCCACAATCACCCTATAACAGACTGAATGAGAGAAGTCCCCCATCACCCCATAACCGGCAGTGTGCAGAATCCCCACAATCACCCTATAACAGACTGAATGAGAGAAGTCCCCCATCACCCCATAACAGGCAGTGTGGCAGACCCTCCTCATCTCCCCATAACAGGCAGTGTGGCAGAACCCCCCATAACCCCATAACAGGCAGTGTGCAGAAGAATCCCCACAATCACCCTATAACAGACTGAATGAGAGAAGTCTCCCATCACCCCATAACAGGCTGTGTGGCAGAACCCTGTCTCCCCACAACATGTTGTGTGCAGAATCCCCCCATCACTCTATAATGGCGTAAGACAATACAGTCATGTTGGCATATGGTGGCCATCCCCCAACCATCCACTACTCCATCCATCTGGACCATGTCACTCATCAATAAACAAGACTGTTAGAAAATGAGTCTTCATGTATGTCTGTGCGGCACTAGTTTGCGGTGGCCAAATACTAGGTTTATGCACAGCTGCAGGCCTCTGCAGGATCCTATACCGTGAGGCTCACAGGACTCCAGAGGCTCCAGCAGCTTCAAATGTTGCTTTGTAATGGCATTTTAGCATCGGCTCTACTAATACAATGAATTTGTCTGGCAGAAACCTTCCTCGTTATGTCTTTATGAGTATGATGATCACACTGTTTTTGTGATATAAGTAATGTTTGATTACCTTGTTCAGGGCAGAACACTACCTGACACCTTCCATCCAATAGGCACAAGCTGCCAGTGTGCATTGTGGCATCTAGCCCCCTATTGTGTGGGGGAGTTAAGTGCACATGCAAAGTCTACCTGCAGTGATAGGCTTCCCCTAAGCATTGCACAAGTGACTACCCTGGCTCCTTGGTTGTCCTCCAAAAAATAGGCTTTGTTTAACCAAATGAGCATTTCTCAGATCTGTACTATTGATGTCATTGCTTTTAAGTGACCCCCCCCCCTTCTCCACAGCTCACCCTATACTCACCTCATTCAGTATTCCTCATCAGCATGTATCAGCATGCTTCAGTATAGAGCAAAGCTTTTAATATTCTACTATATTCTATTATACCCCGCCCTAAATGCGCCCACTGGCAGACATGCCTCTGTGGGGCACCGCATCGCTATGGGATCCCAAATAAGGTAAGTATACAGCAAGCCAGTGGGGATGCCCCTAAGAGGAACATCGTATCACTCCTTGTGGCATCCCAAATTGGGACTCCCTGCTGTGTGAACCCACCGGGTATCAACCCAATCACTCAACTACCCATATTCCAGTGGCGCATGTGTGGGCCATGGCCCTTAGCTAGGCGGGTAACTGCACCAGGCCTTTGTGAAAGGTCAGCGCAGGTACGTCCCCAGCTAGAGGTGAGCAGGCATGCGGCCAGCAGCGTAAGCGGCTTTATCCAGCTCTTTAGCCGCTGTGATGTCACCGAATGGAGCCAAGTGTGTTGAATGGTTGAGTGGTCCACACCTGCAACGTGAGAACCCTGGAAAGGTGAGTTTGCCGGATGATCCGTGGGGATACACAGAGTGGGGCATACCAAATCAGGATTCCCCATCTAAGAGGAACAATATCCAAGAGAGTTGTAATTCTTGAGTGTTGTTCTGGGGATGAAGATCACTCATCTGACCACTTCAATTCCACAGGTTAGTGTAAGGGAGGAGAGCTCCACAGACAGAGCCCCCCCCCCCCCCCCCCCCCCAGCAATAGATTAGGACTAAAGAGGAATCTTTAAAGATGAAATTCAAGCTTTTGTAACCCCCCAACCACCTGTGCTAAGCCTGATTTGGGAGGCGGGCTCTACATGGCAGCCATAAAAACAGAGTGAGAGTTAGACTTCAGTTACAGAGCAGTACAGTCACACTGCTGCATGGGATTGAGTGACTAGCCTGTCAATCACTGTCTCAGCATCAGCTTCCATGTAGATGAGGTGAGTTGCTAAAAGAGAGGGAGGCAAGCAAAATAAAGAACAAAGCTTTATGTCAGGAACATAAACAAAAGATGCACTGCTGCCTGGCAAAAAAATAACAGAACATAACCTAGAGTAGGCCACAGAGGGAATCCCCAGGGTCCCGGGGCATTGACCGGCCAGGCAGAACACAGAATCCAGGAACCTCTGGGCATAGGATAGAGGCCTGCTGGAATACAGGACAGAGCTTGATGGTGATCCTCGAACAAGGGCTGAGGGTGCGGCACCATATTTGTAGGCCTCAGCCAGGTGCTGCATAATAGGAGGATTAATGGCAGGCAGCTTCCCAGGACACTCACTGGAGTTGCAAGGCAGCACAATGCCACCAGCAGGATGTCCGCAGAAGTACCCAACCATTACAGATAGCGTGTTTATTACTACCACTCCCTCACCTCAGGAATCCACCAAATAACCCCATGGCTCCCTGATGGGCCACTCTGAATATGTACCTGGATACCTTAAAGTGAACCAAAACCCAGGATTTTGACTATCCTGGGTCTTGATCCTTGCTCCCGGGACACCCCGGTCGGGGGTTGCCCCGCTGTGTGAAACCCCCTGGTCACCGAAACAAACTCATGCCTTCACGGTCCTCTCACGTCGGCTCGTCTAAGTCTTCGTCTAAAGCGAGCGGTTCCGAGTGCACTGGCGGCCACATCCAGCTACCCTCTAACAGGGAGTGTGCCTGCGCCGGCCACTCACAAATGCCTGGCACAGGCAATCGCCTTGCTAGAGGCATAGCGGGGATGCGGCAGCGGCTTGTGCATGTGGCTTTGGTTTGGAAAAGAAAGTGAGTTTATGGCCAACCTGGGGGGTTTCACACAGCGGGGCAACCCTCAATCAGAGTGCCCCAGGGGGAGGGAATCGATCGGTCCGGGAATCTTATACATCTCCATGTGTTTTGGTTCATTTTAGCAGTGACATATGCACATCCAAAATAGCTATGTAATGCCCTGATCATGGGGAACAAAAATGAACCAGAATGACTTTCTGAATTGGTGCTTCTGCATCTCCCACTACACAGTCATAAATGCAAATAAAAGGCTATAGCTGGTATAATAGTGAATTGTATTAGTATCACATGCGATAATAAACCAGAACAAATCATGCACAATGTAAGAAGCCAACTGTTTGTCCTGGAAATAACTGCTAGAAGACCCCATAGCATGCTAGCATTTGAATAATGCTCATCTCTAATCATGTCTACAGATTGTTCTATATTCTTTGTTTGGCAATCTCCTGGGAGCAATCAGCATCTTTGCATAATGTAGCAGCAGAAGTTTTAACAGTCTCATAATTATTGCCAATCTGGAAAAGAATATTCTTTGTCTTTTTAATGGCACGGGTATTGCATTTTTTAGTTCTAAACTATAATTTATTTTGCCTAGCCTGAATCAGCATTCCTCTATATAAAACTGAGTAGGCATGTACTCTCTTGTTTTTCAGAGCTATGATTTCAGTTCTCTATTATAGAGAAAAATAAACATAATTATTGATTAAAAAAATGCCATTTATAGAGTTATTTCTTCAGTGTTTCTCTCCCGTTTTATTCCAGGAATGTTTATCGTTCTGTCACTAGATTTGATTTACAATTCTTTTTGAAGAAATATATTTTTGGAATGTGCATTCAAATATCATATTTCACATTAGCCTTAGGTTTACCTTAACAAAACTTTCTACAGGAACCTGTACTTATGTTATGCATAGAAATATTATTATTATTTATTTATAAAGCACCATCATCTTCCGCAGCAATGTAGAAAGTAGTAATTACAGACAGGGAAGAACATACAGTACATAGACTATTACAAGTGCGGTTTTATAGAGTTCACAATGCATATTCTCAATATAAGATTCAATAGGAGAGAGCCCTGCCCTTTGAGCTAACAGTCAAAAGAATAAGGGGTACACAGTGGGAGGATCACAAACAGTCCGTATTGAGTTTTATGACATGTGCCCTTTATAGAATTGCTTAAGCCAGGTTGTATGCTTGTCTGAATAAGTGGGATTTGAGGGCACATTTGAAAGCTTGAGGGCTGGGGAGTGCCAGATTGAGTGGGGAAGGGCATATCAGAAGATTGGAGTGGCACACAATAAGCCCTGGAGACAAGCACGAGAGGAGGTGGAGAACAGAAGAAGGTTGGAGGCAAAGAGGAGGCTGCGTCGGGGAGGCCGATTCATTAATAGCGGCAGGTAGCGACAGTTGAGCGACTGTAGCAGTATTTTCACAGCGCCCGCTAGTAGTCGCTGTGCTTGGCCATTGTTCGGTTGTTGATAGCGACTGAGTCGGTGTGCAGTAATATTGAATACGGGGTGACGAGTCGCTGTTTGACAGGTTACGCAATGTATGGGTGCGCATGATAGCGACTGGTCAAAGCGACCGGCTCCCACCATATTCATCAAAAAATCACGCTCAAAAAATTCTCGCGCTGTGAAATGCATGTTTAAACCCCAGAGCGCTGGCGGCGATGTGTTAAAAGTAGTTTTTTAACCCCCAAACCACCATATTTTTGGAAACCAAAAACAAAAAAAATTAATAAAGAATTTAAATATGAATACAATAATATCAGACCTGTAATATCAATTCAATTTTTTTTACCTTAAAAAAAGTATCTAACATGGCAGAAGTGGTCACAGAATTTTTCACATTTGAAAAAAACAAAAACATTAATAACAATTAATTATGAATATTTAAAGATTGTTCCATTGAAATGCATTGGAGAGCGCCAGGTAGCGAGAGGTCATACCTGTCGCTGTTCAAGGTCGCTCGCTGGCGCTGTGGGGTGAGGCTGGAATAATGATGAATGAGTGGCTATATGACGCTATCTCAGTCGCTAAGCAGGATTGGCTTGATAAATGTGTGATTGTGGTGGGGAACCGGCGTTCTCGTGGCGGTGACCGTCATTACCGGTCGCTCACCATTCGTTACCTGTCGCTATTCCTGTTGGATTAGAGATGAAATGTAGGGAGGAGCATGGCTGGCAGAGCTTTGTATGTAAGATATTACCACCTTGTGGACCCCCCAGTGGCTGAATTTAATGACCAGAGTATATTTCCTTGTCCACGCATCAGTGTGCTTATCACTCGTCTTGAAAAATTCAAATTCAATAAATAAAAACTTACTAATGGATTCAATAACTATATATTTTATACTATACTGTTTTTTTAGTTTAATCTCTTTTTATTGGTAATTTTTCAAATACAAGCAAAAATAACAATACAAGGAAAGGAAATACAGTCGAGAAGACATAAAGACAGTCCGTGCTCCCCCCCCCCCCGTCCCCAGGCACAGCTGGGCCGATCCAAGTCCCCCCCCCCCAGCCACACGCTCCCAAGTATAAAACTTGCACTCGAAAGCACGCCGCACCTGCATCTCTCCATCTTTCCGGTGGCCCGCAGAGTCGCCAGCGTACAGGCTCCCAGTAATCCATCTCCAACGCGTCTAAGGCCACCATTGGGGGGCGCCTCGGCGCCTCAGCGCACACGTAGGGGGCCCCAGGGCCGCACCGCGCCGGGCCCCCCCATCCGCCCCAGGCACCAGACCTCCCAACCCGGAGGGGAATGACAGGAATTCCATCACACGTAGCACCAGTAAAGGGCTCAGGCACCGCCCCGGAGGGCGCCAACTGGGGGGAAAGGAAGGCCCGAAGCGCGCACGCCCCAGAGGAGGCCCCCAGATCAGTCCGGGTCGTAGGGAGACCAGCGTGGAGGGGCCAACCCAGTCGGAGGGAGGGGGGAATCCACGGCACAAAAAGAAAATGTGTAAGGTGAGTAGGATATTAAGAAAGTGAGATGAACAGAAGGGGGGGGGGGAAGGCAAGGATAGTGGGGGGAGGGGAAGCAGTACACGGGGAGGGGAAGAAGCAGGTAGTGGATCCCACACCGATGGCCTGTTGACACGTGTATTAGGAAGGTCTTTCCAGCCTCGAACCTCATCCGAGAGGCCTCTCATTCACCGCCGACTCCTGGCCTCATGTAGGCCTTTGCCGCGTCCGACTCCCTGAACCTGATCCAGTTCATCCAGGTTGTCCAGTGTCCTTCTGCTCTCTCTCTATCTACTGCTATCCGTTCCTCCATTCTAAGTACATGGTCCATTTCAGCGAACCATTCTGCTATGTTTGGAGGAACGGGGGATTTCCAGTGCCTGGGGATGATTGATCTTACTGCCGTGAGGAAATATTTGAGAACTCCTTTCTTCGCCTTGGCAATAGAGCCAGGGATCAAGGAGAGCAGAGCGACCCCCGGACTGTTCGGTACTACCGAGCCCTCAACCTCAGTGTGGATCTTGAAGAGCTTCAGGATTGGGGGACACTCCCACCATATATGTAACATCCCTCCTCGAGGTTTCCCGCATCTCCAGCAAGCGTCCGATTCTCCAGGTGAGTACAATGCTATGTCTGCCGGGCACCGGTACCACCGCGTGAGCACTTTGTAGTTTTTCTCCTGAGCAGAGCTGGCCCCCACGAGTTTATGTGTCAGCGTGAAGATCTTCCGGGCGTCTTCCTCTGTGATTACTATCCCCAGATCTCTCTCCCATTTGGACATGAACTCCAATTCCGATGTGTGCTTGGAAGCCACCAGTAGACTATAGAATGTCGATATCACGTGTTCCAGTGGTTGCTCCTGTGTGAGGCATTCCTCCAAAGGTGTCAAGGGGAGAGCTGCCCTGGCAAGGCGCCCCCCCGCGTTGAGGAATGCCTCCAACTGCCAGTGGTGCAGCCAGGACAAGTGCCCACCCACATTTTGTTCTCTCAAATCCGCCAGGGATGGCAGTCTCCCCCCCACCAGCACGTCCCTCAGCCTAACATCATCCCTCTCACTCCAGGTCAGGAATCGAGGAGTGTTCTGTCCCGGTATAAATTCCGGGTTGTTAAAGAGGGGGGTAAGGGGGCCCGGCCTGCTCACCAGTTCTTCCTGCCTTTGCAATCCGTCCCAGCTGTGAAGAAAATGCTGGATCAGGTAGGGGAACCCTTTTCTATTAGCGTTTCCCATAGTAGGTGTCCACGGGAGGGAGCATGGGTTATACCCCAGAAGATCCTGTTCCAGTTGGACCCACAACTTGTCTTTTTTCCTGAACTTCCAGTCCGCCATCCTCGTAATGATGGCCGCCGAGTGGTAGAGCTTCAGATCTGGAGCCCCAGTTCCGCCCCTACTCTTGGGTCTGACCAATATATTTAATCTGATACATGGCTTCCGTGCACCCCAAATGAACCTCAGGAAGGCTGCCTGTAGGGCTTTGAAAAAGTGCCGGGGGAGTCTAATCGGGATAGTTTGAAAAAGATATAGGAACCTGGGTAGTATATCCATTTTTAGGATATTTATCCTTCCGAACCACGAGTATCGTCCCCTATCGTACTTCGCTAGGTCCTGGGTAACTTTGGTCTGTAGAGCTTTGAAGTTCAGCTCATAGAGGTTGTTCAGATCAGACGGTATAAGGGTTCCCAGGTACTTTATTGCGGAAGGCTGCCACTTGAAAGGGAAACTGCTCCGGAGTCGCTCCACTAAGGGCTGAGGCAGAGTAAGGTTCAGTGCCTCAGACTTTGCATAATTGATACGGAAGTTGGACAGTTGGCCAAATCGCTCAAACTCCCTAAGCACTGCCGGGAAAGATATGGCCGGGGAGGTCAAGTGGAGGAGCAGGTCGTCCGCGAAAATCGAGGCTTTATATTGCCTCTCACCGCATTCGATTCCCCTGATATCCGGGTTGTTTCTAATAGCTATCGCCAAGTGCTCCATTGTGAGTATATATAGCAGGGGTGAGAGAGGGCAACCCTGACGAGTACCATTTGTGATTGTGAAGGCATTGGATAATATCCCGTTAGTTCTCACGCGGGCCGAGGGATTCTGGTAAAGCGCCAGGATCTTGGAGATAATAGTGTGACCCATGCCGATCTGAGAGAGGGTGGCCCTGAGAAAGCGCCAGCTTACCCTGTCGAACGCTTTCTCGGCGTCGCAGGATAGGACACATGCTGGAGTGTTAGTCTTATGTACGTAAGCGATGAGGTCCAGTAACTTGTTGGTATTGTCCCTAGCCTCGCGGCCAGGGACAAATCCCACCTGGTCCAAGTGTATTAAATGAGGAATCAGCGGCTTGATTCTAGTGGCTATTATTTTTGCGTACAGCTTCAGGTCTACATTTAGTAAGGAGATAGGCCTGTAACTGCCGCATATTGAGGGATCTTTATCCGGTTTAGGGATCACCGTGACTATGGCTTCCAGCGCCTGTTTAGGAAAAGGGGTGTCCTCTCCTATATGGTTGAAGGCTCTCACTAGCCAGGGTGCCAGCTGCGGGGCCAAGGTCTTGTAGAACCGCGGAGTGAAACCGTCCAGGCCTGGGCTTTTCCCCGCTGGGGCTTCCCGGATGGCCCTCAGGATTTCATCTTCCGTGAAGGGCACCTCCAAGTCTGCTGCGGCATCCTCAGCGATTGTTGGGAGTGGAGTCTCCGCTATGTAGTCATTTATGCTTGTTTCTAGCGCCGCTGCTGAGGCTTGGTTAGTGTCCGGGTGGAGGTTATATAAGCTGCTGTAAAAGCTTCTGAACACCTCTGGGATCTTAGACGGGTCCGTAACGACCTCTCCCTTCCCGGAGTTGATACTAGGAATGTATGTTACTCTTGTCCTACTGTGGAGCGATCTGGCCAGGAGCTTCCCACACTTATCAGCCTGTTCATACATTGAGGCCCGTTGTCTATCCCTATATCTAAGATGCGCTTGGTCGTAGATTTTGAGTAAGTTGTTTCTGTGGAGCGAAAGCTCTGATAGCAGCTCCGGAGTGGGATCTTGTTTGTGTCTGGTTTCCAAGTCATTGATAGTATCTAGTGTCTTAACGACCAGCGCCGCCCTCTCGCGCTTCAGCCTTGAACCCTCTTGGATAAATATTCCCCTGAGGACGCATTTAAGTGCCTCCCATTGGATTGTTGGTGAGCAGTCATCCCCTTCATGGTCGGCTGCGAAGTGGGTTATCGCTTCTCTGATTTTGGTCATGCATGTTGTGTCTTTTAGCAGATTGTCATTCATGCGCCAGTTCCAACTCTTCGGTGCTGCATTTGGTAGATCGAACGCTACGAAGACCGGCGCATGATCCGACCACAAAAGGGGGCCAATGCGCGATTCAGGGTGCCATTGCAGGGCGTGATGGCTCATGAAGATATAGTCGATGCGACTGTAAGATCCGTGCATGGGCGAGAAATATGTATAATCTCTAGCTTGTCCATGCTCTAATCTCCATACATCTATCAGCTGCATACCATGGAGTGTCTTCCGTAAGGACTGCAATTTTCCCAGTGGTACAGAGGACCTTCCGGATGAGGAGTCCAGGGTGGGGTTCAAAGTAAGATTGAAGTCACCTCCCAGGATCAAAATTCCTTCAGCGAACTCCTCCAATCTCCTAAGGTACCTCTGGAGTGCTCCCGCCTGGTCATGATTCGGCAGATATATGTTCGCCACTGTATACTTTTTTTGATGGATCGTTACCTTAAGGAAGACAAATCTTCCCTCGGGGTCCACAAGGTGATCTATCTCTATGAAGGGCAGGGATTTGTGGATCGCGATGGACGCACCCCGAGATTTGCTCTGCGGGTTGGTGCTGTGAAACCATGACGTGAAGTATCTATGGCGTAGATTCGGCACTTTATCTCTCTGGAAGTGGGTTTCCTGGAGGAGAAGAATGCTCACCTTCTGCTTGTGTAGGTCATAGAGAACCTTGGAGCGTTTTTCAGGGACATTTAGCCCTTTGATGTTCAGGGAGCAGACTGTCAACTTAGCCATACCGCAGAGGAGGCGTCGGCTCTGGGATGAGCGTGGAGTAAAGCAGTGACTATAAATGTCAGGTGTCAGGCAGCCGAGAGGGGAGTGCAAGCAAGAGGCGGGGCCAGACGGTTTAGGAGGATGAAGTCTAGGAAGGGTAGGGAAATAGGGGTACGGTAAGAAAAAGGGAAAGGGAGAAGGGTATAGTGGTAAGAAGAAGAAAAAAGAGGAAAAAAGGGGGGAGGGGGAGTGCCGGAAGATGAGCACAAAAGGAGGTTTCCAACTAACGGGGGGAAGGGGGGCGGGACTTGAATTAGGTGGGAAGCTACGCAGCTCCTATAGGGGGAGGAGGTAGGTAAGGGGTGGGAGTGGAGAGGGAAGTTACGATTCCAGAAGGGGGTATTAGGGAGAGCGGGACACCGGGGTCAGGTGAACCCGCGCTAAGCTCTATCAGGAGGGGTTCCGCGGAGCCAAGGACCGCGAATACCCTCGTTTCCCTGTGTGGGGAAGCGCCGGCAGCGGTGGCGCTAAACCCAGTCAGGGGTACCTAAGTTGGGGGTATGTAAGACGGGAACAGCAAAGGCGTAGGAGATGCACACACTGGAAAGAAATGTCACAGTATATACGGACTAATAAAAACAAGAAATAAGAGCTAAGAGATAAGGAAACAACTGTCTCCTCCAATACAGGCCTTAACCACGTTATAACATTATGACAATGCAACATCTTGATACCCTGTGGGCCCAAGGCCCCGGGGCGGAGCCCGCGATCGGTCCGCATGGGCTGGGGGGGGGGGTCACCCCCCACCCCATCCAGCGGTAGTTCCAACCCCCCCCCGCCCACCCCCCACAAACAGGAGGGGGGGCAGGGTAGTCAATGCCCCCTTCAGACCCGAGGTCGAAAGGTTCCTGGCACCCGCATAGGGGGGCCGAACACTCATATCACCGGCTCCAGACCCCCGGCCCGAGCACAGAAGGTGCAGTCATTAATTGTCAATCTTCGAAAAGTTTAAGAGTAACTGAACAGCAAGCTTAATCAACATTCAACTCCTGAGGCTGTAACATTGTAATCCCATAGGTGTTACACAAACAAGGACACCCACCCGGGCCAAGCCATAAGGCCCAGAGCGGACCCCCAAAGCGCCACCCGGTCAGGTGTCCCGGCCCGCGTTAGTGAGGAGGGCACGCCCCCCCCCCCCCCGAACCGCCCGACCCCACCCCTTGGAACAAATGGGTGCGAGAGCGAAGCCGGGCGGTCGGGGCGGCGGGCCGCCCCAAAGGCCTCCCCCCCACCCGAAACACCCCAGGGCAATCATTAAAACCAAAACTAAAGCCCAATAACCAAGGAGGCAAGGTGCCTCAAGACAATGCAGCAAAGAGGGGCGTATTTTTGGCCGGACCTCCCCCAGCGGGCGCCCCCCAGAACCACCCCCACCAACCTCGGGCCGCCCCACCCCTCCATCCGTGGCGGGCTCCCCCCAGGAGGGAAAAAGCCCTCGGCTCCAGCGGGGCATGAGGACGGCACCAGGCGGCCCGGGCAAGCGAGGTGGCCATTTTCTGTGGTGACAGGGTCGAAGCGCCGGTCAGCCCCAGGGGGCCCAACGAAGGGGGAGGCCGCGGCCCAATGATGCCTCATCTCAAGCTCTGTCGCCGGGTAGGGGTTCCCGACGTCTCGGCCCTTCCCCCGCCCTCACCGGCGGACCACGCAGCCTCCGCCCCCTCGGTCCGCCCGGCAGGAGCTCCAGTGTTGGCGCGAGCCAGTCCGGGATCTGTATTGGGTCAGCGTCCAGGAAAACGAAAAGTTGCGGAAGCTGGTCATACGTCTTCAGAGCGAAGGATCTCCCATTTCTACAGATGATGAGGTGAAACGGAAACCCCCAGCGGTAGGAGGCCCCTTGACGCTGAATGACCTCCAGTAAGGGCCGCAGTATTCACCGCATTTGAAGTGTTCTGGATGATAGGTCAGGGAGGACCGTCACGGTGGAGCCCTCAAATCTGATTGGGCCCTTCTCCCACGCCTTTCTCAAGATATCTTCCCTGGTCCTGTAGTAATGTATTCTGCAGATCACATCCCTGGGACGCTGCGCATCTGCTGGCTTGGGGCCCAGGGCCCGGTGGAGTCTGTCGATAACCATGTCTTCTGCGCGGGAGGATCCCAGGATCAGATTAAAGATGGTCTTGGCTGCGCGTTCCAGATCCGGCTGAGCGACCGCCTCCGAGAGCCCTCTCAGTCTAACATTGTTGCGTCTACTGCGGTTCTCCAAGTCATCCAAACTTAGATAAAGGGCAGAAGTATGTCTCCTTTCATCCCGCTGCACCTGTTCCAAGGCCGCCACCCTCTGGATCAGTGTAGACTGGTCTTGCTCAATGGAATCCACTCTGTGGGAAACTTCCGATATGGAATTTTGGAGTGAGCTGAGTTCTCTTCTGAGAGTGTTCTCCATTTGGGTGATGTATCCATCAAAATCTGAACGGGAGGGGAGCGCCCTCAGGGCATCCGATATATTGGATTTGACCACATCCGCCAATGCCGCGATTAAAGACGGGGGCACAAGTTGCACGGTCGAGGGCATCCCGCATGGGGAAGCGGAACAGGCATCTGCTGCTGGGTCATCATGGCTTCTGGGTGGGAGGACCTCTCGGGGCCAGACCCCGCCTCCCCCAACGGCACCCGCGCCCCAGGATCCCGGGGAGACCAGGCCGCGCCTCCAGGACATGTTTCCATCCTCCTCACCGGGGGCATCCCGAGCCCAGCTCGCGGGGGAGTCCTCTGTTGGTACAGGAGGCAACTGGCTGTGCATCTCCTCTTCAAGTCCCACTGCAGCCAGCAAGGACTCCTCCAAATCCCTCTGTGGGGTGAGGCCCACCCCCCCTGCTCCCCTGTCGGCTACTATGGGGGATCCCGGGTCATTTGGCGAGCTCCGCCTGGCTATTGTGTGGGAGCCTTGACATGAAGGGGGGCTAGGGCCTTCCCCCCCTGCTTGTGGGGGCCATGACATCTGACCCTCTGGCTGCGTCTGAGGTGTGTTCCATATGGGGGAAAAAGGGCCTCCTGTCAGTTCCTCCTGCCTCCCCCCGTCTCCAGCCAGCTCTCTGCTCTGATCCGCAGACAGTGGGGGCGAGGATGAAAGAGCGCACCCTCCGCTCCTCTGCATGGAGTGAGCCGGCTCGTCGCAGCCTGCTGTGTCTCTCACTACCTCCGGCGGTGTCGTCATCGCTCTCCTCGGCGGCCTCGAGCTCCCGCCTGTCATTCTGCTCTCGGCACGGACGGCATCAGGTGTGCCCCTGCGCTCCCGCTCGTCTCTCCTCTCCCCGTCTGCAGGAGTCACGGTAGGGGAAACCGGCCCGACTTGCTTCTCCGCTCCGGCCTCACACGTCCCGGGGGCGCCTCTCTGCCGCGTCGCCGCCATCTTGCCTGGGCGGCCCCCCTCCTCTGGACGGTCCGCAGCCCCAAAGTACTGGGCTATAGTGGCCGACTGCCGTCTCCTCGCCGAGCCCGTGGATCTCCCGCGCCTGGTCATGAGACAGCGGGGTCCCTGTGTCACTTGCAAATGTCCGTTTTTGTTGGGATCCTGTGCAGAGCTCCTTCAATGTGCTGCCTACTCCTCCATCGCCTAGCCACGCCCCCCTATACTGTTTTTTTCAAACAGAAAATGTATTACTTTTCTGTTTCATGGATATGATGGATTTGGAACTTGAGATAGCTGTTTTTTTTTTCTCTTGGGTGAATAATCTGCAGAAAGCTGGACTTCAGTTCTTTCAAGTGTCCAAAGAAGATGGATTAGCAACTTAGGCCCTTATTTAAGAAGGGATAGCGTCAGGTAGCGCCTGGTTAATGAGAGGTAGCGACAGATAGCGACTGGTCAACGCCGGACACGGCACGCAATTACACATTTATCAAGCAGAATCTGTTTAGCGACTGGAATAGCACCATGTAGCGTCTGATTCATCATTTTCACAGCCTCAGCGAACAGCGCCAGCGTTCAGCCTTGCACAGCGCCAGGTATGACCTCTTGCTACCTGTCGCTCTCCCATACATTTCAATGGACGATCCTTTTCTTCTCTTTAAACGGGTTGTTTTTTTTTTTTTTAAATCACAAATAATTCTTTGACCTCTTCTGACAATGTAAAAGCAGTTTTTTCATAATTTTTTCATTTTTTAAATATTTCTTCAGAAATGACATTACAGGTCTGGCATTAAAGTGGACCAACACCCAGGATTTTGACTATCCTGGGTCTTGGTCCACTTCGGTAGGGCACCCCCGATCGGGGTGCCCCGCTGTGTGAAACCCCCACCGATCACCGGAAAAACTCACCTCTTCCCGCTCCCAGCGCCGACGGACAAGCGCTTTGACAGCCGCGGACAAGCGGCTCCTCCGCCGCCGCCTCCCGCGCATCACTCTTGACGCGCGCCCGCGCCGGCCATTCACAGACGGCCAGCGCGCGCGCGCGCGCACGTCTAGAGGGGAAGACAAGGTGAGGGGGTTTGGGGTGTTTGGGGGGGTTTCACCCCACGGGACATCCCGATCTCTGATGTCCCGCGGGGAGGGAGGTGATCGGCCCGAGAATCTTATAGATTCCCGGGCCGATCACGGGAGGGTGATGGTCCACTTTAAAGTGTTCATGTTACAAATTTGTTACAATGTAATTCCATATGTTTTCGCTTTGTTACTAGTAGATGCTTGAAAACAGACTTTAAACACACCGCCTCCTGTGCTCTGGGCTTCAAACAAGTATTTTTCAGCGCCAGAGATTTGTGAAGCTGTTTTTTTCCTGAATATGGTGCGAGTCGGTCGCTATGAGCAGTCGCTAACATGCGCTCCCATACAGCGCTGTACTGGTCAAATAGCGACTCCTCACAATGTATTCAACATAACTGAACAGCTGAGCACAGTGACTACTAGCGGGCGCTCTGAAAATTCCTGCTACAGACGCTCATCTGTCGCTACCTGTCGCTACCTGCCGCTAATGATGAATCAGCCTGCCCGTTTAGTTGAAGGCTAATAATGTCTTTTCAGTTCTACTTTTCTTATAGTTAGATATAAAGTGTGCTGCAACACTAGCTGAAGAGACGTAGGACTAGTCATCAATGGAGAAGCCTATCACCGCCTAATGAGAAATAAGATGGTCAAATATATATTATCTCCTATCGGGTCTATATTCAACATTGGCAAACCTCAGGAGGGGCAATCATATAGCGAGCATTTGTCCATCATATCCAGGTACCAGAGTAATATTTATTTGATGTATATATGACTATTCTGTACCAAATTTAATAACATGCAATGGTGATTTGTAAAACTGTCTTATTTCTATGTCATATACAGTTATGTTCATCAACCTAAATGGGTACTGAAGAAGCCACTTTGGCAAAACTAGTCTACCCAGATAGATGAAGAAAGATATAATCGAAATTGTTCATGTATGACTAAATATCCCTCAAAAAATCTGTTTTTAATTTGTGTATATTGTCCATTTATACAGAGGAGGTGTTTTACCCCCACTTTTTTATGCAGATGTCAAGTCCTAATAAAGTGATTGAATTATTGGTACATTTAGACATGCATTAATCTTCATTATTATGGCGTGGTTGGTATCTGGTGAGCCCCATATAATCTTATCAGAGTATGAGAGAAGGTCCAATGACTCCCATGCTCAATATTTACTTCTGCTATCTACTTTTATGGCCATGTTTTGATAGTTTTGCAGGTCAGCTTCCCCACAGGTATTTCTGGTGTTGAGGTGGTGGGCTGACTCTGGCCTCCTGTCCTAACTGGCCAATGGCCACATAAAACCAGGCCTCTCCCAGCATGCATTGCCCATTATAGCTTTTGCTGGATGTTATTGTACAACTGTTAGCTGGATTCTGATTACCTGTTGCCGGCTTTTGCTTTGTCTAACCCTCCTCTGATCGCTGCCTGGACCGACGCCCGCCTGACTTCGAGCTTGTATACTCATCTGTACCGTGAACCCTCTGACAACCTGGCTTGACCCTTGACCATTCTCCTGTTTATCCCCTTGGAACCCTGAATCAGAAGAACTGTAATTCACCTCAGCCAGCCTGACTTCTGCCCAGCCTCGTCCTTGGTTCATCTGCCTTCACCCTGTAAGTCTGCATCCCTTGTGCTATCTAAGTCCTGGGGGCAACCGTGTCCATTGAGGCATATCCAGCATCCTTGCAAAAGACTGTTTATAGGCAGAAGCAGCAGCAGAGATTGGGGGTTGCGGACTCACCTGAAGGTGACCATGTTTTGCAATCGGAAGGTGGCCATATTTTGCTAGTTCTGCAGGTCAGCTTCCCCACATGTATTTGTGGGGTTTAACGTGGTGGGCTGACTCTGGCCTCCTGTCCTGATTGGTCGATGGCCACATAAAAACAGGCCTCTCCCAGCATGCATTGCTCATTAAAGCTTTTGATGGATGTTATTGTACAACTGTTAGCTGGATTCTGATTACCTGTGGCCGGCGTTTGCTTTGTCTGACCCTCCTCTGATTGCTGCCTAGACCGACGACTGCCTGCCTGACTTCGAACTTGTCTACTCATCTGTAGCGTGAACCCTCTGACAACCCGGATGACCCCTGGCTTGATCCTTGACCATTCTCCTGTTTATCTTGTAAGTCCACATCCTTTGTGCTATCTAAGACCTGGGGGCAACCGTGTCCAGTGAGGCGTATCCAGCGTCCCGGGGAAAGGGGGCTTGACTATAGGCAGAAGCAGCAGCGGAGATTGGGGGTTTCGAACTCACCTGAAGGCGGGTGTCCCACTAGACCTGACAGTTTGATTCAGATTGATGTTTTGGGCTGACTTATCTAAGAAACTTTGAGAAAAATGTTGAACATAATAACCAATTAGCCAGATCATGTCTATGATGACTCCTCTTCTTTGTGGAAAACGTTGCATGCAGTGTATTGACTGCAACAACAGTGCTACCTGTAAACATCTATGGCAGCTCAAGCCTAGCACAACGTTATAATGCTTTAATTGCTCTGCATTTTGTAAAGTTTATGGCAAAGGACAAAGACTACAGAATAAAATGCAGCAAACAGAATCCAGCACAAAATGCAAAACAATGCAGTGTAGAATGTAGTTCACCCTGCCCATTGAAATCAGAGTGGCAATGAAATGGAAACCTAGCCTTCTTCTGTAAGTTGCTATGCTTATTGTTTCAATTATAATAAAGGCCTTCAGACAGAATTCACTGTCACTGTTAAAGCGGACCAACACCCTCCAAAACAACATCATTCTAATCACTTAAATATAAAAAAACACTTACCTTTTGATGACTTTTGCAGCCTTCTGTCCCTCACAGCGCTTGTAATCTTCATAATTCTTCGCCGGAAGTCCCGCCCTCCATCTCTTGTCCGTTCATTACCATCTTGTCAATCACGCTTGTGGGTTCATTTGCATTTTTTGTCCGTGGAGCAGGTCTCTTCAGCTGTCGCGTGATTTTCCTTCCTGTCGTCACGTCTCCGCGTCATCGGGGGGGGGGGGTGGTGGCCTCTCTCAGCTCTCGGGAGACTCGCGCATGCGCAGTAGCGTTAGGTGAAGCGCCGCTCGCTCCCGACGGAAGCGGCGCTTCACCTAACCACTGCGCATGCGCGAGATTGTACTAGCTAGAGGTCAAACGATCTCTTCCTCCACAGCATGAAATCCAAGATGGTGGCCGGATCGAAAACGGTTAGCGACGCGGCGAGGGAGGATCACAGGTAAGTTTAATTAACATAAATTTATAAATTGGGTCATGCTGCTTCGGATGTATATTTTTAAAAGGGGGAAAAAAAAAAACGGGCTGGGTGTTGGTCCACTTTAAGTCATTTTAAAAACAGCCTGGTGGCCAAATCCTATATTTGGCATACTTAATCTAAGAACCAAGATGAGTGCTCAGCAATGTTTATGCTGGGGCATCTGCTCCTGTGGAACATAGCAGGCCCAATGGAAATAATGAAACCCATCCAGCTGTAAGGCCTGGCCAGCAAAGAACAATTTGGCTAAAGTTGGGTTTTAATGTATTAAAGGGCAAATCCATAAATCCAGCTTTAAGCTTGTTATATACATTTGGATTTTTTCAGTTTTTTAGAGCTGACATGACTAGAAGAATTGGGCAAGGCATGCTTAAAAAGAAAGTGTATGGCCAGCACTAGGGTTTACATAATACTGATCTAAGTGTCGTGAACTGCTGTTTCATGTATTTTCTCATTTACTTTTCTGAAGCCAACACAGAGTGCACAGCCACCTAGAAGGGATGAACATGTTTGCGCTACTGCAGCCGGCATTATCTCTGACTTGGTCTGACCTCTCCGAATATTTGTTTTATATTAATCATGGATGGATCTATTCCTCCAAAAACTCATGCTGCCTCTTCATTCAAGCACAGCACATATAATGTTCAGACACATTTACTTTATCCAATATAATATTTGGTGCCTGGAGCTTAGGCAGGCAGAGATTCTTGCAAGGTCACATTTAGAACCAATATGGGAATTGAACTGGGGAATTGAACTTTTTTACTATTACACATTGTCTGTTTTCATAATTTCAGTATATAATGGAAAATTACTATTTTATCTAAGAAACGTAAGAGGAATATTTGCCAGTTTTTATTACTGATTAATTAAAAAATGACTTTAGACATCTTAATCCAACAGTGCAGAAAGGCTCTGCCTAGACAAAAAATATTATTTATTATTAATTATGTATATAACACCATCTGCTTCGGTACAAGGTACAATAACAGACAAGGTAAAACATACAGTACAGAGACCATTACAAATGTTATAAGAAAACAGGAGACTGTAGGAAAGGGAGCCCTGCCCTTGCGAGCTTTCAGTCTAATGGATAGGGGATTGAGACAAAAGGGAAGGGATCACAGGTGGGAGCAATTTAGTTTGGCTACATGTGCCCTGTGAAGGTTATACTTAAGGCCAAGTTATATGCTTGTCTGAAGAGGTGGGTTTTTAGGGCATCGTTAAAAGCTTGGAGCTTGGAGTGAGAGAGATTGAGAGTGCATTCCAGAGACGTGAAGGGGTACGGAAGAAGTCTTAAACTGGACCAAAAGGCAAAAATAAAAAAAGCCCAGAGGGCTTACACACCTTCCAGGCACAGATCTGGATGCTTCCTCAGCACAAGACCAACCACTGTTGGCTGTGCTGTTGCTTTTCCAAGCCATTTCCGTGGTGTTAATGTAGTGCGGTAAAACAGTGCTACATGAACCTTTAGGAAGCAGCGTCCCTCAGAGAAGGAAGCTGCAAACTGCTGGCCAATGGTCTGCAGCTTCATTCTCTGAGGAATGCCAGTCACCTCGACGATGCTGCTCTGGTCACTTTGTCCCTGCCGCCATTGGTCCGGTCACCTCGCCTATGCCACTCTGGTCACCTTATCCCCGCCACTTCAGTCAACTTGCCACCATCGTGCTGCACCTGTGCCATCACCTTGCAGCCTTTGACCTCAAACTGGCCACTGGTGTGAGGTCAAAGGCTGCAAGATGGTGGCCTGGGTGCAGCAAGATGGTGGCAAGGTGACCACAAGCAAAGGCAGAGGTGAGATGACCAGAGCGGCGGTGGTGGCCAGGTGACTGGGGCGATGGTGGAGGCGAAGTGACTGTAGCAGCAGGAGGTGACCAGAGTGGCCCTCGGGAGAAGGAAGCTGTTGGCACAGGTGTAGCAAGATGGCAGAGCAAGTTGATCGGGAGCCAGCGGACTAGTAAGGTAAGTAGGTCATTAATAAGCATGCAGCTGTTTGCATACTTATTAATGACCTTTTTTATTTTCATTATGTTTTTGAAGTAAACATTTTTTTTTAAGGCAAGAGTGCCAGGAGGTGACTGGGAGGACAGGAGAATGTCAGAGGCAGAACGAAGGTTGTGTCTGGGTTGGTATCGCTATATTAGAAATAAAATGTAGGAAGGGGTCAGGCGAGAGAGAGTTTGTAGGTTAGTGTTAGAAGTCTGAACTGAATTCTCTGAAAAATCCGGTGAAGGGACTGACAGAGGGGAGCGGCAGAAGCTGGAGAAGTATATACCTACCCACCTTGATCATCCAGCTTAGCAAGAATCCAGCAGTAGGGATGGGCGAACCCCCCCCCCCCCAAAGTTCAGGTTCAACATGTTCAACCTAACTTCAATCAATAGGAACCCAAACTCTGGGGGTGGCTGTGGAGGGGAGTTCAGAGTGTGCAGCAGAAGCGCACTGCTTTAACTTCTGCTCGATCCCCTTCCGTCAGCATGGCGGTGGCAGTGGTGTCTGAAACTGGTCCCAGCTGGGGCTACAGAAAGATGGCCGCCGGCTCCTATGAGTGAGGACACGTCTAGTGCCAATAATAACCTTAGGTGAAGCTGGTTGATGGGCTGCTCATCATCCCATCAAACAACTTTTCCTTGTTCGGGGCGGCGGCCGAACTCAAACACCCACCTCTAGCTTAAGTCTGAGTTACTATTATTTTCTAAACCTATTCTTTTTCTCATAAGAAATAATTGTTTTACTAACTAAATATAATATAATTTACTAGCTAAATAAAAATAATTGTTACTAGCATTATATACATGTGCAGTGATCTCCCGACTTGACTCCTGCAATAAACTTCTCTGTGGTCTACCTGCAAACAGACTGGCAGACTCTCCAATCTATTGATGCTCGTCTTATCCACCTCTCCTGTCACTTTTGCAGTGCTGTGCCGCTCGATCAATCTGTACACTGGCTGCCATTATCTGAAAGAATTACATTCAAATTCTTAACCCTAACCTAACCTACAAAGCCCTCTACAGCCAAGCCACTTCCTACATTTCATCGCTAATCTAGATACCAGATACCAACCCAGACATAGTCTCTGTTCTGCCCGCAACCTCCTCCTGTCCTCAACCCTGGTCACCTCCTCCCACTTTTGTGTCCAGGACTTCACAGGTGCTTCTCGGCTCCTCCAGAATGCCCTTCCCCTTACAATTCCACACTCTTCAATCTTTAAAACCTTCAAAACCCATCTATTTAGACAAGATTTCCATCTGGCCTAACCAAGCTGCATTACATTCTTGGCACCCTTCAGAGCACCTGCTACCATGCTTAATAAATATGCATTATGACCCAACCTCTTGTCTCCACCCTCATTCTTTAGTAAGCTCAGAAGGGCAAGGCTCTCTCTTCTAATGTAGTCCTGTATCATGTCCTGCACATGTTTTGTTGCATTTGACTCCTAATACTGTATGTATTATATGCAGTCATTGTCATATTTCTGTTATATACGACTCATAATACCCTGTGTATTATAAGTATGTTACTTATCTCACCCTCCTGTAATTGTTGCTGTACAGCAACACAGAATATGATAGCGCTCTATAAATAAACAATAATAATAATTTATAGCTGTTCTATCATAGTTAAAGCAGCGGTGGCATTTACATGCCATCCTGCACTGCCCCGTTTCCTGTCCTCCAGCGCAGCTGTGGGTACCTAGTGGCAGCAGCAGAGGCACATCAGCACTTGATGTAAATTGCCAATGACAAGAGACGAAAACTGCTTCCATAAAACACACATTTGCTCACATTAGAAAAAAATCCTAGATCAGTTTAAAAATGCTAGCACTTCCAAGACATCATTTTGCCACACAAAAATATACACTTTCAAAAATTCTAAAACAGCATTACCAATTAGATGAGAGCAATAGTACATTCAAAGGACATTATTACACAATACTAATGTTAATTTAATTTTTTGTCCATTTTTGTCCTTGTATGTTTCATATGTATTCCTGATGGTTGTACACTAGATGGCAGCACAGTACGGCTGCGGAGGCAAGACATCCCAGTGGCGGAGGTGAGAGATTCGACAGTGGCGGAAGCGGTACCAGCATCTCTGGTCAGGCACTGCTGCAGTCACCTCTTTGAGGCTTTCCACTAGTGCATGCTGGAGCAGAGGACCGAAGGTCCTCAAGAATCTGCCTGCAGCAGTGCCTGACCGGAGGATGGAGGACAGTGGTGGAGGACCAGTGTTATGGCTTGGGAGGTGAGTACGGCCCTTGCACCGCAACGCACAGGAGGTAAAACTTAATTCATGATCTTTATCTGCGATGCCCATAGACATCCGTTGGGGCGCATAGCGGTTGCTGTGTGGGCAAAACTGCAAACTGCAGAGCACTGATGTTAAAAGGCCCATTTAATTAATTGGACTGTGGCTTCTGGCCATTTGGGACAGGTTGAAGTATTTATACTACAATGCACGCAAACGGCCTGATGTGAAATGGGCCTTACTGTACAAAAATGCACATCTCTCATTATATGCAGATATTTGGTTCTATAATAATAAATATTATAATAAAAGAGATCAAATGTATCTGTGACCTATTTCTGCAACTAGCAACATTAGTTTGTGTAAAAATAATTTACACATTAAAAACAATGTAATAACTACCAATGCAATAAGCATTTTAAAGGGTAAATTTGTAAAGTACAAAAAGATGTGCTCAAGGTGATCAGCTAATCTGGTATTTTTTCTTATTTTTTTCAATGTTAGAAAATGTGTGTTTTATGGAAGAAGTTTTCACTACCTGCAATCAGTTGCTATTGACAACATAAACCAAAACTGTACAGTGAGTCCTGTACACACAGAACATTGTTGCCATGGCCACTGCTGAGGTCAAGGAGCTCACTCAACCTTACACATGCCCAGTAGCAGCGTTCTGTGCAACTAACTGTAATCTGTTGCTATTGGCAACGTACACAAAGTCTGCACATGGTGTAAATTGCCAATAGCAACAGATGAAAACAGCTTCCATAAAACACACATTTTCTAACCTTAAAAAAGAAAAAAATGCTAAATCAGCTTAGCACCTTCAAGACATCATTTTGCCACACAAAAATATACACTTTCCTTTGAAACTGGACCTACCCTTTAAATATCAAAATTAGCATTGGCAATTACGTGATAGCAATAGTAAATTCAAAGGACTTTAGTACTGGTACTGATGTTAATTTCTTGTCCATTTCATATGGATTTCTGATGGTCGTACACTAGATGGCAGCACAGTGCAGGGCTAAGGCCCACAAACTGCCATGTTACTGTGGACCATGAGAATATGTCATAGAGGCTGGCCACCCATTAGCACCAGTAATCATTTTAAACAAGGCCAACCAAATAATATGTATATTGGGATACAACAAAATGTAAATATTAATAATTGATGATTTTATTTCAGAGTCCTGCTTGCTTGAACTGACATTATAAAGGATGATTTCCCTCCATAGTCTAAAAAGAATAAAAGGTAACAATAATAGGCAAAGTGCTCCAAAAAAATTAAAACCAACGAGTACTGGCCATGTTTTTGTAGGCCCAGATGGAGCCAAATTAAAATGCCACTGCCTATCCGGTGCCGCCGATGAAGAGGATCAGGGCTGAGGTGAGCCCCAGTAGCTTTGGCTGCTGTATCCTTTAGATGAAGCATGCTGCTTTAACTCACCTTTGCCTGATCCTCATCCTGTCTGCACGGCGGAACGACAGCAGTGGCGTCTGTAACTGGTTCCAGCTGGCCTACAAAAAGATGGCCGCTGGGTCCCATGAGTGAGGACACTTCTAGTGCCAGTAACCTTAGGTGAAGCTGGTTGATGGGCTGCTGAGCTTCACCTAAGGTTACTGGCATTAGAAGTGTGCTCACTCATGAGTTTGGGCCAGATGCCAAACTCGAACAAGGACTTCTGTCTGAAGTCTGTTTATGGGTTTGGGAAAGCAAACTTTGTGGTTTGGGTTCGCCCATCTCTACTCATAAGTAAACACTCCTAGCTTGTGCTTGTATCAGTTATCATTTGATATTAGCGAATCTTTGTAATAAAGAAATCACAGCTCAGCCATTGTATTCTCTGCAGCATAGCAAGTTATTTGTTCTCTTTTTGGGTTGCAAGATAAGAATAAATAAAAAGGGACAAAACAAAATCTCTTCTCAATATGCACATTATTCAGGCTAGTGGAAATTGCTACAATCTAAAACTTATCCCTTCAAAATCCTGTTGTGCCTCCACTGTGCAGCAGCCACACGGACTGGCCTAAGGAACATGTTTCAATCCAGGGAGCTCGGCAGGTGGCGCAGTGCCATGTGTGGTGCTGTATATGTTCACCTGACAAACTACCATTGGCCACTAGAGGTCACATGAGCCACAAGAGTGGGACTGAGTTTCTACCAGTATTTGAGACGTTCCTAGGAGGATTTAAGTGAACAGGACATGGGATAAGGGAGGTAAGACAGAGAAAAAACTGACCTCACCCGCTGTCAAGCGCCCTCCTAGCGGGTCCGTGCAGGTGCCACACAGACAAACACAAAGCGGCCTCCCCTGCACTCACTTAAATGAGTGGACAGGAGCACGCATGGACCTGGGGGATGCTGTTCTGTGCTTTCTCCCAAGATGGCGGCACCCAGGGCCCAGAGTTCTGTGAGATTGGTGCTGTACCACAGACGAGGTATATTTTTGTTATTTGTAACCCCTTGTCCTGCCTCAATGACAGGGGAGGGTGGCAGGATGGGGGTGACCTAGAGATTGGACGTCCATATTAAAGGTGCAGTCAACATACATATTGCCATACATCTTTAGCCATGTCAGTCTCCTCTTCTTGCTATATCAATGCTATAGCCCACCACAAAACCAAGCCATAAAGCAGTTGGTTATTGCCATTGAAAATGCCGAATTAATATATCAAATGCCCTTTTTAATATTTAGATTGTTTATTGCATTGGTATTTATTACCAATCTCTAATCTTTAATGTGTCAATTATTTTTATGTATACTAGTGTTGCTAGTTGTAGAGCTAAGTCAAGGTAAAATTCCATCTGAATTTCGCAAATTAGGTTCAGTTTAAAGGAGCACTATCGTGAAAAATGGCCCGATAATAAAAATCCATATAAATATGCTGGATGGTGGGAGGAGAGGTCACCCAGTATCAAGAAATATCCAGCCAGGCTTGTTTTTTTTTATTTTAATGGAAGAAAGAGGAAATCACAGGTGACAGGTTCTATCACCCCCATATACTAAACCTGTCACCCCTGGATTTTATTCCAACCAGGAGGAAAACAATCACAAGCTTGGCAGGAGTTTTATGCAGTTCGGGTTTATAAGTGACTCCTTCTCTCATTAGCCAAGGTGTTTATATGGATGTTTAATATTACACAGTTTGGCGATGCACCTCCTTTAATGTAGTTTGACTTGGCAAAATTCACATCCCTAAATTCTTATAATATTTAATGTCTGCATCTAATGTTGGAATTTAAATATAATAGAACAGCTATATTTTATGCTAGTAACAATTTTGGTAAAACAGTGCATTTGAATTGAGTAAAGGAATATGTTTAGCAAAATGTAGTAACCTATGTAATTCATAAAATACATATAACTAGTTACTTGTCACATTCATATTGGAAACTGTTAAAGATGACTGCTGGATGCATACCTAGATTGTTCTGCTGGATGATAAAAGGGATCATAAAAATAACAAGTGTTTTTAAGTTACCCACCTGCAAAACCAATAAGAGCTTAGTTAAAATAACCAAATGCAAGCACCATTGGGGGGGGGCCTGAGCTAAATCAAGGCTCCTCGGGGGGCAAGGTGTTTTTTTTTAATTCAAATTGGCCTACTAATGAGCTTTAAAGAGGACCAAAACCTGTTTAGCCCAGCTCTAGAGTCTTAAAGACTGTATTCCCTGTCTTAGGGGCATCTTGCTTTGGGATACTCACCTCAATTGGTATTTCATGCCATCTCCACTCTGCAATCACCACACCCAGCAGACAGTATGTCTTCCTTGCAGGGGTGTGCAGGGTGATGCCTTGGTAAGCGTAGTCGAAAGCGCGAGCGCTCCGCAATCCTGCTGGCATGAAAGATGCCTAATTTGTCATTTGTTATACCATATTATTGTTTCTCTGTATCTATATTTTGCTTTTCTTTCAGGCAGTAGTAAAGAACATGTCATACTGTTTACGACTGCCAACCCTCTGCAGCTCATGTTTTGTAGATGTCCCCATTGCTTACCTCTATAGCTCTGCTGTTGCACTAATTACTTTACCTGTGCATCTGTGGAGATCTACATATCCTGACCTGTTGATGGGCCTTGAGAAGTAGGGTTGGGGACCCTGGTCTATGTGACCAACAAAATTGCACAAATGAATTGCATAAATATTATAAGCACAAGTAAAGCAGCCATTTGAGGCAGCTAAGTAAAAGTAATGGGATCAACGTCAGGAAGTGAAGAGTACAACTTTCCCTAGCACTCATGTGTTAGACCGGTAAATAAAATAGAAGGCAGCTGGGTAAATGCCAAACAAATGTTTCCATTGGCCATACTGCATATTCCCTTTCCACACCTGGGTATCATTCTGGGTGGCAACTCTAGTAAAATGTTGTGTCCAGCTGTGTGTGCCCAATGTGTGCTCAGAAATTTTCATTTTGACAATGTGTCTCAAAAATCTTATTTAGAATATTATTTCCATTTCCTATGTGTTGCATAAAATTGTATTCAGAACATAAATTGAGGTAGTTACATTTTTTGCCATGTACATAGGTATATGCTAGGATTGCTTTGTGAACAATCACATTCTATACACGCTGCCTTTGCGGGAATTAAAAAATGAATTTGACCAATTACTAATTATTACAGCATATGTTAATTCATTCTGTTGTTCTTGTTGGAGTTCCAGCACTGCATCATATGGAAATTGCAATAATAATGCACTGTTACATAGGGTATGTCTAGACCGCAGTCCTTTGGTAATTTCTTTAATGGCAAGGGAATAGAAACATTTTGTTATTGTATGGGAGGCCTGTATAATTAGCCTAATGGCAAAAGGTAAAATGGTTATTCTGGAGGGATAGTTGATGATTTTTGTATCCTGGGCTTTGAACCTTTGTTCTAAGCCTACGGGGAGGCTAGGAAGTGCCTAGGTAGTGCCTCGCAGCGGCCACTACAACGCGGCAGGACGCAGCAGGTGAACGCTGGGCGCTGTACGCAAAACCACATTTATGAAAGCGAATCTGGTGAGCGACTCTAACAGCACCATTTAGCATCCGATGTATTATTACAGGTGGCTCAACGTATAGCGCCATTGCTCTAGCTTCCAGAGCGCCAGGTATTACCTTTCGCTCAGTGTCGCCCTCCCATACATTTCAATTGACGTTCATTTGCTTGTGTTTAAACTGTGTGTGCTGGCGCTACCTCTCGCTCCCTGCAGCGCTGTACTGGTGTTAGAGTGCCCAATATACATCACATTAAATTCCTAAATGAACACAGTAAGAAGTTACTGACACTGACTAATTGATACTAACCAACTTACTAACAATATGAAATGTCTATCTGCTTGTTACACACAGAGGGCATTGAGGAAGCCGTGTAAGGCGAAACATGATACATGTCTCCCCCACTGAAAAAACTGATGATACAGTGTATTCTATACTCATGAGAGTGTCTAGTGTAACAAGGAAAGATAGGTTTTTATAACACTATTTTGTATGTTGTAAATAATATGGATTGTAAATATGGCCACAGATGTGGATAATTGGTTTTTTATACACATGTATTCAAATAAACTGAGATAACAATTATATCAATCTCTTGGTGTGGTTATAGCTCTGAGCCCTAATAAACCCTCCAGGTATACCTAGCCTGGAACAAAGTTGTGCTTCATACATCACATTCATCAATGCAGGGCAGGTTACTACAGCGACTGAGGCTCTCTGTTACAGCGCCTGATACCCGCTTACAGCGTCTACTAGCGGTCTACTTTTTTAACAAAGTAGGATCTTTATTGTGAATAAGATTAAAATGTGCTGAGACACTATGGGACTCGTACCCTCTTTTTATATTGTATATATGTTCTCTCAGTCGCAGATCCTACTTTGTTAAAATTCTGGGTGATAAATCAATGGATAGGAGGATTAAAAGGGGGGAAATAACATTAGGGAGATATCCAGAATGGAATCTAGATGGATATATAAACTTCAGTCCCTTCAACCGAAAGGGTTAAATGTGGAGTATGATCTAAACTGTTTTATAGGTGATAATTGATCATATACCGGAAAAAAGTAGTTTTTAGAGTTTTTTTGCTTGAAGTGGACTAGAGACTACAATCTAACAAAAATTAATATCTTAGGTTTTATTGAAGAATTTTAAAATAAAAAGGAAAGTTTTTATATTGTATACAGAAGAATTGGTTGTGGGAATGAGATAAATAACAGGAGTGGAATTTTATGATATCCTGCGGTGAATTATTGAATTGCATTGTTTAAATTGTATTGTTTGTGGAATAGAATAATGTATGTGAAGAGACGGGTGTGCACTGGACTTTCCGGGGAACGGGCTCACCAGTTACAGCTGATAATTACAAGCGGTATTAGACTAAGAACCGAAGGAGTTAATTGTAAAGCGTACCACGTGATACGAGGAGGTGAATAAATTAGTGACACTCCTAGCCCCGCGCGAGCCCATGAATAAGTTGTGATGACGAAACGTGTTGGGCGGAGCTAAGGAGTGTCACGTGAGTTGTGCGAACGAGCAGCGCCGCTGACTACGGCCGGAGGAGGCGGTGAGCTGGAACTTGTTCTATTGTTAACTGGTGTGCGCGGACTGGTTGGAAAGTCTTGAGGACGCCCGCGCTGCTGTATTTTTATGTTGAATGCCTATTTGCTTTTAATATCTGGTGAGCGGCTTTTTAAAGGGCCAGCGGCCCAGATTTTGATTTCTGTGTGTGGAACGTACTTACGCTATTGGAGCATCCTGTGTTTTTGTCTCTTTGTCCAATATATGTGTTTTAATAAATCCGGAGCGATTTGATATATCCCCTTGTGGAAATTGGAGTCCATTGATCTTTTATAAGGAGGGGAATACCCTAATATTTAATAGATAAGCATATAATCAAGCCAGAGGAGGAATAGTGGAGCCCTAAAAGAAAAGGGGCAATCAGATGTGCTATAAATCAAGATTGAATCTGGTACGTTATATATAAGATGGTGGTGGTGATGTCACTGAATTGACACGAAGAGCACCTGTGGTGATACAACTGTTTCGCTGAGCCTTACATATGCAGCTTTAGGGCTGTATATATATATATATATATATATATATATATACAAATTAAAGTGTTTGTTTTCAGGGCAGGAGATGCCACACGATTATTTGAGACAAAAAATTTTAAGTTTACTTAGCAACACGCTATTTAATATGAATAATAATGAAATGAAACCCCATTGAAATGTATAGGAGAGCGCTACAATGCGTCAGGTACTACATGGCGCTGCTGAACCTAGAGTGCCGTGCGCTATACACTGAACCGCCTCTAGTAATACATGTGATGCTACATGGCGCTGTTAGAGGTGCTCACCAGATTCGATTTCTTAAATGTGGTTTTCACATACAGCGCCCAGCGTTCCCCGACGCTACATGCTGCTACGAAGCGCTACCTGGTGCTAGCGTTTCTTAAATAACTCCCATAGCAAAACATTTTTTGAGGGCAACTTCTCTCTACACACTGCAACCATCAAGCGAAAAGTTGTTTACACACAGCAATTACCGCAAAATTGTGGTTGCTTTAGCAATTTCTCGCTCGATAATCGCTCCGTCTAAAGAGGCCATAATGCTAGATCCACTTGTGCTTATCATACAAAAAACAGAAAAGACAATCCACAACAATGTCACAACAAGAGTCCCAAGTTGATTTCTTTGTGGTACAGCTCAGTCTTTGTTGATTCCTGGAATTCTCTCAAGCTTTGGTACAGTTTCATATGTAAATGAGCAGATAATGACAAGTAAAGATTTGTGCTCTCAAGCCTCATATTCACATCAATAGGCTTATGAGCGGATACATTTAGATAATCAATAGAGGCCATAGGAGGCAATCAAGATTCTTTCACACTTGTACCTGATGGAAACATTTAAACATAGACCAGACTTTTATGTAACTGTAGGAAAACATTTTGTCCTTCCGTGAACTTCCCTTCCCCCGTTTAGTTCTTTGCACCTTTACTCAGTAGCAGATAATGGTCTCATTTTAAGCTGTCACAAATGAGGTGGCCAGAGAGGACAGATGAACAAAGCCTACGTCTTAGGGTGGCTAAACAAAAGACTGCTGTGCTGTTGTCAGAGGTATGAGAATCTGGATTTTGTTTTCACAGGTGCTGTCTCTGAACTGAGGGGCTTCTTTTTCTTCTGCAGCTGTTGTGTACTGAAAAAAGTTTGAAGAGGGTAGAGAGCAGTTGTTTTCTGTGGTCATTTCCTTTCTTGCAACACTATTCTTGTGTTGACAAAAAGGTAGGATTATTCACTGAGCTACCGGCAAGAGTTGTTGAGTGACAGTTGTCCTGAAAACATAGAAAAGAGCTTACGTTCCTTCTCTCAGTTTCAATTATAGGAAAAAAAAATACAGAATTTTCATTTCTCCTGCATATCTAGTTCTCAGGCTGGGGGACTTCAGGTCCTTATTTTATGACCAGTAATCATGTAATTTATTTAAACCATGTTAGTCATTTTGTACGGTCTAAAGAATTATTATCATTATTATTGTTTGTTTATTTAGCACCATCGTCTGTAGAATTGCAGATAAAGTAAAAGATACAGTACAAAGACCATTACAAGCTAGATGCTACGGGGAGGCCGATTCATTAATAGCGGCAGGTAGCGACAGTTGAGCGACTGTAGCAGTATTTTCGGTGTGCAGTAATGTTGAATACGGGGTGACGAGTTGCTATTTGACAGGTTCCGCGCTGTATGGGTGCGCATGATAGCGACTGGTCCGAGCGACCATCTCCCACCATATTCATCAAAAAATCACGCTCAAAAAATTCTCGCGCTATGAAATGCATGTTTAAACCCCAGAGCGCTGGCGGCGATGTGTTAAAAGTAGTTTTTTAACCCCCAAACTACCATATTTTTGGAAACCAAAAAAAAAAAAAAAATGATAAAGAATTTAGTAATATGAATACAATAATATCAGACCTGTAATATCAATTCTGCACGATTTTTTTTTTTTTACCTTAAAAAAATTATCTAACATTGCAGAAGTGGTCACAGAATTTTTCACATTTAACAAAAAAAAAAAAACATTAATAACAATTAATTATGAATATTTAAAGATTGTTCCATTGAAAAAAAAAACATTAATAACAATTAATTATGAATATTTAAAGATTGTTCCATTGAAATGCATTGGAGAGCGCCAGGTAGCGAGAGGTCATACCTGTCGCTGTTCAAGGTCGGACGCTGGCGCTGTGGGCTGAGGCTGGAATAATGATGAATGAGTGGCTATATGGCGCTATCTCAGTCACTAAGCAGGATTGGCTTGATAAATGTGTGATTGTGGTGGGGAGCCGGCGTTCTCGTGGCGGGGCCCGTCATTACTGGCCGCTCACCAGTCGCTACCTGTCGCTATTCCTTCATAAATAAGGGAAAAACATACAGTACAAAGACCATTACAAGCTAGATGCTACAAAGTTCAGACCAAATGTTAAGGACATGAACGAGAGCCCTGACCTTGCGAGCTTACAGTATGAGAGGCTGATTCATCACTAACAGCAGGTAGCGACAGATGAGCGTCTGTAGCAGGCATTTTCAGAGCGCCCGCTAGTAGTCGCAGTGCTCGGCCATGAGTCGCTACTTTATAGCGACTCAGTCGTTATTCAGTAATGTTGAATACATTGTGAGGAGTCGCTATTTGACCAGTACAGCACTGTATGGGAGCGTATGGTAGCGACTGCTCATAGCGACCGACTCATACCATATTCAGGAAAAAAACAGCCTCACAAACAAAAGTTTGAAGCCCAGAGCGCAGGAGGCGGTGTGTTTAAAGTCTGTTTTCAAGCATCTAACAACTAGTAACAAAGCGAAAACATATGGAATTACATTGTAACAACATTGTAACATGAACACTTTAATGGCAGACCTGTAATGTCATTTTTGAGGAAATATTTAAAAAATGAAAAAATTATGAAAAGAATGCTATTTCAATGCCAGAAGAGGCCAAAGAATTATTTGTGATTTAAAAAAAATAAATAAATAACCCGTTTAAAGAGAAGAAAAGGTTCATCCATTGAAATGTATGGGAGAGCGACAGGTAGCGAGAGGTCATACCTGGCGCTGTGCAAGGCTGAACGCTGGCGCTGTTGGCTTAGGCTGTGAAAATGATGAATCAGATGCTACATGGCGTTATCCCAGTCGCTCAACAGATTCTGCTTGATAAATGTGTAATTGCGTGCCGTGTTCGGCGTTCACCAGTTGCTACCTGTCGCTACCTCTCATTAACCAGGCGCTACCTGACGCTATCCCTTCTTAAATAAGGGCCTAATAATAAACTGGGTATATACATTGCATGATTCTGGGTAATTAAAAAGGACCTAAAGTGATGTTTCAGATGCCCATCCTATCACAAATGATGTCCTAGATGAATGGGCCAAAATTCCCACAGGCACACTCCAATGCTTTGTACAGCCCCAATTTCAAAAGAGTTAGGACACTGTGTCTAAACACCCATATTTTATTTATAATAGAACATTGAACACATATCAGAATTTAGACATTCTACCGTGTCAATTGTAAGGCTAACAAAAGGCTGAACAAATAACTCCCACTAATGAAAAACAGTAGAAGAACAGAGGTTCACCAATCTGTGAAAAACTGCATCTAGAAAATGAGGAATAATTTCAGAAAAATTATCCTTTATGAAAAATTGCAAATGCATTGAATATCCCGTGATCTACTTTACGTAATATCATCAAAAGAATCTGGAAAGATCCATGTGCACACAGAACAAGACCTATGGTCAATATTGAATGTTTCTGATCTACTAGTCCTCATATAGATGCATTAAATGGGCAGGCTGATTCATCACTAACGCCAGGTAGCGACAGATGAGCGTCTGTAGCAGGCATTTCAGAGCGCCCGCTAGTACACACTGTGCTCGGCCGTGGGTCGCTAGCTCATAGCGACTCAGTCACTGTGCAGTAATGATGAATACATTGTGAGGAGTCGCTATTTGACCAGTAAAGCGCTGTATGGGAGCGCATGTTAGCGACTGGTCAGTGCGACCGACTCACAACATATTCATTAAAAAAACAGCCTCACACAACTCCGGCGCTCAAAAATGCTTCCCTGAAGCCCAGAGCACTGGAGGCTGTTTGATTAAAGGCTGTTTTTTAGCATGTATCCACCAGTAACGAAGCGAAAACATATAGAATTACAATGTTATTACATTGTAACATGAACACATTAATGCCAGACCTGTAATGTCAATTCTGCAGAAATATATAAAACAAGAAAAATATTTGAAAAAATGGCTTTTTCTAGGCCAGAAGAGGTCACAACATTATTTGAGATTTAAAAAAAAAAATCAAACACCCTGTTTAAAAAGAAATAAAAGAACGTCCATTGAAATGTATGGGAAAGCGACAGGTAGCGAGAGGTCATACCTGGCGCTCTGCAAGGCTGAACGCCGGTGCTGTTCGCTGAGGCTGGGATAATGATGAATCGGACGCTACATGGTGTTATCCCAGTCGCTCAACAGATTCTGCTTGATAAATGTGTAATTGCGTGCCGTTACCGGCGTTCACCTGTCTCTACCTCTCATTTACAAGGCACTACCTGACGCTATCCCTTCATGAATAAGGGCCACAGACAGGAATATGTACAGAAATCATGTCTGTAAGCACAGTTTGCCATGCAATCCAGAAATGCAAGTTAAAGCTGCATAGTGCAAAGAAGGAGCCACAAAATGAATACAAATCAGATGTATTTTCGCATTTTCCTCCTCTCTGGACAAAAGCTTTTTTAAAATGGCAACTTGGAAAACAGGTCTGGGTTCAGATGAATGGACATTTGAAATGGAAACCAAGTATTGTCAAAAGGAGAAGGGTCATCCAACTCATTATCAGTGCACAGTTCAAAACTTAAATCCCTTATCACATACTATATATATACGGTGGGGTAACTAAATGTGCCAGGGCCCTGGTGCGAACATTAAACAGGGCCCTTTCATGGCTCATACCGTAAACATTTTTTTGTATTTAACTCAATTGGATGCAGCTAGACTAAACTAAAGCCTGAAACAGCAGAAATAAATGGTGCTTCATTTTTCTAAATGATCCGCACAAATATTATAAATAAGGTGGAGGAGCAATAATGATGTGGCCCCCACTGAACTCCTGGCCCCAGTGTGGTAACACCCCTTGCACCTCCACAAGATACAACACTGTATATCTACCAAATTTCACTGGCTCTGTGTATCCTATTCATTCTTGTCTTGTACATTAAGCTAAAGCAGTATAAAAATATATATATATATACCCACACGCTTGGTCAAAAAGAGGATTATCCTTTCCTTCTACATTGCTTACCTCCTGCTGACCCACTGCCCTGCTGAGCCTCTTGAATCTCCTTTGATGGTTTAAAGTGGACCATCCACCTTACACATTGGCCATTTCAGTCCTGGGACATCCTGATTCGAGATGACCTGCTGTGTGTAACCCCCAATCACCTAAAATTCCACTCACCTTTCCGGCGCTCCCACAACACGTTTGCCTGCCACAGCCACATCCCTGGCAACCCCTTATATGTGGTACCCTCCCACACCCAGCAATTCATATTGGCTGATTGGACATGAGAACGTTGGAAGGTAGGCAACCAGGGGGGTTTAACACAAAGGGGATCCCAAATCCCAGGGGACATGGATTCAAAGCGGGGATAGTGAAACTCACAGGTTTTGGTCCACGTTAACAAATCCTCTTCAGTGAGCAGCTGTGCATTGGTGCATACTTTTTACCACCAATGTTCCTCCTATAGGAGTTGAAGTCTGCCTTAACGTTGTTCTAGGTTAAAGTCTCCCCAGTAAACAGGAGACACAGAATCATCGGATTAAATAAAGTGGGGAGGGGGGTTGAAGGAGCACCTAAACCAAAAAAGGCCTATGGCATTCTCTTTCCCACTATGCATAGTAGGTATGTCTACACGATGTATGCCCTCTAAAAATGCTCAGGCATCAAACTTACTCTTTCTGGGTCTGTGGCAGATGTTCTCCATAGCTGCTAGAAACAAATACATTTTGCTGGTGGGTAAGTGCACAAATACATACATACTCACCTTTTAGCCACTGCAGCTGATTTATTTTCTTTCTTTTCAATAGTTTTTATTGATTTTAACAGTCAGAAACAAAAGCAATGTAACGTAGTTAACACTAGTAAAAAATGGCATGGCTAATAGACATATACAAACATTAGTTTGTCAATGATCTCAAAACCAAACACAGTGCACTGCTTTCGACAAAAAGAATAAAAACCTCTTACATCTTAAATCCACTAAGCAAATATTTTAACGCATTTATATAAAAATAGTACAGAAAAACAACAATATAACATAAAAAAACATAAAAAAAAAAAAAGGAAGGGGAAAGGGATAGGAAGGGTAATGAGAGGAAAAATGGTGGGAAGGAAGGAAAGAGAAAGGGAGATTATCCTACGCCAAATTACTTATACCATTAGCAGATTCATATCAAAAGAATCAGGCAGAAATTTACGTATCCAAGGGGTCCACACCTCTCGGAACTCCTCCATTTTACTATTTTGAATGGCCGAAATCTTTTCCATTGCCATAGTGTTGTTTACTCTGGTCTTAAATTCGCCATATTCCAAAGAAGATGTTCTCCAAGCTTTAGCAATGACTGTTTTTGCACAAGTAAAAACATGGTAAGCTAGTTGTTTTTGCTTCTTACTGACATCTGGTATTGAGTCATTCAGTAACGCTATCCATGGATCCATGTTTACATCATTACCCAAAATTTTATTAAGGGACTCGAATATTTTTCCCCAAAAATCTTGAACTATGGGACAATCCCACCAGATATGCCCATTTGTGCCTAATTCATTACAACCCCTGAAACAGAGCCCCTGGGAGTCCCCCCTCATATGAACCCATTGTTCTGGAACCATATACCAACGCAAGAATACCTTTAAATTTGTCTCTATTGCTGACACAGAAGCTTGTTTCCCAAAGGACGCTCGCCACATCACGTGCCATTGGGCCAGCTCTTTGACACCCCTCAGGTCTCGTTCCCAAAAATTCCTACACTGGAGAGAACCCCGGACTAAACCTGCACATAGTGACCTGTATATATCCGAAATCGCACCTCTTCCTCTTGGATCCCTTCTACAACGAGTTTCAAAAGAAGAAAGTCCATCTAATCTGAGGCAACCTTTACACAAAGATCTAACAAAGTGCGAGATTTGTAAATATTCAAAAACATCCTGTGCCAATAGACCATGTCTGTCCCGTAGCTGCTGGAAGGAGACCATCCCAGAGCCCTGACAACAATCTATCACCCGGAGAATCCCCGCACTTTTCCACCTACTAAATCTAGAAGAATCCTCAAGCGAGTTACCCCAACAGCGAATTACCCCACAGAGGCACCATAGGCAAATGTGAGGATGCCAACTCTCCCGAAAACTTAACGCCATCCCACACCCGCATGGAGTGTGTTACAATCGGATTGCCAATCTTCCCTCTGGCCTTCGGAGTAAGCCATAACATATTCTCAGCAGCATGTGGGGAAAAAAGAACCGATTCAATCTGAACCCACCCAGGGACATCAGCCTTAACATGATAAGAAAGAAGTTGTGCTATTTGTGCTGCTTGGTAATATTTGCTGAAGCTCGGAACCCCCAGACCACCCTCAGACTTGGGTCTAATCAAAACTTTCCTCGCAATCCTCTGTTTTTTGCTATTCCATATAAATGAAAGTGCACTGCCTTGCAATTCTTTTAGGTATTGAGATGGTATCTGCACTGGCAAAGTTCTGGCTAAATAAAGGAAGTTAGGTAATAAATTAATTGTAATAGCTGCCACTGTGCCTAGCCAGGATAAATTAAGATCTTTCCATTTCGCTAACAATCTATTAAATAGCCTGCGAAAAGGTAAATAATTCGCCGCAAATAAAGAATCATAAACACTGGTCAAGGTAATCCCCAAATATTTAATCCCACAACCTTCCCATGCAAAATCGTAACTAGTTTGGAGCTGACTCCATAAAGCAGATGAGATATTAATATTAATAGCTTTAGATTTAGCTGTATTGACTTGTAGCCTAGAAACATTCGCGAATTGATTCAAAACCTGTATCAAATTTGGCAAAGAGACAAGGGGATTGGAGACAAACATCAACACGTCGTCCACAAATAAGCACAACTTATGGTGTCTATCTCCAATCTCTACCCCTGTAATATTAGGCGAATTTCGGATCAACTGTGCCAGAGGCTCCATAACCAGGGCGAAAAGCAGGGGAGACAAAGGACACCCCTGTCTTGTCCCTCTAGCTAAATCTAGCTAAAGATGTCAGACTTATATCCATTATATTTTACAAATGCTTGTGGATTACTATAGACTGTTCTCAAAGTGCTTAAAAAGCAAGGGCCAAAACCCCATCTTTCCAATAAAGCAAATAAGTACTCCCACGAGATGGAATCGAAGGCCTTCCTAATATCAAGGGACAAAAACAGAATAGGGTGTTTCCGCCCTTTAGCTATATGGGCAATTTGAATGTTTTCTTATGTTGTCCAGCAGTCTACCAACGAGCACGAATCAAGCAACCTCCTAAATGCCTTTGAGTTCGCCATCGTCTGCTTATTTACAAGGTCCTTTGTTGTAGACAGCCTATCTAGAAAAGGATTTAAAATCAAATTCGAGTCTCCACATAAGATAGTCATACCTTTGGCTACCGAGGTAACTTCTTTCAGGAAATCTGACAGAAAAGACAACTGATTATAATTTGGAGCATAATAAGTGGCTATAGTCACCTCAGCATCCTGCAAATCTCCCATGAGGATCAAATACCTGCCTTCCGAATCCCTAATTTCCCTTTTACAAACAAACTGAGTCCCTCTTCTAAAGCCCACCAAAACCCCTTTTTTTTATTTTCAGCGCACGACATATAAATCTGCGGGTATTTAGCATTTAAAAATTTAGGCCTGGAGGAGTCCGAAAAATGTGTCTCCTGGAGACATAGGACATCAGGGCGTAACCTATTAAGTTTACTAAAGGCCAAACTCCTCTTATTAGGGGAATTAAACCCCTGTACATTTAAGGAAAAAATAGTAGTCATTCTATTAGGTAAATATCAGGAAAGAGGGAGAGGAAGGGGAAGAGAAAAAAAAAAAAAAAAACCTCAGTTATACTAGATATCTTGACAAATTAATGTCACTCTAAAGTATTGACCAAAATGAGTGACTAAATCCACTTAGCAAACTAGCAGAGAGTGTGTCCCGAGCAGCGCCCCCACCCCTAATAAAAGGCCGAAGAAGCCGATAGGGAGGCACTCACCGCTAACAAGATCAATACAGCACAGTGACCCCTTCTGGCCTCCTTACTCAGCAGAGAACCGAAAGCAGTCACAGGCTATATAAAAACAGTAATGAACCGTACTTTATAATAATAAAAGAAGAAAAAACCCTGTTACTCTTCACAGTAATGTCTGTAATACAGATCACAAGGGGAGAAAAAAAACCCTTCTGGATCTAACTGGAGGGCGGCATGATAATGCCACCGGACTAGCGGAATCATTAATAATAGCTTGGGTGCAAAACAATTATATATAAAGGCATAAATTTACCATAACTATAAACCTAAAAAAAAAAGAGTTCCTCTGAAACAGCCCATGTGGACTATTCAGGAGATCATAGAACCTGAGACAAAGGACCATAAAAGACATAGTTGAATGATCAATATATAACCTAAGACCATAAATTTCAAGTATCACCGAAAGACATGCGGGATCCTCTGTTGTTTGAAGCCGGCCCACGCTTCTGCCATTTGCCAGCCCGTTGTGACTTAGGCGATTCCTCAACATATCTTGGAGATTTTGTGGGTGCAGTCTTGGCCAGATTCAATACGGAAACAACCTGCTGTAGTTCCTCAAACGATGCTGCAGAATAGGGGTTACCATTATGCACGAAGGATACTTTAAAAGGAAAACCCCACTTATATTTAATTTGATAATCACGCAGAATAAGCAACAGTGGTCGCATCTCCTTCCTTTTAGCCATTGTGACTGAAGAGAGATCAGAAAAGCCTTGATACTGGATTCCCTGAAATAAAAGATTTCCAGCATCTCGCGCTGCTTTTTGCACTTGTTCCTTCGGGTTGTAATAGTGGAATCTGGCAATAATGTCTCTTGGGGTTCCTCAGGGGCTCTACGAGGGCCCAAAGCCCTATGGACCTGATCCAGCTCCCAGCGCTCCGGAGATAACCCTGGCACCAATTCCTGACATAGCGCCAGTATAACCGATTTAGAATCCTCCATGCATTCAGGAAGTCCTCTAAAGCGCAAATTAAGCCTTCTATCCCGATTTTCAATGTCTTCCAGCTTTGTATTCAATAACTGATTGTCCCATTTAAGCAGCAAAAACTCAGATTCCAGCGCTTCCTGAGCAGAGGAAACCTCCCCCAGCTTCTTATCTAATTTAGTCAAACCACCAGCAACCTTTTCAACTTCCTTTGTCAAGTGCTCCATAATTAGCTTTGTATTGGTAGACAGGGCAGACTGAAGAAGATGATCAAATTTTTGCAAAAAATCACCACTCACCCCTGTACACAGTGAGTCAGATCGAGCCTGACCATCATCACTCTCGCTGGTCAAAAAAGAAACTTCACTGCAGGCCACCTCCTCCCGCTCCGCAGCAGACAGGCTATCCGCCATCTTGAAGGCTTCTGCACTTGTAAACAACAGCCGCTGTGGGCCCCGCCGACACCCGCCGAGGATCCTCTGCTGTTCAGCACCTCACTGCCAGGTATGGCTTGCCAGCCCGCTGTCTTCAACACAAGCTGCGCACCCAACTCCTCCTGAAAGCCCGCAACTTGTCCGGTGGGCGCGGAGCTCGATTAGAAAGCAGCCATCGGGCTCCAACGCGCATGCGCAGCTGATTTATTTTATTTCTTTAAATTAAAACAAGCCGGCCCCCAAGGTTTTAGAATTTACTGCAGTAAAGGGGTCATGCCAGGCTTCAGCGCCCCTTCCATTGAAATGAATGGTGTGGGGAAAGCCTTCCCCACACAGATAAACCACAGTTACTGGATATACAAAGGTCCTCTTTAAAATTAATCTTTTCTCATGGAATACTGCTTCCTAATATTATGTTGTCTTTCATTGTGTAGTTGCAAACAGCTTTTTATATTTATGCTAAGAACACACATGTGGGATAGCTATATATTTAGAGAACCACACAATTACATTTTGGGTTAAATGTCTGGTTATGTAGTAATTGCATAAATGTAGTTCTGGAAAGAAATCACAAGTGAATGTGTATTGTTTAATGTTACTCTTTTTTTGTTAATTATAACTTCCAAAAATAAGGAAAGGTGTGAAAACCTTTCAAATTTAATAGTTTGTTCTAAACACAAAGATGAGTATGTTAGAAAAAAAATCTTCAATACACAAAAGTTGAATTCGGCATGAGACCAAATCCTAGTGACACTGAACTATGAAGTGCTTATCCCCCTGCATCTCCAGCGTTGTGTGTGTGCTTCTGCCCCAGCTATTACTGGCTGGGGGGGGGGGAGAATGTGCACGGCTGGCAATGGCGGGGATGCATGCTCCCTATTAAAGTCAATGAGAGCCATTTGGTAGAAGAGGTAAACACAGCAAACATCTCTCATTGACTGAACGCCCGCGCATGCGCCGTTGGATCATGGAAGATGTTGTTTGGGGCTTTCTGGGAGGTTTCCCATAACGGTGCATCCCCAACCCAAAAAAGTCAAATGCCTATGTTTTGTTCCGCTTTAATTGCAGTTCTCATTCCTCTAATCCTATACTGTATATTATTAGTGAAACTGTATACGTACATGCAACTTTTATCCAAATACTTAGCTCCTAGACTTTCTGCAGGCAAAAAAAATCAAAGGGCACTTACCCTTTGTCCCATGCCGCTGATCAGTGCAGGTCCGGTACTCCTGAACTCACCTGATCTTTGATCGGAGCCCTTCTTCTGCCGCCTTTTATGCCGCCCAGGGCCAGACAAGGGGGACATGGCTGATAGTGAAATGGAATAGCGACTCACCATCAATCTCCATTGTAGTGAATGGAGTGGGTGTGGGCACACCTCCTGTGACTTCCGTGCCGGTGAATGGAGTATGAAGCTCTGGACAGAGCCAGATGGCAGGCTCCGGCGACCATGCAGTGCAGATCATGCGATCAGGTGAGTTCCTGAACCCCGGACCTGTACTGATCAGTGGTGCAGGACAAAAGGTAAGTGCCTTTTTTTGCCTGTAGAACTTCTTTAAAGGGACAGTAAAAGCTGTGGCAATAATAAGGCAGCAAGCAGCTCAACTGATGCCTGTCTCATGTGCCACTGGTAGAAGATATAGCCAGGCTCCAAAGTTTGCCCTCCTTTTAATTTCATTTCTCCAGGTCCAAGCAAAAAAAGGGATCCAACAGCCTTGGAGCTCTAAGTGTGAGCCAGCCTGTCAAGCCGCAATGGTCCCACAGTGTGCACAGTGTTCCATGACATGCTCTGTCCGGGTAAGCCACGACCCAGAAGAAGAAAGCATCTTCATGTAGAATACATCATATATTTACATATAATCATAGATTTTTTTAATGCCTAGAAATGGCTCATTTTATACTGTCCCCCAGAGAATAAGGTGGGAATTTTATTCCGCGCCCCGAGACATTCTGAATTAGGATGTCCCCCTGTGTGACCCCCCCCCCCAGTTCACCCAGTAAAACTCACCTCTGCTTAGTCCAGTGGCACATACGCGGGCTCTTGTCCAATCAGAGCCGTGTTTACATCCTTTGGCAAATGGCTCTGATTGCCCTCAATGGGTCACCACCAGGGATGCAGGGGATGCCGCATGGAATGCGTTGTTGGAGCGGAGAAAGCAAAGCAAAGCAATTACCGGTGCCTCAGGGGGTTTCACACCATGGACCCTCCAGGGGATAACCAACGGCCAGCCTTGGAATCTTTTAGATTCCACGCAGGTCGCTGGTGAGGTTTCTTCAGCTTTAAAGGGTTAAAGGGACTCTAAACCTAATGGCAATAATAAGGCCGCAAGCAGCTCAACTGATGCCTGTCTCATGTGCATCTCCTTCATTTCCTGCTGTGCTGGGCAGAAGACATTACTGTGCTCCATGACATGCTCTGTCCAGCTTAGACACAGCCCAGAAATGATAGTTTTGCACACATAAGATATTTACATATAATCAAAGATTTGGAGTTGCCTTGAAAATGGCTTATTTTATACTGTTTCCACAGGGGATAAGGTGGGAGGAAGCTAGCTTGTGCCTGGACTGGGACTGTAGTATTTACAGGTTCAGATTTCTGCTTAATGCAAACTCCCAAAAGGCATTTGACAGGGAAAGTTGGAACATTATGGCAGCTGAAACACAACATTAGGATCAGCCCGGATTATGGATGCTCCTTTCTTCAAATCCAGTTAAAATTAGCAGCACATTTTCCAAACCCTTCCCATTATTAAAGGACATCTGTGGGCTAATTGTAAAACTAAAGCTGAGTTTTGTAGCTATGATCCCAACTTTTTACTAGCCTGGCTGCCTTCTAATTCTGCTGATCTCTGCACCCTTCTTGCATCAGTGTGTGTAGGGGAGCCCCGCCTGTCTGTTTACTACTGCACAGTTCACTGTCAGTAAGGCTAAGCCATCCTGTTGTTACATATAAGACTTGTTAGCAGAGCTGGAGTAAACTGACAGAGGAAGAGGTGCCTTCACACACAACAATGGAGCTGCTCACACTGTGATGCAATCAGGGGAAGGATGCAAACAACAACTTTGCTAATAGCAGAAGAATAGAACATATTGAAGGCAGTTATAAGACTACAAACCTGGGGGGTCAGTCACCTAAGAATTAAAGTTTCAAAAGATCAGGATAGGGCTGCGTCTAAAGAGCTCTCTCTGAACATGTAGAAATAACCAATGTTATAGCAATAACAGATGTATTTTTTTGTCTTCGAACCCACTTCTGGGGACAGAGTAAGGCCGGGAACATAAACAGCCTCTAATTCCCTCATATTTACATAATCATCGCCAGAGATTATCCTGCTCTGGCTGAGTCAATAGTCATAAAATGATCATGCTATGAGAAGATTATACTATTTGCAGGCACTCTGTTTCACATTAAATCTTCTTTAAAGGCACTTTAAACCCAATGACAATAATAAGGCAGCAAGGAGCTCACCTGGTGTCTGTCCCATGTGCCTTTCCTTTTCCTATATTATTCTTGCCCTATATATTTCTTTATATGCCTAAAAAAATGCAAATTTACTAGAAAATGTCCAAGACAAGACAAAGATATCTGGGATGATGTGTGTCTTATATTGTGAAAAGTATATTGAAAATAAATAAGGATTTGTTTTGATCCACATATACTATAAGAGCTTGTCTAGACAAATGTTAAAATCGATTACCTGACAGTGTCTGATACAGTGTCAGTACTATGCTGTCTCTTTGCTCTGGTCACAAAAAGGAAGGGGGATTTGAATATTCCTCTCCCTCTGCCTCCAGGAACTCTGCCCTATTTCTGACCACTAATTCATCTTGAGACTTGTGTCAGGTCTTTTAGTGAGAGGCTAAAATGGAGCTTTCCACACTGCCACTCAAGCTCAGCTCATTGCAATGCAATGCACACAAAGTGCTTGTATGACTCAGCTCTGCCACTCCCATCATCGATGACATCAGAAAAACATTATTTTATAAAGAATCTGGCAATAAAGATTTATTTTCAAAAAGAAAAAACAAACTTACCACTAATTTCTTCTATTCTGTTTTTTTAGAAATCAGCTGTTAAATTTCTGCCTGAAATGCCCGTTCCAGGATGTACCGTTACCCCAGTCAGGAAAACTTTAAATTCAGTTCAGGAGGTGCTAAGAGAAAGTAGTGTTACTGCCTAGAATAGGCTCTTCAGAGTATGGTGTAGTTGCAACTTATCCTAATTTCAATAGCTTCCGTCAGAAGTGGCTTGCGCACTGCACCACCACACGTGCTTGTTTTGACAACCTTCCTTTGGCTTCTGACTTCGCTCAACTGACTACCTTCATTGGCTTTGGCCCCAGCATGGATGACTACCTGCTTTGCTTTGACCCCAGTTGGAATGATCACCCACTTTGGTTTGGCCCTTGCTTCAATGACTACCCCTTTGGCTTCACCTTTAGTTTGCTTAAAACTAGCAGTCCCTTGTGAAACTTTGGACCAATCTACAGCTACTACTCACAGTTGTGGACCATACTCCTTAACTTTCACCAAGCACCTCAGTCCGGTTAGAGCTGTGGTGGTCAAATCGATGCTTTCTCCCACTACACCTGCAGGGGTTCTCTGGCTGACATTCCAGCCCTCATCCCTGATCTTTGATGCTTGACGCCAGAATTAGGAAGTTACTGTTGGAACCATGCAAATTCTCCAATAACCCACCAGGTATATGATAGGCGTTTAACCCCCAACTTCAGGACCTTTGTTAAAGAAGATTGTGTTGAGCTCTAGATCTTAAGTAATCAGCCAGCAGCAACTGTTGTAATGGGTGATCCAGCCTGGACTGTAACCAGTTTTTGGTTGTTGTCTCTTCTCGCCTTGTCTGTCTTGGATAGTTGTCTTCGCTATGGACCCTGGCTTAGCGGTAGCTTTGATCTGGCTTCTTTGACCCTTGGCAATGGCAAATTACTAAGCGTTAACCCATTGGCTGATCTTATCCATGTTACCTCTGAGTGTCCCAAACAAATTGCACAGCTAAAAGATTACTCACAGTCATGAATCACCCCTAATCTGTCAGGAATGCTCAGTCTCCTGTATGTCTAAACCTGACATTTCTCTACTGGTAACGAAAAGTACAAACAAAATAATCCAGCAGGGTTACATACTAGGTAAGCTAGGGAAACAAGACAAAAGTGGACACAGACTGGGGGCAATAGAATGTCGGATAGTCAGAAAGAGCCCATGAGCTGCTGAGCCTTTTCCCAGCCAGCCAATAAATCCATTCATCAGCTGCTATAGGGTTTGCTGGAACAGATCATGGGCAGTGGTGTAAATGGCTTCTAGCACTGCCATGATGATAATGCATTGCACATAAATAATTTTGCCTGTGGTGTCCTGGCTGGGAGCAAGCAGAGGGAATGGGGGAATTGGAAGTAGAGGGGTGTTAGATGAAGGGCCTGTGAGTTCTGGTACAGGCTTTGGGTGTGGTGGGTTGCATGCTTGGGGCTTTGCTCAGCCCATTCAGCCCCAAAGCAGTTTGGCCCATCAGTAATTCTCCCTGTGCTACCTATGGCCAGACCAACACCAAACACAAGCAGAGAGACTAGCACAAGAGGAAAAACACTGACAGGAAATTATTTCCACTGAGCCAAACAAAAGTTATATTCTAATAGCTGCATAGTGAACACTAGTGTTCTGTTTATTTTAAACCGGACCAAGACCCTTACAATAACTAGTTCTCATATGCATCCCTCCCCAGAGCAATTCAGATTGCTGCAAAAAATTACCCTTTTCTTACTCCTGTCACGGGTGATTTTACCCTCAAAATGGCTTTCTATGGAGCTTCAGGTAGCCTGCAAACAGAGCTGATGTGTTTCCTGCCCCTATGAATTGTGGGTTATTTCGGTTAAATCCAGGCTGCAGCACAGCTGGGATGCTGGGAAAGAAAGCCTCATGGGTGCTTCAAAATGGCTGCTACCTGAAGAAAATTGGTGAGGGGGCATTTCAGTTTGGAATGGATGCCAATGAAGTGTAACTACCAACAATGATTCAGAATCATGTATGCAGATGGGGGGGGGGGGTTCTTTTTTCAGCTATGCAAAACTGTTGGTCTGGTTTAATAATAAAGGTAACATAAACAAAGTTGGTCCTGGCTTTGATTTTATTCAGCGGGGAAAATAAAAATAATTAGCCATATATTTGTATTAGTATGTATTAGTATGTATGTGTAGTATGTATTTTGTACTTATTAGCTTTACACAACAAGAGCATGAAATGGTTAATAGTGCCTTTAAGATGTTTCCCTTCCAAGATGTAAAACTTAGTAGAATATTCAGTAGCACAGACAAAAACCGTCAAGAACATTAAAAATGTAATAAGGGTTAACATAACATTTTGTAAGTACAGAAGAATAAACTCCCAGCATTCTGTTATTTGAAGACATGCCGACTTGTTTCAGAATGGGATGTTTACTGCAGAGCCCGTATATTTTTCATATTCTATTGTGATTTCAAGCTTCCCTAGAATTCTTACGTTTGAAAACAGCTGAATCAGTTATTGCACTCCAAAGTAAGGGACTTGCTTCATCTTTTATAAAAGAAACTATAAAAAAGTACTCTCTTCAGCTGACTTCCATTTAAATCTGTTATTTACTATGAAGAATCCGGCATTATATGCAGCCCCATAATACAGAAGCAAGTGTCAATAATCCATTCTTAGTTTAACATTTGTCTCAAGCTTGAATAAAAAAGAAACAAAAAATAGATCATAAAAACGAGCCATTTGCACATTATCCTCGTTTGACATTGTATTTATATGGAGGTGGTGGACCGTTAGAGGATGAGAAATAGTCACATGCGTAATGCTTCAAAGCCATTGAAGTCAACTGAAAAACTCTCTAATCTGAAATGAATTGAACTCTTCCCACTTCCTGATGCACTTACATGTATATTTTATGGTGGTATACCTGACCAAAATAAATCTAGCAAACAACAGGAGCAGATACATGTATTATAAATGTTGTGTTTCAGATTTAGACGGTGAGTTAATTCAATCTGAATATTACTAATTAGATTTGAGACAATAAGAACTGTTAACCTTAAGTGAACCAATCACAAGCATGTTCACTATCCTAGTGATTGGCTCTCTTACCTGAGGCATCCCGGTTTGGGGTGCCCCACAGTGTATGACTTGCCCTTCTGCCGATCCCATAGAGCATGCACAGACCCTCATCCTATAAGCGCTGTATCAGCATATAAATGCACAACATGCAGCTCTGTTTGATAAGAGATCCAGCATAGTGAAAGGGGAGTGGAGGCATCCATCTGAAATGTTCTCCCGCCTGCCTATCTGGGTGACTGGAAACCAGAGATGTGGGGAGATGCAGCCACAGCCCACAAATGCATTGCGAGATCACTTGAAAGGTGCGATTTTGCAGCAAACAGTGGGGTTTCACACAGCAGGAAATCCCAATTGGGATGCACCCTGGAGAGGGATTTGGTCGTCCCTGGAGTCTTTTAGTAAAAAAGGAGGTTTATGCTTTTCAATGTAATCCCCCTTGACCTCAACACACTTATTTTACTTCAGATACCCTCAAAATAGAAGGAGACTTCTTTGTACAGTGGCATATAAGATGTGCTCTACAAATAAAACATATATAAAGTAATCAGACACTTGTTTTTGTGTATGCTAGCAGACAGGACCTGTTTAGAATAGAAATGATTCTACTATATTATTATTATATAACAGCAGCAATATATTAAAACGGAACCTCCAGTCAAAAATTACGTTTAGTAAATTGCTCCTCTAACCCTCCACCCCCCTCCCCGATGATCATTGGTGTATGTTGTTGAATATGTTTGTAAATGCTGCACACCTGGACTGCATGGGAGTGGCCATCTTGCAACACACCTGTAGTCCTGCTTGCATATGAGTATGGGGGGGGGGGTATGCCAGCAGCAGCCCACACCAAACGTAGAGATATATAGACCTCAGAAATATGGGGCAGCACCCCTGTCATGCCACACACACACAACCTCAATCAACATCTGGTAAAGGGAAAGGAATGCTATATGTGTGAGGAAAGCTATGTAACCCATTACAATAAATGGCTTTCTACTTTAGGCTAGAGATACGGCATGATTACACAGAGATGTAAGGCAATTATGACTGAGGGCTGGGTTTTTCAGAAGCAGAGCTTTCAGGTGTGTAGCAAGTGAGTTGCTGCCATGCAGTACATGGTAGCAGCATCTACTTGGGGTTAAGCCTTCTCAAATTGCTTTCACAGAGCGCCAGAGGTGGAGGTGTTAGGGAGGCAATTTACTAAGCTTTGATTTGTTGACTGGACTCTGCGCTCACTGGGGGGGGGGGGGGGGCAGGGCAATCTGCACAGAAGCTGAAGTTGGGACATTGAGTGACAGGTCAGTCACCCAATCCAACATGTTCAAGTTATTTTCATATTTAATGTAGGTACTGCATAGATAGATGGATAGATTTAGCTACTAACAACCAATTTTTCTTAGCGGGGGATTAATGGGTGGCTACCCTGTTGGATGCTACGAGACCAAAGCAGCAGAACCCAACCCAGCAGCAGACATATCCAACATGTCATGTGCTCTCCCTGAATCATTCCACTTTAATTTATAGGTCTCATAAGAGACTCAGAAAAGTACTAATAATGTAATCATTATTGTTTATCACTTTAAAGTGAATCTGACACCAGGAATGCCCCGGGATGATATAGTATAGACTTCTGTGCATGCAGCAGAATGTAGGCCCAAAATGGGTCCGAAGGCTAAACTTTTTAAATCCCACTATAGCTTTAGTAAATCAGGCTCTAGGTTGCCAGGAGACACTAGCGGCTGTTTTATAATAAAAACTTGTGAATAATTAATACAGATCACCAACCCTTTGAATGTGTCAGTATTGCATTTCCAAATGGGTTAACATTAGAGATAAGCGAACCAAACTCCTTGTGCCAGAGTTTGGTTCAAGTTTTAGAGAAAAATCATTTTGGCACAAATACAAATTTCTTGTGGTTGGCGCGGACTGAATAATTCTCTGGAATCCTTACATAAAAAGTAAATACCTGCTCACTTGCTATCTCGCTGTCCTCTAGTCTGTCCCGCGCCACTCTCTGGTTACTGTCCTGCGCCGCTCTCTGCAGCCTCCATTGCCTCAGCTGGGCTCCCTGCTTCTCACTCCTGCAGGGAGGGTCTATTTATACCAATGAGTGAGCTCACTTTGCTGGCATAAAAGGCTCCTCCCTGCAGTGGGGAGTGAGATGTCAGAAGTTGAAGAGATTGCTGGAAGCTGACGTCAGCTCACTCATAGGTCAGTTCACATATACACCATATGCTTCATTGCAGGATTTTAACACAACACAATGCTAGAATGGTTTATGCAATACACAGACAACGCATATATAATGCAATGTGTACCTGTGCTGTGCTGTGTTTAAAAATGCAACTCAAAAGTATCAAAATGGCAGCACCTATTTTGAGACAGCTCCCTTCTGGAATACTCACAATATGCAGGCTCTTAGTGCAACGGATCGGTGAACCTGCTGTACAAATGGTGTTTTGTCACAGTTTTTACTTGATGTATGAACTTCTTGCCTTTTTTCTATTCTGGCCAACCAGATTGCCTGTTGCTGTCTAATATGTGCACATGAACTATTATTATTGCAGACCCCCACCACTATCACAGTCCTTATACAGTACCTGTGAAGTTAATTTTTATTGATTTTATTAAAAGTACATTCGGTCAATATTAAGGTGAAAAATAACCATAAAAATGGGTACTTAGCTTTTGTCCCCCACTGCTGAATGGTGCAGGTCCGACAACCAGCAAGTCACCTGATCGCTGGATCTGAGCCCACACTGCAGCCCACAATCCTGCGCCATCTGGGGCCAGAACATGGGGTTGGGATTGATAGCATGCTGGGTTTGTGAGCCGCCACTAGTCACAGGTGTGCTTCCATACCCTCTGCATTCATTGCATTAGCAGTAGTGTGCCAAGGCCTAACATGCCCCCTCTATTGTAGAGAATGGAGAGGGTATGGCCACACCCCTGTGATTGATGGAGGGCCGCCATGATCTGGCAGGGAAGCAGTGTTCAGGTTGGTGGTGACAGAGAAAGGGAGGGCTGCGGTACAGCCACTAGCACTGATCAGCTGCGTGGGACAAAAGGTAAGTACCCTGTTGGTATTTTATTTTTGACCTGCTAAATGACTTGAAGTTAACACAAAAACATAACAAGAATTGTATAGTGTAGTTATTGTTTTTTCGCCTTTTCTTTCAAGTCAACCTGTCTTTGTTTTGACGGAATAATGGCATCAAATGTTCAAAATTCAGTGTACATGATGGATCTTGCGCTCTGCAGTCATATTACTCCCCTAAATCATGACCTTCAAATGTAGTCATTCCTTTATATAAAAAGTATGAGTGTGATTTAATGTACAAGGCTATAGAGAGAAATACAAATTTAATCAAACTCTCATCTGTCAAAATATAATTGGTTCCACACAAGGTTGCTTCCCCAAGATAGTAGTTTGGAAGAAAAATAGCATCCTGGTTCTTCTAGGAACAATCATCCTTTAGGCTACAGCATTGTAATCATTTTTACAAACAGTACAGCACGTGTAATGTTATTGATATTATAGTAATAAGCTACATTGAAGGGAGTATTAAATTATGTTTGGAGATAAGTTGCACGCAGTTTAGAATGCACTTATATACAAGGCAAATCTAAAAAGACTATCTCAAAGCATTAATCATGTATTATTGCGCTGAATAATCTTGGTGTCTTTTGCAGGAGTTGAGTAATGGATTCTTCAGTGACTACCTGTACAACGGAGAAATCATGGAAAAATACCATGTTTAGTAAGCAAATCTTTTGTAAAAGTAAGTAGTAATACTAAAAAATATATAATATTTATATTTTAACAATGTTGTTTATTATACAGTGGATGAAATAGAATACATAAGTAAAGTACTGACTGCATTGCTGACCTTTTTAAACAAAATTTAAACCACTACCACTTAATATATATAGTTTGATTAAATGATTAAGCAATAAATATTAATCAAATTAAGTAATGGAACACTAATTAACCAAGTAATTTATTAAGCCGCAAATGAAAGGGTGATTCAGAGCCTTCACAAAAAGGCTTGTTTTAGGTGAAATCTCGCATGACGTGAATTCTCGTGTGATTCACAGCCGCCTGCGAGATTAGTTTGCCCATGCGAACGCCAGTGAAAGTGCCTGAACTAAGCTTTCGTACCTTTTCTGCCTGCGAGTTTTTAAGGCGAGTTTTTCCTGTTTTTAATTAGTTCCCACTGCAAGTAACTGACAGCAGGGTTTCTCTTGTGTGAATTTTTGGGTAATTTGGGGGGTATTTTTCAAGTTACAAGCCCCTATGCCCTTTCGTATGGACTTGGGGCTCTTCCACACTCCCCAATGTCCCAAATGGGGATGAAGGTAATGTGTTATTTTACCTGCATGTCACCCACCGAGTGGTGGTACGGGAGTGCGTGCATGTGCTTTGGCAGTGCAGGAGTGCATGCATGGTAGTGTTGACAAGTACCCTTGGGAGTGCACACATATGTGCTTGGGAGTGCGTGCATATGCACTCAGGAGTTCGCACATGCTCTTTGGGAGCATGCACATGAGCTTTGGGCGTGCAAACATGTGCTTGGGAGTGCACACATGAACTTTGGGAGTGCACACATGTACTTTGGGAGTGCACACATGCGCTTTGGGAGTGCACACATGAACTTTGGGAGTGCACACATGAACTTTGGGAGTGCACACATATGTGCTTGGGAGTGCGTGCATATGCACTCAGGAGTTCGCACATGCTCCTTGGGAGCATGCACATGAGCTTTGGGAGTGCACACATGAACTTTGGGAGTGCACACATGAACTTTGGGAGTGCACACATGTACTTTGGGAGTGCACACATGCCCTTTGGGAGTGCACACATGCCCTTTGGGAGTGCACACATGCGCTTTGGAAGTGTGGGCATGCACTTTGGGAGTGCATGTATGCGTGCGGGAGTGCCTGCATGGTAGTGCGCTCAGGTACCTTATGGAGTGTGTGCATATACACTTGGGAGTGAGCACATTTGCTTTGGGAGTGCGCGTATGGGCTTTGGGAGTGTCTGAAACATGTTCTTGGGCTCTTACAGACCCCGCCCATTATGTTGATTATTATGCAATGTCACACATCCAAGGGCCACGGCCACTTTTTCCAGAAGAGAAATCATGAGGTGAAACTGTAAACCTCGATATCTCTGCCATTTCTTCTTCAATTTAAAAATGGAAAACCATTTAGGAGTGCCAAATGTAGCCCGATAACAATTGTCTTTTCCTGAAATATTTTAACTTACTCACCTATCTCTGTCCTTATTCTGTCCCCCGTCAGGAAGCCTTCCTGTGCGCCACAGTGGGTCATTTATCCTCACTACCCAGCAGTCAGGGGAGCTGGCTTTTATACTTGGGGGCGTGGCCTCCATGAATTCTCCCCTACGTCATAGCTGATGCCACAGAAGGGGCAGAGCCTAGAGGGAATTTTCCTGTATAAACCCAGCTAGGCTCCTCCCCTCTGTGAAGTCATTAGTGACATCAGGGAGTTTCCCAAGAGGCTGTGCTCTTAGTATAAAAAAGCCCTCCACAGCTGCTCATCATGGAGTGCCTGGCTGGGGAGCTGGGATGATAGGAGTGGAACCTGTGTTCCCCTTCTTTCTAAATGCTGGAGGAGCATCTTTATCCGCCCTGGCAGAATAAATGTAAAGGAGCCTTCGCCCATGAAACATGTTGGGGCAAGGTTAAATTTAAAAAATCGTTCCCGTATAGGGGGCTTGTAATCCCAGGGCTCAAGGGCCGATCAGCCGACCTCTGGCCCAGGCCATTACAAGCCGTTATGTCCTATAGCACAGGTCTGGTGCCCATGCTCATTGGTGGTGCGGGCAATGGAGTACGAACTGGTATAGGATGGGACCACTTACCAATTCAAAGTGAAAGGAGAAAAAAAAGAAACCAGTTTTCCCAAAAATATTTTTTATTTTAATTAACTGATACTTATATGGCCTTCTCCATTCAGGCTCCCACACAGGCTCCTTTTATTAATTTATGCCGGTTAAGGATGCTCCACCGGCATTTGGAAAGGAGGGGAACACAGGATGCCCTCCGTCCATCCCGATGCAAGGCTGGGGACTCGATGATGAGCCACCGGCGAGCACCTTTAATACTAAGAGGTGGGGCCTCGTGGGAAAAAGGGGAGGGGCCTAGAGGGGGTTGCATGGGAATATCCCCTCTAGGTCTAGCCCCTTTTGTGACATCAGGATATTCCATGAATGCTATGCCCTCAAGTATAAAACCCGTCTCCCCCGGCCCTCACCTAAGTTCCGCTCTGGATAGGATAAAGATGAAGGAACCTAGTCAGGATGAGGATGAAGGAAGGGAAAACCTATGTTCCCCCTTCATCCAAATGGTGGCACAGCCTTGAAGAAAGAAGCAAAGCCATTGCAGGGCACAATGTCCCACCAGACCCCAGGAAGATGGCGCCCAGCAGAGGACAGAAGAAGGAAGACAGGGACAGGTCAGTAAGTTAAATTCAGTACAAGAAAAAACCCCTATACCACTTCACTAGTGTCAGGAGCTGGCATGGCCGGACTTGGCAGATGCCATGCTGATAGAATGACACATTACCCACACCCATATCGGGGGTTGCAGAAGAGCCCAGTGCCCATTGGTGTGGGCACGGGGTTCTTCCAGGGGTGCCCAAGGCACCTTTGGAAGTGCCCCAAACCCATAGGGCAAGGGCATAAGGGCTGGGAAATTTCAGGGCCACGGGGGCCTGGGCTGGTAGCTTTTGGGGGTCGGACCCCATGTTTACAACTTAAAAAAGAACCCCACTGTCACTTAATCCATTAAGCGGCATTTATTAAAACAAGGAAAATGACAAAAAATAAATAAATTAAAAAAAAAAAAGTTTGTATCTAAGAAAAAATATCAAATTAATGCTATAAAAATTATTTTAAAATGTTATATATTGTGGCATCCTTTTAACTATCTTGCCCATGCTAAGCTGGCGGCTACTACCAGCTTTATGTTGGCGACAACCGCCGGCCGCAATAATTCATTTTCTACACATTTTTCATGCAAAAGAAAAGGCCCAAATTCACACAAATTCAAATGTTTTGCGGGATTCTTTGTTTGGAAATGAAGACTCCCACAAAACGTATGAATTTGTGTGAATCTGGGCCTTTTTTTTTTTGGAAAAATGACAGAAAATGAATAATTGCAGCTGGTGGTTCTTGCCAACAAAAATGAAAAAAAAAATAAAAAGGGGGACGCAGCCATGGTCTAGTGTTTAGAGAACTGATTTTGTGACTGGATGGTTGCATGTTTGATTCCAGGCTGGGGCATGACTGTAATGCTCAATATATAGTGATTTTTTTTACAGATAATGAACAAAGCTGTCTATTTGTTTTTTGGTAGGCTTCTTGAGAATAACCTTATGTGCCGAGTATACTACTTATCATCCACTATGTGGGATCCTTTATTTCTGAAATAACAGAACCCAATACTGAGCTGTAGATCGGTCAACATGAGGAGACATGCCAATGAATCCTCCTGCTTCTCAACTATGAAGAAGTATTCTGGAAATCAGGGGCCGCCGTGGCCTAGAGGTAAGGATGTGATCAGAGCGTGGAAGGTTTTCTTCCCGACCAGGACATGACTGCCATGCTCTTGAGCAAGGCACCTAACCCCCCAACTGCTCCCCTGGTGCTGTAATTAGGGCAGCTCACATGCTCCGGGCATGTGCACACTCGTCTCACAGATGGGTTAAATGGGGAGGAAACATTTCTATGTGTGTGCAAAGAGACAACGGCCACAAAAAAAAATTGTACAAAGGACAGCAGTGCCATGTTTTGCCACAATTTTGGAGTATAAGAATTGAAGAGCTAAACCATTAATAAGGGAAATAATATGATCATGCAGCTGGCAATTATGGGGGAAATCTCTCCCACAATTACTGGTAACTGCCAAGCTAGAGTCATTCATCACCCAAAGGAAAAAAACAAAAGAGTACTCCTCTTTTATCATTGTGGTTGAAAATTGTAACTCCTCAGCCTTCGCTTCCAGCATCTCCCTAGGCCTGGCACTCCATTCACCAGTGCTTCTGTGCCAGCTCCCACACTCACCATCAGTCTTAGGGGCGTGACCACACTCCCACTCCATTGACTAAAATGGAGGTGACGTGTCAGCACCCCCTCCTTTGCAATTAATGGAGAGGGGGCAGGACCATGCCTCCGTGACTGATAGGGGGGCTGCGAGCCCTTCACACCATCAATCCCAACCCCATGTTTAGGCCCTGAATGGTGCGAGCTGCAGTGCAAGCCTGGATCGAGCTATCAGATGAGTTGCTGATCACTGGACTAGCACTGGTCAGCTGCAGGGGACAAAAGTTGAGTACCCTAATGTTGTTTACCTCGGTTGCTGAATCACTTTAATAGCTATGCAGGGCTATTACAGAGGAAGCCAAGTCAAAATTGACTTCCACAATCCAGGGACATCGGCCGCTCACGTGACCACCAACAGTCAATCAGGTTCACAGTGGGGGGGGGCATAAATGTTCAAAGCAGCCATGAGGGGCTGTGTGTATCGGCAACCTGGTATCTGAGCTTTCTCGGTAGATATGCATGGTGCGGCATCCCACGCAGAGGAGGTAAGAGAAAATCAGCTTTGAATGGCTTACTTGTAGGCAATTTGTCCACATGACCAGAATATCCCAGGGCAAGCCGAAGATCTCAAGGGAAATCTATGAAAAAGATGCAATCTAACATCAATAGTGGTTTAGGCCTTTTACAGGAACATCTTTTATCAAGCATATGACAAAGCTCAATATTATTCTAGTCACTGCTAAATAAAAGAGAGCTGAAAATCTCACCCCATACACTTCAACAAATAACTCATCCGTGATTTTCTAAATGTAAATTGAAAACTCATGTGACCTCCACACAAGATTGTTTCCAATCTACGAATGAAACTGTGATGTGGCTCCATTCTCAACATCTGCCAAGCAAACTAAACTAAAGCATCTCCAAAGAATGTTGAGAACGAATGTGGGGGGGGGGGGGAGACAAAGGAGACAAGAGTTTGTGCGTGATCAATGGAAAGATCTGAAGCATCCATGTCTCCCTCTCAGTTGTCAGCACTAAGCTATGAGATCAGAGCGTCACGTGTGCCAGTAAAACTAGCTTTAATGTTTTAACAGCTGTTTTTCTCCTTTCCCCTCATTACAGTTTTGTCTCTAGATCTAATTTCTCTCTAATGGGTGGGCTTAACTTTTCCAAAAAAACAGCAGGGATTGTTTAGAGAGATTTTCCCTTTCCACCACCATAGCTTGCATGTATTAAAAAGCTATTTCCAAATATTCCCCTCCTTGTTTTGTACAGATCTATTTACTTGCTAGGCAGCCTGTGTCTAGGCAGATTGTCTTCTCTGCTAATATTAAATGTAATTAGAGAGAAAAGAGAGGTTGGTTGTGGACAAACTATTCTGCCTGCCAGACATATTTCTTTCTATTGGTTTGTTAGATGTTAAATCCAATTGACATGAAACATTTTTACAGCCTTATCCAACCCAGATTAGCATACTACATACCTTCCACCATCCTGCCACTCTTGAGCTGAAAGGTCACATGACCTGCCTAGTCAAAATGCACATCTCTCGGTGTCACAGATAGAGTATGGAGGATGGGTAATGAAGATAACCACTGCCAGGGCCAGACAAAGTTGGGCCATGGGCAAAATGAAATGTGGTGGACCAAAATTTAAAGAGAAAAACAACAACAAAGTCAGCTTAGAGCAGAAAAATATCTGGTATTTTCACTATCCCAAGTTTTGATCCTTGCCTCAGGGGCATCCAGAATTGGGATGCCCCTCTGTGTGAAATACCCGCGGTTCGTCGAGTAAAACTCATCTTTCCCCGCTCCAAGAGCACATGCACAGACTCTTGTGCTCTGATTAGGGGCTCTGATTAAATGCAATGGAGAGTGTGCTCAGCCATATCCCCTGCATCCCTAGCAGTGTGCGTGATTCCGCCCCAGCCTATCTAAATGACTGGATGAGAGCCTGTGCATGCGCTTTTGGAGCACGGAAATGTGAGTTTTTACAGACGCCCAGGGGGTTTCACACAGTGCCAAATTAAATCCCAAATTAAATAGTGAAAATCCTGCTGATTGGTCCACGTTTACCCCATCAACATAGTGGTCCCCCACACTAACACTCTGAAAGTTCTCATGGCCTGCCGCAGCCCTTCTCCTGGGACATCCCAAATTCAGATGTCCCGTTGTGTGACCCCCCCCCCCCCCCGATCGCCAATATTCACTCATCTTTCCCAGATCCAAAGGCACATGCGCAGTCGCTCCGTTTGCCATACATACAGTCAGGGCTGTATTTCCCATTAGGCAACCTGCAAGGGGGGACTCTGCCCTTACTACTGTAGTGAAGAAAATAAATTAAAACTCCCATAGCCAGAACATTAATGCCCCCTAACAAGCCAGCCGCAGAAGGACGTGTAGTGTATCCCTGGGGAGAGAGGGTGCAATGGGTTGAACACAGGCCAGAAAATCTCCCCTCCACTGCTGTGGTCATGTGACTCCTGTGTATCAGAATGCCAGAAAGATAGAACATGCTTGCCTCGTTCGCTGCATTTGCGCCCTTTGTGTCCTCTCCCTCCTCCACACACATACTCTGCATCTAACCCATTGCACCCTTTCCCCTATCCACATCTTTTTTTATGTGGACCATGACTAACTTAAAAAAGGGACACAAGCACCTAAAGTGCCTAGGGCACCATGAACCCAAATACGTCCCTGCATACAGTATGTCATTCTGGAAAGGGCTCTGATTATTTACAATGGGAAGCGAGAGCGGCCGCATATCCTGCATCTTCGGGCTGTGTGTGCACATATCTAAATGGTTGGAGCTGGAGTGCGCGAGCCGTTGGGGATGCAGCCACTCTCACTCCCCTCTAAAGATTATCGGAGCAGTTGGCTGAATTACTTAGTCACAGGAAACGGCACTGATTGGACGATAGCCAGTGCTTGTGCTGTTGGATCGGGAGAAGGTGAGTTTTACTTGCCATTCTGGATGGTTTGACACAGCCAGATATAACAATTTGGGATATCCCCAGGGCACAGAAGAAAAAATCATTATCAAAGTCTTGGGTTTTGTTTCACTTTAAGCCCCCACATACCCAACACACCCAAAACACATAATTAACCCCCACTATAAATCTGTTATCTAACCCCCACACACTCATACCTGTTAACACATCAACAAGCACTTCAATAAACCCCCAGTCCCTTCAAACATCTTCACAAACACCCGGCTCCCTCCAATGACAGGAGGGGCATCGGCAAACCAATGTAAGTGACCTGCTGGACCTGTCTTATCATGGGGGCCCAGGGCAAATGCCCCTTAAGCTGGCCACAAGGCCATGTGACTGATGTATTGAACACCAGTCCGGGACAGAATTATAGCACAAGCAGGTTGATGGGTGGTAGCAGTGTCAGACTGGGGAGTGCTCTGGCACTCAGGCCAGAGGGGAATTTTGATGATGAGTGCCTCTGTGGAATTCTCTGGTAATCTAGTGGGCAGATGGGCAACCAGTAAAAAATAAAAGGTAAATCCTTGAAGTCCACATGGTGATAGTTGTGAAGGTGAATGGAATGAGCACCAGCAGGGATCAGCAGAAACAGGAAGACTAGCTGAAAGGAATACTTACTAGTATTACTGAAAAATGTTTAGTGTAGCGTTATAGCCGCTTACACCAAAGGAGGAAATTGCAGGAAAGTTTAGAGAAAACAAGCAGGTATCACCAACAGCTGAGTCAACGCTCTACAGCAAATGGCTCTTTTCACTTTTATTCTATTCTTGTAGAGTGCCCCCCTGCTAGCACCAGAAACTCCTACTTCCCTGAGGCACAGAGCAGCAGGCTTCTTCACTGAATGCTTTTTAGTTAGGAGGAGATGACCATGGGGGCAGGGGGTATGCATCAAGAGGAACAGAACAGGGAGCCATTTTCTTCCTATACTAGTAAAAAGAATACTAGTGCTGGACCATTCAAACCTGTATTTACTTTTGAATAGAGTTAGGAGAGTTTTGTTCCTGTTCTGTAGTTATCCAGCTGAAAGTTTATCTAACTAAAGATATATGGCTTTCAAATGATGAAAATAATGTCCTCTGCAGAAAAATGGGGTTCCTGTGAAGGTTACTGTTAGGGCAAGCGCTGCACGCCCATCTAGCAGCACTTCACTTACCTCCATGGCTGCATCCAGCCGTCATCCATTTTGCAGCACTTTCCCCATGGCTGTTTCCAGCTCTCTCCCTTCCCCCAATGCTTCCTTCTCACATGCTCAGGTGCGCGCACGTCTCCGTCCACTAGAGGGTGAGCGCACTAGATTCCTGAGATTTAAAGGGCCTGTACAGCACTGATTGGTGCCTGGTCATCCAATCGTGCATCCACTTCTCCTATTTAAAGAGGCACTTCCTTTCCATCAGTGCCGGATCTTGGTCTCTCCATGCTTGTTGAAAGTCAGACATTCTTGGATTGCTCACCCGTGTACCGACCTCTGCCTGTCCCCGACTCTGAACCTTTACCACGAACCTGTGCTGCCAGCCCCGATTTCTGTCTGTACTTACTACGCCTTTTCCCTGCCACTTGTGTACCTCGCTGAACCTCGGCTGACTGTGGGACTGGGCTGCTGTTTGGGGGTAGCGACCTGGGGGTCACTCGCCGCACAAGACCAACCTGCCTTGCGGTGGGCTCTGGTTAATACCGGTGGCCCCTTAGACTCCGCTCCCCTGACACGGTACCCGCCATCAGTCCCACAGTTAAAGCGGATCCACACCCGAGTCCGCTCCACCCGGTCCGTGACAGTTACACTATTTTTGTCCCGGTGGCACCAACTGAAGACTGCTTTATAATTTGTAATAGGAAATCAGTCCAAATCTCCCCAAAGGCAATAAAGTGAAAGAAAATAGCTGTAACCATTCCATACACAACTACTAACAAAGTCGTACTTAAAACCTTAGCATGTCTAGTTGCGTTTGCTTTATCACTAAAGATATATACCATAGCTGTGGTGTTTTAAAGGTTTGACAGGTTCCGCGATGTATGGGTGCGCATGATAGCGACTGGTCAGAGCGACCGGCTCCCACCATATTCATCAAAAAATCACGCTCAAAAAATTATTGCGCTGTGAAATGCATGTTTAAACCCCAGAGCGCTGGCGGCGATGTGTTAAAAGTAGTTTTTTTAACCCCCAAACCACCATATTTTTGGAAACCAAAAAAAATAATTTGTTTTTTAATTTTTAAAGAATTTAGTAATATGAATACAATAATATCAGACCTGTAATATCAATTCTGCACAATTTTTTTTTTTTTTTACCTTACCATGACCACATGACAGAAGTGGTAACAGAATTTTTCACATTTAAAAAAAAAAAAACATTAATAACAATTAATTATGAATATTTAAAGATTGTTCCATTGAAATGCATTGGAGAGCGCCAGGTAGCGAGAGGTCATACCTGTCGCTGTTCAAGGTCGGACGCTGGCGCTGTGGGCTGAGGCTGGAATAATGATGAATGAGTCGCTATATGGCGCTATCTCAGTCGCTAAGCAGGATTGGCTTGATAAATGTGTGATTGTGGTGGGGAGCCGGCGTTCTCGTGGTGGTGCCCGTCATTACCGGTCGCTCACCAGTCGCTACCTGTCGCTATTCCTTCATAAATAAGGGCCTATAAGACACTAGGACTGGGGGTCTCCCTCTTTATGAAGTATCTCGAATTGTGATGATGCACTTTGTGTATCCTCAGGGATTGCCTGTTACACTCATCTTGCCGGTTATCCCATGACACATGCATTGGGTCACAGCTGCTTCCCTTCAATACATTTAGCTGAGGCGTGTACCCATGGCAGGCAATTTTGAATGGCTCGTGCAGGCATGGGGGGGTGAGGCAAGCAGCCTGCACGCCATTCAGCTTTCAGAGCGGCAAGAAAAATATTTATGGCTTGCGATCTGTGCATGGAAACAAAATAAAGGCGAGTTTTTGGGCAATCCTTGGGGATATAGACTGCAGGGCATCTGACTTTGGGATGCCCCACTGTTTTTATCCCCCTTGGATCGCTTAAACCAGGCAGAGCGAACAAAAAACCCTGGGTTTTATTCCTCTTTAGCTAATTTAATTAAAGCTAAAAAGGCACATAAGCATTTTAGAATAAGACAAGTAGATAAGTATTGACCAACTTCCCTAACCATCTTGGGATTTTCAGAGTATCGGTATATAATATTACAATTTACCATAGATATTGAATTGAAAATTTCCCCCACCTAATTATATATGAAAGAATTGTCACCAGGTATATTTAGATAAATATACGAATAGGTACCCCGTGTGTAAACAGGGTATAAGCAATCATTGAGGCATGACACCACATGCATTCTTTTCCTGTAATAATATAGTGGCAGAAGTACCTTCTTAATGCCCATGAGCACTTAAGAAAAAGAACATATTTATGCCTTGATTGGATAATTACTAGGTATTTAGATTCACTGAATTCTATTAGCATCCAAGCCTAGCTTCCCTGCCAGTTTTGAATGTAGGGGGGAAGGGAAAGTTGACTTCCTGCTATTCTTGTAGAACCTGAAATACAAGCAGTTACCTTAGTGGTACAAGCATCTCTTGTAATAATCTTTTAATGTATAGGTTAATGATTCACTAACATGATGCTTAACAACCATTTGCTCAAAGGTAGCCATCTTAAAAATTAATTAGGCACAACATTTGTGTTTATCTGTGGTCTATATGTAAATGTATTTAAAGGCTGAATGCAAGGTGAAAGTTTTCACTTAATAATCTATAGTTTTTTTTTTAAAGTGCAAATTCTAATTGGATCGGTAAATGGTATGATCACAATGTAAAATCTATTGAAAGACAATCCAATGGTAATGATTCAAACCATAAGGTCCTTTCTAGCTCACCGTGCCAAGTGCCTGTGCCAAGTGCTGCAATGGTTAGTCCTGCCAGTCAGGTTTTAGCCATTGCTGTGACCCGCTGGGGGGGATTTAATTTAATCAAATTCTTGCTTGCAGTTTATCAACAGAAAGTTTATCTAACAATAAAATCCACAAGGGCCAGAAAGGTATCACTGGCTATGAAAATTGGTGTTTATGTGCAGATGACAGGTAGTAACAAGCTCTGAATCTGGATCACTGAATAATCCGCCCAGATATTGTCCAGCCAGGCATGGATAGAGGCAAGATCCAAGTCAAACTATAAAGCCCTTTACATTTTTTTTTTTTTTTAAAGGGTGCCCCCGTCCCCTGAGGCTACTAGCCTGGCACACCAGACATAAGGCTAGCAACCCAGAGCTCAGAGGACAAGCAGCCAGCCTCTGTCCCTGCACTTGTACTAGCCTTATGTCAGCACAGGCCCAGTGCTCTTCCAATGGTTTGGGGGCCCTTTGGTGTTTATTGGGGGCTTGTTTGTAGCTCTGCAGCATCTGCTAGCTTGCTTGCTGCTTCAGCATCCCTTAGTGGTTTCTGCAGCATACAGCCATGTCATTTGTAGTGCTCTCTGTCTGCATTTTCTTCTTCAGGGGAACACTGGCCCCCTGCTCCATCTTTGGCTCCCAGTCAGAGGAAGGACATACCCCTCACTACCCAAGTCTTTATACCTTGGAGCAAGGCTTCCTGTGATTCCCCTAGCATCACTGATGCCACACCTTTCAGTGTACACCATAGATGGCACCAGGGGAACATCATAGACACCATCAGGGAACACCACAATTGCTGCTGAAGACTAGCGCTGATTATGTCTGCCATGCCCCGGCCCCAGTGTCACTGTCATACCCACCCCTGGCGCATCCTGATTTGGGATGCCCTCGCTATGTGAAACCCACCAGTCACCCAGTATTCTTACATCACTAATAAACCACGGTGCATTTGTGGCCGACGGCAGCATCTTTCGCAAACTTCTCAGGCTGTGTGAGTGCGGCTAAGCTGCCATTCAGCTTCTTTAGCTGCACATTAATATGCTAAGTTGATTGTTGTGGGAATGCTGTCAAGGTAAGAAAATTGAGTATCTGGCAGGGTCTCAAATAGCAGGGTATCCCAAATCAGTATGCCCCAAGGGTATGGACCAAGACCCAAAATATTGATAATCCTGGGTTTTTGTTCACATTAAACTTACCACACTTTTCTTTCATTAAAGTTGTGTAATAAACAGTGGTGTGTGTGTTTTTTTTTTACTGGCTCCTACTTGAGAACTGGTAAAGGACCCCTCTCTCAATTCAAAGGGTAGAAGGGACAAGGCACCTCAGTTTGTTGGCTTGCTCACAACCCTCCACTCAATTACCCACACCTCCACCAGTAACAAGGGCGTGGAGGAGCCAAGTGCCCGTCGGCATCAGTTCTGTGCTTACGGGCATAGTACCTGGTACATTTGCATGCCCTCTTGGTGCACCAGGCTAGTAACTCCAACAGGAAGGGGAGGAATAGAAAAACGAATGAGGGTGCAACAGCCAAATCAGCCAACCTAGAGAGTAGTACAATAGCCATGGATATCTGGCAGGTTAATTATGTCTCCCATGGAATGAAAAAGAAGCATGCTTTGCACTAAGCTTCTTGTTAACTGATTTATGTGGAATTACTCTTGAAATAGTGCTAATGTTCCTATGCAGTACAAGTGTACAATGATTTTACAGCTACAGCTTTATTACTTTTCTCCCATCTGGGATTCTATTCAGTTGCAGCTGCCCCACAAAAATGTTGGCTAGGCAAACACCATATACATCTGTGTTACTGCAATCCAGCAATTTCTTTTCACATCTGCAGTGCCGTTCGGCAGATACGTAGCCAGAAATCGAAATAAAATGAAACCTTTAATATTAAACAAATAACCTTTTTTTTAGAACAGACCACAACAGCTTAAACATGCAGGAACCTGTTCAGTTAATAGACCACCCAGCCAGAGAGAAGTTCATATTAATATGTGTGCAAGTCTGCAGAACTATTTTGGCATAATGCTTGCTTGATATTTTTGCAGTGCTAATACATCTGCTTAATCAGCCAAGATTTCCTCCGATGTTTACCTAAATTCACAAACTGAAGGTGAGCTTATTTCTGGTTGAAACACATAACTCTGTCTAGGGTTTCACTCTCTGTGTAAATGAATATGACACCTGTACAAAGGAATCCCATTATAGGCGTCTGTGTTTTATTTGCCATTGGGTGTGAAATACCTTTCCAATCATTTGTTCCTGTTATACTTCATTTGCTGCCATTGTTACTTCTACGGAAGTAAAAATTTGTCTCTGTCCTGGAACAATAAGAGGGTGAACGCCAGTTATCTTAGTCATTATCTCATTGCACAAATACAAATGATAAAGTGTTCCATTTAAAGTCATACAAACCTGTGATTTTCATTTTTTATTGACGTCGAAGCTATGCCTGACTTATCATCGTTAAAAGAAAAATACCACAATTACTCTGTAATAATTGTCATGATTAGTTATAATAAAGGCAACATGGCAAGGATAGAGAAAATACCTGTGGAAACTAACCAGTGCTCCTCCCCAGGACACCACCAGAAAAATGTATTTGACCAACTATGTTCTGCTTCTAGAAATAGGTACGGCCCTACCAAATTTGACCTTCTGACAGGTGATATGTTTTTTTTACTAAATAAGGCCTCATTTCCTAGTAAATCTTTATAAATATACCAACTTTTTCAGGAAAAAACAGACCAGCCTATTGATTCCAGCAGGGGACTACTTTCTGCTGAAGGTAGTGAGTGAAACCTTTACTTAGCTTAGCTTTACTTATAGGCCGATTCATTAATAGCGGCAGGTAGCGACAGTTGAGCGACTGTAGCGGCATTTTCAGAGCGCCCGCTAGTAGTCGCTGTGCTTGGCTGTTGTTCGGTAGTTGATAGCGACTCAGTCGGTTTGCCATAATGTTGAATATTGGGTGAGGAGTCGCTATTTGACAGGTTCCGCGCTGTATGGGAGCGCATGATAGCGACTGGCCATAGCGACCGGCTCCAACCATATTCATTAATAAATCACGCTCAAAAAATTCTTGCGCTGTAAAATGCATGTTTAAACCCCAGAGCGCTGGCGGCGATGGGTTAAAAGTAGTTTTTTAATCCCCAAACAACCATATTTTTGGAACCCAAAAAAAACAAGTTTTTAAAATAATTTTGTAATATGAATACATTAATATCAGACTTGTAATATCAATTCTGTACATTTTTTTTTTTTTAATTTAAAAAAATTATTTAAAATGGCAGAAGTGGTCACAGAATTTTTCACATTTAAAAAAAAACAACAATTAATAACAATTAATTATGAATATTTAAAGATTGTTCCATTGAAATGCATTGGAGAGCGCCAGGTAGCGAGAGGTCATACCTGTCGCTGTTCAAGTTCGGACGCTGGCGCTGTGGGCTGAGGCTGGAATAATGATGAATGAGTGGCTATCTGGCGCTATCTCAGTCGCTAAGCAGGATCGGCTTGATAAATGTGTGATTGTGGTGGGGAGCCGGCGTTCTCGTGGCGGGGCCCGTCATTACCGGCCGCTCACCAGTCTCTATTCACTTTACTTTACCTGTGTCATCGTCACGGTGAACTTACCTCGAGATCAGTCCCGTGCTGTTTCCGGGCAGCTGGCTGGAGTTCTTCTTGCCACACGAGCGCTGGCTCGGGCAGTGTCGACTCGTGCGGCGCCAAGCGCGGCCGCCTCCTCTCTTCGAAGCCACATCCCCAGCTTCTCACACGAGCACTGCTCATTAAAGGGCCAATGAGCCCAGAGTTTGTTCTGGGTGAAACGCCCTTTAAAGTTTAAACGGGGCGATCAGCTCAAAGTTTGTAATATGCAACAACCACATACATCCCCTTGTCCAATCCCATTAGGTTCAACCCTATAAAGATTTTCTCCCCTCAGTCTATTGCTGCCCATGATAGCGTTTAGCTGGGTGAGTCTTGATCCGGAGATTTCCTGCCCAATTCTCTTGCCAACCTCATTTGTTTGACCATCCCATGATTGCCGCCTGGACCGACTCTTGCTTGTACCCTGACCACGTTTCTGCCTCATCCTTTGTGCCGCGTACCCGTGACCTCCCTGACCTTTGGCTTGACCTCAGCTCCTCTCTTGTCTCTTCCTTGGTGCTGCAATAGTTAAGGACAGACTTCCCGTGTATGACCCTGGCTTACCCAACATTGCCCAGTGTTGCATCTGGTTCACCCGCCTTCACCCTCTGTAAGCTCACATCCTTTGTGCTATGAAGTCCTGGGGGCAACCGTGTCCGGAGAGGCGTGTAAAGCATACCGGCAACCGGGGGCTTGACTAAAGGTGAAGCTAGCAGCGGAGAGGGGGTTGTGGGCTTACCTTGAAGGCGGGTGTCCCACGGGGCCTGACAGTCATCTTCAGCGTTTGGCTTTAAACCTCTTTTTTATGGTAGATTTTTAATGTATAAGGGTCATGCTAATTATTGGGTAAAGCAAGGTGCAACAGCGTTGTGCCTTGCGATGTGAACCTGCATCTCAGAGAGCTTTTTCATTTTAACACACAAGAAAGTGCAATAATAAATGTTTGTTCCAGCGTTTCACAAAATATTACCCATACCTGCGATGTGGCATTTTTAAAGTTGAGGGACACTGAGATAAGAATACTGTATCTTTTTCCCTATAACACGCACTTATTTTTCCCAAAAGTGTGTGTGTACACCACAGATGTCACCAGGGAAACACCACAGACACTATTAGGGGACACTGTAATTGCTGCCACGGGAACCTGAAGACTATCACCGATTATGTCTGCCATGCCCCAGCCCCAGTGTCATACTCACCTATGGGGCATACTGACTTGGGATGCCCCTGCTATGTGACCCTCCACCAGTCACCCAGTATTCTTACATCACCAATGAACACAGTGCATATGTTCTTTACCTGTGTCATCTTCCAATGTTTGGCTTTAAACCTCTCACAACAGAATGAATGAAAAGGTCTCTTTTTTATGGTAGATTTTTAATCTTTGATGATCTAAGGATCATGCCAAATATTGGGTAAAGCAAGGTGTTCCAGCATTTCACAAAATATTACCTGTACCTGCGATGTGGCATTTTTAAAGTTGAGGGACACTAAGTTAAGAATACTGTATATTTTGCCTTATAAGACGCACTTATTTTTCGCAAAAGTCTGTATGTGTGGTGGTGGTGTGGGGGGTGGGGGGTGTCAGTGCGTCTTATCGGGTGATTGTAAAAAGAAACAGAAAAAAAACGTACATTACTGCCGTCCACTGCACATCGACGCAGTCACCTCTGCCAGCCATCGCCTCCGCCGACGTCACCCCTGCTGCCGCTTGTTGTCATCCCCATTGCTGCCTGTTGTTATACCCACGCTGCTGTCCACTGTCGCCGACATCACCCCTGCTGCCCCCGTTGTCATCCCTGCTGCTGTCCTCCAACACCTCCACTGCCATCCGCCGCCATCACCTCTGCTGTCGTCCACTGACACTGCCGCCGTCATCTCCGCTGCCGTCCACGGTAACCTCCACACAAGTTCCCGGGCACTGGTTCCAGCAACCAGGTGGGTGTGGCCCCTTTACTCGTGCCAGCATCCAATCATGCTGGTGCAAGTCACAGGCCATGCCCACGCGGAAGCTAGGAACCAGCGCCCAGTACCAGAAACCTGTGTGTGGAGGCGGCGGGCAGCGGAGGTGCTGGTAGACAGCGGACTCCAGTAATGCATGTTTGTGTGTGTGTCTCTGTCTCTGTGTTTTTGCTTTGTTTTTGGAGGCCTCACACTACCTGTATTTGAGATGCCTTGGATTGCCTGTGTTTGGGATGGCTCGCACTGCCTGTATTTGGAATGGCTCACACTGACTGTATTTGGGATGGCGCGCACTGTCTGTATTTGGGATGGCTCGCACTGCCTGTATTTGGGATGGCTCGCACTGCCTCTATTTGAGATGGCTCGCACTGCCTGTATTTGGGATGTCTCGCACTACCTGTATTTGGGATGCCTCGTACTGTCCATATTTGGGATGATTAGCACTGCCCACCTTTGGGATGCCACTGCCTGTATTAGAGATGCCACACACACTGTCTGGATTTGAGATGCCACACACACACTGCCTGAATTTGGGATGCCGCACACACTGCCTGAATTTGGGATGCCACACACACTGCCTGGATTTGGGATGCCGCACACACACTGCCTGTATTTGGAATGCCACACACACTCCCTGGATTTGGGATGCCGCACACACACTGCCTGTATTTGGGATGCCGCACACACTGCCTGAATTTGGGATGCCACACACACTGCCTGGATTTGGGATGCCGCACACACACTGCCTGTATTTGGAATGCCACACACACTCCCTGGATTTGGGATGCCGCACACACACTGCCTGTATTTGGGATGCCGCACACACTGCCTGTATTTGGGATGCCGCACACACACTGCCTGTATTTGGAATGCCACACACACTGCCTTTATTTGGGATGCCGCACACACACTGCCTGTATTTGGGATGCCGCACACACACTGCCTGAATTTGGGATGCCGCACACACTGCCTGAATTTGGGATGCTACACACACACTGCCTGAATTTGGGATGCCACACACACTGCCTGGATTTGGGATGCCGCACACACACTGCCTGTATTTGGGATGCCGGACACACACTGCCTGTATTTGGAATGTCACACACACACACTGCCTGGATTTGAGATGCCATACACACACACTGGCTGGATTTGGGATGCCACGCACACACACTGCCTGTATTTGGGATGCCGCACACACACTGCCTGTATTTGGAATGCCACACACTCTGCCTGTAATGGGGTGATTGGAGCGAATTCTGCACACTGTCTATAATAAGGTGACTGGGAGGGGGCATTTTTGGTTCAGAATTTGTTTTCTTATTTTTCTCCTCTTAATCCTAGGTGCATCTTATGGGCAGGTGCGGTCTTATGGGACGAAGAATAAAGTACTTTTTACCTTTGGAAATAGCAGCACCCCATGGACTATGCATGTATTTCTGCATCCATAGGACCAGGTTGTTTCTAAATTCCTAAAAAAATTCCCCTACCTCATTGGTAAAATCATGTACTTCATCTGCAAAAATGCTTCATCGCAGGTACAGGTGATTTTTGGGGAAAAAATTGAACAAACATGCAGGTTGCCATTCACACCACAAGACACACCGCAGGTGCATCAAGATTTAGCAAATAATTAGCATGGCCCTCCTATGTCTTATGTAAAGTTGGTGCAGTTAGGTTTCTGAAATGGCACCTGAAGTCTGTCCCATGTGCCTCTCCTGCATTTTCTGCTGCACAATGTAGATTGGTGCTGTATTTCCCATTAGGCACCCGCAGGACAGTGCCTAGGGCAGCCACCTGCATGGAGCACTTGTGTTACTACTATAGTAAAATTTAAAAAGTCCTGTGCACATGCTTTAATAACTGTTAAAGAGGAGCAAAACTCTGTTGTATCTAGCCTGCCCCCAGGGAATCTTATAGCAGGATACCCCACTGTGTGAATTTCCCACCAGTAAATTAACTTTTCCCGGTAGCTTCCACGATTCTGCAATCGTCCTGCAGCGATCTCACTTCCAGCACGTGCCCCTCCCCTAGGATTAAATGTCATCAGCTATTATGAGGGTTGTTCAGCCAGTTATCCTAGATATCTGTTTATTGCTCCCAGTATAAGGCCTGGGAATCACACGGAAACAGTGATGGACCTCCACCAATATCCAGTAATATAAAGTGTTGGTCAGTGGGAAGTGCATTAATGTACAAAATATATAATGTGCAGGAGTGGGTCTCCCTGAACCTTATTTCTTCATAGAGCTCGCAACAGTGTTGATCACATTAAAAAATTATTTTTTATCTTTAGACCTCGCAACAGCATTGATCACATTTAAAAATGTTATTCTTTATGAAGTTAAAGAATAAAATTCATTTTTTTAATGTGATCAATGCTGTTGCAAGGTCTATGGGGAAATAAGGTTCAGGGAAGCCCTCAACATTTCTTGTTATGAAAGACAAAGTACCATATTTTTCTCCCTATCAGACGCACCTGCCTATAAGATGCACCTAGGATTTGAAGAAGGGAAAGTAAGAATAAAATATTCTGAACTAAATGTTGTACTAAAACACCAGCCCCAAGAATCAAACAATAGGCAACATGCAGAACCCCCCCCCCCCCCCATTACAGGCGGTGTAATATTCTCCTTCCCCATTCCCCATAGGCAGTGTAGCATTCCCCTATCCCATTCCCCATCCGCCCCACCCAATTCCCTATTGCTAGTGTGACATCCCCCCATCCCATTCCCCATAGGCAGTGTGGCACTACCTCACCCCTTTCCCCGTATAGACAATGTGGCCTTCCCTCATAGTGGCAGTGTGGCATCCCCCTCCCTTTCCCCATAGGCAGTGTGGCATTCCCCTATCCCATTCCCCATAGGCAGTGTAGTATTCCCCCCATCTTATTCCCCATAGGCTGTGTAGCATCCGCCACATCCAATTCGCTATAGGCAGTGTGACATCCCCCCCATCCCATTCGCCATAGGCAGTGTGACATTATTACCCCCTCCGATTCCCAATAGGCAATGTGGCACTACCCCACCCCTATCTAGACAATGTGGCCTTCCCTCATAGAGGCAGTGTGGCATCCCCCCTCCTATTCCCCATAGGCAGTGTGGCATCCCCCCTCCTATTCCCCATAGGCAGTGTGGCATTCCCCCCTCCCATTCCACATATTGACAGTGTGGCAGAATCGTCCCGACTACCCCCCTTCACCGATGCTGGACCAAAAAAAAAAATGTAAACTTACATACAGCGCTCCCCCATTGCTGGCAGCTGGGGTGGCCAGATGATGAATGAGGGGCACTGGTACTTCTCTTCTCAGGCACTGAGTGTGCCCTACACACACTCCATGCAGTGGATGGGCATGGTCTATGGTTAGCGCTAAATGAAGACAGTGGGTGCAGGCCACTCCCACCTGCTGCACAGGTTGAGTGTGTAGATCACATGCCACACCTGAGAAGAAAACTGCGACCACAAAGACAGCGGACCGTTGCTCATCCATTGTCTGGCCTCCCGGGTTGCCAGCAAAGCTGGAGCGCCATATGTAAGTATACTTTTCTCTCTCTTTTTTTTACATTCGCTAGATAAAACGCACTGACATTTTCACCACACTTTTAGTTAAGATCCATTAAGACGCATTCCCTGATTGCAGCTAATTTGCGAGAGCAGGCGCATTGTCGCTAACTTCACACAGCATTTCTCTTTGATTGCCTCATGTAGTGCCTTTATTGTTGAAGCATATGTGTCTTCAGTAATTGTGGTTTTGGCATGAATTCTAGTAATAAAACAAATAAAAGGCTGCACACAAAATTCCTTTGGAGTTGATGGTGACCCCTTGTGCTGCCATTCAACTCTTGTTTGGTCTCAGGATCATGAGGTGGACCCATCTTTCATTACCTGTAACAATTTGAGAATAGAAGTCTCCCGAATTTTCTCTAAGCGTGTCTAAATTCTTTTAGCTAAACTGCTTTTAGCTAAACTGGGCATCAACATTCATGGTACCCACCTTGAAGTCCCCTTTGACATAATCAAATCATCATGACTGATATTGGAAACCGTGCCAAATCAAATGCCTAATTAAGTATGACACTGACCCAACAATATTTCAAAATCATGGCCTTCAGTTAAAGGTTGAAGATGTTCACACAGAATAGGGGTCCTCATCAATTGATTCCCTGCCCCATTTAAACTGCTAGGCCCAAAACTTTACTTGGTAGTAGAAAGGTGCATCATCACCATATACAGCAATCGGGGTTTAATTAATTTTGTTTCTTCCTTTGTAAGGAACTAAATCATGGAAGGAAGTTCCAAATCCCTTGCTTTCTTTGTAGACCCACACTGTACTGTATTTGCCATCCTGTCACTTCCAGTGCTTTTATCAGACTAAACTGCAACTGTGTGTGTTGCATGTCCACACATGTCTCAACCAGCACAGCAGACAAGCTCAACTCTGTAACAATGACAGAACATACTTGGGTAGATAACATTATAAACCCTTCTTACAAAATGCACAACTTGTGAATAGGCTATCTAGGTCTTAAGCAGATGTAGAATAAAATTATCCACACAGGCCCTCAGGATCCTTGTCCGCTATCTGTCCTATAGAAATGCCAGTAACTGGGTACTTCTCTTAACCCATACGCAATCTTTCACTTGCAGTTGCGACTGTCTAGCTTTCAGACAGAAGTGTAAGTACTAATGTCTAAATAGGGCATTTCTATGGGGCAGATGGGAGTCAATGATTCTAAATTAGAATGTCTAAGAGGAAGGTGGACAAAACTGTCTGTGTTAGCTTATTGTTAACGTCTTCTTGGTGACTTCTTTTTAATGACACTATATATTTCTGAGCCTACAACAGCAGATACAAGGATTAGCCTCCCAATGGGGTGTGACCTCTATCCCATCACTGGAAGTGAGGCATGCTCAGATGCTGGCCGGGGAATGCTTCTTTAGCACTGGGGTTGACAGCAGAATGGTGCAGAATCCTCATGCCATAATACGTGGGATTGAGGTCTAGCATAGTCTCATTTTTGGTGTTTGTACTCAGGCAGGTTAATAATTTTACCAAAACCCCCATACATCTAATGAATCTAATGATGTAAATCGTATTACCAGACATTTCTCAACTAACCCATTATTAGCAGGAATGGCTCAATTCCATAAATCAATTTATGAATGAAAAATAGCTAAATCGACCACAATCAAATGAGAATGGATCAGTGGCTCATCCACTGCCATCGAGCAAAGAACGAGAATTTGTTGTATAGTTTTGGCTGTCATAAAGTTTCTTGTTTGTCACATGACCATTGCCAAGTGGAAATGGAAATCGACCACGATTAGGACGTGGAACACATGGCAAGGGCTAAATCTTCCATGTCCAAACGCAAAATATCCGCCTGCTCACATACGCATACAGTATGTTGGTTCTCTCGCTCAATGAATGTTAATACATCTGTTCATGGAAAGGAGCCATAACAGGGAGATCCGCAAACATACAGAAAACTTCAAAGCATAATGAAAGACTGCTCGGTGAAACCCAATGCTACAAAAGTTTATAAATATAATTATTCAAAATGAAAAAGAAAAACCCAGTATAATTTATTTCTGTAAAAAGTAAAACTAGAAAATAATTAGAAGGGTAATGCTCATGATCTGGGCACATTGCTTGCACAGGGTCACCTTCCTGCCAGTCTCCTTTCTTCTCTGTCACATTATTTGGCTATATGGCACAGATCAGACAGATATATTGGTAATCTTATGTCTTCTCATACCCCCCTTGCGAGTATAATAGGTTACCCTCTTTTCCAGCCGGGTCTGGAGTGCCCTGGGGTATTTGCATGGTGGCCCTTCCATGGATTAATAGAGTTTGGGACTATTTTAAAAAGCATTTAGACATTTCAGGAAATTAAACAGGCTCATGGCGCCTCGACTCGGAAGTTGTTTAGTTACTTGCAGGTTAAACATTTTTAGGGGCTCCCTGGCCCATGACAACCCAGATCTCCTGACCTTGACTGACTTGAAAGAGATGTCTCGAGTCTCCCTTGCAACCAAGCCTTATATCCTCTCTGTATCTTGTCCTGTCAGCTACTTCAGGGAAGTTGCCATACAACGTTAAATGGGAAAGGGACCTGGGGCGAGAGTCTCACTCCCACCGATTGGATCGCTATTGCTAACACTATGGCTAAAAGCTCTATAAATGTCTTAGCCTTGGAGAGTGGATAAAAACTATTGTTCCAGTGGTATCCCTCCTAAGAGGGTGGCCAACTTCACTTCAGATGCATCTGCGCTGTGTTTTAGAGGCTGCAGTTGAACAAGGTCCCTTCTTCATATATTTCAGGATAGTCCTAAGGCCAAGTAGCTTTTGATTAATGCTTATAATATGATCAATTCAGTATTAAAGAAAATGTTAAAAAAAAAACCTTGGAAGGCCCTGGTAGGTAGGAAAATACCCAATCTTAGTCCCTATGTGTGAAAGTTGGTATCCTTTTTCTTTACCACTACAAAGCAAACCATAAACCCATAGACCAAAACCCACTGAACTTGTGAAATACTTTTGACCAAAGCCCCCACTGATACTCTCTTCTTCGGGTATAGAACTAGAAATGGATATTTTTGCTTATCAAATCGCCCTGGAACACTGATATTTTGTTCTCCCTCTCTGTATGATTGCGGGAGATTAGTCATTGCATAAGTATGGCAATGACATCATCACACACAGCAGTGGCAATGAATGGAGGAGGCGGAGCTTTACAGCTAAAACAGACGGCATTATCTGGGATTAGAGTGAAGCAGGAGCAGTGAAAATAGGCAAAAGTTACTATTCATGGGGGGAGCAATTCAGGGGATGCTAGTTTGGTCCGTTTAAGCCAGGTATTGATTATGAGGTAGACTCCATGGGGCTATGGTGATTATGATTAACGACTATTCTAACGGAAAGGCAAAACAGTTTCAGATAGTTTGGCAGCCATGGTTGGACTATACAGCCACCCTGGGCTGACTTATGGGGGTATGTGACTGGGAGTGGTAGAGGCTGGTGGTCGCAGAGACGCGCATAGTTATTCTTTTCTTATTCTCTTCTTTTATTTTCTTTCTTTCTTCTTTTTCGGGCTTTCCCTACAATTCTCTTATTTACTTTCCCATATCTCCTTTCCTCTCTTTCCTTATTCTTTCCCCTCCTTATAGTTGTTCTGTTGGCCTACCAGGTCATAGTTCAGGAATAAGGAGCGTCTGTCGGCGTGATTGCTTTTCTTTCATCCACTTATATAGGCTATGAATGTGTATTGTTTTTTCCTCCTATGTGTAATAGTTTTATATGTACAAATGTGGAAATTTTACACAATCTGGTACCATGTTTATTATTGGTCAAAAAAATGATTGCAACGGAAAATAATTAGCAGTTTTTTAGTGCACATATTTTCTGCTCGTCCCTGAAAGTTTACCATGTATAATTGATGTCTATTACCTAACAGCATCACTGCTGCTTAGTTACTATTCCTTGCTCTCTGTTCGCTTTTAAGAGCCTAATCATGGTGAATATGCACGAAGGCTAAGTGGTGTTCACTTAACATTTCACTGAAATGACCTTTTACACCTTACACTCCTTTTCAATATCCACCACTTAATGAAAAGCACTCAGGATTGGATTCTCCTTACAGGAACTTGTTTGGGCAACATGCTGGGCATCCTATTTGCTTTATAAAAGTTCCCCAGGTCCATCCAGGAGATGTATTGTTGATAAATAGATTCAAACTCTACAGTGGCATCTAATCTAGTTAACTTTACTGAAATGGACTACATTTACTTGCAAATATACAGTATAGCTAATCCTAATGAAAATGTATTAAAACGAAGGTAATAATTCTTACTTTTTGTAAGCTTTAACAATTGTGCTAGTATGGGAATTAGATGACTTCAGTTTCTCCAAACTGGCCAAAAGAAAAGTGGATCACAATTGGTTACTTTGACCAAATGCTCCATTAATGTCCCACCTTTCCTTGCAATGACCTTAATAAAGGTAGCTTTGTTTAGGAACTCTTGTGGGAAGCTTTTAGACACATCCAACCTGATGCCTGTTGGGAGACAAAGTGATCACGATGCTTGGAAAAAACCATATGGACACTTTTGTCTTTTACATACAAGCTATTGTCACTGATAAATAACAAGAATTTCTAAGCAATGGGAACATTTGTATTCATGCTGGATCGCTGTTTTTAATTTCCGTTGCTTTATATAGTGACACCATATATACATAACTAAATATAGAGTACATACACTATAATTTTTCCCATTCAATCTCTGTCCCTAAGCTCAATTCCCTGACCATACCACACCTATTATAAACCAATTTTGTCAGATGCCATTAAACATTTAAGGCTGTGGGAAGAAGCAAGAGCATCTGAAGGAAACCCAAACAAACATGGGAAAAAAATACAGACCATGTGCAGATGATTCTGTACAGTTGGATTATACCAAGACCCCATTGCTGCAAGACAACAGTGCATGCAACTTAGTGCCCACATGACCGCCATCAGGGGCATGGCTCACAGCGCCATGCTGCAGACACAAAAAAAAGGCACTTTCCACCCCCTTCTGTCACCTGGCTTGGCTGCTGCATGGCCACATGTGCCATCTGCCATGCTGTTGACCTCTCCCACTTCCACATTCATGTGCGGGGGGAAGCTCGAGCATGCCTGGGTACAGCAGACTGTGGAAGTTTGGGGAGCATTATTGTTGCTTCTCCACCTCATTTATCATATTTGTGATCACTTGGCTTCATTAAGAGAAAGGAAGCTCCATTTGTTTTTGCCGTTTTAGTCTTTAGTTGTCTGGCTGCCTCCAACTGAGTTAAATGGCAGGATGGGGGCCCCATTTCTGCACACATGAAGGGCCCCCCTTAATAACACATGGATGAGGTGGCCCATTTCTGCACATCTGATGGGTCCCCTGTAATGGCACATGGATTGGGAGCCCATTTGTGCACACCTGATAGTGCCCCTGTAATGGCACTTGGATGGGGGGTCCATTTCCACACACTTGATGGGGCCCCCATAAAGGCACATGGATGGGCGGGGCCATTTCCGCACATCTGCTAGGTTAGGTTAGAGACCTGTTTCACGAACCTACCTTGACATGGTAGCAAGCTTAAAGGTCCACTCCAGCCCCTGGGTAGAAAATTAAGATACCCCCCTCCTATTAGTGCTAAATCACATGTAATAGATTAAATGAAAAAAGACACTCACCTTCACAAGCGGCAAAGTCGGCGGTGTTGCAAATGTTACAGCGATCGACCTGCTGCCATATTCTTGAAATCCTGGCGGGAGGCAATCACTGTGTCACCGCTGACTTCGCCACTGGATTCAGGGTGAAGGTGAGTGTAAGGGGGGGAGGGGTATCTTAATTTTCTACCAGGGACTGTAATGGTGCTTTAAAATCTTTTGGGCACATTTTTTTTTCTTTTTTTTTTTGTAAATCTAAGCCGAAAAAAAATATTGTGTTTGTGTAGAATCTGACGAGGGGGGAAGGGCAGACACTGAGGCTGTAAGTGGCTGGAAATTCCTAGTGGCGACCCGGAGTGCCCATGGTGACATCCAGAGACAGAAAATTCTCACATGCCTGACCAACCTCTAAAAGAATCAGTAATAGGAATGGAAACATATTAAAAAACACATTACCTGGCCCCTACAATCTAGAGCTGTCCATTGGCAATTCCAGCCATAGACAAAGCCATCTTGGCAAGGCTGCACAGAGCAGCATCCCTCACTTGCATTCCCAGTGGCCAACAAACTTGAATGTGGGCCAGGAGCATGCACAGAGCATCATTTATCTATATCTAAAGACTGAACTTCCTCTTAAAATAGTATTATATTTCTATTATTAGTATAAAGAGTAAGAGTATACTGAATATTAGGAATTGCAGCAATCAAGATGCCAGGCTGGCAGTGGAAGCAGCAGACTAACAGCATGTGTGTTTACTTTGTGTATGTTTCCTAGACAGACCCAATAAAACACAATATCCACTTAATTTGCCATTCAAAAAGGATTGTAGCCCTGCCTGCATTTGTAAGCTCAGTAAATAAAATGCACACTGCAGGAAGTGCAGGGAACACTGACTAATATACATTACAGTCAATAGGGCTTGGACATGTCTGTGCATAGTACTGCACCGTACCTCCCAACTTTTGAAAGCCATAAAGAGGGACAAGATGTGAATTTAGTACATCTTACTTAAAGTGGACCTTCACTCTCTCTTGCAACTATGGGCCATAGTGTGCCAAATACGTCACTATCAGTGAGCACTTCATTAGAGAGATACAGAGCTGTGTCTGTTAGCTACACACATGTTCAGAATCTACAGCTCATCCAATAAGAGACATGCTTCGCTGAAGAGCACAGCTACAGTACTGATAATTGATATCAAGGCTTATTTTCACTTATCACTGATGATATCAAAACTTTTTGGTAACTGAGAACAAGTTCATTTAACTGAAACTTTATGAATACTTACGACCTTAAAGCGGATCAAAACCCATTTTGTGACCCCCTTGCACCCACCCCTGAGTACCTCTGGAGATGCTGCTGCCTGACCACAGAAGCCACGGAAGCTCTGAGATCGCCAGTTGCTGATCTCACAACCGTCATATGGCGTTTCTTCTGCTGACCTCCATCCACAGTTGTACCATAACCCAACAACTTGTGACAAGTTGCCGTTTTGCCGAAAAGTGGTGCTGTTGGTCTGCCAGTTTTCCGACATGATTTTGCATTGCCTTACCAAAGACAGGTGACGCCTGGCTGCAGGCCGGCGATGTCTTCCTCCTGGGCGCTCTGTGGAGCTGGTGGGGCTGCTACTGGCAGGATGAAGCTGGAGATGCAGGGAGGAGTGGTGATGGCCAGTGTCTGTGGTGATTCCAGGGCCATTTGGGTTTTCATCCTCTTTAAGACCAAAAGGTGAGGAGAAGCATGTCACCCTTCTGGTCCATGTGATGCTCGCCGAGTTTCTGATGAAAGGACCTCTGTCTTTGGTAATCAAGGGGATTTCAACTCTGTACCCCATTATTCAAAACTAAAAAGGTTTTTTCAACTACCTCTGGGTACTATGACATGTTTGATGGTAACTAGTTATTTTGGAATACTCCTTAGTGGTATAACATTGCTTTAACATTGTCAGATTTTACACAGTCAAGGAGGTACTAAAGGTTGCCATGCCAAATACTCGGCCTGATTCAGAGTCTCTCTCGCACGCATTCTCGTCAGTGGGAATGATGTCAAAGGACCGTACTTGATTTATTTTCTGTGTTGGGGGATTCAGAGCCTTGTTTTTGTGGCCGAGTTGTCCTTTTTGCGGGAAATTACAGTATGCGTACATCAAACCGAGTGTTTGTCGTATAAATACAGCTCAAGGTGTCCGCGCATCTGTCCGTGTATCTGTAATTTTACTTCTCCTTGTAGCCCACTCTCCTCTCTCCTCTCTCAGCTTTCCTGTGTCTCATTTGGCCCCCTTGTTTTACTTTATTTTTGCCGTACATTTGTTGTTGCCAGTCCAGTGATCCTTTTTTATTTCTGGTTTCTTTTCAGCAACCGCACGATGGGCCACTCTCTTAATGTCCAATGTGTCGTGTGGCCGGATCTTTGCTTTTTCAGAGTTTTGGCCGGCTTTCCTGGCAACTCCCACGATGCATTTATCTCGAAGAGTACCAGTTTATACACCTGGGTGTGAGAGTGGCGAGCTGAGTGGCAGTTGGCTTAGGGGTAAGTCTGTTTATTGCTGGAGTGGATCTGCCTGTTTATTGTTTATGTTGCATTTGTAATGTGTTTTTCATTTCTGTTATGTTCCCCCTTTTTGTAATTGGTCAGAGTTTATTGTGTTAGCCAGTTGCTCTCCCTGCCCTACATAACTTCGACTGTGCTCATGCCGCTCTTTGAATGTCCGCTTCTCTGTTGCAGTTACAAATGCTTAGTCTGAGCATCCTGCCTTACCTTGGTCCTACTCTTTTGGGATACTTACTATTTGGTCTAGGTTGTTTTGATGTTGGCTGTTAGTAATTGAATTTTCATTTGTCTTTTAGATGATTCAGGTTATCCCTTGCTGCCCTGGGTCCTGGCGCCCCTTCTTAAGGCCCAAGACACCTGTCCAGAAGGCTTATAATGGGCCCACCGCCGTCCACGGGCTGTAGTTGAGTGTGCCTTGGGGCTGTTGAAGGCCAGATTTTTCTGGACCACACAGGGGGAGCCCTACAATTCAAGCCAGAAATGGTCATACAAATTATCATGGCGCCTGCATTACTTTGCCTTAAGTGAGAGGGTGGAGGCATATTTGGAGGAGACATCCCCTGCTTCTGCTCTAGAGATTCCTGGACATCTGTATGCTTGTGCCCAGAGCCGTGTGGGACAAACCATTCGGCAGCACTTGGTGGACTTTTTTTTCTCCAATTATGTCTTATATCCTTTGCCTTGTCAGGGCGTGATTAAATAACCTCCAAACAAACTTATTTTTTTGGTATTTATCCTCTAATTACATGTTAATTGTCACAAGTTGTTGGGTTATGACACAACTGTGGATGGAGGGCAACAGAAAATTGATCTATAAATATGTGCCTATCTGGCCTAACTAAAGCTGGGGAACCCCTCACAACCCAAAGTCCAGCATGGCAGGTTAGGGAGATGTTGCCGGCTTTGGATGTGGGTGCTTGTTGTGCCTCAACCCTTTCCAGCCCTTTAAGGGCAACCTGCTTGGCCTCCACCAGAGCCCCAGCAGCGTCTCCATCAAGCTCTCAAAGTAGGCTGTGCATGTGTGAACTAAGATTGGTGAGCGGTGTGTTTGGTTGGCCTACTACACCCTGTGCCAAGCTACAATTTGCTCTTACCACTGGTGGGCACATGCCATCTATCGTGTTTATGGTGCCCGAAAGGCCCTGGTAGGTGTTGGGGTGGAGCATCCCCAATGCCCGCTCCTCAGCATGGGAAAATTGTAGAATTTTGGGGAGTCCCCCACCAGTTTGCAAAATATATTCGAACAATGGTAACGGTGTCTTCAGTGAGTTGTCCAATGTTTCCTGTACAAGCAGCCCTCTGGATGGTCAGCACTTACCTCTCAGTCTATCTGATGCTGAATTTCCAATGAACCCCCTCCTTTAGATCGTCCCACTTTTTCTTGGCCTGGCCACCATCCTTGGGTTCTGCTCCCAACCCGTCACGCTGCAGGCAATCTCCAACCAAAACTGCTCCTGCAACACGTTGATGGTTGAGTGGGACCGGGACCCAGCCTGTTTTTGGCAAACCCATCCAGCAGAACCTCCAGCTGGGCATCATTAAATCGGCCACTCAAATTGCCACTTGTTAATTTGTGCCCAGGGTGAGTGACTAATGCTGTGGTCTGCTGGATGGAGAGTCACTATGGCCACTTCCATGCCCAAATTAGTTGGATTCCAGGCTACTTGCCGGGGAAAGAGAAGGCCTAGCTATGCCAATGCTGCTCAGCCTTTGCTCCACTGTGGACTCCGCAGTGAGCAGAAGGAGAATATTATGATGGTAAGTCACACTTTCATGCCATTTTCCTACACATGTGTGCCGCATTACACTCCTGCCAAGTTGCCAACAGGTGACAGTGGCCCGCGAAATATGAGCGAAGGCACACCCTCCAGTGTAATGGGATAGTGGCAGCTTATGCACCTTTGGAGGGTCAGGAGAAAATCTGTACACATAGGTCAGCATGGACTAGTGCTACTTGTTGTTTTTAAAAGAAAAATACTGTACTGTGGGGCCTCCACCAGATTTGTGCCCAGGGATCTCCACCACACTTAATCCAGCTCTGGCTCCACCGCAACACTTTCCATTGGGTTTACCATTGGAAATGGCATCATGCTATTATTCTATTTTTTTTAAGGTGTTGACAGTGTTGAGGTTAGATTGAACATGATACATTACATGAAACATAATTTTTAGAACCTACTGACATTGACAAGGCATTTGTTTCAGATGATAGAAAGAAATGATAGAGCTCATGTACTTGTATGCTAGAATACAACAGAAAGAAGTGGTATATACTTTTTCCGTAACCCAATATTAATATTCACCTTTTGGCCAGGAAAACAGAATAATATAAGCTTACCAAGACTGTGCTCAATTCAATTTAGAACATTGCTAGTGTATGCATGACATTTCTCTATACATCTATACTGTGTGTACTCTGCAAAACTTAAAGGTCTACAATGAATATCTTTGGTGATATACAAGTTAATTAAGTTTATATGTAAATTTACATGATATATTTATCTGTTTTTATAAAGCAGTGTAAAATTAAAATAGCTCATAGCTCCCTTGTCAGTTCTCCATAGTGTTATAGGACAATACATTGGGTAAAAAGCAACAAAGTGAAACACGTGCATTAAGCTATAATACCTACAAATTGAAACACACCCAGTCCTCCTCTCCCTGCCTAGAGGTCTTTATAGTTAGGATAAGAAGCTGTGCCAAAATGTTTTGGCATAGTATTCCCTTATAAACAAGAAAACTTGGCTTGCCTCCTGTTTGTGCAACTGCAGTTTGCTGGAGGGAAGAAGTGCAGTTCCCTCCCACTGACAGTCCAATTGCCAGCCTCTATGAGCAAGAAGAGAGCTTCTAGGAAGGTTTTCTAACCTATACAATACATTTGAATGCCACTTTGATTTACCTAGGATATGAACTTACCAATGACTCCCTGGCCAGCACTTTTGGTCAGATTAATTAAAGTGTCCTTGTGGTCCATGTTCTCTGATCTTGGATCCCCCAATGTGTGAAACCCTCTTGGAATACCGGTATGATCACCAGCAATCCCACAGTGCATGCATGGATTCTCATCTTATCAGTGCTCTATGCTGTGCATATTAAGGAACAACAGCCTCTAAGAAAGGTATGAATACAGCATGAGGGCTTATTGTTCAGCAATAGGGGCATGTGCCATTGGATTGCCGTAAGGTGAGTTTTCCCGGATAATTTGCTGGATTTCACAGAGCAGGGCATCCCAAATTGAGATTCCCTGGAGATCCACCCCAAGGAAAGTAAAAATCACGGGTAGTGTTCCTCTTTAATCCCTGTAGATGTCTATGGGCAACTCAGGTAAAGTGTACTTATTGCACTTTAACTGTGCTGCATTGTGGTGCTCACCAACATCTATCTGTCTGTCAAGTACAGTATCTGCTATTGTCGTCAGTCCCTGTTGGGTCCTCTATCCCCGCTGGCTCCTCTGGGTCTTCATTTCTCCTCTGGGTCTTCATTTCAGCTGCCTTCTTCCACCAATGGGTCTGTCTATCGCAGGGTTGCTGCCACCTCCTCTTAATGTCTACACACTGCCAGATATGACCACTGCAGGGCGGCCTATGTGGCCACCGCTGCAAGGATGTCACAGGATAGGCATAGCAATGCAGTAGAAATGCACAGTGTGTGATAGCCCTCAGGAAGCTGGTTCCCTGGAATGAGGTCTGCTTGTCTCTTTCTGTTACTGCCAACCGGAAGTCTATCAGGCAAACAAACAGTTCAGGTTCTTTACCCTGGGCATGCGAGTTTGGGGTGCCCACTGTGTGAAACCCACCAAACTCTCCTCACCTCGAGCCCACGCCACAGGTGCAGCCACTTATCCAATCACTTTTTCCCAATGTGCATATTAATGTGTAGCTATAGAAGCTGAATGGAATCCTAGCCGCACTTACAAGTGACGTGTGGCATCACTCAGCTCCCTTCAGCTGTGTGTGGGCACGCACAGCCAATCAGTTGTGGCGGATGAGGCCGCAGGCAGCCAAGAAGGAAGATGAGTGATCGGCTATGCATGAGCCATGGGCTCCCATGTGCCTCTCCTCCATTTCCTACTGCAGGGTAGAAGCCATAATAGTGCCCCAACGTTTGTCCTTTTACCAATTTTATTCCTGGACCACAGGACAAAGCAGGAGGGAGTAAACCTGCTCTGGAGTCTCATAGAATTTTTCCACTTTAAAAATGTAGATTTTGGTCTGCTTAAATTCATTGTGCTCTTGTGCCATTCACTTTCATAGTCTACCGGGTATCAATTTTCACCTGGCACTGAATGAGCCCCAAGGTAGACCATGAAAGTAAATGGCAGTTTTCTCTCCTAAAAAAGGAGTGAGAATTCTCACCTGGCTCTGAATTGTCCCCAATGTTTCAGTGCTTATGTGTGCATCTTGTACAACAACCCCCCAACAAACAAACTGCAAGTTGAAAACTCAATGCTTGAAATTGCAAATGTGTGTGAAGCCAGCCTCAGGCAGCAGATGATGAGAAGTCAAATCCTCATATGCAGGCTCCATTTTCTCCTCCTTTCCTAAACTGTAATCTTTAACACATGAATACATAACAGCAAGGTGCTAATTGGTAAAGCTATGGCTTGACAGTGAAATTAAAAGCAGATGGACAGTTCATAATGTGATTGCTTAGGTAACGCATTGTTGCAAACTTACGGAGACCAGTTTACACATTGTTCTTAGTTTACTGATGTGATTAAACCATTAATAGTTATTAGTTACACTTTATAAAACATACATTATTTAATTAAGCCAGCGGTATTCTTTCTGACGCTTAATCTATGGCTCATTAAAATGTATTGTTTACTTTTAACTGTAGTATTTCTGAACATTTTAATGCATGTTTTACAAAGCTTTAAGTAGCAAAAAATGGTCCAATAGTAAATATAAATATGGTAGATAGCAGGAGGAGGGGTCACTTATACATACACCCAGCATCAAGAAATATCCAGCCAGGCATGTTTTTTTTTTTAAATGAAGGAAGAGGAAATCAGCAGTGACAGAGTCATTTAAAACAATGGGTGCCTCCATACATGGAAGTTCCTAGAGTACAGATGCCTCCTTTGTTTTCAATAGGAGCCACACTCACTAGCGAACTGGAACCCAGAAGCGCAGCTCACCAGCTTCACGAACTAGGGCTGCGGGAGGACGATCGGCACCCCTGCTCCTCTGTGTACCCACACAAGCCATTCATATATGCCTGGCATGGGTATGCACCTCTCATAGAGGTATAGCTGGATGCAGCCCGTGTATATGCCATGGGATCACCTGGCAATGTGAGTTTTTGGGTGATTTTGTCCTTTATACGCTAGGCCTTTGGTTTCTCCTCTTTCATGAAAGTGCTGAGTTTTCGAGTTTCTCAGTGGCAAGTGGGAGTCCCAGGGTGGCCAGGGGCAGCAGGAAGCATCATTGTTAGGGGTGTCATCCAGTGAGGAAAATGAGGATCAAATAGTGATGCGCCTGGAAGCAGCAACAAGGGGGTGACCAGTGAATGCTGCAGGGATCGGTGGGCTGCATTACAATCACTCTGTGAAGGAGCCCAATCATTCCAATCAGCACAACTTTATTTCAATAGAAGTGGTTGTTTACTTATCCTGCTCCTGTGGGGAAAAGGTAAGTGTTAGGTGCGCTATGGATGGAAGCAGAGGTTAGTAGGTAAAAAAAGGTTAGTCCTGGTGGGAGTGAGTTTTCTGTTGAGAGGGATGGTTAACGTTGCAGGTGATTCTTCAAACTGTGTTTGTTATAGGCTGGAAAAAAGAAGGTTGGTTAGGCTTATGAATGTTTGAGGTTGGTATTTCTACCTGTTAATCACACCAGCGATAACAAGTATCATTAACTCTGGCTGATTAGTCCTCAAAAATCTCCAGGTTTGCTGGGGATTTTTTCTCTACCTGGTGACCAAGTTAATTGATCATTCATAACATTCATTCATAAGCCTAACCAACCTTCTTTTTTCCAGCCTATAACAAACACAGTTTGAAGAATCACCTGCAACGTTAACCATCTCTCTCAACAGAAAACTCACTCCCACCAGGACTAACCTTTTTTTACCTACTAACCTCTGCTTCCATCCATAGCGCACCTAACACTTACCTTTTCCCCACAGGAGCAGGATAAGTAAACAACCACTTCTATTTATCTAAAAGGACCGGTTCGCCTTAAACTAGGGGCAGCTACCAGGTAACTCTGCGCTGAAACAAATACGAATACCCCTACAACTTTATTTCAATTTATGCCACAATGAAAATTGGAAGGTGAAGGTATAATTCATGAGCAAGAGATACTACAGTGACTTTCAATCTGGATTCATACTTAACCCTTTAAGTGCCAGCCTACCTGGAGTTTTTGTCACACTTTGTTGCCAGACCATTTTGCACTATTTTGCGCTCCCCATGTTCAAATGTGATTTTTGAAGGGATTTCCAGGGATTTCCCAGGAAAATGATATATTGTTTTTTTCAGCAGAGTCTGGGCTTTAACATGAAATGTCTTGTTTGTCATTTTTTAGGTGTATTATCAATATTTTTGGTTAAATATGTGCAAAAAAAAAAAAAAAAAAAAAAATTTTTACATATTGTAGTTTTTTTTGTAATAAAAAATGTAAGTTTGTCAATGAAATCTTATTGCGTGTGAAATCCCAATTTCTCCCGGTTACAGCGGTACCACATATGTATAGGTAGACACCCTTTCCTGCCCAGGAGACTCCCCCAAACTGAAACAACGCTTTAGGGGATTTTCAGATAAAATACAACTGTGCTACGCAATATGCGCACCTTGCAGTTTTTCCAGAAAAACAACCCTTTACATTTGAAATACCCCCAACAAACTATATATTCTCTGGAAGTACACACCTCAGGCTTTCTAGGCGTACCAGGCTTGTTGATGTGGCCATAGTTTTCTGGAAGTAATCCCTCAATGGATTCTTTGGTTGCAAAGAGTTTCCCTAAAAAAAGGATAAAAAAGCAGAATCAAAGCCACATTTTCCTAAAAAAACTATATACAAACAAGAAAAAACAAGTTTAATCTGGAAACGCAACATCCCCCGAACAGAACAATACCCAACATGCATAGGTTCTGTCAAGGGAAGAGTTGCCAAACACCCCAAAGTAAAGCATGTGCGTAACGGTAATTTTACTTGAAAATTTCAGCTCTGCAGACAAAGTGCGCACCTTGCGATTTTTCAACCAAAACAACCCTTGACATTTGGAATATCCCCCATAAACCATATATTCCCTGAAAGTACACACGTTAAGCTTTCTAAGGGTACCCAGCTTGTTGTAGTGGGCTCATCTTTCTGGAAGTAATCCCTCAAAGAATTCTTTGTTTGCGCAGGGTTTCCTTAAAAAATTTATTAAAAAGCTGAATAAAAAACACCTTTTCCTAAAATATAAATATGCAAACCAGAAAAAACAAGCTAAGTCTGAAAGCGCAAGGTCCCCCGAACAGAACAATACCCAACATGCATAGGTACTATTAACCCTTTTAATTGCCAGCCTACTTGAGATTTTGTCACCCTCTGTTGACAGGCCATTTTTCCCCATTTTGCGTCATGTTTTGCGCCATTTTTGCTGGAACTTTCAGGAAAATTATATATATTTTTTTAGTTTAATCTCTTTTTATTGAAATTTTTAATACTAGGAAGACATAGTATAAACGAAAAAGGTACAGTCATATAGATAGAGTATCAGGTCAGGCCCCCCCCCCCCAACCCCAGCCCCAGACGCAGCTGGGTCAACGCTAGTGCCCCCCTCCGCCAGTCATCCTCCATCCCAAGCACAAGCACCCGGTCATATATTGTGTTTGCATCTCGAACTCCCATTTGTGGGTCATCAAGCTACCAAGGTGAGGGTCACCCCTATGTTTGAACAAGTATGGTCACGGTCATCTGCTGGGGGTGCACGTTGAGATCAGGGGTAGTGGGGCAATCTAAATCAGACTGGGGGGGGGTACCCATGACCCGAAAAGAAACAGCAGTAAAAAAGCGGAAAGAAGGTAGAATGGGCGGGGGGGGGGTGAAAATGGGGACAATGGGGAGGGGAGAAGTAGTGTATGAGGAGGGGAAGGCAAAAGTATAGGCCAGGGAACCCCGTAGTGGCATATATGCTGGTTGGGTATCGCACGTATCGGGTCCCGCCCTGAAGAACACTCATCCGTGGCCATCATCCGCCCTCACGAAGTTCTTTGCTGCGTCCGATTCTCTGAACCTAATCCAATTCATCCAGGTTGTCCAATGCGAGTCCGTTTCCTCCCTATCTTCCGCTATCAATTCCTCCATTCTCAGTATGTGATCCATTTCAGCAAACCATTCTGCTATGCTTGGGGGGAGGCTTGACTTCCAGTGTCTAGGGATGATTGATCGTACAGCTGTGAGGAAATATTTGAGGATTCCTTTCTTCGTCTTGGTTATGGAGCCCGGGATCAAAGAGAGCAGAGCGACCTCCGGAGTATTCAATACCATCGAGCCCTCCACTTCCGTATGAATCTTGAAGACGGTGTCCCAAAGCTTCCGGATTGGGGGGCATTCCCACCAAATGTGCAAAATCCCTCCCCGAGGTGCCCCACACCTCCAGCAAGCATCCGACACACCAGGTGCGTATGACGCGATATCTGCCGGGCACCTGTACCACCGCGTGAGGAGCTTATAGTTCTTCTCCTGAGCTGAGCTGGCCCCCACAAGTTTATGTGTCAGCGCGAAAATCTTCCGAGTCTCCTCATCTGTGATGCTTATCCCCAGGTCTTTCTCCCACTTGGACATAAACTCCAACTCCGAGGTGTGGTTGGACGCAACCAGTATACTATAGAATACCGAAACCACATGCTCCAATGGTTGCGCCAGCGTGAGGCATTCTTCCAAGGGCGTCAGTGGGAGGGATGCTCCTGTCAAGCGCCCCCCTGCAGCAAGAAATGCCTCCAATTGCCAGTGGTGAAGCCAGGATAAATGACTGCTCCGAGCTCGCTCTCTTAATTCTGCTAGGGATGGCAGCCTCCCTCCTACCAGAATGTCCCTCATCCTTACATCCTCCGCTTCTCTCCATATCAAGAATCGGGGCGTGTTCTGTCCTGGTGTGAACTCCGGGTTGTTGAATAGGGGCGTCAGGGGGCCTGGCCTACTCACCAGCTCCCCCCGTCGCTGCAGTCTATCCCAGTTGGAAAGAAAATGCTGGACCAAGTATGGGAATCCTTTTCTATTAGCATCACATGCGGTGGACACCCATGGGAGGGAGCACGGGTTATACCCCAGGAGGTCCCGCTCCAACCGCACCCAGAGTTTGTCCTCTTTCCTATATTTCCAGTCTGCCATCCTCGTAATGACCGCAGCCGCATGGTAAAGTCTTATGTCCGGTGCCCCTGCCCCGCCAGCCTCTTTGGGCCTAGCTAATATGTTAAATCTGATGCGCGGCTTCCGTGAGCCCCAGATAAACTTTGAGAATGCCGCTTGTATGGCCTTAAAAAAGCTCCGGGGGAGACTGATGGGTATTGTTTGGAAGAGGTAAAGGAAACGGGGGAGGACGTCCATCTTCAGTATGTTAATCCTTCCGAACCACGAGTACCGACCTCTATCGTATTTTGCAAGGTCTTGAGTGACTTTATTCTGCAGTGCTCTGAAATTCAATTCGTAGAGGTTGTTTAGGTCCGATGGTATTAGGGTTCCCAGGTATTTTATTGCGGAGGGTTGCCATTTAAAGGGGAAGTTTCTCCTGAGCCTTTCCATTAGGGGCTGGGGCAAGGTGAGGTTCAATGCCTCCGACTTCGCGTAATTGATACGGAAATTGGACAACCTACCAAAGCGTTCAAACTCCTTAAGGACTGATGGGAACGATATGTCCGGAGAGGTCAGATGGAGAAGTAGATCATCCGCAAAGATTGATGTTTTGTACTGCCGTCCCCCACATTCAATTCCCTTGATGTCCGGGTTGTTTCTCAAGGCTATCGCCAGGTGTTCCATTGTTAGTATGTATAACAGGGGCGAGAGGGGGCAGCCCTGACGGGTACCGTTTGTAATTGTGAAAGGATCTGACAACATACCGTTGACTCTCACGCGTGCCCAAGGGTTCTGGTATAACGCCAAAATCTTAGAGATAATAGTGGGGCCCATACCAATCTGGGAGAGTGTTGCCCGAAGAAAGCGCCAGCTTACCCTGTCGAACGCCTTCTCGGCGTCGCAGGATAAGACACAAGCCGGAGTGCCCGTCCTGTGTACATGGGCAATGAGGTCCAGCAATTTATTGGTATTATCTCTGGCCTCGCGACCAGGGACGAATCCCACTTGGTCCAGGTGTATTAATTGAGGAATCAGTGGTTTAATTCTGGTGGCTATCATTTTTGCATAGAGTTTCAGGTCAACATTTAGCAAAGAAATAGGCCTGTAGCTGCCGCATGCTGAGGGATCTTTTCCCGGCTTAGGGATCACCGTGACCGTGGCCTCCAGAGCCTGCCTCGGGAAAGGATTGTCCGTCCCTACATAGTTAAAGGCCTTTACCAGCCAGGGAGCGAGCTGCGGGGCCAAAGTCTTAAAGAATCGCGGGGTGAAGCCGTCCGGTCCTGGGCTTTTCCCCGCAGGGGCTTCTTTGATCGCTTTCAGGACCTCAGGTTCTGTAAAGGGTACTTCCAGGTCTGTTGAAGATTCCTCAGAGATTGTTGGAAGTGGAGTCTCCTCTATGTAGTCGGTTATATTTGCCTCCAGGGCTGCCTCTGAGGCTTGTGAGGGGTCTCGTTGGAGGTTATATAAGTTGCTATAGAAGCTCCTAAATACCTCCGGTATCTTGGCTGGATCTGTGATGGTCTCTCCTTTCCCCGAGTTGATATTCGGGATGAATGTCGCTCCTGCTTTGTAGTGGAGAGACCTGGCTAGAAGTTTCCCGCACTTATTCGCTTGTTCATACATTGCGGCCTGTTTCTTGTTTTTGTATCTGAGATGTGCCTGGTCGTAGATCTTTAGCAATTTGTTTCTATTGAGCGAGAGCTCAGATAGCAGTTCCGGAGTGGGGTCCTGCTTGTGTCTGGTCTCCAGATCGTTGATAGTTTGCAGTGTCTTAGCGACCAGTGCCGCCTTCTCGCGTTTCAGTCTGGAGCCCTCCTGAATGAACACTCCCCTGAGAACGCACTTAAGTGCTTCCCATTGTGTCGCCGGTGAGCAGTCGTCCCCTACGTGATCAGCTGTGAAATTAGTGATCGCCTCTTTAATTTTATTCAGGCACGTCGCATCCCTTAGGAGGTTATCATTCAGGCGCCAATTCCAGCTTTTCGGCGCTGCGCTCGGCAAGTCAAATGTTACAAAGACCGGCGCGTGGTCCGACCATAAGAAGGGGCCAATGCGGGCTTCAGGATGCCACTGTAAAGCGTGATGGCTTAAGAGGATATAGTCAATGCGACTATAAGAACCATGTATGGGAGAAAAGAACGTATAGTCCTTAATCTGCCCATGTTCCAGTCTCCATACATCTATCAGCTGCATGCCATGGAGCGCTTTTCTCAAGGACTGGAGCCGTCCCAGTGGTATTGAGGACTTACCGGATGAGGAATCCAACGCGGGATCTAACGTGAGGTTGAAGTCTCCCCCAAGAATTAAGATTCCCTCCGTAAACTCCTCCAACTTCCTAAGGTATTTCTGAAGGGCCCCAGTTTGGTCCTGGTTCGGCAGGTACACGTTTGCCACCGTGTATCTCTTATTGTGAATTTCCATTTTAAGGAAAACGAACCTCCCCTCGGGGTCCGCCTGGTGGGCTATCTCCGTGAAGGGAAGGGATTTATGGACTGCTATGGACGCTCCTCGCGATTTGCCTTGCGGGTTGGTACTGTGGTACCAGGATGTGAAGTATCTATGGTGCAAGTTTGGTACCTTGTCTCCCTGGAAGTGAGTTTCTTGGAGAAGGAGAATGCTCACCTTTTGTTTGTGTAGGTCATATAACACTTTAGAGCGCTTTTCAGGCACGTTGAGTCCTTTGACATTCAGGGAGCAGACTGTCAGCTTAGCCATTTCTCGCGATAGGCGTCAGCCCCGTGACAAGCGCAGGACAAGGCGGTGAGAGCAGAGGCCCACCAACAAATGGCCAGGGGGGGTTGAAGGCACTAAGTGGGGCGTAAGGTAGGGAGAGGCAAGACCTAGGAGCAGCAGGGGAAAACGTGGAGGTGTGGGAGGATAGGGAAAGAGAGAGAAGGAGGAGCTAGAATGGGACAGAGGGGGGGAAGCGAAAAGACAAGAGGGGAGAGGTGGGGGAAACGGGGCAGGTGAACCCGTGTAACGGGGGGGTGGAAGGAGAGTGGGCTGGGTTAGCCAATCAGATGCACCGCACCTGTAAGGGAGGAGAGAGGGCAGGTATGGGACCGGGTTGGGGGAGGAAATTTCGGGTATGGGTTAGTTTGGAAGCAGGACACCGGGATCAGGTGTACCTGCAAGAGGATCTAATACGAGGGGTTTCGCGGTGCGAAAAGCCACGAACACCCTCTTTTCCCTGGCTAGGTCAGCACCAGGAGAACTGGCGCAGAACCCAATCAGGGACACCTAGGTTGGGGAAGTGGAAGACGAGAACAGCATAGGCGTAGGAGATGCACACACTGATAAGCACTGTCACAACATGTACGGACTAATAGAAGGAAACAAGAAATATCAAAAGGGAATAAAAAGGGAATAAAAAAACTAGTGTCTCTTCAGTTGAAGGCGCAAACAGCATTGTAACATTATGACATTGTAGTATCTAGTGGGCGTGAGGTCTCGGGGTGGTGTCTGTGAATGATCACCCTGGGTAGGGGGGATCATTGTCCCCTCCCATGGGCTCCCAGTTCTCCCCCGTCCGCCCCCCGCGTATATCGGGGGAGGGTGCGGGGCGGAGCAGCCAGGCCCCGGCTCGATCCAGCGGTCCAAAGACCCCAGCACCTCCATGGAGGAGGGCGCTGAAAACACCGACACCAAACCCCTCGGCCCGGGCCCAGGAGGTACGAATCATCAGATATTGACACATTTAAAGCTCAATAATGGTTCTGTAATGAAAAAAAAGATGCAACAGTTTAAACATTACGGGTAGCGGGATTTCAACACAACAAATCTGCGGGCGTCCCCTGTGACAGCCGTGAAGCCCAGAGGAGGCCCCCATGGTGATCCCCGCATCGACGGGGAGGCACGCCCCCCACGCCACCCAGCCCCACCCCCACCCCACATCAAGTGGGCGTGCGAGCAGGCCCAGGCGGCCCGGGGGACGAGCCAACCCGCCGGGGCCCCCCCCACAGGGCATCCCAGGGCGACCACCAGATCATAAACCAGGACAACTAAGCAATTTTAATTTACTACCGTGAGGGAGCGTGTGGCCAGAGCCAGGCCCCCCTCAGTGAAGACCCCAAGGTCCCCCCAGCCCCCCCCCCCAGCCTCCCGTCGCCCTCACAAAGCCGCCCGGAACTCAACATACCCCATTACCCACCCCCCGGGATTCCATACCCCCTCCGAGGCATGACCCCCCGGGAGGGGGCGAGCCCCCTCGTCCCAATCATGGGAAAAGCGCTTCCATCAACTGTCCCGGGTCAGCAAACTAGATGTATATGTCGGCGGGGGGTCAGGGCGCGGGCCCAACCCTAGAGTCCACGAGGCAAAGCGGAAAAGAAAGAGGGGGCGGGGGGGGACTCACCGCCCACCCCCCGTCCGACCTCAGGCTCTATCACCTGGCGGGGGCTCCCGACGTCTCGGGCCCCCCCTGGCGCCTCCAGGCGGCCCACGCGGTCCTCGTCCTCTCGGCCCACCAGGCAAGAGTTCCAGAGTTGGTGCAAGCCAGTCCGGGATCCGGATTGGGTCAGCCTCTAAAAAGGCGAAGAGCTGTGGGAGCTGGTCGGTCGTCTTCAAAGCGAAGGATCTTCCATTTCTGCGGACTATGAGGTGAAATGGGAACCCCCAACGATATGAGGCCCCCTGTCGCTGAATCACCTCTAGCAAGGGCCGCATTGCTCTCCTCATTTGAAGTGTCCTGGATGAGAGGTCCGGGAGGACCGCCACGGAAGAGTCCCCGAATCTGGTTAGGCCCTTCTCCCACGCTTTTCTCAGGATGTCTTCCTTGGTCTTGTAGTGATGTATTCTGCAAATCACGTCTCTAGGACGTTGTTCATTCGCCGGTCTGGGGCCCAGAGCACGGTGAATTCTGTCAAGAGCTATGTCAGCCGCGGGGGTGGACCCCAGGATCGAATTGAAGATGGTTTTAGCTGCGCGTTCCAGTTCTGGTTGAGTGACCTCCTCCGAGAGCCCCCGCAGCCTGACGTTGTTGCGTCTGCTTCGGTTTTCGAGATCATCCAGACTCAGGTAGAGGGCGGAGGTATGTCTTCTCTCCTCTCTTTGCGATTGCTCCAGGGCCGCCACTCTCTGGATCAGGGCGGACTGGTCCTGTTCAATGGAATCCACTCTGTGAGAGACTTCTGATATGGAGTTTTGAAGTGTGCTGAGTTCTCTTCGGAGAGTATTCTCCATCTGTGCAATATATCCATCAAAATCTGAGCGAGAAGGAAGCGCCCGCAAGGCATCCGAGACGTTGGCTCTAACTACTTCCGCCAGGGCCGAAAGCAGGGACGGAGGTACATGATGTGTTGCCGGGGGTATCCCGGCCGGGGAGGCCGCAGGCGAGACTGCCATAAGGTCGTTGTTGCTCCTGGGTGGGGGGAGCCCAGGGGACCAGGCCCCACTTTCAGAGATGGATCCCGCATTCCAAGATCCTGCAGGGGACAAGTGGATTCTCGCGGGAGCACTCCCCTCCCCCGCATCGGGGGCGTCCCAAACTCCTCCCATAGGTGCAAATTCTGTCATGGCACATGGTAGTTGGGAGCTCGCATCTCCGCCCTCCGTCTCGCACTCCCGGATTTCTCCAGAACCACATCGGGGGGCCGAGCCCATCCCCCCCCCTGTGCCGTGGTCCGATCGGGTCTGAGGGCCAGGAAGGGGGTCTCTGTCCACATGTCAGCCTGGTGTGATCGGTGCAGGTGTGGGGGCAGTCTCCCACCGTGTGGAGGGGTCCTGGTCTCTGCCCCTGCAGGCTCCCACTGCGCTGCCTCATAGTGTGTGTGTGGGTCTCTCCGGGCTGTGTACCCTGCCAGTCTCCACCTTCCCCCACCTCTCCTTCATGTTCAGCAGTCAGCCGAGGTGTCAGCATGAGGGCACACTCACCGCTCCTCCTGTCAGGGGAATCCGAGCCTCCGCTCCCCGCCGCCTCCACTTCTCTCTCCTCACGCGGCGTCATCGCTTCTCTCTCCGGCCGCACCGTCACCTCCGCCGTCAGTCCCGCTCCTGCATGCTCGGAAGCAGGCGCTCCCCGGGGACCCCGATCGCCGCCTCCTCCGCTGACAGCCCGGGCCGGTAAGGGAGATCCCGACCCGACGCCGACATCCTCTCGCGCCCCACGTGTCCTGGGTGCGCTCCTCTGCCGCGTCGCCGCCATTTCCTCAGCGCGGTCTTCAGCCCCAGTGTGGCCCGCCGCTCCGAAATACTGGGCTATGGTGGCCTGCTGCCGCCTCCTCGGTGTGCCCACTCGTGTCCTGCGCCTGGGCATTAAAGGTAAGTGCACCGCAGAGCGCCCGTTCGTCCATTTTTCCCTCGTCCTGTGCAGAGCTCCTGGTTAGTGCTCCCTACACCGCCATCGGCAAGCCACGCCCCCATATATATTTTTTTTTGCAGCAGAGTTTAGGCTTTAACATGAAATGTCTTGTTTGTAAATTTTTTTTTTTTTTACAATATTATTAAGTAAAAATAATAAATAAATAAATAAAAAATGTTTTAAAAAAATTGACTCCTTTATTTTAAATAAAAAATTTATTTTATTAAGGAAAATCATATTGCATGTGAAAGCCCCATTTCTACCGATTAGAACGGTACCACATATTTATCGGTAGCCCCCTGTTCCTGCCCAGGAGACCCCCCTAACTGAAACAAGTATTTTATAACATTCACAAAAAAAATACAACTACCATCCACACTACAAAGGGTTAAATCGAGAAAAAAAATGACATAGGGTCCCCCCTCCCAGGGGAGGGAGACCCCATTTTTTTAGTGCTCCCTACACCGCCATCGGCAAGCCACGCCCCCATATATATTTTTTTTTGCAGCAGAGTTTAGGCTTTAACATGAAATGTCTTGTTTGTAAATTTTTTTTTTTTTTTTACAATATTATTAAGTAAAAATAATAAATAAATAAATAAAAAATGTTTTAAAAAAATTGACTCCTTTATTTTAAATAAAAAATTTATTTTATTAAGGAAAATCATATTGCATGTGAAAGCCCCATTTCTACCGATTAGAACGGTACCACATATTTATCGGTAGCCCCCTGTTCCTGCCCAGGAGACCCCCCTAACTGAAACAAGTATTTTATAACATTCACAAAAAAAATACAACTACCATCCACACTACAAAGGGTTAAATCGAGAAAAAAAATGACATAGGGTCCCCCCTCCCAGGGGAGGGAGACCCCATTTTTTTTTTGATTTTTAAGGGTTAAAAACCCTTAAAAATCAAAAAAAAAATTGACGTGGGGTCCCCCTTACCCACAGTAACCAGCCCGGGACCAGCTATGGGGGCTTGTAGGCACAGAGTGGGGGGGCCAGCTTTTGTGGCCCCCCCACCCTGCAGCCTACGAGCCCACATAGCCCATGTGGGCCCGGGCTCTTCTGCCCCCCCCTGGCCTTTGGGGAGGCAGGTAATGGGGGTGCCGGGGGTTAATGGCAAGCCACCCGCTAGCGCAGGTGGCTTGCCATCCCCCCAGCCTTGTGAACTGGTATAGGGGTCATGGACCCCTTACCAGTTCACAAGGGGTTAAATGTAAATAATCACACAGACACAAGCAGAGAAAAAATATTTTATTAATTTTTTTTTTTTTTTTTTACACTGTACTCACCTCCCATCCATCCTGGAGCCCTCTGTCCCTCGGCGATCACTGGCTTCTGCTCACTTGCTAGAAGCCTTTTATAGCTGCTGGATGACAGAACACAAAGGGTTAATCAAAAAAAAAATGACATAGGGTCCCCCCTCCCGGGGGGGGGACCCCATTTTTTTTTTTATTTTTAAGGGTTAAAAACCCTTAAAAATCAAAAAAAAAATTGACGTGGGGTCCCCCTTACCCACAGTAACCAGCCCGGGACCAGCTATGGGGGCTTGTAGGCACAGAGTGGGGGGGCCAGCTTTTGTGGCCCCCCCACCCTGCAGCCTACGAGCCCACATAGCCCATGTGGGCCCGGGCTCTTCTGCCCCCCCCTGGCCTTTGGGGAGGCAGGTAATGGGGGTGCCAGGGGTTAATGGCAAGCCACCCGCTAGCGCAGGTGGCTCCCCATCCCCCCAGCCTTGTGAACTGGTATAGGGGTCATGGACCCCTTACCAGTTCACAAGGGGTTAATAGTAAAAAATGACACAGACACAGAGAAAAAAAAATCTTTATTTTTCTTTTTTTTACACTATACTCACCTCCGATCCGACGTCCCTCGCCGCTGTCCCGCGCCGCTGTCACTGACAGATGCCGGTGGTGATCGGAGCAGGGCGGGTGACAGGTGAGGGGGCTCCGATCGGAGCCTCCTCACCTGACACCCGCCCTGCTCCGATCACCACCGGCATCTGACAGATGCCGGAGCTCGGAGGGGGTATAGGAGGAGCGGGATGACGTCATCCCGCTCCTCCCACAATGGGCGGAGCTAAGCGGCGGCGGCCATCGCCGCCATTACAAGAGGTGAGGACCCGGAAGAGGGTCCTCACCTGAAGACTGCGCAGCCCAGGGGGGGGATCGGACCCCCCCCTGGTGAAGAGGAGACCCGGACAGAAGGCTCGGGCGCGGAGGTGAGTAAATGACAGTTTGTTTTTTTTTTTTTTTTACAGCGCCGATGTCAGCGCTGGAAACGGGGGGGGGCGGCTGGTTTCGGGCCCCCCCCTGAAGACGGAGGACGACGGGGGGGCGATCGGATGCCCCCCGCAGGAAGAGGGGACCCCAAGCTTCACGGGGATACCGGAGGTAAGTGTTTTTTTTTTCTATCTTTTTAACTGTTTGTGGGAAATGCCAGGCACGTAGTTTCTACGTGCTTGCCACTTAACGGTAGGAGAGGCAACCACGTAGAAACTACGTGCTTGGCATTTAAAGGGTTAAAGAGACCCATCACCCATTTAGTCAAAAATGGCTGTTGATCCTGAGTGATGATGCCTTCCTGAAAGCCTGGTTTTGGGCACCTCACTCTTACCTTCTCCTCCTTGCTCTATCAGTGAAACTGTACTTCACGTTTGCCCACTGTTGGTTATGGTTGACCAACAGGGGTCCACATAGCAGCTGACAATCAATCGTGGTGCCCCATTTAGGAAATGAGAATAAGGTAAGAGTGTGCTGCCCAAAGCAGGGTGGAGCAATAATCATGGTATAATCAACACCGCTTTTTTAAACTGTATGTATTTCAATGCACATTTTTAATTTCTAGTTTTCCTTGTTATGTGCCATTTGTTATATTAACTTATTTTATGAATTTAAATTTTTATGTAACTAATGTATCAGACATACAGGATTCCACTTTGTCGCAGCGCTCCATAAAGAAAATGTATATGTCTATGAATCATTAGTATTACATTCCCTGAAATCCTAGCCCCTTGTTGGCAACCCTCTCTTATGCAGAACAATGACAAAAAGTGGTACTGTATGCTTTGTTAAACTGCAGGGCACCAAACCGCTTCCAGTTGCTTGTCTTTGTAACGGTATCAGCAAGGTTAGGTCTATGTGCGGTAATTCTTGATTATTTTTCCTTGTCATTTTTGACAACTAAATAAAGGTAATTGCGAGTATCAGATTGAATTTGCTCATGTAGTTTGCCCCTTAATGATAGCCTATCAACCAACCCCTATGTGTCTGGATTCTTGTGGTGACTGGAAAGCAGAGTGTTTAACCATAAAGGAAAGATTACTTTTACATAGCCTGTATTTTTTGTGAAGCTACACATAAGCCAAATTGTGCATGCAAACTGTTTCAACACAACTGCGCTAAAGTTATCTGGCTAACACATACAGCTCAATAAAGGTTAATATGTTTGTTGGTCTGAGTATTTATAAAATGTTTAAAGACTATCCAGACAAATGCATTAAAAAAAAACTAATTTCACTTTTCTTTGCATGTGTGCTGAACCAGTCCGATTGCAGCAGCTCCAAGGCTGAAAGCCTGCTCCCAACCAGCCCCTTCCCCCCAGTGCCTATATGAGCGCCCACTGTGGGTTTATACATTATAGGTGTAAACTCATGATAGATCACATGAGCCTGCTTCCTTGTGACTGGCAGCAGGGGCATGGACCTAGGCCAGGTGGGGGAGCAGTCAGAAACCCCCAGCCCTTGTGCTGGCTTGGAAGCACGGATGGATCTCTGCAGATAGACAGCCCATGTACCAAACAGTAGCTGCTAGCTTATGTTTAATTAATGATGGCTGATAAAATTCTTACAAGGGTGATAAGACTTCTGTGATGGGAAATATCTGTGGTTTAGGTTCCTTGTGAACTTGAAGGTTGTCAGGAGAGTTAGGTCTGCTTTCATGTGGATTGGAAGTCATCACAGTGAATCATACATTGCTGGTGTACAGATGAACATACCAGACAAAGCCCAGATGCAACTCAAATCTAACAACAGGAAGGAGGTAGTGTCCTTTTTGTTATTAAATCCTTCTCAGGGACAGGTAAAAGTGCTCCCTATGGGTTACCCGGTTTGGGATACTCAGCTGTGTGAAACCCCCTGGTTCGGCACCACCCGCCGCATTCATAATATTGACAATGGGCTTCCCCACCATCCATCACAGAGACTATGACACTCACTGCAATGGAGCAGACATGTCAAGACCTAGTATACCCTCCTCTATTGCAGTGAACGGCAGGCGTGCCATAGTCCCCGTGACAGACATCGTCCATACTATGGAAGTGGCGGATGATCGTGGTGGGCAGCGCGGGACCTGGATCAGGCGATAAGGTAAGTGTCAGTGGCGGACTAGGAGTGATTGTCTGCGGGGTTATAGCAGGTGAGTATAGTGCTTTTTGTTTTGATGCATGGACAATGACTTTAAATATCGTGAAGAGGGCGCCAAGCCTGATTTGGGCATTGGGATGTACCATTCACAATGTTTATGCAAATTTTTAATATTAGGTCATTTTCACAATAAAACTGTTTTAATTTCCATTAGACATCATCCATTTAAAAAAAATAGATGACTAGGTAAGCCGTAGGAGTACCACCAAGCAGATTTTCAAAGACCTTTTATGCTTCTTGGAACACAATTTGAGATCTATAGGCCTTGAACCTACAGTTAAACTGGACCAAAACTAGACCTAGAGCATTTAAGATTCTAGATCCAGTTAAATATCCATCTCTGAGGCATCTCAATTTAGGATGCCCTGCTGTGTGAAACCCCAGCGGCATCTAGCCTGTGTGTGGCTAAGCTGGCATTCAACTTTTTTAGCCACTCATTTATATGCGCAGCCAAAAAAAGATAATTGGAAAAGAGTGACGTCTGCACTGCGAGATCACCAGCAAGATATATATAACAGGTATAAACAATTTAATTGAGGTAGTATTACAATCAAAGTAGACTAAAACCTGTAGACCAAAACCCCTGGATATTTTGGTCTACAGGTTTTGGTCTACTTTGATTGTATTCGGTGCAATCAATCATTAAACCTTCGTTCTTCTATTTAATAGTAACTGACTTATACTGTATAAAAAGTAGGCAAGTTTCTCATGGTCGAAACACTCTTATTTGCCGTCAGGGAGTCAACCTCAGTCACTGGAACATATTGCTCACAGCTGCACCAAAATAGCCATCTGCGAGCCCCTAATTCTACCTCAATTAAATTGTTTAAGATAATTCAATTATTATGTACATGTCAAGCAGTGACTATTTACTTTCCCTAATTATGCCTATTAATTAACCAGACAGAAAATTGGAGTTTCACACTAATTACTAATTCACTATAGGAAATAGTTACATATAGATAAATAAAAAAACGAGTGATTACAATAAAAATAACACAAGCATTTTAGCTTAAAATACTGTATTTGTAATTTGCAAATTGTGCCACTTATTCACTAATGAGCATCCAATTGACCAAATCCTAGGGTGATAAATAATCTCACCATTATGGAGTGCTTCCCATCCACCCAATTGGTTTAAAAAGTATGTCATCAACTTTAGGGAGTAGAGATAAGTAGGACGTTTTTAACCCTTGTTGACCCTCGTCATTAGTGTGTTCCCTTATTTAGTTTTTATTGATAAAGTGTTATTTGTCCAAACTGAAGTTGGAAAAGTAACTGCTCTCTGCTTTGAGTGCAGCACTGTTGTGCTGCACTGAGTGTATCCTGAGTGTATTGTTTTCACCGAAAGGCTTCCCAATGCTGAAGGACCTAGTGTCTGTGATTTTCTTTGGTAAACTCTAGATCAGGGTTTCCCAAACATTTTGTCATAAAACACCACTTTGCTTTGTTCATCGGTAAGCTAAAAATGTGTTAAATACACAAAAAAGCCATTTAAAGTGCACAAAATGCACATAAACAGCTTTCATCACCATTTGGAGAAGTTTTCTACTTCTAGAGCAAATCGGGCTTGAGTAAAATATAGATGACGGCAGATACGTTTGGGGAGCAGGTCAGTCTGCTCCCCACCTGAAAGGGTCTCAAGTACTGTTTGGCGAACGCCTAGTTTGGGTTCAGCAAATTCGGCCAAACAAAATCTTGGTTCTGGTACTCGAACTTGACCCGACTATGAACCCGAACCCGGTCCCCATTGAAATCAACCTGAACTTTGGGCCTAAAATTAAATATGAGGGGCAAACTTGACAGACAGGATCTCCCTCCGCCAGTTGCCCCTAAAATGTAATTTTAAATAAATAAATTGCGACGGGCGGGTGATGACGGTGAGTGAGGGGTCCCCTTTTAGTGAGGACATCGGCAGATGGCACTAAAAGGGGTGCTAAATGCTGACAGTGTCCTCACTCACAGGGGCAGCCATCTATTTGAAACCCTGGCCATGGCCATTCTTTGAGGAAAGAACACCGACCCGATCACTGACTCATGTACTGCCTGCAGTCTGTGTTCGGGTTTCGGGAACCCGCACTCGCAAACTTTGTGGTTCGGGGTTCGCCCAACACTATTCTCAAGTACCAGGTTCAGAACCACTGCTCTAGATAAAAGGGAAATTTAAATTATAAACTAAATTAGCCTGCTTTCTGCTATCCCCATGCTGGCTTTCATAGGCTGCAGCTTTCATTCACCCTGCTCTAAGTAAGCCGTAATAAATTTTTTTCTCTTTTGCTGGGCCTTTTCATGCATGCCTCAGTCATTGTCTGTGCTGCTGTGTAATTGTAAAGGTTCCTCTGAAATGAAACTCAATAAGAGTATGATGAGTCCACAGAAGGGAGCAAGTTCAATAGGGTTTAATCAAGAAATGCAAATTGCTGGTTAATAAAAGATGCAGTCTCTAACAGCCAGCATGGGGCAAGCAGAAACCAGGCTTATGTAACCCTTTGTCTGGAATGTCCCTTTAAATGCAACATAAAGCAAATAGAAGGCAATCCAAAAAGCAATGAGAAGCAATGCCAACGCAATGCAATGCAAAGTAATTCATTTACCACTAGCGCATAGGTGAGAAAGAGGTGTTACAGTGTAACCCCCTGCAGAAAGGTTTACTTCACCTTTAACATCTGTGCAAATGTCTATCACAAACGACTCATTTCCACAATTTGATTTGCAAACAAAAAATTGCTGGGCTACATTCAGATGAGAAGGGATCTGTGGCAATGCCCGCTGTGATTAAGCGATAAACGAGAATTTGTTGGTCAAGAGTCGTATTATTTTAGCAGACATAACGTTTCTCGAAACAGAGCTCGACCACAAATAGGATGTGGGGCGCACAACACAAGCTATGCAGTAGTGGGCAGAGGAATTATCTTCAACTTATCGTGGAGGCTGGTTTAAGACTAGTGCCATGTATTGCCATTTGTGTGTCTATGTAGCGGCTCTTAGCATCCACAAGAGTATGCTGCAAATGGGTGTCTGGCGATATAACTTGGCTTTGGCGCTGGACAAGTGATGCTGTACTATCCTGTCCAGCATTGATAGATGTGATGTCTGGAGGGCGCTGTAGAAGCATTCTCCTTCAATCAATGCATATGTAGTGCCCGGACGAAAAGCCTCTCAGAGCAACGCCACATATAACAACAGGACAACACTGCAGCGAGTAGGTAGCACCAGTTAAGTGCGTTCAACGCTCGTTGCTGAAACCCATATTTAAGAAACAAACCACAAAGCCAGGGTTGGCGCTGTAAAACTGGGCGCTCTAGCGATGTGCGCTGGATGCTCTATGTAGCAGCACCCCACTGCATATTTGCTCCATTTGTCCCATGTGCCCACACCAGCAGACAAACCAATCTGCCGGGTCATGCAAAACATAGTGAGTGAATAAAGTGAATGGGCGTTGCCATGTGCCACTGACTGCTAGATTGAGGTGAGTTTATGTTTAATGGGTGAGTTTAATTTTGGGGGTGGGGTTCATACAGCAGGAAATTCTTAATCAGGATAACCCTAGCAGAGGGCATGGCCGCAAAGCTAGCATTGCAAGCTCCTGGAAAAAAAAGTTAATGTTCAGTTCTATAAAAGAGATGCCTAATGGTATGTTTATTAACGAAAAATGATTCTAAAAGACTCCCATGAGAAATGTATAAAAATATGGAGCCCGTGGGTGGAATACACTTTCTCGGACCTAGGTAATGCCCTGCTGCAGTGAGGAGAGGCTCTACCCCCACTTATCTATCCCTCTCCTTTTATTTCTTCCCTCTTCTTTCTTCCCTCTTCTCTCTCTGTGCCCCCCTCTTTCTTCATCCCCAATCCCGGCCTGTTCTGATTTCCCCTTTAACCCAAAGTTGAGGGATGGCAGAGTGGAGAGAGCTGGACCGGATGGGATGAGACAACCAACCTACCCATTGGCCCAGCATTATGGCTATCGAGTAACAGTCAGCATTAGAACAGTCTCTCCTACGCCAAAAGAAATCCGATATTTTTGAATGCATATTGACAATGTAAAATTGCTGACCTGCTGTATGCTATATGTAAACTTTGAAGAGCAATAACTTGTAACTCAGTTCTACATTGTACTGTACAATTTAATTATTATAAAATGACAATAAAAAGATTGAAACAGAAAATAGGTGAGGACAGAGGGCTTTAGTCCACTTTAAAACACTTTATAATCTCTGAAAAAGCATAGTCTTATTTCACAGGATAATGAAGATGGTCTTTACATTGGGGCCAATGACCCCAATTAAAAATGAACAGTACATTGTATACAGTTTACAAGTGTGAAAATATCTAGTGGCAAGAAGGATAAAACAGTTTGTGTTACATGATTTACAGTTTCATTTGTAGTAAGTATAGTATTACAATGGAAGTATATCACATACAGGTTGCGCAAGGATAAGCAAGTTTATTTACACAAGTCAGAGGAAGAACCATTTATTTAGCCTGGATTCTTTAAAAGCTAACTAGTTCAAGCCCTAGGCAACAGTTCACAAATGGTTCATATGGTTGTGTTTGTTGTAATCAGCGCACTCAAATTATGCATAATTTGCTTTCTACGGTTCTGAGTCTAAGATCACATAGAGTCAACCATAATTATTACCAACAAGGGTACGTGCTCACATACCTCCCGAAAAGGTTGTATAGCTTTAGCAGGGAAAGAAAAAAAATGTCTAAAATTACTAGGAAATTACTTAAGTACACGTTGTTTGCCTTAGAGGCATATAGATTAGCAAAGACTAATAGCAGGAACTCCAGCAAATAGCATGGTTGTCTTTATTTGAGAAGTATAATCTTATTAGTTAAACTGCGGTCCATTATTGACTGAAATGTCTGAAATCATTTTCAAAAGTAAAACCTTTATTTGTATACACATAGTTGTAAAAGTAGGGCACATAAGTTTTTTGTGCTGACATTCTCAATAAAGCATGGTGTGAGGGGATGGGCCTATCTTCCCTAATAAGACCAAAGAAAGGGTTAACCACCCCTTTGCCTCAAATGCTGATAGAGTTTTAGAAGACACAATAATATAAACATTAACAAGTTTTAAAGAGAATAAAACAAGGCTTATAAAAAGTGTTGGGTGAACACCTGTAAGTTCGGGTTCGGCAAGTTTGGTCGCTTTGGTTCGGCTACCCGAACTTGAAATCAATGGGGACCCTGACTTTGGGATCCCAAAATGACAGGCAGGTCACCCTCCGTCACTCCAACCCCCACTCCTCATCCATCCACCTGGGCTTCTTGGGCAGGTTAGGAGCCCGAGGACCCCAGGCGGACATGCAAGGAGTGGGGGGGGAGGGGTTCCCCTAATGCAGAGTGTGCAGCGGTACACTTACCTGAGCCCTGTGATCCGTCGTTCGGAGTTCATTTACCTGTCAAACTGTCTACGGTCGGGGCTTCAGAAAGATTGCCGTCCCCACGAGTGAGGACAGAGAAAAGAACACAGACCGCAGACGGGATCGCAGGGCTCAAGTAAGTAGCACAGCAGCTTTCTGCCAACTTTTCCAAGTTCGGGCCAAATGGCAAACTTCAGTCTGAAGTCTGTGGTTGAACTTTGAGGTTTGGGTGTGTCCAATACTACTAATAAACAGCTGCAGTCTTCTGACCTCCCAGGATGGCCTCCACAAATCTAAACTAGCTGATATTCTTACTTCAGTACAAAATGTACCCCATAGCCTTAATTATATTGATTGACCTAATTTCTGAATCTGACTTCATTGTCAATGTTCCCCAACCCTCTCCTCAAGAGCCATCAACAGGCCATGCCTTGCAGATCTCCACACTAATGCAAAGGTAGCGTAATCATTGCAGCAGCAGGGCTATAGAGTCTATAGATCTACAAAACCTGACCTGTCAGTGGCTCTTGAGAAACGTTTTAGGGGCCAATGACTTAATTGGTAATCTATTCAAATGTGGTGCATTCTCACCTCTATGGGAGAGAACTCTTTTCAGAAACAGAACCAGTTAGTAGCAGGATAGCAATTACATGTGTTGTTTCTGGAATAAAGGTAAAAATGTTCCAGAACACCCATTAGGAAAATAAGAGCTGCAAAAAAATAGCTCAACCTATTAAAGCGGAACAAAACTCACTGGGGAATCTAAAAGATTGCCCCTGGGGCATCCCAAGTAAAATGCTGGACATTACATATTCACAAACGGCTCTGATTGGACAAGAGCCCACACATGTACCATAGGACTGGGAAGAGGTTAGTTTTTACAGGCAAACTGGGGGGTTTCACACAGCAGGGCATCCCAAATGTGGATGCCCAGGGGGCAAGGAACAAAACCCGGGATAGCCAAAATCCTGGCTTTTGTTATGCTTTAATAGGTCAGTCCAGGCTAACAACAAGCTTTTCCTTTTATTTCCAACAGGGTCCGGTACTCAGCAATGTACCCATTTCTGAATGTAAGGGTAGCAGTAAATAAGAGGTATCCTTGTTCCCTGGACCCCTAACCAGGCATACATTCCAAGGCACCACAAAGAAAAGTCATGGTGCAGGGAAAAAGGTTAAGGGTTGAAAGGAACTTTCTAGTACTGAGAGTCACTTGCCCATGCAGGCATTCCAAGGCCCCAGATGCAAGAATGAAGACGGTTAAGGATGAAAGGTGGAAGGGTCACAGTAAAACATGTCTGCTTACTCCTTGAGATGTGACATCGGTTACAAAACGAATAGGATGCTAGAAATTGAATTCCTGGTTTGCTCATATATTCCACGAGACTGCTGGTGGCCAATGGTGTTCTCTGGCCAAGCTTCTATGATTTCAAGAATGTGTAAGGGTAAGCAAAAGAAGTGAAACAGGCCATCTTATACTATGGGCCACTTGTCCAGGTAATCATCCTAGTCACTCCTTAGAGTGGTCCATGACTATAAGTTAAGTTAATATGCAGGATAGGGCCAGGACAGGAGGGCCAGCCAGGATTAGGAAACTACCACAGGTAGATAATAGGAGAGAGGGGAGTGTGTCATAGATGAGCAAACAATAAAGCAGAAATTTGACACAGTTTACGTATGCAATCTAGTAGAATACAATCTAGGGTTTCAAATCATGTGTTTTGGAGAAGTTCGGGCAAAGTGCAGAGGTTTCTCAACAATGTAGAGACATTGTACATAAATGTGTACTCTCCACAGCTCTCCACATTTTAATGACTAACCATTTTTAACCTAAAACCCCACATTAAACGTTAACCTAGATATGACCCTAGAACATAACCCAGACCCAGATAATTCAAAGCAAAATGTCTAGCAATGTAAATATTGGCACTGAAATCTTGACAAGCAATGCCAGGGGCCATGTAGCTGTGTCAATACGAACTGCAGTTGAAAGATTATTTACACTGACACTTCCTACAATATAAATATATGCAGTGAACTCACACATTGATGAGACATAACAATGCAGTGGCGACAAACATGTCTGAAAATCTTTCCACGCTGATTCATAGGTGCCGATTTTCTTTATTGGAAATCAACTGATCTACAGTGACCAACGTGGAAACTGCCTCTGTTCCTTAGCAATATAAAATGCCTACAAAGACCATAGGGAAATACAATAGCCAAGCAGTTTGGTCTTGTTTATGAATGATGTTGGCCGCTGAAAATATTGTATGCTGGGCAGATCTCCCACTATTTCAAATTTATAAGGACTAGTGTTGGGTGAACCCCTATAAGTTTGTGTTCGGCAAGTTCAGCTGAACTTTGAACACAAGTATGACATTTTAAATATATAAATTGCGGTGGGGGGTCCCCTTTAAGCTAATGCAGAGTGTGCAACAGCAGGATGGCCATCCCCATCAGTGAATAAACTGCCAGTTGGCGCTAGAATTGCTGCTTTGAAGCCCCCGGCCATGACCATTTTGACAGAGGAAAGAATGCCAACCCAATCACCGGCTCAGGTAAGTGGACATACAAACGCTTCCTGCTGCTGCACAATCTGCATTAGGTTAAGCTTTTCCGTGATTGGCCAAACACAGAACTGGAACACGGACTTCTGGGTGAATTCCGTGTTCGGGCTTGGGAACCCAAACTCACAAAGTTTGGTACGAACCCCACACAGGGCTGGTTAGCAACTGTATTAACAATCACAGGTCCATTTTACAACAGAAAAGTTGTCAGTTTTAAGGATAATTTTTTTCGGGGTGAGGCAAGGGTGGGTGGTATAGGAATTGAGGAAGCAGAACACCATTAGTCACAAGCCAGCCAGGTCACAGCTGGGGGGAGGGCAAAATACTCTACAAAGCCATGCACTTTAATAGGATGAGGATGCACTTTGTAGTCCAAAGTGATTGCATCCAGGGCTTGAGAAAGGGCCTCTTGCAGTCCTTGAAACGTCAACTGAACTGCATTTAACCATTGTTTTACTACTTCTGGATTGAACTGAACTATTCTGCATATTGCTGACTTTGGAATATATATCGCTGCTTTTTGGATTATAATATGTTATTTGCATATTGGAGAGCAAGTTTTTCTGTACATTGTAGACCAACTGCCTGTGATAGTATTTATAGTAGTAGCAATAAAAAGAAAATATAATATATATTGGAAATATATAATATAATATATATTATTTATTCTATAAATAATATTATATTATATATTATATGTTTCTGATATATATATATATATATATATATATATATATATATATATATATATATATATATTTTTTTTTTTTTTTTTTTATAATAATAATAATAATAATAATAATAATATATTACTATATAATAAATTACTTTAGTGGTATACAAGTCATTTAGAAGAACTTCAGCATAAAATATAAACACAATAATGACTAAAAGGCTCCAGACACATCATTGCTTTTGTTTGCTTCCATCCATTTTACCACAAACATTAACACGGCTGAAAGCATACTGTGGGGCAAAAACTCATTATAGAGATGTCCATTTTCTGTGAGATTTTTAAAAGTGTATATGGGTTGTGTGCCAAAATGATGTCCTCAAGGTGTTGAGCTGATCTAGTATTTTTATGTCAGCAAATGTGTTTCATGGAGGCAGTTTTCACTACCTGCAATCTGTTGTTATTAGCAACCGTACACCTGGTCTGTACACCAAGAAGAGAGAAGGGAACCCTGTACACACAGAACGCTGCTGCTAGGAATGCGAGAGCTCCCTCACCTCAGCAGTAGCCATAGCAGCAGTGTCCTGTGGGTACAGGGCTCACTTCTCTCTTCTTGTAGATCTTGGTATACAGAAGTGGTGTACAGCTGTCAATAGCAACAGATTGGAGGTTGTGAAAACTGCTTCAATAGAAAACACATTTGCTAACTTTAGAAAAAATACATAAGATAATGGGTCAGCTCAGCACCTTCAGGACATAATTTTGGCACAAAAATATACTTTCAAAAATGCGATTGAAAGTGGACTTGCCCTTTAAACTTAATATGTCTGGCATACCTCCCTGCAAGCTGTGTATGCACTCTACTGGGTATTACCAGCCTGCAGCTAATGTGGCAGGACTGACCCAGTGTCTTGCTTATGGGCAGCAGCAGGTCATAGAGGCTCTTATGGGGAGCAAAGACTTACATGGTTTTCTATAGTACCCCTGTGATTGTTACACTGATGACTTACATGGGAGGCGGGGGTAGTAAATAACAAGCCAAGCCATACACAGAGAAGCAGACAAAAGTCAGTCAGGCCAAGGGGTAGCAGGTCCAGAATAGATCTTACAATTCCACGTTTAAAGTTGGCGGGACTCCGCTGGGGTGTCATGATTAAGGGCTGAGTCTGTGCCCGAAACGCGTTGGCATCCAAACTGCTCCCTCATGCTTTACTCTGACTTATATCTATGGATGGAATGCTTTTAAAGAATTTTGTATGGAACAATAAACGTGGATATTTTATCCTTTTAACTGGATTAAGGCTGGCGTTTCCTGATTGATCTATTTATGCATGTGAGCTGAGCACTCACGGCCGAGCCTCGTCCTATGATCTCTGCATCCAAAGGCACTGGATACCTACAGGTGGGGCTGATCAACTCAAGTTACCCTTCACGGGACTCCGCTGGGGGACAGGCGACAGCTAGGCACCCAGGTGGCAGCCGCACATCCTCCAAGAGGGGGCAAGTTTGATTGCACCGTGCAGCTAATTCCTGTGCCAATCATAAAAAGTCCCATGCCTGATTTTTGCTTCCTAAATATCTTTAACTATAGGGGCATCCAAATTCAGGATCCCTGAGGGTAGTTAAACATAGAAACATAGAAGGTTGACGGCAGAAGGAGACCATACGGTCCATCTAGTCTGCCCTTATGTGAATACTGTATGTAGTCTTTATCTTAGGGTGGTAGATGTGTGCTTATCCCAGGCATGTTTAAATTCAGTGACTGGATATGTGACTGAAGTTGTTAAGAAGGACCCTAACAAAGTATGAGATAGAGATATTATTTGGAAAGCATTTACTAGAATGCAAAAGTATTATCGGGATGAAAAGATGTGTGCCAGAAGCATAAGACATGGAGACAATACATGATTTATGGACGAAAACCTTTTCTAAAATACGATAATGAGTATTTTAGTGCTACTGCAATTGTACAGTAAAAAATGTTTTCAGGAGATAGGTGGTGATATACTGAAAAGCAGAACATTTTTCTTTCCTTTTTCCGAGATGTTGAAAGGAGCGGCTTATCCATTCCCTCTTATCTCCAAGTCGCTTGCCCTTGCCAACACTTCAGATAAAGCAAGTTCACACATTCCACACACTGCAATAAATTAGGCATGTGCACACAGAGAAGAAAATCCACTTTCTCTCCTAGACCTCCACTGATGCTTAGCTCCTGCGTGACATTGTGGCTTCAAACAATTGTCACTATGTGACAGCCTGCACTGTTGTCGCTACACATTGATAATGCAGAGCATCTACCTGGCAGAGCATCAGGTGTAGAAACAAGCTCTGAAATCATGATTCTATTACAGACAGGGTAGAAGAAAATACAATTCTGTGATTACTCACCTGTAGAATTGGTATTATATACGTATACAGCACGTCCTGTTCCAGAAAATATTCCTTACTCTTGGGTTATACATCCAGTAGATGGCGCTGGACTGCAGAGACAGAAAAGTGGCTCCTCCCGGCCCCATATATACCAGGGACCTCCCACAAAATCCCCAGTATTGAAAAGCAGGGTAAAATGAGACCGGGAGAACTATAACCAATATATAAACATTTTAACATAAGAACAATCAATGATAACAAGGGTGGGGTGGAACAGGACGTGCTGTATACGTATAATACCAATTCTACAGGTGAGTAATCACAGAATTGTATTATTCTAAGTATACAGCACGTCCTGTCCTGTTCCAAAAGATATTCCTTACTCTTGGGACATCCAATAGCAGTGTCCGTAAGGTAGGGTGGGATCCCCAAAAGTAACAGCAGACAGTTTAAAACACTGCCGCCTGCAGCATCAGCTGAGGCCTTAACATCAACCTTGTAAAACTTAGAAAAGGTATGAACAGAAGACCAAGTAGCGGCCTTGCAAACTTGTTCAACAGAAGCTTGGTGCTGAAAAGCCCAAGAGGCACCAATAGCACGAGTAAAATGAGCAGTAAGGTGGAAGGGAGGCTCCTTCCCCTTAGCAGAGTAGGCCTGTATCACAGCCTGACAGATCCACTTGCTGATAGTGGACTTAGCCGGAGCCAGACCCTTCTTAGGTCCAGACAGGAGCACAAAGAGAGCATCAGTCTTCCTGAAGGATTCAGTAGCCACCAGATAGAACTTCAGAGTCCTGACCACATCCAGAGAGTGTAAAACCCTCTCCTTAGAGTTACTAGGATTAGGACACAGAGAAGGCAAAACAATGTCCTGATTGAGATAAAAGACAGAAACATCCTTAGGCAGAAAATCTGGCTTAAAAGGAAACACCACCTTGTCCTGGTGTCTCTCAAAATAAGGAATCTTGATAGAAAGCACCGCCAACTCAGAAACACGCCTCACAGAAGTGATAGCCACCAAAAAGATCACCTTAAGTGTAAGAATGGACAAAGGGGCTCCTTGCAAGGGCTCAAAGGGAGACCCCTGCAGGGCAGATAAGACCAAGTTCAAGTCCCAGATTGGTAACATAGGCTTACGTGGGGGACGCACGTGAGTAACCCCCTGGAAGAAGGTCTTGACCAGGGGATGCTGAGCAAAGGATCTTTGGAAAAAAATAGCCAAGGCAGAAACATGACCTTTCAGAGTACTGAGCTGAAGACCCAGATCCAAACCATGTTGCAGAAACTCCAGAATCCTAGGAATAGAAAACACACGACAGGGAAGCGAATTAGACTCACACCAGTCAATGTAAGTACGCCAAACCCTGTAGAAGATGGAAGAAGAGGACCTTTTCCTAGCCCTGATCAAGGCCAGCCAATGATGGCGCAGCAGCGCCTGAGGCGAAGTCGCCGCCGTCCGCGGAGCGGAGTACAAGCGCGCGGCGGCATATAATACAAAGCAGTGCAAAAGCAAAACATGAAAACACATATTAATATACATACACCCCCCCCCCAAGATCTACCCAGGGGGAGCGAAGGGGAAGCAGCGGACCACCTAAAAGGAGCCTAACTGAGGGGAAAGGGGGCGAAGGGCATACGGCCGCGGGAGGGGCATCCCATAAGGCTCACCACGGGCCTACCATCACCCGACCATTACAGCCTAAGCTGGGAGGCAGAGGACAGGAACGGGTGGGAATAGTCCTACAGGGCCGCAGGCTAATAGGCCCCGCTCACCTGCGAGTAGAAAGAGCCATCTTCTAGTACGTAGCCCAGACTGCAGAGAAGAACTGGGGATTTTGTGGGAGGTCCCTGGTATATATGGGGCCGGGAGGAGCCACTTTTCTGTCTCTGCAGTCCAGCGCCATCTACTGGATGTATAACCCAAGAGTAAGGAATTTCTTCTGGAACAGGACGTGCTGTATACTTAGAATATAAACTTATAATACACAGGGTATTATGGGACAGATGTGGAAGAGATGCAGCAAATACAAGTTGATGATGGAGTACAATAAGAAAGAGGGCACTTGCAAGCTTACAAATGCAAAGCAGAAAAGATTCCAGGGCCAGCTGTTTGCGTTCCCCTGGGGCATCCCACATCAGGATGTCTCGCTGTGTGAAACCACCCTGGTGCCCGTACACACTCGCCTTTCCCCTGTCCAATGGTGCACGCGCAGTCTTTCTTCATACGAGAACCATCTGCTGAACCAACGTAATTCAGCAAGCGGCTCTCATTGTTGTCAATGGGGAGCACAAGTTGCCGCATCCCCTGCATCGTGTGCATACTCCAGCTCCAGCCAATCACATAGGCTGGGACGAGAGCGATTACACGGCCAGGGATGCGGTAGCGTGCACTCCCCATTATAGTCATTTGGCCAAAGAGCCATTTGCCAAAAGATGTAAACAATGCAAACAGCTCTTATTGGCTGAGCATCTTTGGAGGCCCTTGGAGAGATGAGTTTACCTGGGCGAACTGGGGGATTACTCCCAATTGGGATACTCTAGGGAACGGAACAAAACTTGGGGAAGTCAAAATCCAAGGTTTTGTTCCACTTTAAGGGTAAGGGTGGGAATATAAGGTAGGGTCACAAGTAGTATGTACTAAGCATAAGCCAAGCGCTCCGAGGATTGTTAAGATTGTGAAGTGGGTAGCTTATCTGATCAGTTTTGAGAGCATGTTTAAAAGTTTGTTGGGTTGGGGAGTGGAAAATTGTATAAGGGAGGACATTCTAGAGAAGTGGAGCAGCGCATGTTGAGTACATGCTCAGTCTGGGTTGGAATCTTTAGACTAGCATTGCAATATGGGAAAGGATTTGGCTAGACTGACATGGTATAATGGTTAAAGGTTTAAACTAAATTATTTCAGATATTGGCACTAGAGTAGTGAGAGGAGAAGTGGGTGAGACAGCAGCTCAGTATAGTTTAGAGGAGTGGCAGTATTCTTGTTATTGGCACTAATACATATTTTGAAATATTGACACTCACTGCATCAGTTCGCATTGCTTTTTGGGGATGACTTGGATGGGTGAAGCCCCAGCACACAGTCAATCTCACCCAGAGCATATGCCAGAATTCACTCATTTCTCTTCTAACACCCTCTCTCCCACAACCCCTCCATTTCACCCAGCCCCACTGTACCCCACAACCAAGACAACCCAGCCCATGTTCTGCCCCTGTAATGCTATAGGCTCAGCATCATAGCTGAGAGGACCATACCCACCCCTGCCCCCCTTATCCCTCATGCCCATTACCTGTCTCCATGATGCTTTAGCCTTAGTTAATGACTGTATTTGTTTACTGACTGAGAAGCACATTTGGAAAGGAGCTCAGCTGGCTGGGGCACGAAGTCTCCGGGCCTGATTTTTGGCTAGTAGCTAGTAAGTACTCCTACCTCATTTGTGGTGGGGACTAAAATGGACGAGCAACTCATGTTGGGGATGTAGGTTGTGGGCTCCTGTTGGAAATACTATTTGGAGGTACACTTTAACTACATGGATTGCTGGACACTCTGTCCAATGATCAAGAGCGTTACTAGGAGTAGGCAAGAAGGGAGTTTGTTCGGGATGCCAGGTGCATTGTGTAAAATGGGGTTACAAAATAGCAGCCATCTTGTTTTTCCATGGTGAGGTAAGAACCAGTGTCAGGAGAGTTGGCCGTACACTGGACCTATTTCACACCCCTTATACTAGGTGCAATCATGGTAAGGGTTGGAAACAGACGGTACATACTGTTTGGGACAACATCATCATCTCCTCTTTTTATTTTATTATTATTTCCAACTTGTGCAGCAGACAGATTGAAAAAGTCCAATTTAGATAGGTTGAGTGAGGCTGATAAGCTATACTGGAAGAGTTTGGAGCTTCCTGAGATAACAATAAAGAATGAATATATCCTTAGCTATATCTACCCTTCAAAGCAGACCTACACCTGTTTTAGCTCTTTTTTTTACCCTCTGTCCTGCTGGGTACATGAGTCAACACTGAAATCAGACCACCTGCTGCCCAGAATAGTCCCAGGTAATCAGCTGGTCCTTTACGCATAGCAGGTTATTGTGAGTGAATCCAATAGGGAAATCACCATCTCAATTCACATGACCAGTATCTCAGAAATGCAAATCACACATTAATATGCAGATTGTGTATTAGCTGCAGAGCCAGTCTTTCTTTTAGTAGTAAAAGTTGCACTAATAAAGGGGACTAGGAAGCTCTATTTAGTGGAGTATTTAAATTCAAAATAGCCAGTTTTATCTCCTGTACGGAGATACTCACCCAAGTGCTATGTGTGGTGCAGAGCCAGGGTCAACCCCAGGTTTATGTGGGCTCTTGGGCGATAGAGTCTCTGTGAACACGTTTGCAGGCGGAGTGTAAGCAAACGTCCCCAGACCAAAAAATGTATACAATGTGAACAGCACCCAAACCTCCAAATCTTACAAAATGTGACCCTCTAGTCCCCAGAAATAAAAATCAGACTGCAAGTGTATGTCTTCCAGGTACCAAAAATAAATAATAGGAAAAGATCAAACAGATCCACCCTATGTACCCAAATATTAGTGGGCAGAGTATAAGCAGATTCCGCACAGCCCTCAAGAATAGAGAGATCTCAGGCAGAACCCAATCCACAAACCCAAAAATGCTGAAGCAGTGTAAGTATAACACCTTACAGTAGCAAGCTGCACTTCAATCCTTAGTAGCATGCTGGCCCAAATCAAGTGCTCATGTCAAGGCTTAGTGGCCCAGCTTCTGAACCATCCAAGAACAAATTCTCTCTCTCTCTCAATGACCAGGCATTAGTTACAAGCATTAAAGCGGACCAGCCATGTCCTATGGAAGGTTACATTTAAAAAAATGTATTGACATGTATTAAAGTGGACCAAACCCCAAAGTCTGATGGCCATAATTTCCAGGGCCACTTGATTCCCCCCCCCCCCGGGCATTCAGAATTGGGATGCCCCGCTGTGTGAAACCCCCCAGGTTACCTGAAAACGTACCTGCTTCCCTGTTCCAACAGCGCATGTGTGAGCAGCAGCCGCTTCCCCGCTATGCCTTTAGCAGGGCGCGTGCCCACGACAAGCAATTGTGAATGGCCGGCGCAGGCAAGCTCCCTATTAAAGGGAAGCAGGTTATGCGGCCGCCGACATGCTCCCTTAGACGATAGCTTGGAGGAAGGGGGCAGAAGTGGATCTGAGGGCACCAACTGGACGAGAGGCCGCGTATGTGCCATAGGACTGGGGAAGGGTCAGTCACAGCAGGGCACCCCCGATCAGGGTGCCCCGAGGCAAGGACCAAAACCCAGGATAGTCAAAATCCTGGGTTTTGGTCCACTTTAACTCCCCTTAGTGTCCTGGTAATTAATTGAATAAAAATACTCACAAACTATATTGGCTTCAAAGTATAAATTGGGGGGAAATGAAGTGAAAATTCAACTTCTTTTGGCCCTTATTTTCCTTCTAGCACTATTCGATCCCCTCTTAATTAATTCCCAAATCTTTCAGGTCAGTCAGGGGATCTGTATAGGTGATATGTGTAAAAGTTCATCAAACGTACATTCTATACTCAAAAACAATTCATAAGTCCACCAAAAAATTAGGATGATCCATATGAAGTTGGCAAATCAGATAAGGACATCGGCCTTGATTCACTAAGAGTTGAAAAAAATTCTCATGGTAGTAAAAAATGTAATTTATGATAAAAGAATTTCACTCTTAGTGAATCACCAGATAGGAAGACAATGAAAGTCAATGGAACTTTTTTACTCCTGGAAAAAGTATTGAATCTTTTACCCCTTTTTACCTGTAGTAAAAAGTGCCATTGACTTTCATTGTCTTCCTATCTGGTGATTCACTAACAGTGACATTCTCAGGCTTTTTTCTCATAAATTGAATTTTTTACTACCATAAGAGTTTTTTTCAACCCTTTGTGAATCAAGGTCATCTATTCCAAATATTACAACTTTAGAAGCTTATCATTTAATCATGATGATGTACTTAATCAAAGTTTTTACAAACTGTTTTATTGTTGTTACTCATTAATTGGCCATAGACAAAGAAAGGGGTGACAAGGGGTGACTCAACACCTACCGCAAAGAAGGAGCTCCACAATAATAAATCAATGAAAAAAAGATTGATGCATGAACCAAATATAAAACCAACACGAGACACAACACACTTTAAAAACAGAGTCTCCCACCCCAATAACCTTCCTAAGCAATAATAAAATGAATAATATTTTGTAATAAATGGGTACATACCGGGCCAATACGTTTTATATTAACTTGTGCCGGCACAAAAAAAGTCTCCCACCCCAATAACCTTCCTAAGCAATAATAAAATGAATAATATTTTGTAATAAATGGGTACATACCGGGCCAATAAGTTTTATATTAACTTGTGCCGGCACAAAAAAAGTCTCCCACCCCAATAACATTCCTAAGCAATAATAAAATGAATAATATTTTGTAATAAATGGCTACATACCGGGACAATACGTTTTTTTTATTAATTTGTGCCGGCACAAAAAAAAAGAAAGAATATATAATCTTACTTAAATACTTGTTTTACACACTGTTTTATTGTTACTCATTAATTGTATATAATATTAATAATGAATTAATAAATTGAGCTATACTGCTGTTGTATGTGCATTGGATTGTAATTAGGGTAAAGGGACGAGCTCTCCTATTGTAGCTTTGGAAACAATCCATTGCACCTGATATAAACACCACTGGGATAAAAGATAAGGAGATCTTCGTAACTTTCTCCAGAGCATAGCGCTATTATTCGCCACTTGTGCAGGCTGGGGGCAGCCCCTCCCCCACAGTGCGGGAAACCCCTCCGGGGCAGCCGGCGCTTATCAGTGCGCGGTGTAATCTCCTGATTGAGAGGTGTGAGGTGGCGGCCGGGGATCTCCTCTCTCCCTCTTTCCCTACCCATCCCCCTCCTCCAGCGCTGCGAGACTTGTTTTCATCACGTGAGGGGGGCCCGGGCGACCAATAGGAAGAGAGCCCCGCACCCTTCCCAGCTTTGCCAGGGGAACGCGAGGGGGAAAGTTTGGCTGAGCAGAGTTGGAGCGCAGATTGGAGCTGTGCGGGGAGGCTGCCCGGTGCCACCGCTACCGCCGCTGCTGTGAGGGGATGCCACAGGCTGAGGGCCGCCTCAGGACTTACCAGTGACCCGGACTATTCTCTATCGCTGCGGGCGGAGGACTTGCTGCTGCGGACAGTCATGGCGCCACTAATGCTACTGCTGCTGCTGGGCTCTGCCGTGGGCCTGAGGACCGACCGCGGCTCATGCCCGACCCCCTGCCGCTGCCTGGGAGACCTACTGGACTGCAGCCGCGGAGACCTGCACGCCGTGCCCGACAACCTCCCGGGATGGGCCGTGCAGCTGTGAGTAGCCCCCCCTGTCTATATATATATATATATATATATATATATATATATATATACGGTATATATATATAATGTGTGTGACCCTCTGCATTGCTAAACTTACCTCTATATGCACCAAAAGGCCACGAGGGCCACATGTGGGGTGCTCCATCCCATGCAGTGAAGTAACCTGAACTTTTCCATATTCGTGTTCATTTACATTTGTCTGGCGGTTTATGTCATTAGTTGTCTAGTTACCTCCTGTTGAGCTTAGACCGTAAAAAGTTTACTGTATGAGTCGTGAAAGGGCCCCAATTTAATATTTACACCAGGGCCCCGTCACAGTTCCGCCACTGATCCTATGTCTGCCTTGTGGCCTGTCTGCTGGACGCCAGAGAACTTTTTAATACATAAAATGGATCACAAACTTCACAGCACAGATGTTGTATGGCAGCACATGATTTGTGCATATGTGATGCTGGAATATTGGGATTGGTGCACATGTGATGCTGGAATATTGGGATTGGCGCATATGTGATGCTGGAATATTGAGATTGGCGCATATGTGATGCTGGAATATTGGGATTGGTGCATTTGTGATGCTAGAATATTGGGATTGGTTCATTTGTGATGCTAGAATATTGGGATTGGTTCATTTGTGATGCTGGAATATTGGGATTGGTTCATTTGTGATGCTGGAATATTGGAATTGGTGCACATGTGATGCTGGAATATTGGGATTGGCGCATATGTGATGCTGGAATATTGGGATTGGTGCATTTGTGATGGCTGGAATATTGGGATTGGCACATTTGTGATGGCTGGAATATTGGGATTGGTGCATTTGTGATTCTGGAATTTTGGGATTGGCACATTTGTGATGCTGGAATATTGGGATTGGCACATTTGTGATGGCTGGAATATTGGGATTGGCGCATTTGTGATTCTGGAATTTTGGGATTGGCGCATTTGTCTTGCTGGAATATTGGGATTGGCGCATTTGTCTTGCTGGAATATTGGGATTGGCGCATTTGTCTTGCTGGAATATTGGGATTGGTGGATATGTGGTAATGAGTGGTATTCTGGTATCGGCAGGTATGTGATGAGTAGAATACTGGAATTGGTGGATATGGAGCGGTGTTGGCGGATACGTGATGGTGAGTGCAATACTGGTATTGGCTAACCTGCCAGACTTCTTCAGGTTTTATACAATTCTGAATCCTAAAGAATACCTCCAGTTAAAACTGATCCCCTTGATCTAACAGCTCAGCTACTGCGCGCCAATGTCCAGCAGCCCGATACTTACACTTTGCCTTGTCTGCCACAACTGCCGTTCACATGACAGCCAGAGGCCAATCAGGTTTACCAGGACAGCGGGTAAAAGCTGATGCAAAAGCGGTAGGCCCCCGCATTCATGTAGATTACGTGGAACGCAGAAGGGTAAGTATGGGGGAATGTCCTTGTGCTGTAAGGTTTGGAACTTCAGAGAGTACAAAAAACCATATTCTGACAGAAGAAGAAACCTAAAGGTGACCTTTTTGATCTTTGGAGTTGGCCAAGAAGTGATATTACTTTAATTTCAGATTTTAAAATAATAGATGTGCTGCTGGGAACGGTCTGATGTGAATTCCTTGCCCACTGTTTTTTGTTTTATGCCAATGGCAAATGACAGTGAGTAAGAGCTAAAGTGGAATTCAAAATAGTGACGTTTGGTTTAAATGGATCAAAATCTATAGTGATTGCAGCAATCTGCATCAACTATGATGTTACTTTTTGTAACAATCAAAACACAAATATTTTGTGATGTGAAGTTATCTGGTCACTTTTTTATGGCTACTTGTGGTTGACTCTTCTTGTGTGTGTATGTTGGGTTCAATCTTGGCTTGGGTTTCGTCAGAAGGGATTAACAAATAGCCCCTGGCCCTTTCTCAGTGGCCATTGTGTACTTTTGTAGTTACCCGAAACCTCCCTGTAATATCCCATTCAAGCCACGACACAATGGTTCATCTTAAACATGCAATTCTCATCAAAGCCCCTTGTTGCATGTGCATAACAAAACCTTGTACTGAGCAGAAAGTAGCGGCAAATGATGCCCCATAGCGATTACATTCAATGGGACACTTAGTGATGGTTGCAGATGTATTTAGCATTTACCAGTTTCCTGGTATGCACATACTTTGAGAATAAACTGGTTTGGAGGGTGTAAGTGACCTTTGTTTCTTGTGTTTTTATAAGTCCAGACTATGTTGTCGGATAGTAGAGTAAGCTATTCACTTTTTCAAATTGTTCTGTTTGTGCACAAAAAGTATTTGTGGTCTAATTTGGATGTTGGCTAGTGGAGTGGCTTTCTTGTACTCATCCTAAGTGCAGGCCAGTTTCTAAAGTGTATTGCAGCACCCTTTTATTATGTTAATGAAGCTCTTTTTGCCACTCACGACCTAATGATTGATGGCAATTGTATTTCTTATCAGATACTGGAGGCATTCAACGCTTCATTGTTTAATCACAAACATCCTAGGAATAAACTACTTATGTGGTGTGACACTGTCTGCTCACCCGATGCTGAAAATGAAACCGTTTGTATATTGCCTGTCTATAACTATTTCATATGGCTAGCTTAAAAGTTGGTGTAAGAAAAGATCTTTGCAGAGTTACTGCAAAGATGAGGGAGGGGGAGGGGGGTTGGGGGTTGGGACAGCTTAAAAAGTGTGCACAGACTCAACCCAGCAATATAGCAATTTGTCAACCAAATTCTTACCACACCTTGGGAGTGTAACCTAAAACCTTCAGCTGGAGCGCTGCCTTTTTTTCTACTCTGCAACTTTGGCAGTGTATTCTCATAGCAAATAATCTTAGCCTTGTATTTAACTTTCCTTTAAATGCACACACAGTGCTTTTTCGTCAGGTCATCGGCTTTATTAATTATTATAACATTGCTGGATTTAGGCACTTACGATTTTTTTAATGAGACTTCTTCATTAAACAATAAAGTTTTATACTTCGCAGGGAAGAGGCATCCTTTAGTGGTTTTCTGCATTTACGGTCTAGCATTTAGGCAGAAAAGCACTTTGTTTTTATAAATGTCATGATTGAGATATACACAAGCATGCATGCACAATGTGCTGTTTTGCAATCGCGTCCGAGGCCCTGATCCAGTAACCTTTATTTAAACCATCTCCTGATTTAAGGCCTGTATTCCTGCTTTAATTTAGAAAAAAGGTGCCATTCAAAGAAGATAGACATAAGATTAACTTACAAGTTTAAGTCAATGGCACTTTTTCCTGCACACAGTGAACATTTGGATGTTTCCGTCTTTATTGATCTCATGCTTTATTCTATTCTGTTCACATTTGTATCATCCTTCCTTTTTTATTATTACCGCACATATATAGATATTAAGGAACTGTATTACATATGCATCAATTCTAGCTTGACTGAATACAGGTTATTCTGAATTTTAAAGCTGGAAAAGCCATTTCATTTACACGCTCCAGCTCCTGATGTGTTTTAAAGAAAATGCCCAGGAAGTGAGCGGGGAGGCATAACCCCTGCTGTGAATTCACTTGTAAAGAAGCATGCGCACATTAACCTACTTTCATTTGGATTCTCTTAAACTTTGAAAACTCATTACAGCTGCTCTGCTCAGGCTCTTTTATGTATGGGATTTACACCTACTGGGGTTACAACAAAGACAAAAGGGCTTTGTGTGTGTGTGTCCAATAAATATGCACATATTTTCTCTCGATATATATTTCCACACTAATATTCTATTCTTCAGGTTCTAATCCTGCTTTGAAGCTGCACCGTACCTGAACCATTTTATTTACCTCAAAATGTGTGTGATGTGGCTACCCATGTGTCTGACATATTAAGGTTTGAGCTGACCTATGCCCAGCCTGGTGCTTTGTTGACAAGCCCGGGCCATTTGTTTTCTAAAACTTACAGAACATGTTAATTTGTAGTTTATGTATCAAAAGTATCTTGCAGGATCCATTCACCCAAGATTATATTAAAGGTATGCGTCTGGTATAGAATGCCTGTTGGTATATTCTTTCTTAGATTTCTGTGGCAAAATTTCTGTTACATAGGCATATTAATTTTAATTAAAACAAATATCAAACTAATTAACTGACCTAAGAATCCTTTAGGTAGATTAACTTGGTATATACCAAAAACTGGAATATTTAGTAAAACCTCTGGTCAGAAATGAAAGTGCAGGAAGTCTTCCAATTAGAGAAGGCTAATTCTGTTCAGTCATTTAATCCATGGGTCATGCTGCCTTATTCCGGAGTGAATAGATGTATTGACAACGTATGGGATCGAGTGTTCTGTTGGTCTTTGTAGCTACAATGGTATTCGTTGTAAGGCAGTGCGGTGTGTGAGCACCTATTCCAGTTTGGTATACTATCCAAATATTGACTCTGATACTCTATATTGCACGTTGCTGCTTCCTGCCTGCCCTGGCCTTGATTAATTCACTTAAACCTGTCAATGTCAGCACTGACCAAGTAATTTTGATATTATTCCATTACAATTTCAAAATTGGATTGCAAAATCTCTTTCTAGTTTTTAAACAATTTCACTAACCAACGTGTAGTATAAGGGTCTTCTGTTTTCCTGGACAAAGTTTTTGGTAGGAGCTGTTTAAAATCCAAGTTGTAAAGTGTATGGGAAGTTTTGTTAAAAAAATTCACATTGTATTCTGCCCCAGTTAGCCTGTGGTGGCATTTGTCTGATAGAACAAAGTGGCTGCTCATCTGAGATACTTCAAAGGAACTTTCTCTTAAAAGACCTAAGCTAGGTTATCCACAGTTAAGGGAAGGGCAGTGGCTAGCCTGGCATTTTTTCCCCTCTAATTTGGTTGCCATCATTTCTGCTTTTATCTCTCTGGGCACCTTACTGGGGTTCTAGTCAGATAAACTAAGCTGGCAGTTTGTGTGGTGACCATTTGGACTGACACCAAGTACCATGACAAAAAGCGACTTTTTTTTGTTTGCTTTTAATCACAATGGTCAAAAAGTAAAGTCTACTATGTTTTAGAACCGTTACCGAGTTGGTGTGACAGGTGGCGACATCCATTGCTTTTCTGATTTGTCTCTGCAAGGAGGAAATTAATCTTCCACAAAGGAGGAAGCATAAAGACTTTAACCCTTCTTGACCAAACTTGTTACACCTTGTTATCCTTTTTCTACCCCATATTCAGGGGTGTAACTATAGGGGGTGTGACCACATGGGGCCCAGAAGGTCAGTGGGGCCCCATTATTGTTGCTCCTCCTTATTTATCATATTTCTTGCCATCATTTAGAGCAGCATGACACCTTGGCAGGGCCCTGTTTAATATTTGCACCAGGGCCCATATTCGTTTTAGTCTGTAACTCATGAGAGTTTGCAGAGTAACTGATGGCTATGTTTTGACTGTACAGTCATGTTTTTTGTGGAGGGGCTTCTCCTATAGTCCAATTAGTATGTTGCTCACTTACTTGTAATTGCAACCTTTTAGTGTTCCGACAAATCGATTCAAAATCGGCAATCATATTTAGCAGTGTAAGTGCAGCATTCACTTTGACTTTTGTAAACCTAACACCCGATGGGTGTAAAAGCTGTGCAGCAAGTCGTATTTTTTCTGGTGATCTGCTGTTGATTGTCCTCCTAGAAGTGTGCATTGGAGAGAAGAGGTCCCTAGAGAAGTGTGTGGGTAACAACTATGGTGTTGGGGCAGAGGCTGCTGTAGTGTTTATCCTGATCTTCTCTGCAGTTCATAACCATGCAAAGACAAGAGGTTATACGGCTTATTTTCTTACTTGCCTTAACATTTTGAAGTTGTTTGAATTAGATGGTGGCATGGCGAAGCTGGTGTGTTATCTTTCTGCTTGCCCCTTACTCTTGACCATCCAGTGGAAAGTATAACGACGTGTAAATAGCTAGACATAAAATGTTGCTGTAGCCAAGTAACTCCCTCTTTCAAAGAAGTTTACTTTTAATCACAAGCAGCCATTTTGTCTTAGTAAAAAAATAATTTTCCATCTTTGGGCTGTTCTAATGCTTATCCTGGCTACGAATTGTAGTTTCTTGGTTAGTATATAAAAACTCTGAATAAAACAAGTTAAAAATACATTTTGTAAAACTCGACATGGCGCGTTTTAATTTGCACATTTGTTGTTTACATAGCTGAAAACGTGTATTTGTGTCAAATAAACAGACATCTTGCAAAGCAGATTCAGTTCTGTTGTTCTTTTCAAGGTAACATTCCTCACATTCATTCTGGAGCGCTGCATCTGTGTAAATAAGCCAAGAGCTGAAGACAAGGGACTCCACTGTGTTTACTCCATTAACATCTGTGACATTTGGCCCTGGAGTCACAGGACTACATCTCTCTAGGTGTGAGGGACACATGTGGTCAGGCTCTTCTACAAACATGGCTCATGTGCAAAAACGTGCTAATAGAACTTGGCTGGCTCGAAGTATAGACAAATAATATATGCATGGATACTGAAAGCCTACAGGATTGGTAAAAAGTGAGCTGCTTGTTTCATGTAAGTGTTTAATATCCATAGAGCTGCCTATAGTTCCTTCAGTCCTTGCAGCATGTTCCAAAATATGTGGATGCAACCTTCCCTGTTAATGGCTTATTGCTGTGGACATTTCTTAAAAAAAAGGCATGTTTCTTACCTACATTCAAGGTTTACCCAAAGTTGTAGTATAATGACAAAGAGAGAGAAGTGTGGCCATACATACTGGGGCATGCAAGATATGATTTTATAATGGCCCTCTTCTGAACAGTGGCAGAAGCCGTCTTATATCAGAGGTGGATGGGCTGAGAGAGCTGCCCGTCAGTAAATTAACCGATATCTGGGAGGGGGGAGTTAAACATGCAAATTGTAATATTTGCATAACTAAGGGGGGCTAATCGTTGGGTACCCAAAATGCCAGCCAAGGTTAAAGAGCCAGCTCCAGCCATTTTTTGTAATGGTTTGAAAACCTACAATGATTTATTTTCTCACTACGTGTGACCATGGAGAAAGCGGTTTCACCCCCTGGGAGGAAACGGGATGAACAGAGTAAAAACCCACCCCTTCCTCTCCACCTCAGTCCTTTGTGTTTCCTCCCTATGGAACAACTGGACAGATGGGCTGCAGAGCCCCGGACCACTTTATCTTCGGGTGTTTTTCACCTGAGGTCCAGAGGCGGCCAGGGCAGTCCCTCATAGTCAGACAGCGCACAACTTGGCCAATGGTGGTGCCGGGTGCTAATGAATTTGCCCGGGAAAACCTGGACTGGCTTACTAGACCCTCCGATCTGTGCCGGCTTTGGTCCATTTCCTTTTCTTTCGCCTGGGATGCAGCTCGAGGGAGGGGGGAAGAGACTTGCTGCTCCTGACCTGGCGGCGCTCCTATCCTATCAGGTGGTATGCAGCAAAACTGCTGACTAACCTGTACCCTAATCTAATCCATCCATACTTTGCCCAAGCTCAATAAGCACAGCAAAACAAGTTGGGAACCCCTGATCTTGGCTAATTGGTTACCAGAGACCGCCTTAAGTTAAGCTGAAATTCGAGCCTCTAGCCTCTCCCACACACTCGCCCTTTATTTTGGTGCCCACCGACCAGTAAGAGCTTCTAAATTCAAGACAGATTGAGGAACCTTTGCTATAGTTCTTCTGTGTGATGCCGCTTTATATACTGACCCATTTTAATGTGCTGTGAACAATTCGCATAGTTTTTATCCGCATTAACGTGGAAGAACTGGCCACTCTTGTTTCCAATATTGGAAAATTCAGCCTGGCTTCCAGACCTGCTGCTTTTTTTCTGGAAGGAAATTTGCCTGGTCATTACAATTGTATTTATAGCTGTCAGGTTGTGGTTACAGCTGCAGGTTTATTCCAAGATATATGGCTTAAGAGTTAAAGTTGCAAAAACATGTGTGCTAGTTAGACCACCAGTGTAGACTGTGTTTTTCTTTTCTTGGGGTGGGAGTGGGGGGGGGGAGGGTAAAATAATGCCTTTTCCAGATCCAGGTGCATTGTGACTAGCGGATCTCCTTTACCAGCTAGTCAAGTGATTGCGGAGTTTCATGGATTGATGTTTAATGAAAGATTTGGGGGAGCCCAAAGCCCCCTCCTGCCCAACTTCCTAGGTGTCAAAAGCCGAGTTTGGCTTGAAATCAGCAATTAGGCAGAGCTGTAAAGCTTTCTCTCTTTTGTGTGCACTTGATTAATGTAAAATTGTAAAGCGGGACATATTTTTAGAGTTAAAATACCAGAGCCTGTTTGATGCATAATGGAAGTTGTTATGCTTGTGGCTGCAGTGATGGGATCCAGATGGAAGGGGGCTTGTGCTTTGGGTGAAAGTGTCTGGTTCCTCTGTGGTTGATCATGCAGTATTTAATAGTTTCAGCCTTGCTCTTTTGTGTTTGAGAGCGCCTTCATCCAAGGAGACCAGATTTTTTTCACCTCTTCATAAACCAGGGCGTAGGGCAAACATTCCACATTTCTTTCTTTATGAAAGTTGCATTCTGTCTGGATTTTCCGTCTTTTGCTGTGTACACAACACAATTTAGATATTTTCTATTAGTGAAATGTGGTGCAAGTTGTTCTATATAACCTGGCATTTGAGACTTAAGAACTGCACCCCCCCCCCCTTTTCATATGTAGAGCGCCTTAGGTACATAAAGTCACTGCAGACTACAGATCTGGTTTGCATGTTTATTCATTAGGACATGTTAAGTCAGCAGCTTTCTCTCTATATGTGGGTCAGATGTTAATAAATTCCAAGTCATGGTCTCGGTGACTGTCTCCTGCTTCATCTGGATTCCATTAATTGCCAGCATGATCTGCTGTATACAGTGGAATAAGCAGGGCAAGGAATACGACTAAGAAGTTCCAGTTGCTTTCAAACATTCCTTCTATGATGTAATGTGATCGGAGCAAAAACTTCTCTTCTATTTTTATTTTATTTCTCTGCAGGCTTTATTTTAACCGTTTTCTGTCTGAGCAGCACACCTTTTATAGGCAAGTTAACAAAAGAGTCAATCGGTTTTGAATTTGAAAGCATTCCGACATTCATAGCTGCCTGGGAATAATTATTGCTGACGCCATACTGCTGTGATCCAAAACTTTTTGCAATTCTTTTTCAGAATTTACAATTGACAGATATTTTCCATTGAGATTGGAATTGTTTTAAAGAGGAACATTGGAGGCCCATTGAAAGCCTCCAAATCTTTACTAGCGTGATGCCACCACGCCTCCTTCCGGTTTGCATTTTGGGCATTCTTTACTTACCTTGCTGGGGCATCTCCCCTCTTACCGGTCATCTGCTTTTGTGCTTATCTGGTATGAGGTGTCAGGCTGACAGGTGGGCATGGCCTGTGTACATCCGGCTCCTATTGAGAATGAGCACTTTTCTCAATATGGATGCTTTGTGCACAGGACACATCCACCTGCTTGCCTGGCTTCTAGCGGGGTGGCGGGTGAGCAATGGTTTGGTGGCAGGTAGGAGGGGAGTCTTATCCAAGGTTTTTGGACTTTAACTTTTGACCCTTGACCCTTTTTAATAATTTCACCAAGTAGGAAGTAGGAGAGGGGTTTTGGTGTCAGTTGCGGTAGGCATTCTTTTAAAGTGGTATTAAGTATCTGATTCCTGATCTTTCCCAGCTTGAATCAAGAAATCTTTATTGCCTGTGGCTCCTGCCCACTCCCCTTTTCCACAAGACTGTGTCAGTTGCATGGTTTTTGTCTTTGTATTTTTGTACCTAATATGTTGGTTGTACTAAACCTGATAGACCATTTTCCACTAACCTAAAGGTGTTTTGATTTTTTTATTTCCAGGGACTTAAGTCATAATAAACTTGCATCCATCAAGGCCAGCTCCATGAGTCATCTCCATAACCTTCGTGAATTGTAAGTTCTTTTATCAATTGAAATGTGTGAGCTGTAAATTGCATGTAGGCTTTATATTCCATATGTGTTGTAAGCCTTGGATGTTCATGTTGTTCAACTTTTCCTTATAAAACAGGAGACTCAACCGAAATGATTTGAAGGTCATACCCAATCTTGGATCCTTATCTGCAAATATTACTCTCCTTTCTTTGTAAGTATACTTTTTTTTACTGGGGGCAGGTTACAAAATGCATTTAGGCAACAGGAATAAAGAGTTGTAAATGTAGTAGGGCCTAGCTAATAGTGGAATGCGCGATGTTAAATGGTATATTGATCTTAAATCCTTAGTTAACTGTATCCTTAGGGGGCCATTCTTGACTAAAAACTGTGTGGTCCATTTTCCCTTTACTGAGCACATACTGTAATGTTAACAAGCTTTGTGTTTGGTACTTTTTTCCTGCTGCACATTGCTTCATTGGGTGCTATTTTGGTGGATATTTAGTGTATAATTGAAGGAGTCTAGTCATTAATGACTAGGTGTTAGAGCTAGTCCTAAGACCTATTAAAATGTCCCTATGGGCTCTGCAGTGGTGATAAAAGAAAAACTCCCAACCTACGTTTGCATCATTGATTTAGTGACAAAACTGCCACCGTTCGCATTTGAGTATAGCTCCTCTTTTATAAAACTGGAGATCAGGTTTATGATTTTAATAACCTGCAACTGGTCAGTACGATGAGTTGTTCACATGTATTTGCACCACTCTTTGTCCAAGTAGCTCATGCTATTGCAGTGGTCAAAAGCACCTATATGAATGGATGAAGGGATAGCCAGCAGGAAGCCAATACACATACGTATATAATATTTATTGGAGTTATATGGTAAACATGGAAATTACAACCCTGTCCCTTTAATTGAAAAACTTTATATACTCTCTATACATTGGCATTCTAGTCATATTGTGGCACATTGGATCATTGTGATGTTTTGTGATACAGAATCCATTATCCATGCAGCCCTAAGAAATATCTGTTTTAAAGAGGGAAAAAAAGGTAGACAAAGGCGTCAGTGTGCAGAGGGCTGGATTATAAGGGAACACTTTCAGTCTGCAATTTAGAGGGTGTGCAGCTCAGGAAATTGCTGGCCCCTGCTGTAACAAGCCACGCTGCAGAGGAAAGTTTATCACTCCTGTAATTTATGGGTTTAACACCTTGTTAGTAATTACCTGCTTAATAAGCCAGTGTTGTTCCCCGCCGCTTCGGCACATGACTTTTTGTGAGAGACAGCATCTGTATCATTCCTTACTGCAGCGTGAGCCAGAATTGTTCCCAAATACCATCTCTCACGAGTCGTATTATTGTGCAGTTTTTTCATTGCTTTGCTGTGTCCACATATCTAGATTAACATGTGTTTGTGTGAATACTAAGTATGGATTTGCTTACTTTACAGGACAAACAATAAGATCAACATGATCTTACCAGAGCATCTCTTGCCCTACCAGTCGCTGGAAACCTTGGATTTAAGTAACAATCTTATTACTGAACTAAAAACGCCATCATTTCCTGTGCTGAGGCTCAAATACCTGTGAGTGAATATTTGGGTTTTGTTTCCCAAGCTTGCTGTACGTAAACATGTACATGTCCATACTTGCTTGCCGTGTAATGTGTATTCAGAAGGGTTGTGTTCACTAATGCATTGCCCACATCTCATTAAGCAAGAAACACATTTAGTGGAAACCTCTTTGTGTTTTACCAAACCATTGTTTATTCAACCATAAATGTGTATAGCCATAGATACTCTTGTGGTTTACACAGGCATGTTTTAGAACTTGAGTTATAAAAGCCTAATTTCCTCTGACATTTAAAGCAGAAACCTCCCCCCCCCCCCCGACATTGTAAACACATCTTTCCATCACACCCACAGACCCATTTGGAAATAGTTGCCCCTTTTAGCCTGGGGGGTCCTGAACAGCAGCACTCAGTTGGCGGCTGGTGCCTCTTCCAAATGTAGGGGTCCACAGGGACTTTACCCACCTTAATACTGATCGTTATGCCTACATTGGATTAGAACCTATAGCTTTCATTTATCCAACTTTGAAGCCAAGATAACAGCAGCCTAGTACAGACTAAACACATTCATTTTTGCTTTGCACTGTAGTATTTGACAATAACGTATCAAGTTTACCATCTCCATGCTGCCATAATAATTTGTTGGTGGTGGATGAATAGCAATGTTCTAAGGATTTTTACACAGCTGTCTCAACCTCTGGCATTGGATGGGCAGATTTTCATTATCTGTACTTGGCTGTTAAATGTTCTTTTTTTTTTTCTTTTATAGGTACATCAACAAAAACCTAATAACCTCTATGGAACCAGGCGCATTTGACAATTTATCAGCCACATTGCAAGTACTGAAACTCAATAAAAATCGTATTGGTCATGTCCCACCAAAGATGTTCAAGCTGTCAAACTTACAACATCTGTAAGTACAAAATCTCTCTTACTGGTTGTAACTTTTTCATATGCAGGATTGTTTTTTTTTTTTTTAACTGGGCTCTATTAGTTTTTATCCTAGTTTTTAGTATTATCCTAACTAAAATGGTACTTTACTCTGTAATAGACATTTTAAACACAAAAATACAATCAACTATGTTTTTGCTTTCACAGAGAGTTAAAGCGTAACAGAATGAGACACATTGATGGGCTTACTTTCCAGGGCCTGGATGCCTTAAAATCACTGAATATGCAAAGAAATGGAATAACAAAACTTATGGATGGAGCGTTCTGGGGACTGAGTAATATGGAAGTTTTGTAAGTCATTTAAATATACTTTTAAAATGTCCCAGAAAATCCATAATCGGTCCCCCAGTAGGGAACAGCACACGGACAGCCCATGCAGGCACTGGGGTCTGAAGTTTTGAGCACTGGGAGCTTGCTTATTGGAAAAAAGCTTGGGAAATTGGGCATTGGGAAAAGGCTTAATGCTCTTGGGAAGATGGCGCCAATGCTCAGAGCTGGCCACATGTATTATGTCTGGAGATGGAACATCGCCTTGTCAAGCTTTTATACAGTACCTAGTTTCTTGGTGTAAACAACCGAACAATAAAAGTGTTTATGTAAATAAGAGTTTCAATAAGCCTTACAGTTGGGTTCATCTGACATCTGCTTTTGCTTCTTTCAGGCAACTGGATCATAATAATCTTACAGAGATTAGCAGAGGCTGGCTGTATGGCTTGCTTATGTTGCAGTACCTCCAACTCAGCCAGAACGCCATCAGCAAGATCAGCCCTGATGCCTGGGAGTTTTGCCAAAAACTCACTGAGCTGTAAGTTGCTTTTATATAGTTCCAGCTTTAAGTACAGATTTCATGCTGGAACACAGGTTTCTTACCAAAGTTTTGTAGAATTATTTCTAAGGCTGTTTTTAAGTAACATAGACTTATTGGTTGTATAGACGCTCTTTGTAATGAAGCTTTTTCCCCATATTAAATGTAATCTGTGTAGCAGCATACGTTCTGGGTTTGTTAAACTTCTATTTTTTTTTTTTATATTACAGAGATTTAACCTTTAATGAACTAACAAGATTAGATGGGTCAAGTTTTATGGGATTAAGCTTGCTTGGTAGACTATTTATAGGAAACAACCAAATTAGCAATATCGCGGACGGAGCTTTTAATGGATTATCCAATTTGAACACCTTGTAAGTGTTTTTCTTTTTCTTTTTTTTTTTTTGTCCTCTGTTTCTGCATGTGCTCCCAAGGATAAATATTAGAAACCCAGTTACGTTAAAAGTTTTTTTTATTTGTAGTAAACGTGTGGTTATCTGGTCTTAACAAATGTATAATACACTTCTACCCTGACATAGTTTAAAATGATACATTAGAAGATGTAATGGTATATATAAAGCAGTGTTTTTTTCTACAGCTAGTATAGCATGTAGGTTAAAATCTCACAACAAGATCGATTGATTGGTTTCTATGGCTTTCTGTGTCCAAAGAATCCCTTTTAAAATTCAAACTAACTTAAGCTGTTGCATTCTGCTAGTCTCTTTTGTGCCTTTAGTTCTTTAAAGCCACGGGAAATGTGTAAGGAGGGGATATGTAAAATACTAGAAAAGGTGCATGCTGAGATGGAAGGAGGGGGAAAGGTAGTCATGGGTATCTATTGTTATGGGAAAAAGTTTATTTAAAGGCAACCCCCCCCCCCCCCCCCCATAAAGGAACCAGTGATTGTTATCTGCCTTAGGTTAAGCAAGGTTACCTTTTGTAACTGGATAAAAAAGAAACATATATTTTTACCTAAAAATACGGCAATGTATTTAATTTTCTTTTCAGTTTAAAACACTGTTATTTTCTTTCCTTAGAGACTTAAAGAATAATGAAATTTCTTGGACCATCGAAGATATGAATGGAGCGTTTTCTGGACTAGAAAGGCTTAAAAGGCTGTAAGTTAAAAATAAATCAGTTGCTGCTTTTCATTATAGAAACAATAGTTTTGTTTTTAGTTTGGTGTCCCTGTCTCCTAATATTTTAATTATTTTTTTTTAGGATGCTACAGGGCAATCGGATTGGATCAATAACAAAAAAGGCCTTTTCTTGGTTGGATGCACTTGAGTACCTGTAAGTAATTGGTTCCTATTAGTGAATCATTTTGTATTGCGGAGTCTGAAATGCCATTTGATTGGAGAAGTCAATCCCCTAATGCAAACTACTTGTTCGTGTTTGAAGAAACTTAAGGGATTGAATCTGTATATCACTCCACTTTAGCATATGCAAACTTTAGACTGTCACAAATAATGCAACACTATATGGCATTTGGAATGCAAGAAGCTGTTGTATGTAACCTGTAAACTAGGTTGATGATCAGTAGCCATGTGATTTTTCCCATCCTTGCATGCTTCTTATAGATGAACCTATCAATACTTGCTTGAGCTTTGCAATGTCACCTGATAAAGTAACTTCCACACTGGGAGGCCGATTCATTAATAGCGCCAGGTAGCGACAGATGAGCGACAGTAGCTGTATTTTCACAGCACACGCTAGTATTCGCTGTGCTTGGCCGTTGTTCGGCTGTTGACAGCGACTCAGTCGGTGTGCGGTAATGTTGAATATTAGGAGTCGCTGTTTGACAGGTTCCGCGCTGTATGGGAGCGCATGACAGCGAATGGCCATAGCGAACGGCTCCCAGCATATTGATTAACAAATCACGCTCCAAAAATTCTCGCGCAGTGAAATGCTTGTTTAAACCCCAGAGCGCTGGCGGCGATGGGTTAAAAGTAGTTTTTTAACCCCCAAACAACCATATTTTTGGAAAAAAAAAAAAACATGTTTTTCAAAACATTTTGTAATATGAATACATTAATATCAGACCTGTAATATCAATTCTGCACAAATTTTATTTTTTTTTTTTTACCTTAAAAAAAATATGTAACATTGCAGAAGTGGTCACAGAATTTTTGACATTTAAAAAAAAAAACATTAATAGCAATTAATTATGAATATTTAAAGAAGGCGCTGTGGGGTGAGGCTGGAATAATGATGAATGATTCGCTATCTGGCGCTCTGTCAGTCGCTAAGCAGGATCGGCTTGATAAATGTGTGATTGCGGAGGGGAGCCGGCGTTCTCATGGCGGTGAGCGTCATTACCGTTCGCTCACCATTCGCTACCTGGCGCTATCCCTTGTTAAATAAGGGCCTTAGTCTTTATAATAATACGTCTTCCAATGGCATTTGAAGCTGTATCCGTTATTGATAAGCCCTTTTTACCTTTAACCTTTTTGCAATCATTTCTCTTGACTGAAATATATTTTCTTTTCCTGTGCAGTGATTTGAGCAACAATGCAATAGTGTCAATGCAAAGTAATGCATTTTCTCAAATGAAGAAGCTGCAACAACTGTAAGTGCTCTTCACCTTGCTTTCTAACTTTCTGATTTGTGTACGTGCATCGTTTAGTGTGTCTTTTAAATTTTAGTCACACTATACAATTTACTGCATTTCCCCTGAATTTTGGGGCACATAGAAATATTGGGTGAAAATGGCATAACCATTGTTGCCCAAGCAGTGTTTTTTAAAGCTTTTCTCTACAACTGCTGTCTGTTACATACATATTTAAATCAAAAGTCAACTTCTGCGGCCTTTTCTTAAATTTCCAGTGCCCGGCAATCCAAAAGCATAACTAGAAGATTTGCTTACCTTACCTCCGTTCCTGCACCACCTATCGCCTTCTGCATCCCCCATTTGTAAAGCTGGGAGCTGTGCTTTTGGGTTCTGGCTGGTGGGTGGTTGTGGCCTCTGTACAGCTTGCTCCTAGTGAAAACAATGAGCACCTCTGTACACCGAAGTTCCTGCAGTATGTAGGCAGACCCCTGTCCAAATGCCACCCCTGATTGTGAGCCGCAACCTGAAAGTGCAGCTCCCCTGCTTTACGAACTGGGCCTATGGATGATCGTTCGTGGAGGTAAGGTTAGCTGATCTCCTAGTTACCCCTTGGGCTGCCCAGTGTTAAGGTATTAGGAAAAGTCTACAGAAGTAGACTTTTCACTTTTAAGGCTAATTATGTTGCTAGTAAAATTTAAATGAGGAATATAAGCACCAGGTTTTGTATCTGTGGGTGGTTGGCCATGTCCCAGCTCGTGCAGAAAAACGATATTCATTAAATCTGTTCGTGTATTTTTTACCACAATACATTTGAGCATTAAAGTGGCCCTGTCCTTACTTTTCTGGGCCTGCAGTTAATCTAGTTTACCAGAGGTTGCCAAGGAGCCAGACATCCACTTTTAAGTGTGGAACCAGATTAAGTTAGGGAATAGAGCTAGCTCAAACCTTTACTGTTACAACTTCCTATAACCCTACTGCTTAGACCAGGTGAGGCCTGGCAGCTTAGGGATACCCTAATGAAGATTGGTTACTGCAAATGTTTGTCTGTTGTTACTGACTGATATATCTTGTATTTTTTCCCTCACAGACATTTAAACACGTCAAGTCTTTTATGTGATTGTCAGTTGAAATGGCTTCCCCTCTGGTTAACTGAAAATAAGCTGCAAACTTATGTAAATGCAAATTGTGCCCACCCCCAAAGTCTGAAGGGCAAAAGTATCTTTGATGTGAGCATTGATGGATTTGTGTGTGGTAAGTGCTATTCTCCCTTAAGAAAAGAAATAAAAGCTTTGGCAAACTGTCCCTGGCTTTGATCTAGAATCTAAACTGCCAACTGCTTTCCAAAAATTTAGTGGGGTTGGACGTTTTGCTGCTTGTTGACTTGTCTCCATATAGGCAAGTTAACTATCCTTCACTTGTCAGAAAAATGTATTTAGAATAATAATTGGTCCCATTTGTGGACCTATTGGGATGGTTGTCTCTGCTATTTTGGCCCTGAAGTTTTTTTCTTCTTGGGGATATGGATAATGAAATAAACACGTGAAGCTTCTTACAAATGCTTGGTTACAAAAAACATATAAATGAGTACCATTGTGGTTTAGCTTTGCTCTTTTTACAAAATGGCCGCTTACTTACCTATTTCAGTGTAGTACTCAAATGTTTGTGAGGTGGCAATTACCAGATGTATTCTATTGTGTTCAGACTTATCGGGGCAAAGTGCTGATATACAGTGACATCTAATCTGTTGTTTCTCTGATACTTTTTAGATGATTTTCCAAAACCGCAGATCACTGTCCAGCCTGACACCCAAGCTGCAATAAAGGGCTCAAATGTGAGTTTCATATGTTCTGCTGCCAGCAGCAGTGACTCCCCAATGACTTTCTCATGGAAGAAAGATAATGAGCTACTGCTTGATGCAGACATGGAGAATTATGCTCACCCACGGGCACAAAGTGTGGAGGTAATGGAGTACACCTCTATCCTGAGACTGCGCAACGTGGAGTTTGACAGCGAAGGGAAATATCAGTGCGTCATTTCCAATCATTTTGGAACTTCATATTCTGTCAAAGCCAAACTAACAGTCAACAGTAAGTTGTTTTTGCTTTTTTTTGCCCTCCAATATTCTTCTAGCAATAACAAAATGTCTAACAATGTTTTGTCTCTCCTCAGTGCTTCCTTCATTTACAAAGATGCCTGTAGACATCACTATCCGAGCTGGATCAACCGCTCGTTTGGAATGTGCTGCAGTGGGACATCCAACCCCACAGATAGCTTGGCAGAAAAATGGAGGCACAGATTTCCCTGCCGCTCGCGAGAGACGGATGCATGTTATGCCGGAGGATGATGTGTTTTTTATTGTAAATGCAAAAGTTGGGGACACCGGAGTGTACAGCTGTATGGCTCAGAACAGTGCAGGAAGCATCTCTGCAAATGCCACATTGACTGTGCTAGGTAAGTGTTAAGTGTTAGATGTTAAGGATAGTCTTCTTCAAGTTGTTTGTCTGTTGTCCCTTTAAAAAATGTGGAAACCAGCTTACCCACCCTGTGGCTACTGCATGGCGAAGGCGGCTCAGTCCTTCCAATACTCAGTAAAGGAAAAAAGTGCCAGCAGGAGCTTCCATCAAATCACATTCTTTATTGGAATCCATATCCAAATTCATTAGGCACATATCAGAGTGTCATGGACTCCCTGTCATGGAATACTGATATGTGCCTGATGAACTACGATATGGCTACATTATAATGGATTCCAATGAAGAAAGGGATTTTATAGAGGTTCCTGCTGCCACGTTTTTTGCTTTCAAAAATAAGGCTATGTAGGTTTTGTTGCATAAAGCTATTATTGTCAGTGTTTCTTGCCTAATGTAACAAAGACTGTGGTAGCAAAACATTTTAAATGGCTAATCATTTCACCTGTTCAAGATTTTATTGCACATCCTATTGTTGGTGTCGTGTTTTGGCAACATTTAGTTTAGTAATGTTAATATAATTGTATTCTTATGTCATTTTAGAAACCCCATCATTTCTGCGCCCTCTAGTGGACCGCACGGTTTCCAAGGGAGAAACCACAGTTCTGCAGTGTATTGCTGGTGGCAACCCTGCTCCAAAAGTCAATTGGACCAAGGATAACAGTCCATTGGTTGTAACGGAACGGCATTTTTTCGCAGCTGGAAACCAGCTTTTAATTTTAGTGGATACAGACTTTGAAGATGCTGGAAAATACACTTGTGAGATGTCAAATATCCTTGGAACAGAAAGAGGCAACATCCATCTTTCAGTCATTCCTAACCCAACGTGTGATTCCCCTGCTAATGCCACACCATCACTAGAGGATGATGGATGGGCTACAGTCGGCGTTGTGATTATAGCCGTGGTTTGCTGTGTGGTGGGAACCTCCCTTGTCTGGGTGGTCATCATATACCACACACGGAGAAAAAATGAGGATTGCAGCGTTACAAACACAGGTGGGTATGATCGAAGACCATGTCCGGATATAAACCCATTACTTTTCAATTTTGGTTTTAATCAGATTGGCCTGTAATGGTGCCACACAAAATGGAAAAACATATGTTACAATACAAAACTCCGATGGCAAGCCTCCATTGTGGTTTCGAGAGAGTATGTCTCTGTATTTCATTTTCCAGAGTTGGACCACAAAGTCCAAAATACAGTAGCAAACTAGCATGCACGTCTAAGTTTAAATTTGTTCTGCTATATGTAATGTTTACACCATCCATCTTCTTATTGAAAAGTGCCTGCAAAGGTTAATTGAAATTTGTAGGTGTATGATAAATATTGGGCCCTATTATGAATACATCATGTTGCTGTTTGGCCTGTTGTAGTGAACAGGGAGTGCATAAACGATTATGTATCACATATTTTATGCCTCCATATACCTTGTTAACTCATGTGTCTGTGTTACTAATTCTTGTTCAACCTATTTTTCTAATTACTGAAATGTTATTTTACAGATGAGACAAACCTGCCCGTGGACACGCCTAGCTATTTGTCATCACAGGGGACTCTGGCAGAAAGGCAAGAAGCATATATCTCCTCTGAAAATGGAAGCCACCATTTCATAACTTCCTCCATGAGTGGTTATTTTTTACACCAAAGAGATGCCAATGGTAAGCTATTGATCTGACGTGTAGATTATAATGTAATCTTGTCAACCATAATGTTCATGGTTCTTACGTTTGAATAGATTATTATTCTAGGTTTTTATACCTGGGACCATTTCTACAGTATGTTCCAGTATTATCAGTCAAGGAAAATAAAACCTGTACAGTCCTAGAACCTCAGAGGAAGCTCACAATTAGGTTGTGTTGGAGCTTTCCTATAGAAGGGAGGCTGCATATGATCATGTGACTCGCTGACCAATTAGTAGGAAGGTTCAGACGTGGTTTTGTATTCCGACCTATTTAATATGCAGGCAACTCGGGGCTTGGTAACTTGAAGAGGAGAATAAGACAAATGTACATCAAGTTAAACCAAGAGACGTATATTGCCTATGGAATGTAATAGATATTGATAGAAGCAGTCTGCTTTACCCTTTACTTCTATTCAGAATTCTGTATCATAGCTTATGAGAAGAACATTGTGTGTGGGTTTTTTTTCCTGTAGCTTTGCTATGAACAAAGTCACTTACAGATGACAAACTTTTACACATATAAGCTATTATCCTTCTAAATATGCTTTTTATTTTTTAAAGGAGTTTTCCATTTAGATAATGGAAGTGAAAATGACTTGGAAACGGCAGCTGACCCTCTACTTTATCACTACATGGGACCCCAAAGTTCTCTGTACCTAAAGGGAAATCATTACAGCCACGAGGCATGTGAGGCCTACTATCCAGGTTAGTTGACTACTTAATAATATGGTATTCTAAGGGCTTGTCAAATGATTGCATAATAAAACAATTTTTTTCTCACTTTTAAGCATATAATGCCGAGCAGAAATTTGCAAACCTTAATACTTATGAACCGGATTACATGAAGCAAAAGGACGATGACTTTTATACACAACGGGATGATAATTACATGGCAAGTGCAGAATTTCATGGAGTATATCCACGAATTCATAACTTTCCAGGTTCCGTCTGCAATCAGGCTGAAGAGTATAGAGCTAGAAATGAATCCGACGTGGATCTCTATATCCAGAAGAACAGTATAGAAAATAATTCCTGCATGGGTAAGAACTGTTAACTTTACTACAAACATTTACTGCACTGGGCAAAGAAGATAGACTTTAATCCAGATATAAGCTAACTAAATGAATTAAGAAGTAAAAGATCTGAATTAAAAAACATGAAATAGGATTGTCACTGGCCTAGAGGTCATCTGTAGCAGGGATGTTAAACTCAAACCGTTTGTTGAGGCGTTAATCTGTAACATACTCGTCATGTTGGTTTACATTTAAAATCTTAATTCTTAAGCATAATCCATCATTTTTTTTCCAGGCACTTTTGGAAAGTCTGTATGGAAGCCTCCTCAAAATTACTTCAAGCAGAGTGTGAACTTTGTCCCCTCTCAGAGTGACTCTTGCTCCTCTTTGGATATACCCTACCCATGTGATAGAGAAGAATCTGCAAAGCCTGTTTCCCTTGCGCCTGTAGAAACTGTACATTTACATAAATCTAATCATAGGACTATATTTCACAGCTATGACATGGATACATAGCAGCGTTGCAGTATGTAGAAACCCTAAATCCAAAGACTTTACCTTGCTACCTCAGCCAAAGAAGGGAAAGGACTTCAAGCAATAATGTGTGCGAATGCAAGGGCAAAGCAAATGCATTCCAGATGCTGCCTAAAAGGAAATGTTTGCAAAGACTTGTTCTAGAAAAACCTTAATTTAAAAAATGTAAATATGGATATAAGTATTTTTATATTGTCAGATTCTTCTTTTCTATGGAAAAGCTAATTATTATCATATATTTGTACAGTTATGCAATACACTGATTAAAATATTTCTAAATATTTTCAAAATGTTATCTGTGAATAACTGTTAAAAGCAAACAATAAGGAATGCAGCCTTGAGGGGCCCCACTTACCTGCATCTACTTATATATTTGGACCCACACTCCCTGCTTGTTCCAGGAAAGCACAACCATGGATACCACCACCTTTGTTTCCTCTTGGTCATCCTCCCAGCACCCCCAAAAAGCAATGGCTTGGCATGAATAAAAAAGAAATCTGTAAGGAATTGACCAGTCAAACCTTTAAATCAATTACCTGGTAATTTACCTGATACAGTTTCAGTTCCACACTCTTTGCTCCGGTCATGAAAAGGAAAAGGAACTTCTCCCTTCTTGCGGTCTCCAGCATCTCCCCTGATCCTGACCACAAGTCAAAGCCTGGGGTTTGTGTTTGTGAGGTTAGTGTCAAGTTGACACAACTTGAGGTGAAGCTTAATCTTATAATTACTCTGGCAATTTAGCTTCATTTTCAAAAAGAACAAGAAAAGTAGTCCTACACAATGGGAATACTTTCTTAACTTTAATGATCCAGTTGTTTCTTTTGCATGCTACTTGTACCTATCACTGCGTTTGAAGACCCAGCATCCGGGGAATAAAATGTTTTGTAGACCTTTTATAGTCCGTATGCTCAGCTTAAGCTTGAGACAACTGGATTTTTGTTTGAAGGACCCAACTCTGCAACTGCCTGCCCCATCTCTTCTACAAGCCAGCCTTAGATTATGCAAATTAAAGTTTTACATTTTTGTAAAAAGTAAAGTAAATTGCCCCACCCTGCCAAATTAAAATAATTTTTCAAGACGTAAGCACTGAAGAGTAATTTTAAACTTTTTTTGCTTTGCGGGCCGCATTTGAAAATTTAGCCCAGCTTTCTTTGGTGAGAAAACAGAAAATGTATTAAACTGGAACCCTACCCCTTTTTTGTGTAGGTCACCCTCTTTTTGTACTAATGATACCCATAGATTCCCTGGGTGACAGGATATGATGAAAATTATGTAATTGCATCTCTTGAAGCTTCACATGGCCAACCGTCCCTTTCCACCCAGCAGCGTCCTTCTAAGGGTTATTAACTAGCTCTATGTTTTAATACATTTAGTCAGATTGTAGGATTTGTTGCAGGCTGGTGGGAATTTGGTTGCTGGGTCATTTTTTTGTTGTTTGTGACTAATTGCCCAGCCCAGTGTGCCCCACCCAGTTTAGCTAAAGCCTGTAAAGGTGCCACTTGCCATTTCCTTTCCATTTATTACCTAGCTCTGTCAGGCATGATTGAGCTTTGAGGTTATTTAGGAATAATTCTTTGACGGTGCATTTTCATTTCTTATTTTCTAACTGTAAGGAAATGAATGCAAAGTTGCACCTACAGTAGCAGCAGGCAGCCTACTTTGGCTGGGCGGTGTGGGTGGTTGTGTATTATGTTGTTCACAAACAGATTTAACATGGCAAACAAAATTTGTTTTAGAAACCAATTGGCTGCCCCTGAAGACCTTTTATTGACTTAAAGTGGAACTAAATGCATAACAGTTAATAAAAATAACCAGCTCTACCTGTAATCCAAAAAACCAAAGTTCCTTTGTCTCGCTGCACAAGGTGGCTGCGGCTGCGAGCACTCTTGTGATGATACCAATATAGTGTGAAAAGCCGGCCAGCTTGCAGCAATAAAATTCAATCCTTTATTTTTAAATCGTTAAAATGCCATCCTCAAAACAGGCAATCTCATAAAGAAAAAGGGATGAAAGCCTCCAGCTCTGTGTCAGCCCCATGGATGCAGGAAGGTCCGCAGCGCCCAGCCTGTCACACTTCTGCACATAAGCCTGATTCCGCCATGCACAGGGGCCCGGCCGTGCTGCTGCTCCTCCACGCGGGTGATGTGCAGCCTGCTGCTCTGCTCCCACTAAATGCATATCCACATAACCTACAACCAGTTGTAAATCACAAGTGCTTGTTCTTACTGTACTAAAATCAGACGCTTATTTTTTTCTGCTGTAAGTTGGTAGCATAGTAGTTGTCGTCCTTTACTTTTTTTCTATTTTTACAATGTAGCGGCACTTTTGATTTGCAGTATCTCATGTTTGCAAAATAATCAAGGCAAAATGCGGTTGGGGGTTGAGCTGAAAAGTCTTTTTGCAGAAATATTCATAACTTGCTGTCCATCGTCTTTTGCATAATGGATATTGCGGTTGTGTCACTTACAGAAAAAGCTGATGCAATTTCTTGCCCTGAGAAAAATGTTTGTTATCCCAGTTATTAGGCAGAGAATGATTTGCCTTTGCTTAGCTTATAAATTGTGGTACAGATTAAGTCTGGACCATGTAGAAGGAAATCATTTGCAGTTCAGTCTGCAAGGTTCATTTTCTGGATTAGGGGTGCATTCAGATTCATTCTAACATTTAAAAGGAAAGTCTTCTTGACTTTCTAGCAGACCTCAAATTAGATTAGTGCCAGAGGGCGAGAGACTCACACGTTTGCATTTCAGCTATATAAAGAGCTAAGCCAAGGGATGGGCTTCTATTGATATCTATGGGCACCGCCAGACATGAGAACTTTTGTTCCTGTAGTTGTCCCCCTCACACCAACAGGTTTGGGGAATCCTGATTTGGGATGCTATGTATACCTGAGACCGGGCTTAACTACTTACATTTCTGCATTCCCCTCGACCAGCAGCCTGTTTTGTCACCCACCTAGCAGCTGGTATGTCTGTCTGGCCTCCTCTCTACCCCTCCAGAGGTAGAGCAAATCTTTCCAGGAGTGGCTGACTAGATTACTCAGTCTGATTGGATGTCATACTTTGTACAATGCCATGGAAAATGATGGTGCTTTATAAATAAACTGTAATAATAATAATTGCCCTCACCCAGATTATGCTACTCACACATACAGGCCACAATACCAGTATAAATGCTGCAATTGTGATACATGCAGTAGACCGGTTGGGCTGGAGGCCCATATAGAATTTGAAAGTAAACATACAGAGTTAACTTAACAAAACTATAGAAAGTATTGGGTCTGACAGCCAGGGGAACCTCGAGCAGTGAGTATACAAAAGTAAAAACTGTACATTTAGATATTTTAAGAAAGCGTAGATGATGTAAGACCAGGCTAAAAGTGGAAGAACACCACGGAGTAGAAAAAAAAGAGGGAAGTAAAACTAAGGAAGAGGAGAACCAAAGAAAAAAAAACAGAAGAAAAGAAAGAGGAGAACCAAAATAGGTTAATTGAATTTGCATCTATAAAATATTGATATGATTCAGAGCCCCTTTCTCGACATTTTTTGTGTAATGATTTCGGTTCTTGTCCATTTTTCCCCCCTCATCTGATTCAGCAGAGCCTTTTTTTTCAGCGAGAATTTTTGCATGAAATGTCTTAATTTTGCGTGATTTTTTGTTTGGTAGCAACACCACAAAATAACGGCGAGAAATGGTCTCTGAATCAACCCTATTGTCTCTAAATGTGCAGCATACCACTGAGATATGAAGGCTTTGTCCCAAGGTAGGAACACAAGACCACTAGCATACACAAAAGCTTTAGCTCCTCCTCCCGCAGTCACACATCCTGCCGGGGCCTCACAAGCCACTTGGCCGCCATAGGATATCAAATGATGGAGTGGTGGGAAGGGAAGGGGACCCGGAAAACCCCCCTGATGATTTCCACAATGCCTCAAGACTGTTACCATACTTGGTCTGAAGCTAGCACTGCCCCCCTCCCCCACCTGCTGGCTAAGAGTCAGGAATAGGGGAATCTGTCTTATCCCCTGGGTCCCAGGCAGGCTGCCTCCGGGGCCAGGGAATGGATCAACCCCATTAGACTCTTAGCAACCCAGTCTACTTACTTAAACCCGTAGTTCACAGCCAGGCTGAGTATATTTGATATATTAAGTAGTTGATGTTTGCATGTTTCCTTCGGGATTTCTCTTTTAAGACACTGAGGTTCAGGAGGAAGTATCCAGTGTCCAGTTTGTTTCCCGTTTAGGTGGGAGCAGCTTACTCAGCTGGGCTATCCTGGTGGACTACCAGAAATTCTATTACCCTTAAGCTAATTGGGGTTTTTTATTCAGGAATTGAGGGATTTAACTCTGTCTGTCTTCTGGGCCCTTATGTTCCTGCTGATCCAGTGGACTCACCTATGCCTCATGGAGTCAGTCAGACCAGTCGAATCAGGGTGAATTAAGTGTAAGGGCCAGGGTTCTGTGGTGCTACGGAGTGTCACTTCGTTTTGTGAAGGTGACCCCCAAGGGTTGGAGATCCCTTCTGAAGGGACAACCAGCTGCAGGTTTTGTGTCTGGTGAACCTGTAGGGGGGTCTATGGGGAAATAAAAACCCTTTGCCTGTTGCTTTTCCACTTCTACTTACTTTACAATGGACCTTATTTTCATTGAATGTTCAAGGAGGTGAGTTGCAAAGGAGTTCCTTTGGTCGTGGGGTGGGGTCGGGGCACGGCCTTGTCTCTAGCAGGAAGGGGAGTTCAGGTCCTCGGGTCGTGGCTCCCTTCCGGTGGGGGGGAGGCAGTTTTCAGCTCAGGTCTGTCAGAGCCTGCCACCGCATCTCAGGAGAGGAGGAGGATTAGTCTCTCGGGTGCGTTGGATATTCGGGCATCTGCATCCTGTCACCTTTGCCTCTCCTCCTGCCGTCCTTCATTCGGCTCTGCTGTGGATCTGGTAGGTTATAGGTTATTCTCTTTCTGTTTTTTAGGTTTTGTGGAAAAGGGATATTTGTTTGTGGTCCAACCCTAGGGTCTCGGAGTAGTGACCTGTGATTATCAAAATTCCTTATGTACTTCAGTCTTAGGCCCGCGTGGATACCCATGTCACCATGACTGAGGCATCTGGGGCGTCTGGCTCTGTTATGTTATCAGAGGGCTCTGCCATCTGGAAATGGTGGAGAGATTGGCCTTCCTGGAAAGACACTATGTCCAACCTAAGGGTCCAGAAGATCCTCCGATCTTGAGTCTAAAAAGCGGAAACATTTCGTTTCCGATTCTGAGGAGGAGGATATTTATGCTGCCATAGAATCTCAGAAAGATTTTTCAGAGCGGGAACTCTCATCTAGTAGGGAAGAGAGTAATTTGGATTCGGGTTCTTCTGAACAAGAGTCCTATGTTCAAGGAACAGATGGATAATCTGGATAATCTATTTTAGAGGTTTTGGGTATCCTAGCTCCTAGAGCTCCTAAATTGATCCATGCAGATCCAAAAAACAGAAGCAGCTGTTTCCCAAGCAGTCTCGTTTTTACCAGGTGTATCCAAAAAAAAAATGGGAAAAGCCGGACAAGCCTCCCACCATTCCTAGAGTCCTGGATACTAAATACTCTTTTTCCCAGGAACCTAATTAAGTTATGGTCTTTCCTCCCGAGGTGGATGATCCTGTCTCAGGGCTCTTTAGGGACACTGGTATTCCTACTTCTGACAGTGCTAACCTAAGGGACCCAGTGGATAAATGCCTGGATCAGGTATCCAGGCATGTCTTTTCTATGAAAGGGTCAGCCCTATGGCCAGCCTTTGCTGTGGTCATCTTAGGCAAGAAATTGTTAAAACAGTTGAGTTTGGGCTGCTCACTTCCATAGCTTATGCTTTCAGTTGTTAAAGCATGGAAGACTACAAGTACATCATCTCTTTGACGGATGATATTGTTAGACTAAATGCCAAGGGTTTAGCACTGCTGGTGGCTCAGAGACTGTTCAATATGATGTAAGCAATTGTCAGCCAAGTCGACTTCCTAGAAGACTCTGACGGGCCTTACTTTTTTGGGAGGTCATCTGTTTGGGGAGCGTTTGGATGATATTGTGAAGAGAACCATAGGGGCAAGTCTACTAGGTTCCCTCAGAGAAGGAGGTCTAATCCTTTTAATCATAGACCTTCTAATACTCGGACATTTTGTGGTGCCAGAGGTTCCCTTTCCTCTAGACACAGAGAAATTGTGGAATAGACCTAAAACCGAGAACAAGACAAGATCTTTCTGGCGAAAAAAGGCTAAACCCCCTACCCCCTTCTAAGTCCTTTCAGTGATGAAGGGACGCCCTCACCATTTCGGGTTCTTCTGAATTTGGCCCCCCTTTGGAGACTCCATGTAACAGTTGCAGGGATCCAGGAGATAATTTCTTCAGGTTACAAGATCTTATTGGAGGCCAGACCTTCTTTCTGTCACGGATATCCTGAAATCTGGGAAAAGCAGAAGCATTGAGATTCGCTGTAGCTCATCTGTTGCAGCTAGGAGTAGTCCGTTCAGTTCCTCCTGCAGCGAGAGGTCACAGATTCCACTCCAATTTGTTCGGAATCCCCAAGAGGGATAGATCGGTGTGTCCAATTTTGGACCTCAAGGGTCTCAACAGTTTCATCTGACTTCTGAGATTTTGTATGGAATCTTTAAGATCTACTGCGGCTGCACCTCAGCCAGGGGATTTTATGACCACAGTGGATAGAAGGGATGCCTACCTACATATCCCTATCTTCTCAGGCCATCAAAAATGTTTGCGTTTCGCAGTAGATGGCCTACACTTTCAGTTCATGGCTCTGCCTTTTAGCCTGTCTTCCGCTCCAAAGGCTTTTACCAAGGTGCTGTCAGGTGTCATGGCTCTTCTAAGGAATCAGGGGATACGAATTACCCCATACTTAGACGATCTTCTGATCAGAGCCCCATCCTTTCTGGAGGCTTTGAGAGATACAGAGATTGTCTTATCAATACTAGAAGACTTTGCCTGGAAAGTCAACTATCCAAGGTTGCATATCATTCCCTTGAGTGTTATCTCCTTTTTGGAAAGGACATTAAACTCAGGCCAAAGTCTTTCTCCTGGAGCAGAAGAGGCTCTCGCTTCAGGCCAGGGTACAGGCTCTTTTGACCTGCCCTCACCCGATGATCTATCAAGGAATGCATCTGTTTGGCTTGATTGTGTCTTGCTTCGAGGCAGTGTCATTTGAACAGTTTCACGCAAGACCCCTGCAGTCGGCATTGCTCTCGATTTGGGAGCAAACTACTAGGACCCTGGTCACCCCTTTTGCATGACACAATTAGCAAGGTAGTCTCTAGCCTGCTGGCTGAATGCTCATCCTCCTCAGGTGGGCAAATCCTTTCCTTCCGGTACAGTGAAATACTGTCACCACGGATGCCAGCCTAACGGGTTAGGGTGGTGTCATGGGGTCACAAACAATTCAGGGACAGTGGTGCTCAGGGGAGAGCAGACTTCCCATAAATATCCTGGAGCTGAGAGCTCCGATCTGAGGGGTCATCCTGTCAGGGTTCAAGCAGACAACATGACGGCGGTGGCATATATCAACCACTGGGGAGCACCAAAAGCAGGAGAGCTCTCAAGAAGGTGAGCCGGATATTACTCTAGGTCGAGAAGAATGTTCCGTGCATCTCCGTCATCCACATACCAGAAGTGGACAACGTGCAAGCCGATCATCTAAGCAGGACAACCTTGGATCAGGAAGAACGGTCCCTCGGTCAGGAGATTTTTTGAGCCCTATGCATGCTATGGGGGCTCTGTTTTTGGAGGTCCATATCTGATTCAGAGATGCTCTGGTGTGGGCTAGAGAGAAAATACAATTCTGTGATTCTCACCTTTAGATAGATTTCTCTCTCCTTCCATTCCAGCACATCATGTCCACCCTATCTGCTAGGCTACTATAACCATTCCTTAGATGCCAGAGTCCTAGTGAAGCTTGTATATATGTAAATATTTTGAGTATTAGCATTAATAAAAAAAAGAAAAAAAGGAGGAAAAGAGTAAAAAGGGAAGAGAGGAGTTCTATTGTGTCTCCTTGTTTTCCAACTAAACATGGGATCTCTTAATATGTCCTCCCGGGCGGCTGTGCCTACTGCTTTTCAGTTACTGGATAGCGGTGAGCAGCTGTAACTATATATAGGCTGGGAGGAACCACATCTTATTATCTCGCAGTCCCGCCCTTTGGATAAGAGTTAACCCATTCATATCTGATTCAGTGACGCCCTAGATTGGAAGAGTAGAGAAATCAATTCTACAGACGAGAATCACAGAATTGTATTTTTTTTTCCCGCTGGTGTGGGTCTGTGGAGCTCGTCGGAGGCCAGTCTGCAGTATGCACACACACGCACCTCTTCCGCTTTTCCAGCCTGATGGAAGGGGAGAGGGATCTGCTGCAGGGGTCAATTTCACCCAGCAGTGCTTGATGACCTCAGTGCTAATTAAACTGTGAAATGAGGTTCATGATTTGTACTTCCACCCCTGTGTGCCAAGTCTAGACCTGATCAGGAATTGAGTAATCATATGCAGCTGCTTATCCAGGCTTGGATGATCCCTGTCAAAACTGTGTAGTGAATATGCAAGAAACTTGGGTAGATACATGCATCTGACTCTTTATAAGTGGCCCCTTAAGTAATTCAGACAAAGGGTGACAGTAGCATTCTTACCATACAATCAGTGTGTGCCAAGGCTCGCAGAGGCGCCGCATTAAGTACAAAAATAGTTTTAAGCCGGCACACCACCAATGATAAATCCACTTGTGTGAATTCCTCACATGTAAAGTAACATGCATAAGTGAAGCAAAAAGCAGTCCATCAAGTCCAACATTTCGGGGGATCAGAGCCCCCTTCCTCAGGGTCAGACTACAAACAGATAAACATTCATTGAAGGGTAAATAGTAAAAGTTACTATTCCCTTGAATGTTATCTCCTTTTTGGGAATGACATTAAACACAGCTCAGGCCAAAGTCTTTCTCCTGGAGCAGAAGAGGCTCTCGCTTCAGGCCAGGGTATAGGCTCTCTTGACCTGCCCTCACCCGATGATCTATCAAGGAATGCATCTGTTTGGCTTGATTGTGTCTTGTTTCGAGGCAGTGTCATTTGAACAGTTCCACGTAAGACCCCTGCAGTCGGCATTGCTCTCGATTTGGGAGTGAACCACTAGGACCCTGGTCACCCCTTTTGCATGACACAATTAGCAAGGTAGTCTCTAGCCTGCTGGCTGAATGCTCATCCTCCTCAGGTGGGCAAATCCTTTCCTCCGGTACAGTGAAATACTGTCACCACGGATGCCAGCCTAATGGGTTAGGGTGGTGTCATGGGATCACAAACAATTCAGGGACAGTGGTGCCCAGGGGAGAGCAGACTTCCCATAAATATCCTGGAGCATGATCAGGAATTGAGTAATCATATGCAGCTGCTTATCCAGGCTTGGATGACCCCTGTCAAAACTGTGTAGTGAATATGCAAGCAACTTGGGTAGATACATGCATCTGACTCTTTATAAGTGTCCCCTTAAGTAATTCAGACAAAGGGTGACAGTAGCATTCTTACCATATAATCAGTGGGTGCCAAGGCTCGCAGAGGCGCCGCATTAAGTACAAAAATAGTTTTAAGCCGGCACACCACCAATGATAAATCCACTTGTGTGAATTCCTCACATGTAAAGTAACATGTATAAACATGCATAAGTGAAGCAAAAAGCAGTCCATCAAGTCCAACATTTCGGGGGATCAGAGCCCCCTTTCCCAGGGTCAGACTACAAACAGGAAAACATTCATTGAAGGGTAAATAGTAAAAGTTAGACGACTTCCTGCCTGACGCCACTAGTGACAGCACTAAGATGTATACAAAGTATATACAAAATGGTTAATAGAAACGTATACATGGCAGGACAGAAATCTAATCTTATAAGGTCCCTATAAAAATAGTTACCTTAAAAATGTGACCCCGTCCTGCTACCACGCCTGTACGGCATAAATGCGCTCCATATGCTGGAGCGCATTATGATGTCCTTCCGGACATAACGCCGCAATGGCCTGATTTTGAGATTACTCCTGTATGTCCTTTGTAGCCACCATGTTTCTGAAGTCCAAGGCGCTTCATAATATAATTGAACAGATACGAATACTGGATACTTTTTCTTATATATGAAATACATATTCACTAAATAATTACCAATCTTTCTTGTGAATCCTTTTTATTTATACAAACAACTGAAAAAAAGGATATATTGTAAAGCGCTACGGAAGATGATGGCGCTATATAAATAAACAATAATAATATATTCAAAGTTATGGGAACTCAGAGTCGGAACAGCTTCTATCTCCTATTCTTTAGGTTTAATTAGTAAATCACCCTATACCTTTTTATGTTCTCATTTCCTTACTCCTATTTAAAGCGGACCTTCACCCTGAATAAGAGCCTATCTTATATGTTTTCCCCACTCTGGACATACAGATCTCTCACATTAAAAATCATCCTACCTGCATCTACTGCATGTTATGAGCCTTTAAACATCCAAGATGGCGGATCATGGTACATCAGGCAGCCTGCAAACAGGAAGTATCTTCTGACTGTGTCACTCTGCATTCTGGGATTGCTGCCCTTTCCCTGACCCCAACTCTGCTCTGTCTGTAAAAAGCACAGTCAAGATGGCGGCGCCCGTACTCTAGAGTCCTGAACAGAGTTGCAGTCCAGTGGGGGAAATTTTAGATGCCGGGGAATAATTTTTTAAGGGTTTGGGCTTTTCATTAGTGCCGCTTACATCATATTACTGGATATTTTTTTAAAGGATAATTGTAGCTAAAATGATTATTCCTTAGTTCAAATAAGCTCGCTCAAACTTTACAGAAAATGTCATTTTGTTTCCTTTGCTTTGTTTTTTCTGATGCCGAGTGCTATTTGATGAAAAAAAGGTTAGGAACCCCTGTTCTAAAACATAAAATGCTCGAATTGTGCATTATAACACATGCCTTTTAAATTGTGGTGGTGTGAGCCCATCCTCAGCAATCCTTAATGTAAACTATAGGTGATCCAGCTTTTTTTTGGGCTCGCTGCTATTACCGCTTGAAATGCGCTTGAGCAGCCAGAGCTTGTCTCGCTGGCATGGCTTGGGGTGTCTCGTGATTTTCTTTGAAATTCTGGTATACTTTTTTGGAATTCACTTGGGGCATTCGTTTTGAAGAATAATCTTCAGTATCCAGGCTTAAAAGCAATCTTAAAACCTTTTTTTATATCAGGAGGTTAAAGCACATTTTGCGATTGTTTCACAGGTTGGGGAAAGCTGAATCCTGCTCACGTTGAAGGTCCTGACCTGAAATGAGAAGCAGCTGTAGAAAGCATGGCTGCTAGACACACTTTCTTATGGGCTGCATGGCAGCCAAAGGGTTTCTTGTGTAATATAGCGTGGGACTTTGTAGCCAAAAACCCTGGGCTCAGAATGCAGACTCATTTTTTCCTTTTAATTTAGACGCCAGCATTTTAGACGGGAAGCTGATCCAACCTTGGACCACCAGGGCGCTAGTGCAAAGTATGAATTTCATATTCCTAACCAGCTACTGAGACTCTGCAGCTCCCATGGTGTCCTGTCATTATTAACCCCTTGCATAACCTTTTGTTAAAGATATACTGTCCTCATTTCAGATTCAGAAGGAAATGACATACCTACATACCAGCAGTCAGTGGCCTAACGAAGGATGGTGGTGCCTGGGTGCAAAAATTAAATGAGGCCCTTTCACGCCGCGTAGAGTAAACATTTTTCTGTCTTTTAACTCAGTTGGATGCAGCTAGACAATTAAAGGCAGAAACATATGAGACGGGGAGGCCGATTCATCAATAGCGCCAGGTAGCGACAGATGAGCGACTGTAGTGTGATTTTTTCAGCGCCAGCCAGTATTCGCTGTGCTTGGCCGGCATTAGCTTGATGACAGCGACTCAGTCGGTGTGCGGTAATGTTGAATACGGGCTGGGGGGTCGCTGTTTCACAGGTCCAGCGTTGTATGTGAGCGCCTGACAACGAATGGCCAGAGCGAACGGCTAGCTTCATATTCATCAAAAAATCACGCTCCGAATGTGCTGCCGCTGTCCATTCCTTGTTTAAACCCCAGAGCGCTGGCGGCGATCTGTATTAACTAGTTTTTAACCCCTAAACAACCATATTTTTTGAATGTAACATTATACATGTTTTTAGAATCATTTTGTTATATGAATACATTAATCTCAGACCTGTTAGATCAATTCTGCACATTTTTTTTTTTTTTTTTTTGACTTAAAAATAAATCCTAACATTGCAGAAGTGTTCTCCGATTTTTTGACATTAAAAAAATAAAAAAAAAAAATTATTACCAATTAATCATTAATTATTATAGATTGCTCCATTGAAATGCATTGGACATCGCCAGGGAGCGACAGCTCATACCTGGCGCTGTGAGGGAATTTGCAGCGGCTCTGTTCGGTCCAGGCGGCTTCATGATGAATGCCGCGCTAGCCGTCGCTCTCGCCGGCGCTAGCCTCATTTTGCTTGATAAATGCGTCATTGTGACCGCCGCCGTTAGCTGCCGCTACCTGGCGCTCGTCAGACACTACCTGGCGCTATCGCTTGATGAATAAGGGCCAAAGGCTGCTTCCTTTCTCTAAATGAAGCCAAGTGAGCACAAATATGATTAATAGAGGCACAACAATGATGAGGTCCCCCGATCCTCTGGGCCCCGGTGCTGTCGCACCCCCTCAAGTTACATCCCTGCCAACAGTTATTTCTAAACCATATGTGAACTCTATGCAACAGAATAAGCAGGAGCTTATACATCTGTTTAGGCTACAGCTCTTGACTTTTAATGAAGGAAAGTCTTCATAGCAAAGCAAATAGTTTGTGCATATAATGTTGTGGGAGATGTCGCCCTAAAACAGAGTCAGTTTAAAAAAAAAAAAAAAATCTAACCATCGACATGCTGGACCTGATTTGGATAGTTACACAAATAAAACATACCTCATCTGCATGATCATCCAGTCCCCATCAGAAGCTGAGCCCTATATAATTATTATTATTATTTATATAGCACCATCACCTTCCGTAGCTCTTTACAAGGTATGATTACAGAGAAGGTAAAACATATAGTACAGGGAACAATATAAACTAGATGCCATGAGGTTTAAACCAAGTGTTGTCAACACAGGAGACAATAGGAAAGAGAGCCCTGCCCTTGCCAGCTTATGCCCCATTTCACAGCGGATCATGGGTGATGGTCACCAGTGGAGTGGGGCCAAAAATCATTTCCCTCCTGCTAGCTCATGAGCAGCTCATGACATCCACGATTTCCTTCCTATGTACTGCCCAGCCAGTCAACAATCAGCAATCTCAAAAGTGACAGGGGATGTGGCTTCAGCGGTTGAAAACCCTTTTATTTCTTTTTTTAAACAAGCCACCACCAAGCCGGCAGCATCTCCTGAGGTAGCCGGGTGGGTGGGGCAAGGGCATAAAAAAAGAGTTTTGTTCCACTTTAAAGGGACAGTCCAGGCAATGGCAATCAGGGCCGTTAATATGGGAGGGTGAGCAGGTGCCCTGGGCACCAAGGACATTAGGGTACCTTTATCACAGGAATCCTGCTTTCTGCAGATGAATCAGGGTAACAATTAGTGGTGCAGGCCATAAGACAGGCCCCTCATGCCCCATGTTGGGCTCAGTCATGGGAAGGGGCACAGCATGGCATATACTTAGGACAGCAGCAGCATCATAGGATGGTCAAGGAGGGATATATTTTTTTCATTCCCGCAGTGTGATTTTTCCTGGGAAACTGCCATGACAGAAATAATAAGGCAGCAAGAAGCTCGACATAAGCCTGTTACACGTGCCCCGCCATTTCAATGCCAGTCCATGTCAGGCTCACTCATGCTGGGAGATCCAAGCGCCCATACATTTGTGCATGCTCCTGGAGGAATAGAAATGAGGGGAAAACTTTGAAGACCTGCTACAGCATCTACAGCACACTGCAGAAAATGGAGAAGATGCACATGGGACAGGCTTCAGATGAGCTGATACTGCGTTATTCTTGCCAATGCCTGAACTGTCCCTTTAAAGCAGAAACAGGGGCATTATCCAATTCTAAGGGTTGTATTTAGAGATTCCGGTGTACAAGCAAATTTTTTAGTGTAAGGTTAGACTCTACAGTACAGCTGATGAAGATGTTGATTGCTCTAACATAACTTACAGCAAAATGAATAATGAAGTACTCCAAAGATATTACCGAATCCACAAAATAACTACAAATGCTATTATAAGATGTTGTTGCCATAAAAAAATAATTTGAATTTGCTTGATGAGGAAGAACTTTTCTCTCTCTATAAATAAAATTGGTCAGAGTTCCCTGCAGGGGCGGACTGGGACTAAAAAACGGCCCAGGACTTTTTGGGGCACACTGGCCCTGCTGTACTGTTCTTGGTCCGGTACAGTATCTTAATGTCACATTATATATACACCTTATTTTTCGTTCCACAGCACGCACACAGGGTTTAGAGGACAAAAATAAGAAAGAAAATATTCTGAGCCAAATGGTCTGATAAAATCCCCCTATTGCAGGCAGTGGGGGCATCCCTCAGTACAGCCAGTGGGGGCATCCCTCAGTATAGTTTATAGCCAGTGGGGGCATCCCTCAGTACAGCAAGTGGGGACATTACTGAGTACAGCTTACAGCCAGTGGGGGCATCCCTCAGTACAGCTTACAGCCAGTGGGGGCATCCCTCAGTACAGCTTACAGCCAGTGGGGGCATCCCTCAGTACAGTTTATAGCCAGTGGGGGCATCCCTCAGTACAGCAAGTAGGGACATCACTGAGTACAGCTTACAGCCAGTGGGGGCATCCCTCAGTACAGCTTATAGCCAGTGGGGGCATCCCTCATTACACCTCCCCCCCCCCCCCAATGCTGGACAATATTAAGGAGGCAGGCTAACCAATGCATTCCTGCCTGGCCGCCGCTGCTGTTACCCCCCAGCTGTACACACTCACACTTACCCTGGTTCCAGGTGGGCGGAGGGCTGGTCTGCCCTTCACTGCTGTTCCCACCGCTGAAGCCACCCCTACACACCTATAGACACTCACCACGCAACAACCAGGAAGTGACGGTAAGTGTGTGTGTGTGTGTGTGTGTGTGTGTGTGTGTGTGTGTGTGTGTGAATGGCGGCAGCAGGGGAACAGCAGCGAGGGGCCGTGAATGACAGATGTAACCCACCCTCCCGCATTTGTCGTTCGTGGCCTTTGCTAGTGTTGGCCTACCGGGATTTTGCCCCGTATGCCCTATGGCCAGCCCGCCCCTGGTTCCCAGGAATTTTCTGGACCAGTCCCCGAGTTATGCACCATGTAGTCCACTATGGGCTGATCTTTACATATTTCTTTAAGGACAGGTGTGACCAACATTTCTAAGCTGAAAGGACACATAAACAGCATACATATGCTAGATTTTCTCTAGATCCTCAAGTTTATTTCTGTGCTGCAGTAAATGTAGAATGAATACACTGATAATGACATTCAGGGGACCGTCATCAAAGGATCAAGTATTTCAGCTGTCACATTCCATGCTACAAAAGTATAATGGATTATTCTAAACCAGGGGTCCCCAACCTGTAGCTTGGGAGCCACATATGGCTTGCAGACCTTTACTGTATGGCTTGCAGTTATCTGCTAGATGTCAGGCTCAACTGTGTGAACAGCTGCCGAAGAGCATAAAGCGGGTGCACCCAAGAAGGGAGTGGCTGGCCACTGGAAAGATGCCGCTCAGTCTTGAGTTGCTGTGGGAATGATGGCCAGGAAGGACAGAGTCTAGACCAAGATATTAGCTGAGGTTTAGCATACTGTTAAGGCTAGGGTGTTACAATGGTGCCCAAGATAAGGCACAGGGGTGTAACTGGAGGAGGTGCGACAACAATGGGGCCCATGAGGTCAGGGGGTCCAATCATTTTTTCTCCTCCACCTTTTTTTATCATATTTGTGTTCACTATTTGTGTTCACTTGACATTATTTAGAAAAGGAAAAACCAGTCATCTCTGCTGTCAGTTAAGAGGCAGAAAAACATTTGCTGTGTGAGCCTTGATAAGGCTCCATTTAATGATCGCACCAGGGGCCCTGTCACATTTAGTTACACCACTGATCAGGCAGTTAGAGAAGTGGCTGGCTTACCTGTCTCGGCAGCTTACAGTGCTACATTCAGTTTACCAGCCTCCCAGCAATGTCTGGGTTTTGATTCTGCCATTCACCTCTTTGGGACTGGGAGAGTCACTCGTGTGACTCTGATGTATCTGTATCTGATGGGGCAGGGAGAACGATATGCACTCTAAGGGGTCGATTCAGAGCCAGGTGAGAATTTTCACTCCTATTTTTAGGAGGTAAAACTGCCATTGACGTTTGTCATTTTCTACCTTGGGGTTGATTCAAAGCCAGGTGAAAATTTTCACCTGGTAGGCAATGAAAGTCAATGGCAGTTTTCTCTCTCAAAAAAGAAGTGAGAATTCTCACCTGGCACTGAATCGACCCCTAAGTTGTCAAGTTTGAGGCTTTTGCGTACTTTGGAACCATGTCCAGTTCTTTCCTGTTATGTGGTTCTTATGGGAAGATTGGCTACCTATGTAAACACTAGATGATATCATGTTAGCCCTAGTGAGGCTGTACTTTAGAGAAAGTAAGGACTGCAACAGTTTACAAGGTAACACTTTATCAAATGCTCTGGGGTGTATTCCAGCCACCAGAAACATCCAACTGCTAAGCACAGGTAACAGCTTCTTGATCCTGGTGTTTCTAATAGAGTCAGAGAAAGAGCAGGGTGTGCAGAATGTTTAGCGCAGGAACAATGTGTCAGCACAAAGCATCTACAGCACTTTCTGAAGGTTCAAGAAGATCTACTGTTTCACTATATCAATAAAACTAAACATACTGTGGAGTGTTGACTGCCTTGTATCTCCACCACCCTCACTTCTTTCTCATCATCCTCACAGACACTGTGACAAGTTTAGACAAGTAAAAGCTCTTATCTACACCTCAATTAAACAAAAAAGTGCTTCCACAATCAGGTTCATTAAAGCTCATTTGCACATGTGAATCCTCGGAGAGAATAAAAGCATTAAACAATGTGTAATGTCAGTATACACACAGCTGCTTTACATTACATAACAAAATATTTAAAATCTATTTTCAGTTATAACAATAATTGGGATTGAATGGTCACTGGAAATATAAGCTGATGCACAGGGATGCCTTAGGTTAGGAGGCACCTTGTGCAAGAATTTAGGATGGCTCCTCTAAAACACACACATATTCATTTACAGACAACAATATAGATGGATACAGAAGGATAGAACAGAAAAAGAAGGAGAGACTTAGATAATGTGAAAGAGAGATGAATGTGCAAACAGGGGGGAGAATGAGGATTGATCTGTAGACAGATGGGGTTTGTAAAAGAGAAAATGCAGATGGGAGTGTGCAAATGAGGACCCCTGGACTGGCCCAACAGGAGATTCCTTGATAACCCTGTAGTTCACTTGAACTGAAGGAAATGTAAAAAAGATGGGGATGAAGAAGGGAATGTATGAAAAAGAGGTAAACTGAAGAAATGTACAAAAGAGAACACAAAGGAGGGATTATAGAACAAAAAATGCATAAAAGATAGATGAGAGAATAAAAATAAGAGAGAAAATAGATGAGAGTCTATGCTTTGCAGATGTCCTAACCAACTTTAAACCACTCCCGACCATTGTTTGTGAGCCCTGCAATACTGACATACTGTACCTAATTTTTTTTCCTCACACTGCTCCCTCCAACAGAGGCTTGATGGAGGGGATTGGGCTACTTTGACTACTAAGGCCCTTATTTAAGAAGGGATAGCGTCAGGTAGCGCCTGGTTAATGAGAGGTAGCGACAGATAGCGACTGGTCAACGCCGGACACGGCACGCAATTACACATTTATCAAGCAGAATCTGTTTAGCGACTGGGATAGCGCCATGTAGCGTCTGATTCATCATTTTCACAGCCTCAGCGAACAGCGCCAGCGTTCAGCCTTGCACAGCACCAGGTATGACCTCTGGCGCTCTCCCATACATTTCAATGGACGATCCTTTTCTTCTCTTTAAATGTTTTTTTTTTTTTTTCAAAAAAATCACAAATAATTCTTTGACCTCTTCTGGCATTGAAATAGCAGTTTTTTCATAATTTTTTTATTTTTTAAATATTTCCTCAAAAATGACATTACAGGTCTGGCATTAACCCTTCTATTGCCAGCCACGTAAATTTTACGTGGCTGCCTCTCCAACCGTTAAACGCCAGCCACGTAAAATTTACGTGCCTGACTTTCCCCATAAATAAAATAAAAAGTATAAAAAAATATCACTTACCTGACCCCTTGTTTGATTCATCCGGGTCTCCTCTTCAGCCAGAGGGGCTCCGATCGGTGATTGGGGGTCCTCCGGCTGCAGGGGAGGGCCCGGAATAGGGTGCCCCCCCCCGTTTCAGCAGCCGCCGGCATTTGCCTGCAAAAAAAAAAAAAAAAAAAAATGACATTTACTCACCTCCGCTCCCGCCGGCTCCCGCCGCCTCTCCTCTTCATGGGGGGGGGCTCCGATCACCCCCCCCGGGTCTTCCGTCTTCTGGAGGAGGGCATAACAGCCCTCCTCCCTTTACCTCCTTCGATGGCGGCCGCCATCTTGGATTCTGGCCCCGCCCCTCCGGGGGCGGGGCCGATGACGTCACCGCCGGGTGTCATCGGGGCACCCGGCAGTTCAGCCTTCAGATGCCGGTGACGGCTGGACAGAGGAGGAGGGAGGTAGGCGATCCTCCGATCGCCTGCCTCCCCCCTCCTCTGCCCAGCCGTCACTGACAGCAGATCGCCGCGGGACACAGGAAATGAAGATCGGAGGTGAGTAAAGTAAAAAAAGTTTTTTTTTTTAATAAAGTCTTTAAAAAAAAAAGTGTCTTGTCTTTTTTTTTACTTTAACCCTTTGTGAACTGGTAAGGGGTCCATGTGACCCCTTATACCAGTTCACAGGGCTCGGGGGTCTGGCAAGTCACCTGCGCTAGCGGGTGGCTTGCCATTAACCCCTGGCCCCCCAAATTACCTGCCTCCCCAAAGCCCAGGGGGGGGCAGAAGAGCCGTGGCCCTAGGCTATGGCTGCTTGTAGCCGCAGGGCCAGGGGCCACTAAAGCTGGCCCCTGCGCCCTGTTCTACAAGCCCCCATAGCTGGTCACAGGCTGGTTACGCTGGGTAGGGGGGACCTCACGCCATTTTTTTTTGGATTTTTAAGGGTTTTAACCCTTAAAAATCCAAAAAAAAAAATGGGGTCCCCCTCCCTTCGAGGGGGGACCCTATGTCATTTTTTTTTTTAAATTAACCCTTTCTTACCTGTAACCCAGTAGGTATAAAAGGCTTCCAGCAGCAGCAGGAGAGCAGAAGCCTAAGTGATCAGCGTGGGACACATGGATGGATCGGAGGTAAGTATTAAAAAAAAATATTAAAAAACATTTATTTTTTTTTAATAAAAATATTTTTAAATAAGTGTGTCTGTGTGTTTTTTTTACTTTTAACCCTTTGTGAACTGGTAAGGGGTCCATGTGACCCCTTATACCAGTTCACAGGGCTCGGGGGTCTGGCAAGTCACCTGCGCTAGCGGGTGGCTTGCCATTAACCCCTGGCCCCCCAAATTACCTGCCTCCCCAAAGCCCAGGGGGGGGCAGAAGAGCCGTGGCCCTAGGCTATGGCTGCTTGTAGCCGCAGGGCCAGGGGCCACTAAAGCTGGCCCCTGCGCCCTGTTCTACAAGCCCCCATAGCTGGTCACAGGCTGGTTACGCTGGGTAGGGGGGACCTCACGCCATTTTTTTTTTGGATTTTTAAGGGTTTTAACCCTTAAAAATCCCCCAAAAAAATGGGGTCCCCCTCCCTTCGAGGGGGGACCCTATGTCATTTTTTTTTTTTAATTAACCCTTTCTTACCTGTAACCCAGTAGGTATAAAAGGCTTCCAGCAGCAGCAGGAGAGCAGAAGCCTAAGTGATCAGCGTGGGACACATGGATGGATCGGAGGTAAGTATTAAAAAAAAATATTAAAAAACATTTATTTTTTTTTAATAAAAATATTTTTAAATAAGTGTCTCTGTGTGTTTTTTTTTTACTTTTAACCCTTTGTGAACTGGTAAGGGGTCCATGTGACCCCTTATACCAGTTCACAGGGCTCGGGGGTCTGGCAAGTCACCTGCGCTAGCGGGTGGCTTGCCATTAACCCCTGGCCCCCCAAATTACCTGCCTCCCCAAAGCCCAGGGGGGGGCAGAAGAGCCGTGGCCCTAGGCTATGACGGCTTGTAGCCGCAGGGCCAGGGGCCACTAAAGCTGGCCCCTGGCCCTGCGGCTACAAGCCGCCATAGCCTAGGGCCACAGGCTGGTTACGCTGGGTAGGGGGGACCTCACGCCATTTTTTGGGGGGATTTTTAAGGGTTTTAACCCTTAAAAATCCAAAAAAAAAATGGGGTCCCCCTCCCTTCGAGGGGGGACCCTATGTCATTTTTTTTTTTAATTAACCCTTTCTTACCTGTAACCCAGTAGGTATAAAAGGCTTCCAGCAGCAGCAGGAGAGCAGAAGCCTAAGTGATCAGCGTGGGACACATGGATGGATCGGAGGTAAGTATTAAAAAAAAATATTAAAAAACATTTATTTTTTTTTAATAAAAATATTTTTAAATAAGTGTGTCTGTGTGTTTTTTTTACTTTTAACCCTTTGTGAACTGGTAAGGGGTCCATGTGACCCCTTATACCAGTTCACAGGGCTCGGGGGTCTGGCAAGTCACCTGCGCTAGCGGGTGGCTTGCCATTAACCCAGAGACCCCCCATTACCTGCCTCCCAAAAAAACCTTAAAATTCCCCCAAGAAATGGTGGACCCCCCCCCCCCGTGAAGGGGGACCCCACACCAATTTTTTTTTATTTAACCCTTTATTATGTGGATAGTAGTTGTATTTTATTTGTAAATGTTATAAAGTGCTCTTTTCAGTTTATGGGATCACCTGGACAGGAACGGGGGGCTACCGATGCATATGTGGTATCATTGTAATCGGGAGAAATGGGGCTTTCACATGCAATATGGTTTTCTTTAATAAAATAAATGTTTTTGTTTAAAATAAAGGAGACAATTTAAAAAATATATATTTTTTTATTTTTTAATTTTTTAATTTTTTTAAAAATATTTAAAAAAGTAGAAAAAATACAAACAAGACATTTCATGTTAAAGCCTAAACTCTGCCACAAAAAGAAAATATGCAATTTTCTTGGAAATTCCTGCAAAAATCACAGTTAAACATCACGCAAAATGGTGAAAAATATCCTGTCAGGAGAGGGTGACAAAATCTCAAGTAGACTGGCAGTCAAAAGGTTACAGGTACCTATGCATGTTGGGTATTGTTCTGCTCGGGGGACCTTGCGCTTTCAGATTTAGCTTGTTTTTTCTTATTTGCATATTGATATTTTAAGAAAAGGTGTCTTTTATTCTGCTTTTTTATACATTTTTTTGTAAAACCCTGTGCAACCTAAGAATTCTTCGAGATATTACTTCCAGAAAGATGAGCCCACTACAACAAGCTGGGTACGCTTAGAAAGCTTAACATGTGTACTTTCAGGGAATATATGGTTTATGGGGGATATTCCAAATGTAAAGGGTTGTTTTGGTAGAAAAAGCACAAGGTGCGCACTTTGTCTGCAGAGCTAAAAATCTGAAGTAAAACTACCGCTATGCGCATGCTTTACTTTGGTGTGTTTGGCAACTCTTTCCTTGACAGAACCTATGCATGTTGGGTATCGTTCTGTTCGGGGGATGTTGCTTTTTCAGATTTTCAGTTTTTTTCTGGTTTGCATATAGGTTTTTTTTAGGAAAATGTGGTTTTGATTCTGCTTTTTTATTCATTTTTAGGGAAACCCTGTGCAACCTAAGAATTCTTCGAGATATTGCTTCCAGAAAGATGAGCCCACTACAACAAGCTGGGTACGCTTAGAAAGCTTAACATGTGTACTTTCAGGGAATATATAGTTTATGGGGGATATTCCAAATGTAAAGGGTTGTTTTGGTAGAAAAAGCACAAGGTGCGCACTTTGTCTGCAGAGCTGAAAATCTGAAGTAAAACTACCGCTATGCGCATGCTTTACTTTGGGGTGTTTGGCAACTCTTTCCTTGACAGAACCTATGCATGTTGGGTATCGTTCTGTTCAGGGGATGTTGCTTTTTCAGATTTTCTGTTTTTTTCTGGTTTGCATATAGGTTTTTTTAGGAAAATGTGGTTTTGATTCTGCTTTTTTATTCATTTTTAGGGAAACCCTGTGCAACCTAAGAATTCTTCGAGATATTACTTCCAGAAAGATGAGCCCACTACAACAAGCTGGGTACGCTTAGAAAGCTTAACATGTGTACTTTCAGGGAATATATGGTTTATGGGGGATATTCCAAATGTAAAGGGTTGTTTTGGTAGAAAAAGCACAAGGTGCGCAATTTGTCTGCAGAGCTGAAAATCTGAAGTAAAACTACCGCTATGCGCATGCTTTACTTTGGTGTGTTTGGCAACTCTTTCCTTGACAGAACCTATGCATGTTGGGTATCGTTCTGTTCAGGGGATGTTGCTTTTTCAGATTTTCTGTTTTTTTCTGGTTTGCATATAGGTTTTTTTAGGAAAATGTGGCTTTGATTCTGCTTTTTTATCCTTTTTTTAGGGAAACTCTTTGCAACCAAAGAATCCACTGAGGGATTACTTTCAGAAAACTATGGCCACATCAACAAGCCTGGTACGCCTAGAAAGCCTGAGGTGTGTACTTCCAGAGAATATATAGTTTGTTGGGGGTATTTCAAATGTAAAGGGTTGTTTTTCTTGAAAAACTGCAAGGTGCGCATATTGCATAGCATAGTTGTATTTTATCTGAAAATCCCCTAAAGCGTTGTTTCAATTTGGGGGAGTCTCCTGGGCAGGAAAGGGTGTCTACCTATACATATGTGGTACCGCTGTAACTGGGAGAAATTGGGGTTTCACACGCAATAAGATTTTATTGACAAACTTACATTTTTTTTTACAAAAAAACACTACAAATTGTAAAAAATAGTTTTTTTTTTATTTTTTTGCACAATTTTCACCCAAAAATATTGAGAATACACTTAGAAAATGACAAACAAGACATTTCATGTTAAAGCCCAGGCTCCGCTGAAAAAAACAATATATCACTTTCCTGGGAAATCCCTGGAAATCCCTTCAAAAATCACAGTTGAACATGGGGAGCGCAAAATAGGGCAAAATAATCTGGCAACAAAGGGTGACAAAATCTCAAGGTAGGCTGGCAGTTAAAGGGTTAAAGTGTTCATGTTACAATGTTGTTACAATGTAATTCCATATGTTTTCGCTTTGTTACTAGTTGATAGATGCTTGAAAACAGACTTTAAACACACCGCCTCTTGCGCTCTGGGCTACAAACAAGTATTTTTCAGCGCCAGAGATTTGGGAGGCTGTTTTTTTCCTGAGTCGGTCGCTATGAGCAGTCGCTACCATGCGCTCCCATACAGTGCTGTACTGGTCAAATAGCGACTCCTCACAATGTATTCAACATAACTGAACAGCGACTGAGTCGCTATAAAGTAGCACAGTGACTACTAGCGGGCGCTCTGAAAATGCCTGCTACAGACGCTCATCTGTCGCTACCTGCCGCTAATAATGAATCAGCCTGCCCGTAAAAATGTGTTCTTGCTTGTGCTTGACTCCAGAAAAACAATGTTTTAGGATTTAGAGGCCAATTTATCACTAGCGCCTCATAGCGCCACTTGAGCGTCTGCAGATAGTCGCTATTAGTGCCTCAGCCACAACACCGGCCACAGGAAGACGGTGCTGCTAGTGTTCGCCGCTGTGTCTTGTTTATTTTTTTTCAACGGAAGTAGCGACAGGTAGCGCCAGTGGGGAGGGCCAGAAATCATTTGTACTTAACATGTTAATGAACAGCACCAGTGTGGGCGCTGTGAAACCACGATACTCAGATATACAGCGCCATAATGAACAAAAACACATTCTGAACAGGCCAGGGATCCCATGTCACTTGACTGAGCACAAAAAAAATAAAATATGCTAACCAGAAAAAAAATGGGACTGGAATGGCTAAATGAAGTTTATGGGAAAATGCCATAATGTGAGCACCTGATGTGATGGGGCACAGTACAGAACACAGTGAAGGCACTAACAAACCACCCAGCGCTCTTGATACATTGCGCTATGAGAGGCGCTGAACTTTTTGTGCATCATAAATATGACTACATGGCGTTTGCATTTTCCAAAATAAACCCTAAGGTATACTGGGATATGAAAGGAACCCTTCTTGCAGCAGTCCCCATTGTGAAGATTTAGCACTTTTAAGCAGAACAACACCCGGCAATTTCACTCTTCCTGGTGTTCTTCTCAGGCAGAGCATCCTGACCATCCTGACATTCCCACGACACAGACGCAGGCTGCTCAGTCAAATCTGTGTTCTCAGTTTGGCTCGGCTCCATTTGGCTCTGCTAGCCACACAGTGGCCGAAGCACGGCGAGTGGATTTGGTGATCTGGAGGGTTTCACACAGTGGGGCATTCTAATGTGTGTAAAATCCCTGCGGTCGACAGATCTTGCACATCGATCCATGCTGCCAAGACTCATGCACGGGCTCTCATCCAATCAGCATAGATTGCAGTACACGTTAATGTCCAGCAATCAAGTAGAAACCATTCAGAAAAGCTGGTGGGGTCGCGCACATCAAATAGAGAAGTGCTGGGGTCGCCACCAGGGGCCTGCACCATGGTATTGATGCCCAGTTTCAATATATGATGGAGGGGGCCTGGAGCCTGAGGTCTGGAATGGGGTTTGGCCTGCTTTAAAGGCTCTCTAAACCCAAATGAAAAAAGGTACTCCCATTTTCTCCCCCACAACAGCTCCCACCAGGTCTGGTACTCATAAAACTCAGAGAACCTCTGAGAACGAGTCCTGTGGTGAACACCATCCTTGGACACAGAACTCAGTATTTGTTGTGAACCTGCCCTCCACATCAGTCACAGTACCTGTGCATGCCCCCCTCCAAGGCAGTCCCTCCATTGCAGTGACCGGAGGGGGCATGCACAGGTTTTTGAGCACCAGACCTGCTGGGAAGCTGCTAATGTGGAGAAAAGTTGAGTACCTTTATTATTTGGGTTTAGAGACCCTTCAATTTCATTTGAAAGGAAAACTATAAGCATCAACTAGGCTGCAAGGCAGTGATCAGCACTGCTGCTGTGGCACCCACATGTCTTCTGTTAGATGAACTTCCTCATTGATCACTAAAGGTAAAAAGCAAGGATAACTTTCACAATAGGCTCACAGACAGCAAAAGAACTTTAAAGCATATCAGACCCTTCCCAGCTATATTCAAAGAAGAAACAAAACAAATTTGCCTGTTGTTAGCAAATATTTGCAATTATTTACTAAAGTCAGTGTGACTTCCATTGCGCATTGCGGTGTGGATAGCAGCCATCAGACTTTTTTCTCACTGCTATAGTAAGCAATAGAACAACTTATATAGAACATAAAGCATATTTATTGGAATACAAATTCTGAACAAATAACTTAAAGCCGGGGGGTGTACAACACTTTGAAGAGCACGTATAAGCGATTTGAAAACTGGTCGTGGCTACAATGAAAAAAAATCAAATTTTTCAGTTTAAATAGCGTAACAAAGATTTTGTGCAACAATCAGGATCTCCAGGGTCTCCACAAACTCCACACCACCCCATTACCACATTTATAGATACGTGCTACCAATATGCATCCTGATTGTCTTACCTCTATGTGGGTCCCATATTATATATAACCCATCAATCCCAAATCATAATCGTATTCCCATATTCATTCAATCTAAATGACTAGCAATACTAAACATAATTTAATATAGAAAAACTGTTAATATGTTATGGTGCCAGGGATTCCACCCAGAGGATTTGTTGCATTAATGTCACTGTGTTCCTCCAAGCCACCTCTGCCACCTCTATTGGCAATATGCCCCTCCTATATCACTCTCCTTGTAACCTCTCATCCTTACTGAGCCTCTATTTACCAGTTTGATTTAACCCTCCCACTTCCCCTAGCAGGTCAGGGGTCAGATCAGATGGCTCCGAGTGCCACAGACTGAGCATATGTGATTTAAAAGGACATTCCAAGCAAAGCGTTAACTTAGCTTCTTTCTGCTTGCCCCATGCTGGCTGTCAGGGGCGGCATCTTTCATTCACCAGCACTTTGCACTCCTTGATAAACCCTGCTGGCTCCTTTCTCAGTCCCCGAAATGCATTCACTTTGGAGGGGACTGTTACACTAAGGAATACATGGATCATCCTCTGCTGCGGAGGTCCATCAAAAGGTAGGAAGTTAATTTGAGCTTATAAAGAAATATAAAGCAGGCAGAATAAAAGTGCTGACTCCACGACTCCTACACCACAACCCTGGGTAGAACAAACATTTTTCCAGCTTCAGCTTCTAGAGGCTGAAGCTGGGACCTTGAGAGACAGGTCAGTCACCCAATCCTGTGCAGCAGTGTGACTGTACCGGTCTGTCATTCAAGTCTATTGCTGGGTTTTTCACCAGCAGATACATTGACTGTTCCCTCATCGAGCGAACGACCATGCAAAACATCTGCCATTGAACAACTTGCGTTCAGATGCCAAATCATTTTTGTTAACTGCTGGCTTGTGCAATGCGCTGACTGCTATTTGTGGGCGACTTCTGTTTCAACATTACGATCAAGCAATTAACAAGAAATTTGTGGTCAGCCAAAACATCACGATGGTCGACCAATGAACCAATTGTCATTCATTGTTTGATCCCATCGGCCATTTCCATGAAGTGACTATTGCTTAATTGTGGTCGCTTTAGCAATTTCTTGTTCGATAATTGCTCTGTGTGAATCCACCATAACAGTTTATGGTGTTTTTTTACCAGCAGATGAATTGACCATTCCCTCATCAAGCGAACAACCATACAAATCTTCTGCCATTGAAAAACCTGCGTTCCGAGACGAAACATTTTTGGTGACCACTTGTGCTTGGCTCGTGCAATGCGCTGACTATGCTATTTGTGGGTGACTTCTGTTTCAACATTCCAATCAAATGATTTACATGACATTTTTGGTCAGCCAAAATGATATGACAGTCAACCAATGAACGGGGAGGCCGATTCATCAATAGCGCCAGGTAGCGACAGATGAGCGACTGAAGTATGGCGCTATGAGCGCCGCTAGCGTCAGCCGCGGGCGTTAGCGATTCGCTATAGCAGGCCTCCTCAGTCGCTACCTGGCGTTGTTGGGAACAACGCCTACATTGCTGAATATGATGTTGGCCCTCAGCTTTGTAGGCGCTGTCAGTCAGTGTGACCACGCTATTCTACACAGCGCCTGCGCTTAGCTTTGCTGTGGCCTGGGCATCCAGTACCTTCAGAATAAAACACATTGCAACATGTTTCTTTACTTTTTTGAGTTTTTATTTTGTGTTGAAAAGGAAATTAAATTAAACCAGATATTAGAATATAAATGCAAAATAAAACATAATTAAACACATAGCCACATTTTAAATTATTTTATTTTTTTTTTAAAGAAAAAGGAAATACAATTAAACCACCAATGAGAAAGAAAATGAAAATAAAAACATAACTGAGAAAGAAAAGGAAAATAGAAAAGGAAAATAAAAACAGAACAGAGAAAGAAAAGGAAAATAGAAAAGGAAAATAAAAACATAACTGAGAAAGAAAAGGAAAATAGAAAAGGAAAATAAAAACATAAATGATAAAGAAAAGGAAAATAGAAAATGAAAATAAAAACATAAATGAGAAAGAAAAGGAAAATAGAAAAGGAAAATAAAAACATAAATGAGAAAGAAAAGGAAAATAGAAAAGGAAAATAAAAACATAAATGATAAAGAAAAGGAAAATAGAAAATGAAAATAAAAACATAAATGAGAAAGAAAAGGAAAATAGAAAAGGAAAATAAAAACATAAATGAGAAAGAAAAGGAAAATAGAAAAGGAAAATAAAAACATAAATGATAAAGAAAAGGAAAATAGAAAATGAAAATAAAAACATAAATGAGAAAGAAAAGGAAAATAGAAAAGGAAAATAAAAACATAAATGAGAAAGAAAAGGAAAATAGAAAAGGAAAATAAAAACATAAATGAGAAAGAAAAGGAAAATAGAAAAGGAAAATAAAAACATAAATGATAAAGAAAAGGAAAATAGAAAATGAAAATAAAAACATAAATGAGAAAGAAAAGGAAAATAGAAAAGGAAAATAAAAACATAAATGAGAAAGAAAAGGAAAATAGAAAATGAAAATAAAAACAGAACAGAGAAAGAAAAGGAAAATCGAAAAGGGAAATAAAAACAGAACTCAGAAAGAAAATGAAAATTAAAATAGGAAGTAGAATGCAAAGGAAACTTTCAACAGAATTAAACACATAGCCACATGTATCTATATATAGTACATTTTATTTTTCCAATAATAAAAAATTAAAAAAGGAACAGAAGAGAAAATGAAATTCAAAAGTCAAACAGAAAGGAAAAAGCAAAGTAAAGGGAATGAAAGTTTTTAAAGTTCCCAATAGGGTTCAAGGTGCATCTCTTGGTGCCTGAAAAAATAAGAAAAGTGCAGTTAGTATAGATCTTTAAAGTAGTATTGTTGTTGCAAATAAAAAAATGCATTACTTGATAACCAACATTGGCGTCTTACACCCCCCTTACAGTGGTTTGGATCATCTTACACCCCCCTTAGAGTGGTTTGGGTCATCTTACACCCCCCTTAGAGTGGTTTGGATCATCTTACACCCCCCCTTAGAGTGGTTTGGGTCATCTTACACCCCCCTTAGAGTGGTTGGGATCATCTTACACCCCCCCTTAGAGTGGTTTGGGTCATCTTACACCCCCCTTAGAGTGGTTTGGGTCATCTTACACCCCCCCTTAGAGTGGTTTGGGTCATCTTACACCCCCCCTTAGAGTGGTTTGGATCATCTTACACCCCCCTTAGAGTGGTTTGGATCATCTTACACCCCCCTTAGAGTGGTTTGGATCATCTTACACCCCCCTTAGAGTGGTTTGGGTCATCTTACACCCCCCCTTAGAGTGGTTTGGATCATCTTACACCCCCCTTAGAGTGGTTTGGATCATCTTACACCCCCCCTTAGAGTGGTTTGGGTCATCTTACACCCCCCTTAGAGTGGTTTGGGTCATCTTACACCCCCCCTTAGAGTGGTTTGGGTCATCTTACACCCCCCCTTAGAGTGGTTTGGATCATCTTACACCCCCCTTAGAGTGGTTGGGATCATCTTACACCCCCCCTTAGAGTGGTTTGGGTCATCTTACACCCCCCTTAGTGTTTTTTTGGGCTCATTTTGATGGGAGTTCAAATACATTTAGCCAGTAGTGCAGTACTTGCATTATAGTGAAGGGTAGTTATTTTACCGCAAAAAAAGAAGTGATCATCCTTTCCCTTAGCTCATCGCCAGTCTGGGTGTCCTCACTTCTTGCTGCGGGCATGTTGGGGATTTCTGGCACCAGTGCTGTCTCCTCGGGGGCTTGGATTCGGTGGCAAATACAAATATTGTGTAGCACACAGCAGGCAAGGATGATCTTGGAGACCTTCTGTGGACTGTAGAGCATCTCTCCTCCTGGCCATGCCAAACAGAGAAAGCGTGCTTTCAGCAGGCCGATGGTTCTTTCCACAATGCTTCTGGTCTTGCGATGCGCTGCATTGTAGCGTTCATGGGCAGAGGTCCGTGGGTTCCTGACCGGAGTCATGACCCACGTTCTCTGCCCATATCCCTTATCCGCTGTAGAAAAAACACAAGGAGAGAGACAGCAATTAGTACTAGTACATGTTTTTTTGTGGTTGTTTTGTTAAATTTGGCTTACTAGGCCACATATTTGCTAAATACATTGACATGGTTAATTTATTACCCAGTAGCCAGCCAGCTGGCATTTCGTTGTTATCAAACTTCCGGCACAGGACTGTCCGCTGCAAGACGTAAGAATCGTGGCATGAGCCGGGGAACCCCGATCTCACCGCCCGCAGCCTCATGTCTGGGTCACAGACCACCATAACATTAAGCGAATGGAACTGCTTCCGGTTTCTGTAGGACAGCTCCTGTGCACGGGGAGGGCGGAAAGGGATATGTGTACCATCAACGCACCCTAGCACATTCGGGATCCCTCCCATCAGATAGAAAGCATGTTTTATTTTGGCAACCTCTTCCTCATCCTCAGGAAACTTGATGTAAATTGAGATTAAATCACAAATTGCCAGAACTACCTGGATTAGTATGCGGCTCATAGTAGCCTGGCTTATCCCGCTGAGGAGGGCGGAGGTTGCCTGGAAGGTCCCTTGTGCCAAAATATTGAGAGTGGCACACAGGCGTACTATGCCTGGAATGGAATGAGTGCGTTTGGTGGATGGCTCGATTTTGTGCTTAATCTGATCATATAGGGACTGTAGTGCAGCACGATTCAGACGGAAGCGGCTCCTGATCTGCTCGTCACTTAAGTCCCATACTGAAAGGCGGATTGCAAAGGAGCGGGGTGCCCTAAGCCTCACAACACCCCGCTCCCTTTCCTCCTGCTCTTTCAGCATACACATACATCCATCCACCCAGACACCATACATCACCCTCTTATCCATCACACACACTAAAGATATATACAAAAAAAAAAAAAAACCACAAACACACAACACACACACAAACAATCACACTCCACACACACCCGCTACAATGCAGCTCACCACAAAACCAGAACTATAGTGGTCCAAACCACCAGCCTGCTGAAAACCAGCTTTCTAAGTTAGGCACAACCAAGAGGGGAGTTGCTGCACAGCCCACAAAAGGCCCCAAAATCAAGCCTCACTTGCTGTATGCTACACAATATTTGCAGATGCCACCAAAAACAAGCTCCTAAAGAAACAGCACTGATGTCAGAAATCACCCAACAAGCCACAGAGAGTGAGGACAGAAACCAGACAGAGGCTCAAATGAGCTAAGGGAAGCGAGCACAGCACCACACCACAGCCTTTGCCACAGTGTAAGAATAGCAGAAGCTTGAAAATTCCTTCCATTTATACTTCTCTTTCAAAAGGGACAGGTCCGCTTTGCCGCCTTTTGCGTCGCTCTGCTATTTCCGGGCGCCAATTAGCCGACCCAGGTGTGCGTAAAACAGAGTGCGCACGCGCACGCTAGTAGCGCTACTAGCGTACGTGAGCCGAAACTTGCGTGCATTAACGGACATGGCCCAAAAATCAGTGGTGGCCCAATGAAAGGTAAGCTGCTGTTTTTTTAAATAGCCGTTAGGCTAACCACATGTCACAAGGGTTTGAGATACATCAGTCCATTGTTGTCTTTGGGTGTGTGTTGTTTGGTTAATGAGGTCTGTAATGAGTTAATTGGCTAACACACATGCTTCAGTCAGTGCAGTGGAGGTGTGCCTAGAAGGAACTGGGCTGTATGTGTGAATCAATTAAGTGGGCTGCTTTTTGATTGGCTGTTAGAGCACATAAAACCTGCCCAACCCTAAGAGATTGCGATGCCATTCTGTAGTCTGCATGCGTGCTTGTTGGGTGTGTATTTGTGTGTGTGTGCAGCTACAGGATGGAGCCAAATTCAGGACATCTGCCGGCCACAGCAGGCCCAAGTAGGAGTTTGGTGGGTGCTGTGCGCAGACCTCCCTTACGGAAAAGGGCACAGCCTGAAGGTGGGGCAGCACCCCAGGCTAAGCGCCCAGGTGCCAAGAGGGAGCCTGAATTTAATTTGGCTGAGAATAATCATCTTGTGCGCCTTACACTTGCTAAATGGGAGCTGATATTTGGCTCCCAAAGCAAGTCCATAGGCAAACAAGAAAGAAGCAAACTGTGGGATGCCATTGGTGTGGAGCTTAGTAGCACTGCTCAACACCCACGTAGTGGCCCATCCTGCAGGAAACGCTTCTACACTTTGCGAGGGGCCCTTATGAAAAAGATGAATCACGATCTTGATGTGGACAGTGGGACCATCCAGGCTCCAAAGAGTACCTACAGGCCGTATGAGGAGATGCTGAAGGCCAAAATCCCACTGGCTCGGCTGCAGGGTGTGGATCCTGGGGATGACACCACAGGTTGGACTGAAGGTACATATTTTCTGCCTTTTGTACAAACCTAATGTTAATGTATGTGATTAGCATTTTTTCATTCTGAACAACTAACAGTAGGACCTGTGAAGTATTACATTAGAGCTCAAACATTTGTTACTTTTCTGTCTGTTGCTTTCTGCATAGGTGCACATGCTGCTGTCCGGGATGTGCCTCAGGACACCCAAGCTCCTGCCCTTCCAGCAACCTCAAGGCTACCCCAGTCTGCCATTGAAGGTATTTACCCCTAATTTTGGTGCTGGTTGTTTGGGGAACAAATGGGTGTGGGAGCAGCTCAAACAATTGAGTGTTGCACTGTTGAGTATTCATAATATGGGCCTGCGGCCTAATTTCACGCCCACTGTAACACTCACAGCAACTAACTAACAAGGCCCTAACATGTGTAGATATGTTTGAAGCCAGAGATGTGTAGCCATATATCGGCATATCAATGTGGGAGCCACACTGGCCTTGATTAGTGAATATTAGTGAAAGAGCTGCTCACACACACCTTAATGCATGTTGTATTTTTGCACGCACATTAACTATGGCTCAATGTTGGCTTCATTTTTGCCTAGCTCCCATGCCCTTGGCCCCAGCATCTCCTCCGGATCCCACCTACTCTTTGGATGTCGGTAAGTGCATGTGTCCACCTTGCTTTATCCACTTTTACCCAAGTGCATGTGTCTCATTCCTCTTTTTTCTTGGTAGGCCAAGTGACTGGTTCATCTTTGGACCCCACTTCCGATGTTGCAGGTCAACAGGACCCTGTTGGTGTGTATAGCAATACATAATGTATCCTTTATGCTGTTTATGTTACACTGGTTCAATTTGGTTAGTCTACTAATCTACATGTTTGCTTGGTAAACTTGAAGATGCCTCTTGGGAGTGCTTGTTGCCTCCCCAGGGTCAGTCTATTAGTTATTGGAGTGATAGCAATGTATTTTGTGGGACATATTTTTTGCCAAACATTCCCCGTAGTAGTTTGATGAATATTTAGAGACATTCCTTGTGTTTTTTAGTTGACCCGAATATCGGAAGTGGCTGTCCAGAAAGGGCCCCTCAAGTTCAGGCTGCCAGAGATGAGGGTAAGTTGTTTTGCCTTGCTCTAGTCTCTATTTTGGCTCTACTTTTGTTGCACTTGCTTCTGGCAACTTGTGTGTCCACATGTATTTTCAAGGTCCAAGCTCGAGTGAGGACCCCACTCAAGACATCTGGGAGATTGCGGGTATGTGTAATTTAAGCAATGTTTCTGATGTGATTAGCAAAAATGATTGCCTCTTAGTCCTGTAACATACATGTTAACAATCTGAGTTTAACAGATACCTTTGGTCTAGTGTGTATTTTGGCACTTTTTAGAGGTATGGCCTCGATAGCCTAGCCAGGTTACATTTGAGTTTGGGCCACAGACCTACTAACCTGATTTTCCTGTTTAGCATATGCCAACTTGCCGGACATCTCGGATGTGGAATTGCCACTCTCTGGCAGCGAAACCTCGAGCCTACCTGTGCTGGAGGACACGCAGGTAACATGGCTGATGTAGACGACCTAGAACCACATTGGCATCTTCGTGGGTAGTGGATGAAGCAACATGTCACATTTCCTTTCATTGTTGTTTTTGCAGGAGGCGGAACCAGAACCCCAAGCTGGGACCTCTTCCCAAGTCCCATGTGGCCAAGCTTCCGAGGCTCAGACAAGGGTAAGTTGTATAGTGACTGTTTAGGGTAATTATTTTGAGGGGCATACCTGCATTGGTTCTGTTTGACTAAAATGTTGTTTTCTATTTTGTTAGGCTCAAACCACAGCAAGAGGAGGTGTGGCACCAACCAGTGCTGATTTCTATGAGCTAGGGGTCCGGATGCTGGAGGACTACAGTCGCCAACAGCCGCGTGATGGAACTAATGAGCGCATTGCGGCGTTGGAAAATCAGGTGCTGATGTGTCAGCAACAAAATGAGGCCCAGCAGCGCCAGATCGACCAGTTGCTCCGAAACCAACACCAGAACCAGGAACTTGGTCGGCTGGCCAATCTAATGGAGCAATCTCTCCAGCGCCAGGGAGAATCGATACAGCGCCAGGAAGAATGTCTCCAGCGGCAGGACCAAACTTTGTTGTTGATACAACAGCTCATACAACAGCAGTCTATATTTTTTACTGCACTGTTGTCCCCCAACACCGCCCCTAGCAATGACTCCCAACCTCCCCGGCCACCCAGCCAAGAATATTAATTTTGTTTTTTTTGGTTTTTGTAAATATATTTGCTTCACCCACCTCTAAATTGTGTTTTTCATAAGACCTAGCTAATAACACAGTCAGGGATGAGTATCTTGATCTACATATGTCAATGTATTGGTCAATTTAGCCCACACATTTGAGACCATAGCTTACTATGGTTAACACAAGAAATGGCTCCAAAGGTATGGCTAAACTGACACACAAATGGGTTTTGAGACAGTTAAACTATGCTTTGCAAAGCACCACACTGTAATGATGGTAATCAAAAAATTTATTACAAAAACATGGCCAACAGGGCCAACATTGCCCAACAACGGGCATCAAGAGGCCAGCCTTCCCCCCACCCTAACGACGCCGCCGGCGCCTCTTCTTGGCCAGCAGCATCAGCTTCAGGAGCCTGATCTCCCGCCACAGTCTGCGATGCTGGTTTTCACAAGCTGTAGAGATGTAGAAACAACAATTTATTAATAAATTGGATGTGACCTCAACAGACACAGATGTAGCAATGTAATGTCAGTGTGTCCAATTAGGTGACACTCACATTAACATTGTTGACCACTGTGTGCTTATTGGTTAACATGATATGAGTACTATTGACTGGCAGGAATGTGAACAACACTTCCCAAGCATACATTTACTCTTAAAGTGTACCAACACCCACCGGTGATCGGCCCGGGAATCTATCAGATTCCCTGCCCGATCACCTCCCTCCCCGCGGGACATCCGAGATCGGGATGTCCCTGGGGGTGAAACCCCCCCCAAACCCCAAAATACCTACCTCAGTTTTGGTGGGGCAGGGCCGCCGGGCCCTCCCTGGCGCCCCTCTAGACGTGTGCGTGCCTGCGCCGGCCGTCTGTGAATGGCCGGCGCAGGCACGCGCGCGTAAAAAGTGGCGCGGGGGAGGCGGAGGAGGAGCCAATTTGCCGTGGCTTGTACGTTTGCTGGAGTCAAAGTGAGTTCAGGGGGTTGTCACACAGCGGTGACGATCAGGGGTGCCCCACCGTAGTGGACCAAGACCCAGGAAAGTCAAAATCCTGGTTGTTGTTCCAGTTTAACTCTTGGGAAGCAAAGAAGGTATAAGTCCCAGTGTGTCCATTTTTGTGTTTAGTCACAGCCAAACATCAGGGCCTAAGTCCTAACGAGTACACGAGTTTGCCCTATAATGTTAGAGGTCCAGACCTAATAGGGCCCATTTGGTTGTGTCTAAGGCAAAAATAGTCTCTATGTGGCCAAATGAAGAATGTGAGCCAACAATCAAGCATGCAAACAGGCATGTTGGATTATTGTACAAACACATTGAATCTAGATGTGTGTGAAATTAACACATAGGTAAATTTTAAATGTCTGCAGATGTGACTATAAGACATAGGTTTCACAAGTCTTTAGGCATATGAAGTGGGATGTACTCACCATCGCAGCTTTGGCGGGGGCCCATGCTGCTGGCCGTCCCTGGAGCTGGGGTGGGGAGGAGGGTCTCTGGCTCCGTCTGCGTAGCAACATCTGTCAACAGAAAGCAAAAGACAAAAACACAATTAGTGGGCCAATGACACCTGACTATTTGACATCCATCTGGTTATTGAGTCTGAAAATGCAAAGGCTTGCATGGTTACATACAGGTTGTCCTAAATTAGCATATTTCCTGGACCATGAGTTAATGTCAATTTGTTAGGCTTGACACATGTATCCCTAAAGAGAATGTGCAAATAACATAGACAGTGCTATGTAAAGGAATCATTAGCAGTTGTTTGGCTAATGTTAATAGTGGGCCACATGTTTGAGCGGGAACAACTTAACCCAAGAAAACAAATTAGAACACCCATCATGGTGTGGGCAGAAACATAGGGGTGGTTGACAGTTGGCTAGCACTGTAGTGGGGTTTGTGAGGTTAGGGTACCTTATCAAACCAGCTGTGACAATGGACCAGGAAACATGTGTCTGTTACAAGTGGGCCTATACACAGGATTGCAGCAAATCTGGGTTTGGGTCCGCTTTGGCAGAGCAACACAATTTGCGTGAGACAACGTACTCCGCGCCCGCTGCCTTCCACACATCACTCCTCGAGTGTGTGCGCACGCGCAGCCCATTTGGAAACAGAGCGCAGGCGCACACACATCTAGAGTGTCACACAGGAGGCTGGGACGGTGGCTTTGGCAACCCCCAAAGAGGTAAGGAGTTTGTGGGGTTTTTTTTGTGGGGGGGGCCCTGGGTGAGGGATGTGATTTGTCATGGAACCTTCGAGAATCCAAGCCCTATCAATGTTTGGGGGTACACTTTAATGAATGTCATAACATTGGTAATGTGATGGATAACCACAAACACTTACCATGACTATGCCCGTGGAGAATCCTTCGCCAAAACGCCATGGAGGTGCCGCCTATATGATGCCCTGCAAATTAGAGAGGAATGGCAAGGGCTAAGTACAAATTGCCAGATGAAACCTGTCACAGACTAACAATTAAAAAATGTACACTCACCAGGGGATGAAGCGCCACTTGAAGCCCAGGGAGGGCTCTGAGGAGGAGGCGGGGAGCCTCAGCTCCTCACACTCTGGTCAGAAGATCCACCAGGCAAAGGGCCACCCTCCTCCCTCTCACTCCCTGCTTAAGAGTGGCCCCTTGCCTGGTGAGAGTCCTCAGACTCAGAGTGTGAGGAGCTGAGGCTTGATCCAGCCAGCCCCCCAGCAGCACACTCCTCTGGGGCGTCATCCCCTTCCTCCCCTGGGTCCTCTAAATAGGACCCGCGGGAGGGACCCTCCCCCGATGACTCCCCCGAGTCCGCCTGCCTGGTTCGGGGGAGGAATCCCTTCCCACGTTTCCCCAGGGGAGGACGCTTATCTGTGTGGAGGGGGTGAAAGAAAATAATTAATCTAAAGAGCACAAATGGACACAGCTTAGCAGATGATTCTGCACAAAGGCTAAACAGAAGATAAGCTTTAACTTACCTGATGCGTAGGCATCATATAGGCGGTACACGCCTTCAGGGTCCCGGCGCTTGAAATCGGACCACTTCTGCTGAATTGATCGGATGGTCAGCTCTGTGTGGAAGCGCCGGGACACTGTGGCCTTCACCTCCATGGCAATGCGTTTTTTCCCTCCACGGGCATAGTCATATTCGGCCACGCAGAAGTCCTATGAAAAATGAACAAACAAACTAAAATCAATACATGACATCAGAACAATGTCATAAACAGTTATACAGAGACCAGATCAAAGTGGACCCACACCCAGGATTATCAGTATTCTGGGTTTGTGTGCACTTTGGTGGGCCACACCAATTGTGTGTGGTCCGCTGTCTGCAACCCCCTTGGAAGGCCACAAATACACCACTGAGGACACTCCCACGTCACTCCGCAAACCAAACACAGCGCTCCGCGCCGCTGTGGTATGCGCATACAAGGCCGTTGGGACGTGCATACCAGCTCAGCTGGGTCTGCACGGCAAAGTACGCATGTGGCGTTTGACTCTAACAGGGAGTGCACCTGCACACAAAATTAAAATATGTCTGGCGCAGGGGTACACCCTGCTAGAGGTAAGCGCAATAGGCATCCGCAGCTAACGCATGCACAGATGGGACGGGGCTGAGGTAATTTTTAGGGCCCTCCAGGGGGGGCATCCCAGCAGGACATCCACAATGGGGATGCCCCACGGGGAGTGATCAAATTTGGTCTGAAAACAAAGAAATTTCTGACCCAATCCCCCCTGTGTGTTCTGCAACTTTTAAGCTAAAAATACCAAAAAAAAATACTCACTTTGAACACCTGGCCATTTATGCGGCTATCCACCCGGGTGCGCGTTTTCTTACTAGGCCCAGGAGGGGAAGGGGTGGGAGGGGTGCTATTTGGGGAAGGTGAGGTAGGTGGGGGAGGTGGGGGAGGGGTGGTGGGGTCAGAGTCGGAGGAGGAGCTGGGGAGGCGCATAACTCGCCGTCTGGGCAGCATAGTGGAAACGCTAAGGAGGAAACAGGAACCGGAAATGACCCAAGCGACATTGGAAAAAAGTTTAAAAAAAAAAAACGCTACGCGCACCAGCAACAAGCTATTCTCAGCTATGTGCAAGCTAAGTGGCGGAAAAACTAAAATGACGCTTGAAAACAAGCTAGTGGCATAAGCGCAAGACAGTTTTACCTTAAGGTGGCGTTGAAACGCAAAGGAGGATCCCGGAACCGGATATGACGCTAGCAACTGTGCTTCAAAATTCAAACACAAACATGCGCGCAACAGGGACAAGCTAATATCAGCTATGTGCAAGCTAAGTGGCGGAAAAACATTAAAATGACGCTGCAAAACAAGCTATTGGCATAAGCGCTAGACATTTTTACCTTAAGGTGGCGTTGAAACGCAAAGGAGGATCCCGGAACCGGATATGACGCAAGCAACTGTGCTTCAAAATTCAAAAACAAACATGCGCGCAACAGGGACAAGCTAATATCAGCTATGTGCACGCTAAGTGGCGGAAAAACATTAAAATGACGCTGCAAAACAAGCTAGGGCCAAAGGCGCCACGAATTATTAGCTTGATTTAGCAGGGGATTCTACATACTGTAATGCATAGGTCCTTCTAAAGCATACACCGTTGTGCTTAAATATACAAATCTTATTCCTTCCCAAAGTCATCACACAATCAAACTAGACAACTACCTGAAAATGTGGCACACATGAGAATGCATAACGGGTTGTTATGAGCTGGTACGACTGAATGTTAATCCTGCAATATGTGGCCAGGCACGCTCACAACTACAGTGTATTCATTAACAACGACTGGGGTCGCGGGAAGTGAATTCCTTGCAAATGGCAGAAGGGCACATGTATGAACAGCACAGCGCCGCACAACGCAGCGCAGCGAGGCACAGCGACGCTCGCGCCGCCACATAGCGAATTAAAACAGCGACTGCACAAACACTGACCAACACAGATTCATCAAGACAGGGCTGCCGAATAGCTTGGGCGCTGACAATTTCGAAGAGCGAACGTGACCGCCCAACCTGACAGGCTATAAAATAGCTTTACAAGCCCCGTTTGTGTGGAAAACCAGCGATTTTGATGCCAATGAGTTTGGGTGGAGGAGATGCAATTCCCATGTCACTCACAACATTACATTGTGAAAAAAAAAAAAAAAATTCTAATACATATAAATAACCAGCCAGATTCATAAAACAGATCAATAGAAACATGTGTTGAATTTTGTACCAAAGAAAAAAACCCCAAAACCACTAAAAACAATCATTGCAGCGTCTGCCATTGAAATGTATGGGAGAGCGGCAGGTAGCGCCAGGTAATACGTGTCGCTGTGAAGGAATTTGCAGCGGCGCTGTTCGGGCCAGCCGGCTTCATGATGAATGCCGCGCTAGCCGTCGCTCTCGCCGGCGCTAGCCTCATTTAGCTTGATAAATGCGTCATTGTGACCGCCGCCGGGCGTACTTGAGTCGGTAGTCGCCGTTAGCTGCCGCTACCTGGCGCTCGTCAGACACTACCTGGCGCTATCGCTTGATGAATAAGGGCCCAATTGTCATTCATCATTTGATCGCATTGGCCATTTCCTTCCCTTGAAGTGATTATCGTTTAATTGCGGTCGCTTTAGCAATTTCTTGTTCGATAATCTCTCTGTGTAAATCTACCATAACTGTCACTTAAGTCTATGGCTGCCATGGAAAGGCTTGCACCCTGCTACCATATGGGGAGGATTTCAATGATCAGGTAAGTTATTTTAACACCCAAATTGGGCTTAGCATAGGGGAGGGGGGTGGCTGGGGGGTTACAAAAAGCTTGGACTTCCTCTTTACAAACCTCTCACTCATGAATTATTTTCTGTCAAGCTTAGGGGAATTCTTTTTCAGTTAGGGTGTATTAGTAACACCACCATTCACTATCTAGCATGTTATATAGGTTTTTAATATCAGACAATATTGTGATAGAGCTCCTTTGGAAGTGTTTTTCAGTCAGTGTTGTCCAGGCCAAATATCGTCCCAGGATTTTACTGGCCCTTGGCCAGCCCATGACCAGTCTGCAACATTCCCACTGAAGCCTCCCAATGTATTTCCCGGACTGTTAACAAGTAAGCCCAAGGCTGAGGCTCATTGACAGGTGTGGATCTGGCCATTCTTTATCCAGAGATACTGAATCTTTAGTATTGTAGAGGCAGCTAACATGGCTGGGTGGGTATGGCCCATTTCAGTCATGATGCTGAGCATTGGGGAAGAACATAGGTTGGTGCTTCCTGGCTATCGGAGTACAGTGCGACCAGACACATGGGGGTAGGGGAGTGACTAAGGAGGCAGAAAGGGGATAGGGTTTTTTTTTTCAAAGTAGCAGCCCAACCGTCCCCAAAACAGTTTGGCCACCAGGAATTATCCCAGATCTTCCTATGGCCAGGCTGCCCCTAGTGTTATCAGTCATATAAAGCAGCTTCTAATGAACACCAGTGAGATGTTGATAAGATGTTATCTGGCTTTGATTGGCGGAGAGGGCACGGGCCCTTCAGCACCGCAATATTTTAATACAATCTCCTAAAAGAAAGGGATGGGCCCTTTATCTTTGCATGAGGAGAAACAGAATATGTGTTCTATATCTGCATTTGGAAAACTATGAAGGTAGCTGCATATATACAAAAAAACAAATCAGTTCTGCTTTACTTGGCTTAAAACTTTTCCAACTTTCTTCATTGCAGCGTGTTTTGTGTTTTGTTAGCAAATGCAAAAATGTAGCTTCTAGCAAGATATCCTGAAATGAACAAGAAACTAATGTTCCAATCTTGCAGTTTCCTAACACTGATAATGCTGAGAGAACAGTTCTGCGAGGAGAATTCTAAAATGAGTTCACTTACAGAAAAATGAACGCTGCGGCAGGTAACAGCAACTTACACTGAGAAATCATATCCCTGGGCCTGTCCTTCCATTCTAGCAATGAGCCATTAGACATTATGTAACAGGAAAGGTATCTATATACAAGTCTCTCCGCTGAAATTAAGAGTTGGGAATTGCGCACACAATGGCTGGAGATGTTGAATGTGCTGAGAATTATATCTGGGGAAATAACCGGAGGGAAAAGACTTGCCGGAAAAGATTGATATAGAGGATTGGCTATTTGTCAGCATATTCACCACTGCTCTCCAGTGTACAGTACAGGCGTCTAGAAGGTGGGGCCGCAATTCAGAGCCTAATAACTGCTTGTCTGATGCCCAACTGATGACTGAATGGCTTCATGAAGCGTTCCCAAAGGAGACTAGTCATAAATAAGAAGTTTATTAAAATCATCAGCAATAGTGTTGCTGGTTGGGTTCCAGCTAAAGCTAAATTTGACCAGATTCAATTTGGTTTGATGCATTTGGCATTGTTCAGGAAAACTTTAAAGAGGAACTTCTGTGGCCCTGGAGTCTAAAAGACTCCTGGGCTGTCCGAGTTCCTTTCCTTGGGGCTTACCAAATTGGAATGCCCCACAGTGTGAAACCCGCCTGATGTCCAGATCCACTCACCTTCTCCCGTGCCCTTGTCACGTTTCTAGCCGTGTGTGCGCCCGCACCCGGCCTTTCTGAATGAGCAGCGCAAGCATGTCTCAGCTGCAAGGTGAGCGGGGGATGTGGCTGGCGGTGCACTCAGCTCCCTTCAGTCGATTGGGTGCTTAGCTGTCAGCGGTGCCAAAGGGAGCCGAGTGACAGCGAGCGCGCTGATTGACTAAGTGGGCCGCTTAGCCAATCAGTGCGCTCGCATTTAGCTTGAGTTGCACGGAGGAACAACACATAGGAACGTGAAATTCCTGTATGTTGTTCCTCTTTAAGCAGCTCTGTTTTCACTCTCAGTAATTATTAGAGATGAGCGAGTAGTGAAATATTCGAAATTTCGAATTTCGATTCGAATAGACCGCGTTACTCGACTACTCGACCGAATATCGAATACCATTATAGTCTATGGGAAAAAAATGCTCGACACTTGGAAATCTCAATTAGACCACTTGGATGTCACCAAGTCCACCCTGAAACATCAGAAAATGATGCCAACACTGCTGGAATGCAACTGGGACAGCAGGGGAAGCATGTCTGGGTGCATATAACGCGCCCAAGTCGCACTATTACGCCACTATCACAGCCACTCAACAATACACTCCAAACACAATATAACTTCTACGTAAAGTGAGACAAGACAAGGAAACCTTCTTTCCTCTACATTGCCATGGACCCCAAGCCAAACTGTACAAAAAAGAAGAACAAAATTCTGCACCCCTTAAAATCACGTTGCCTAATGACAACCACAGATGGCATAGGCAAGGGGGAAAATAAATAGACCCCACCCCTAATTGTCATTGTGTGTGTGTGTGTGTGTGTGTGTGAGATGTGGTCAGACATGTCCTCTTGTGTCATTGTGTCACCCCAGCAGTAAGGGAAGCTTAAAGGAGGAGGTTTGTTACAGTGTGTCACCCCAGCAGTAAGGGAAGCTTACAGGAGGAGGTTTGTTACAGTGTGTCACCCCAGCAGTCAGGGAAGCTTACAGGAGGAGGTTTATTACAGTGTGTTACCCCAGCAGTAAGGGAAGCTTACAGGAGGAGGTTTGTTACAGTGTGTCACCCCGGCAGTCAGGGAAGCTTACAGGAGGAGGTTTGTTACAGTGTGTTACCCCAGCAGTAAGGGAAGCTTACAGGAGGAGGTTTGTTACAGTGTGTCACCCCAGCAGTAAGGGAAGCATACAGGAGGAGGTTTGTTACAGTGTGTCACCCCAGCAGTCAGGGAAGCTTACAGGAGGAGGTTTGTTACAGTGTGTCACCCCGGCAGTCAGGGAAGCTTACAGGAGGAGGTTTGTTACAGTGTGTTACCCCAGCAGTAAGGGAAGCTTACAGGAGGAGGTTTGTTACAGTGTGTCACCCCAGCAGTAAGGGAAGCTTACAGGAGGAGGTTTGTTACAGTGTGTCACCCCAGCAGTCAGGGAAGCTTACAGGAGGAGGTTTGTTACAGTGTGTCACCCCAGCAGTCAGGGAAGCTTACAGGAGGAGGTTTGTTACAGTGTGTCACCCCAGCAGTAAGGGAAGCTTAGAGCTGAGACCTTTTAAAAATTGTGTGGAGGCCCAAGAGCTGAGACCTTTTAAAAATTGTGTGGAGGCCCAAGAGCTGAGACTTTTTAAAAATTGTGTGGAGGCCCAAGAGCTGAGACCTCTCAAACATTGTGTGGAGTCCCAAGAGCTGAGACCTTTTAAAAATTGTGTGGAGGCCCAAGAGCTGAGACCTTTTAAAAATTGTGTGGAGGCCCAAGAGCTGAGACCTCTCAAACATTGTGTGGAGTCCCACGAGCTGAGACCTCTTAAAAATTGTGTGGAGGCCCAAGAGCTGAGACCTCTCAAACATTGTGTGGAGTCCCAAGAGCTGAGACCTTTTAAAAATTGTGTGGAGGCCCAAGAGCTGAGACCTTTTAAAAATTGTGTGGAGGCCCAAGAGCTGAGACCTCTCAAACATTGTGTGGAGTCCCACGAGCTGAGACCTCTTAAAAATTGTGTGGAGGCCCAAGAGCTGAGACCTCTCAAACATTGTGTGGAGTCCCAAGAGCTGAGACCTTTTAAAAATTGTGTGGAGGCCCAAGAGCTGAGACCTCTTAAAAATTGTGTGGAGGCCCAAGAGCTGAGACCTTTTAAAAATTGTGTGGAGTCCCACGAGCTGAGACCTCTTAAAAATTGTGTGGAGGCCCAAGAGCTGAGACCTCTTAAAAATTGTGTGGAGGCCCAAGAGCTGAGACCTTTTAAAAATTGTGTGGAGTCCCACGAGCTGAGACCTCTTAAAAATTGTGTGGAGGCCCAAGAGCTGAGACCTTTTAAAAATTGTGTGGAGGCCCAAGAGCTGAGACCTTTTAAAAATTGTGTGGAGGCCCAAGAGCTGAGACCTTTTAAAAATTGTGTGGAGGCCCAAGAGCTGAGACCTTTTAAAAATTGTGTGGAGGCCCAAGAGCTGAGACCTTTTAAAAATTGTGTGGAGGCCCAAGAGCTGAGACCTTTTAAAAATTGTGTGGAGGCCCAAGAGCTGAGACCTCTCAAACATTGTGTGGAGTCCCACGAGCTGAGACCTCTTAAAAATTGTGTGGAGGCCCAAGAGCTGAGACCTCTCAAACATTGTGTGGAGTCCCAAGAGCTGAGACCTTTTAAAAATTGTGTGGAGGCCCAAGAGCTGAGACCTCCTAAAAATTGTGTGGAGGCCCAAGAGCTGAGACCTCTTAAAAATTGTGTGGAGGCCCAAGAGCTGAGACCTCTTAAAAATTGTGTGGAGGCCCAAGAGCTGAGACCTTTTAAAAATTGTGTGGAGTCCCACGAGCTGAGACCTCTTAAAAATTGTGTGGAGGCCCAAGAGCTGAGACCTTTTAAAAATTGTGTGGAGGCCCAAGAGCTGAGACCTTTTAAAAATTGTGTGGAGGCCCAAGAGCTGAGACCTTTTAAAATTTGTGTGGAGGCCCAAGAGCTGAGACCTCTCAAACATTGTGTGGAGTCCCACGAGCTGAGACCTCTTAAAAATTGTGTGGAGGCCCAAGAGCTGAGACCTCTCAAACATTGTGTGGAGTCCCAAGAGCTGAGACCTTTTAAAAATTGTGTGGAGGCCCAAGAGCTGAGACCTCTTAAAAATTGTGTGGAGGCCCAAGAGCTGAGACCTCTTAAAAATTGTGTGGAGGCCCAAGAGCTGAGACCTCTTAAAAATTGTGTGGAGGCCCAAGAGCTGAGACCTTTTAAAAATTGTGTGGAGTCCCACGAGCTGAGACCTCTTAAAAATTGTGTGGAGGCCCAAGAGCTGAGACCTTTTAAAAATTGTGTGGAGGCCCAAGAGCTGAGACCTTTTAAAAATTGTGTGGAGGCCCAAGAGCTGAGACCTTTTAAAAATTGTGTGGAGGCCCAAGAGCTGAGACCTTTTAAAAATTGTGTGGAGGCCCAAGAGCTGAGACCTTTTAAAAATTGTGTGGAGGCCCAAGAGCTGAGACCTTTTAAAAATTGTGTGGAGGCCCAAGAGCTGAGACCTTTTAAAAATTGTGTGGAGGCCCAAGAGCTGAGACCTCTCAAACATTGTGTGGAGTCCCACGAGCTGAGACCTCTTAAAAATTGTGTGGAGGCCCAAGAGCTGAGACCTCTCAAACATTGTGTGGAGTCCCAAGAGTTGAGACCTTTTAAAAATTGTGTGGAGGCCCAAGAGCTGAGACCTCTTAAAAATTGTGTGGAGGCCCAAGAGCTGAGACCTCTTAAAAATTGTGTGGAGGCCCAAGAGCTGAGACCTCTTAAAAATTGTGTGGAGGCCCAAGAGCTGAGACCTTTTAAAAATTGTGTGGAGTCCCACGAGCTGAGACCTCTTAAAAATTGTGTGGAGGCCCAAGAGCTGAGACCTTTTAAAAATTGTGTGGAGGCCCAAGAGCTGAGACCTTTTAAAAATTGTGTGGAGGCCCAAGAGCTGAGACCTTTTAAAAATTGTGTGGAGGCCCAAGAGCTGAGACCTTTTAAAAATTGTGTGGAGGCCCAAGAGCTGAGACCTTTTAAAAATTGTGTGGAGGCCCAAGAGCTGAGACCTTTTAAAAATTGTGTGGAGGCCCAAGAGCTGAGACCTCTCACACATTGTGTGGAGGCCCAAGAGCTGAGACCTTTTAAAAATTGTGTGGAGGCCCAAGAGCTGAGACCTTTTAAAAATTGTGTGGAGGCCCAAGAGCTGAGACCTCTTAAAAATTGATTGTATTAAGCCCAAGAGGTGAGCCATAATTTTTTTTTATTAATACAGCAATTAACAATACAGCAATATAACAAGGTTTTGTTGGTAAAGAGGACACAAAACAGTAGTGCCAAATATAAAAATATTTTTAAGAAAAACACCTGGCTATACAGCCGTATACTGCCAGAAGGTGAAATGGTGCCTATACGCACCGGGTATATAACAAGGTTTTGTTGGTAAAGAGGACACAAAACAGTAGTGCCAAATATAAAAATATTTTTAAGAAAAACACCTGGCTATACAGCCGTATACTGCCAGAAGGTGAAATGGTGCCTATACGCACCGGGTATATAACAAGGTTTTGTTGGCACAGAGGACACAAAACAGTAGTGCAAAATATAGTTTTGTATATAGGTGCTAATACACCACTGAAGTCTTTCTGTCCCTATTCCAGCATCAGCAGCTACCCCTCACTAAAGTAGCCGTTTTGAGCAGAGTGTATATAGTTTTGTATATAGGTGGTAATACACCACTGAAGTCTTTCTGTCCCTATTCCAGCAGCAGCAGCTACCCCTCACTAAAGCAGCCGTTGTGTGCAGTGTGTATATAGCTAGAATGAGCTATATACTGTTCAGCATAGTAGCCCTAATAAGGGCTCTTAATGACTCTCTTGTCTTCTGGTAGCTGGTATATATGGTGGTAAAAGCGATATTCTGAGCTTCTGGGGCCCTGCCTGCCTACATAGGATATGAGCTATATACTGTTCAGCGTAGTAGCCCTAATAAGGGCTCTTAATGACTCTCTTGTCTTCTGGTAGCTGGTATATATGGTGGTAAAAGCGATATTCTGAGCTTCTGGGGCCCTGCCTGACTACATAGAATATGAGCTATATACTGTTCAGCGTAGTAGCCCTAATAAGGGCTCTTAATGACTCTCTTGTCTTCTGGTAGCTGGTATATATGGTGGTAAAAGCGATATTCTGAGCTTCTGGGGCCCTGCCTGACTACATAGAATATGAGCTATATACTGTTCAGCGTAGTAGCCCTAATAAGGGCTCTTAATGACTCTCTTGTCTTCTGGTAGCTGGTATATATGGTGGTAAAAGCGATATTCTGAGCTTCTGGGGCCCTGCCTGACTACATAGGATATGAGCTATATACTGTTCAGCATAGCAGCACTAATAAGGGCTCTTAATGACTCTCTTGTCTTCTGGTAGCTGGTATATATGGTGGTAAAAGCGATATTCTGAGCTTCTGGGGCCCTGCCTGCCTACATAGGATATGAGCTATATACTGTTCAGCGTAGTAGCCCTAATAAGGGCTCTTAATGACTCTTTTGTCTTCTGGTAGCTGGTATATATGGTGGTAAAAGCGATATTCTGAGCTTCTGGGGCCCTGCCTGCCTACATAGGATATGAGCTATATACTGTTCAGCGTAGTAGCCCTAATAAGGGCTCTTAATGACTCTCTTGTCTTCTGGTAGCTGGTATATATGGTGGTAAAAGCGATATTCTGAGCTTCTGGGGCCCTGCCTGCCTACATAGGATATGAGCTATATACTGTTCAGCGTAGTAGCCCTAATAAGGGCTCTTAATGACTCTCTTGTCTTCTGGTAGCTGGTATATATGGTGGTAAAAGCGATATTCTGAGCTTCTGGGGCCCTGCCTGCCTACATAGGATATGAGCTATATACTGTTCAGCGTAGTAGCCCTAATAAGGGCTCTTAATGACTCTCTTGTCTTCTGGTAGCTGGTATATATGGTGGTAAAAGCGATATTCTGAGCTTCTGGGGCCCTGCCTGACTACATAGGATATGAGCTATATACTGTTCAGCGTAGTAGCCCTAATAAGGGCTCTTAATGACTCTCTTGTCTTCTGGTAGCTGGTATATATGGTGGTAAAAGCGATATTCTGAGCTTCTGGGGCCCTGCCTGCCTACATAGGATATGAGCTATATACTGTTCAGCATAGCAGCACTAATAAGGGATTAAGGACTCTCTTGTCTTCTGGTAGCTGGTATATATGATGGTAAAAGCGATATTCTGAGTGTCTGGGGCCCTGCCTGCCTACATAGGATATGAGCTATATACTGTTCAGCGTAGTAGCCCTAATAAGGGCTCTTAATGACTCTCTTGTCTTCTGGTAGCTGGTATATATGGTGGTAAAAGCGATATTCTGAGCTTCTGGGGCCCTGCCTGACTACATAGAATATGAGCTATATACTGTTCAGCGTAGTAGCCCTAATAAGGGCTCTTAATGACTCTCTTGTCTTCTGGTAGCTGGTATATATGGTGGTAAAAGCGATATTCTGAGCTTCTGGGGCCCTGCCTGCCTACATAGGATATGAGCTATATACTGTTCAACATAGCAGCACTAATAAGGGATTAAGGACTCTCTTGTCTTCTGGTAGCTGGTATATATGGTGGTAAAAGCGATATTCTGAGCTTCTGGGGCCCTGCCTGCCTACATAGGATATGAGCTATATACTGTTCAGCGTAGTAGCCCTAATAAGGGCTCTTAATGACTCTCTTGTCTTCTGGTAGCTGGTATATATGGTGGTAAAAGCGATATTCTGAGCTTCTGGGGCCCTGCCTGCCTACATAGGATATGAGCTATATACTGTTCAGCGTAGTAGCCCTAATAAGGGCTCTTAATGACTCTCTTGTCTTCTGGTAGCTGGTATATATGGTGGTAAAAGCGATATTCTGAGCTTCTGGGGCCCTGCCTGACTACATAGAATATGAGCTATATACTGTTCAGCGTAGTAGCCCTAATAAGGGCTCTTAATGACTCTCTTGTCTTCTGGTAGCTGGTATATATGGTGGTAAAAGCGATATTCTGAGCTTCTGGGGCCCTGCCTGCCTACATAGGATATGAGCTATATACTGTTCAGCGTAGTAGTCCTAATAAGGGCTCTTAATGACTCTCTTGTCTTCTGGTAGCTGGTATATATGGTGGTAAAAGCGATATTCTGAGCTTCTGGGGCCCTGCCTGCCTACATAGGATATGAGCTATATACTGTTCAGCGTAGTAGCCCTAATAAGGGCTCTTAATGACTCTCTTGTCTTCTGGTAGCTGGTATATATGGTGGTAAAAGCGATATTCTGAGCTTCTGGGGCCCTGCCTGCCTACATATGAGCTATATACTGTTCAGCATAGTAGCCCTAATAAGGGCTCTTAATGACTCTCTTGTCTTCTGGTAGCTGGTATATATGGTGGTAAAAGCGATATTCTGAGCTTTTGGGGCCCTGCCTGCCTACATAGGATATGAGCTATATACTGTTCAGCGTAGTAGCCCTAATAAGGGATTGAGGACTCTCTTGTCTTCTGGTAGCTGGTATATATGGTGGTAAAAGCGATATTCTGAGCTTCTGGGGCCCTGCCTGCCTACATAGGATATGAGCTATATTCTGTTCAGCGTAGTAGCCCTAATAAGGGCTCTTAATGACTCTCTTGTCTTCTGGTAGCTGGTATATATGGTGGTAAATGCGAGATTCTGAGCTTCTAGGGCCCTGCCTGCCTACATATGAGCCATATACCGTTCAGCGTAGTAGCCCTAATAAGGGCTCTTAATGACTCTCTTGTCTTCTGGTAGCTGGTATATATGGTGGTAAAAGCGATATTCCGAGCTTCTGGGGCCCTGCCAGCGACAGCCTGTCTTTCCCTGCTGTGAGCGTCTGTCCCTCACTAAGTTCAAGCTGCTAATGCTGACGAAGAGGAAGTGCTGAGTTTTGTATATTCGAGGTCACATGGTTTTTCCAGCCAATGCGTGTAGACGCCGTTCTCGCGATGCCAGCGTCCTCCCAGGACCTGTCCCACCCCCCCTGCATGGTGATTGGTGTAAAAAACGCGCCAGGGAAGGTGGGAGGGGAAACGAATTGTGAGTGCGCCATCGCCGCTGTACTCGATCGAAATCGAGTATGACGAACAGCGTAGTATTCGATCGAATACCGGCTCGGTCGAATACTACTCGCTCATCTCTAGTAATTAACCGTTAGATATAGGCATACGTTCCCTTTGACCAAGTAAAGTATTTATAGAGTTTAACCTTTTAAGTGCCAAGCACGTAACACCTACGTGCTGGCTTGGCTGGGCCTTAAGTGCCAAGCCCGTAGGTGTTACGTGCTTGACTTTCCTCGCTTCTAGTTTAAAAAATAAAAATCAAAAATACTCACCTGACCCCTTGTTGGATCCGGCCGGGTCTCCTCTTTAATTTGGTGCCATCCGATCCCCCGTGGGGGGTCGGATGGCTCCAGGAGAGCCCCCGGAATAGGCCGCCCCCCCCCCCGCTTCTGCAGCAGCAGCTGCTAACTGTAAAAAAAAATAAAAAATAAAAATGACATTCACTTACCTGTGTGTGCGCTGGCTCCCGCTGTCCCTCCTCTTCACCTGGGGGGCCTCCGATCCCCCCCCAGGACTTACCGATCTTCAGGAGAGAGCCTGGGAGGCTCTCTCCTCTCTTCTTCACGATGGTGGCCGCCATCTTGCCTCTAAGCCCCGCCCCCTTGGGGGCGGGGCTTATGACGTCATCCCGGTCCCGATCACCGGCTTCAGCTTTCTCAGCTTCTCAGATGCCGGTGATCGGTGCCCTGGAAGGAGGTGACAGGAGATCCTCTGATCTCCTGCCTTCTCCTTCTCTGGATGCCGATCACAGGCATCTGTCAGCTGAGCGGCGAGGGACAAGAGCTTGCAATCGAAGGTAAGTACAGTTAAAAAAATTTTTTTTTTTTTGAATAAAATACTTTTTATTATTGTGTGGTGTTTTTTTTTCACATTAACTCTTTGTGAGCTGGTAAGGGGTCCATGAGACCCCTTATACCAGTTCACAAGGCTGGGGGGGTGGCAAGTCACCTGCCCTAGCGGGTGGCTTGCCATTAACCCCCGCACCCCCATTACCTGCCTCCCCAAAGGCCAGGGGGGGGCAGAAGAGCCCGGGCCCACATAGGCTATGTGGGCTCGTAGGCTGCAGGGTGGGGGGGCCACCAAAGCTGGCCCCCCCACTCTGTGCCTACAAGCCCCCATAGCTGGTCCCGGGCTGGTTACTTTGGGTAAGGGGGACCCCACGTCATTTTTTTTTTTGGATTTTTAAGGGTTTTTAACCCTTAAAAATCCAAAAAAAAATGGGGTCCCCCTCCCCGGGAAGGGGGACCCTATGTCATTTTTTTTTTTTAATTAACCATTTGTCATCCAGCAGCTATAAAAGGCTTCTGGGCAGGAAAGGGTGTCTACCTATACATATGTGGTATCGCTGTAACCGGGAGAAATTGGGGTTTCTCACGCAATAAGATTTTATTGACAAACTTACATTTTTTATTACAAAAAAACTCTACAAATTGTAAAAAAATATATTTTTTTTAATTTTTTTCACACATTTCACCCAAAAATGTTGAGAATACACCTAAAAAATACAAACAAGACATTTCATGTTAAAGCCCAGACTCTGTTGAAAAAAACAATATATAATTTTCCTGGGAAATCCCTGGAAATCCTTTCAAAAATGACAGTTGAACATGTGTAGCGCGAAACAGTGAAACTCAGTCTGGCAACAGGGAGTGGGAAATGCTGCAGGTAGGCTGGCAGCGAAAGGGTTAAACAATGGAAATAGCCATCTATCCTTAAAGCAATAATGCCAGAGTTCCTTTTTAACATATTAAGGGGGATTCCTCTTTAAGACTAACCAAACTCCTCCACTCTAAATACATGATTTGCCCATTTTTTAATTAGTGCAACAATCTCCCGTTATTTGTGGTTCTCTCTTACAATGCAAATGTATTTGAGTGCTCTAGTTGCTTTTCAAATACCAGAACACAACATCAATACACCACCAACAGCCATTTTCATCAAAATGGGAGATGCTCACCACTGTACCAAGTGGGGGGGGGGTTGGTATGTTCCCAATTGGTGCCACCCCTCCATGCATACTCCTGCTGCAAGGCTATTTTCACTTACCTGCATCTTCTTCAAAACCAGGCCCCACTATTGGCCAGCAGCTGGCATTAGAGAAGAGGACTTGGCCACGTGAATAGCAGCAGCCAAAAGTGGGGCCAGATTAAGCTGGAGGAGCATTGTGCAGGTTAGCAAAATGAGGCTTTTTGGGGTGTATGAGCAGCCCCACTCCCCTCCTGTGCAATAACTACATCAGTGTTCAACACCCATTTTGTTAAATGTGGGTGTTTGTCCACTTTGAAGAGAATTTGGATTAAGGGCCTAGTAAACTTGTATTCTGGACAGGAACACAGTATTCTTCAAAAAAGACCTTTGGCTCACCTACAATGGCCCTTAGTGGTCATGCCAATCTGGGCAGGCTACATACTCTAGGTATGTACCCCGATTCAAAACACACTCATAAGAAGAGGGAGCCTGGACATGCTAATCAAAAAGTCCCAAAACTAATCAAATTATGGCCAAAGGTATACACACAAATGGTTATTATGGCCAGGGTTTGATACAGAATAAGTAGAAAAGGCTTTATTGATATGTTACACACATAAATATATAAACAAAAAAAAGACTACCATAAAATCCCCAAACTCTCCCAATAAAATTTCAACAACATTGCTGATTTTGCTGAGCCCGGATGTCCCTATCAATGATCCTTGGTCTGTGATTGTGCTGCTACAGCTGCCTCCTGTCCAATGTCTTTCCCTTATTCATCCCATAGCATCTGATGTGTGTGTGGTTTCACTTTCTGGCCATATTTTTAATTGAACAACATTGTTGAATTTTTATTGGGAGAGTTTTGGGATCTTCTGGTAGTAATTTTCTGCCTTTTTTTGGACTATTTGTGTATATATGTATACATATAACATATCAATAAAGCTTTTCTATGCTATTTCACCTGTACCTTTGGCCATATGTAGCCTGATCCATATAAGTGGGCCAAAAGTCTTTTTTAACATTTGGTTCACTTTAAAGTTGCCCTTTTACCAATAAAGAGTTAAGACTGCATTCAATCCTATGTATTGCAGAGCAACAAGACAACAAGAGGAAAATGCTGTTTGGGGGCATTATTTTCAATGGCCACATTGTCACAAACTTCTGAAAACTGTGTTTTATACCATACTCTCTTTCTCTAACTGTATAGTATAGTGACACCTTTATATAGCTGAACCCAGCTGTTTGATCTCAACTTTAGCATTACATTTCAAAAGCAAGTTAGGGGGTCTCGGCGACTACTGGCACAAATCTCCTTATTTTCTTTTTTTTTATTATTCCAGATTAAAACATGTACAGCATCTGTATAAAAGCAACTTGCTTGTTCCTTTTCACAACATTACGCGTTTCGGGCTGTGTACAGAGCCCTTAGTCATATATAATCCTGGCCACTGTTTGTGTGTCTCACCTGTCAGCAGTTACCTAGAATGTGTGTGTTTGGCAAGCTCGGACGAATATTGAATAAAAGTTCGGTTTCGGTTCCCGAACTTGACCCAGACCCAGTCCTCATTAAAATCAATAGGGACCCAAATTCTGGGGGGCGAGTCAGCCTCTGGGGGAGCCTCGGGTGAAGGGGGGGCACCTGTCAAGGGGCTCCCCAGAGGCAGTATCAATTGTGATGCGGGTGTGGGGGCACAGCGTGGGTAGCAGAAGCTCTGTGGTATGAGTAATTTGCTAGGGTATTTCGTAGCATTCCTCATACTGTATAAGAATGAAAAATGTGGAAAAAACAGCCAAGTTACTAAGATATGTCTGACAAATGTTTCAAGGACTGAAGTGAGCTAAAATTGCAAAAATAAACAGTTTCTGTCCTTGGTGGTGATTTCAAACTCTTAACAAATCGATGAAATAAAGGCTCCTTGGCTTCATTTAGTAGAAATGCTAATGAAGAGCCGTTTTGTACTTTGTATTACGCTACACCTGGGAGGCAAACACAATTATGTGGTTTACCAAGGTAGAGCCTAATAAAGAGACTTTCCTCTGGTAATGAGCTCACATTGCAGATGAATGCTTTGCTTGTGAAACATACCAGTTTATGGATTATGGAAAGCAATCTGTCAGAAATAAACTATAATATCTCACACATGGGCTGCGGCGCTGTGCTGCTCTCTTGGAGTAGGCACCTGAGTTAAAAAAAAAGTAAAAGGGAAACATGGAAGCCTTATCTAAGAACCGTCAGTGCCACTCAGTGCCACTGTTTGGCCTCAGTGGCGCTCAGCATCCGATTTAAGAAATAAAAAGACAGCATCACCGATGCGGCCGCCAGCTAGCATCTTGTTTAACACTAGTGCTGAAAAGGTTGCAGTGCTGGGCGCTCTTGGTGAAGCTGCACGTGGTGAAACCTGGCGCTGTTGCTCAAGATCCCATAGAGCACAATGGGCAGAACTGGATTGAAGTATTTAATGCTTATAATTCATATTAAACATGTTTATTTGTACAGAACTTGCATTGTGACAAAATGTATTTTCATGGCTTCTTTTGCTTAAAGTGGACCAACACCCAGGGGTGGTGATCGGCCCGGGAACCTATAAGATTCCCAGGCCGATCACCTCCCTCACCGCTGGGCATCCGAGATCGGGATGTCCCGCGGGGTGAAACCCCCCCCAAAAGCCCCAAAAAACCTTACCTTATCGGCGACGGATCAACCGTCGCGGGAGGCGGCGGCGGCGGCTTGTCCGTCGCTTGTCCGTCGCCGAAAAGGTACGTTTTTTGGGGGGTTTCACACAGCGGGGCATCCTGATCTCGGATGCCCCGTTGAAGTGGACCAACACGCAGGATAGTGAAAATCCTGGGTGTTGGTCCACTTTAAAGAGGAACATTGGAGGCCCTGGAGTCTAAAAGACTCTAGGCCCATCCGAGTTCCACTCCTTGAGGCATTCTGAATTGGGATGCCCGCTGTGTAAACCCCCACAGAAGCTCTGTTTCAATCATCCTTTTCCCGGAGACCTCGCCACGTATCTGCGCTGCACCCACATCTGGCCTTTCTGAATGGGCAGTGCAGGCACGCGATGGCTAGGAGGCTAGCAGGGGATGAGACAGGTGGTGCACTCAGCTACCTTCAATGCCACTCGGATGTTTTGCCATCCAGGCAGCTTAGCCGTCAGTGGAGCTGAAGGGAGCTGGATGAAAGCAATCATGCGATGAGTGGTTGGACGGGCAGCTCAGCCAATTAGAGCATTCATTCTCGCCGAGTCTGCGTCGTGGGAGTGACAGGAAGGCGAGCGATCTAGTGCCATACACACAGCGGGGCATCCCAATTCAGGATGCCCCCACTGAGAGGAACAACACCCCAAAAAGTGAAAATCGGGTGTGCTTTTCCTCTTTAACAATGTGTAATTTGGACACTAACAGCTAAAATGCAGGCTAAAGTTTATCGTCAGCAGTGATTTCTTGTAACTGCAATGATGAAATGCTGACACTCACCAGGAAAATACAGTGCCAAAGATTTCAGGGTGAAATGATGAGCACCAGAAAAACGGCGGTTCAAAGTGGCGCTCACTGGCACTAGGATAATTGGCAGCCCAACAGGCGCTGACATAGGCCAGCCAATACCTAGTGCAACAATCAAAGCTAACTAGCATTCTGCACAGTGACTGCTAACGCCAATGTAGTCCACAGCACAGCGCCAGATAGGACCAAAATGGCAGCGCTTCAGAACAGGCACCAAAAAGATGCTAAATGACGCATATCATAAATAAAGCCCTTCGTTTCTGTCCAAAGAGATGGAACATCTACTAGAAAAGAGGTGTGAGAGACAAGCCAGAGATTTTTACCTATACGGTGATCATTTTAATACCAATGGGAAAATAGAAGCATACTTTGAGGGTATAGAAATAGACTGGTCCAGGAAGGAGGAGAGATTAACTGCGACCCCTCGCAGAACAGGAAATAACAGATGCTTTTAAAGGACTACACCGGAAAAGGTTTTTTTAAGGGTCAACCATTATTTTTCGTTTCAGGTCCTAGGTCTCCAGGGTTTGTGTCAGAACTTGCAAGTGAATCTTCTGATCAATCAACAACTTGGTGAGGTGCAGGTACCCACGTGACCAATGTGGCCTATCACAGTGCTGGGTTTCTCTGGGAGAATGGGGAGAAAGGTAAGTTTTCTTCCTTGAGCAGCCGTTAATGGGTGTTGTTCCAGTTTAAGAGAAATCTGGGGATTTCCCATCATACAGATATTCTTTCAAATGGTTGGATGAATGCTCACAGGCTGACTAAATGTTAAAAAATGGCCTCTTACACTTACAATACTTGGCTGAATGATTTGACCTTAGAAGGTCATGTGCCTTCTCAATTCCTGCTCATTACTGTGTGTTAGAGGTTTTTAGGCATAGCAGCAAATTGATATCCTAGGAGAGAAGGCTGTTTGCTATAAGGGTTTCTTGCAAAATGAGTGTCCTAACATTATCACAAAGGTGATTGGCGTAAGGAAGAATAGGATATGGAAGCTGCTCCAGACGAACGGCATAACTAAAAGGCAAAACGATCTGCTAGTGGCATAACTAAATGTGATGGGGCCCTGGTGCGAACATTAAATGGGGCCCTTTCATGGCTCATACAGTAAACTTTTTTCTGTCTCAACTCTATTGGATGCAGCTAGAAAACTAATGACTAAAACATCAGAGACAAATGGTGCTTTCTTTTTCTAAATAATGAAGTGAGCAAACATATAATAAATAAGATGGAAGAGAAACGGAGTGTGCAGCAGAAAACACTACTGTAACTTACCTGGCCCCGCAATCCTCTTCCTGCTTAGCCGTGCCATTTGAAATGACTACAAACGGCTACAAACGGCTACAGAAACGGCTACAGAAACATGGCTGCCGGCTCCCATGAGTGAGGACACTTCTAGTGCCAGCTGACACAATCTTGCATTATCTGTTTTTTTTGGGCTATTTCTTTACTGCTTCCCCACGGTCCATATATTTGTGGACCTGTTTAACTTCACATCATTTTGTATGGGCTTTCTCAAAGCCCATCCAAATGTTCTTTATGGCTAAATATTTGAAATGGTACCAGCGGTGATGGAAGCGTGGAGAAGGGGTTGATGGAAGTGTCCCAAGGTTAAGTTGGCCAAATTACGCTGCCTCAAACGTTTAGGAAATATCCTCCCCATTGCAGCTTTCCTTGGTGCCAAATCACCAGGTTCACTAAAAGTGTTGCTGGTCGGCACCATTTTGAGATGGTGGGTTGGGAGGCCTCTCTTGGGTGCTAAAAAGTTGCTCCCCACACTGGAGAACAAGTCTGGTAAAGCTCCAGTATGCACACCCACATTGCCCACTGGATCACAGGGCAAAGGCGCGTGTTATACTCCCAGGCCGGTCAGAACTTGTGAGCCAGGAAAACGTCCGTGTCCCACCCATGTACCCGTGTTACCCACCGGATTGCAGTGCAAGGTAATACCAGCTGTGCATGTTACACTACTAGGCCGGTCAGAACAGAAACCTCCCATGTCCCACCACCAGCCCTAAATGCCTACCCACCCTGCACCTATCATTTCTGCAGGGAGCTTCCCCATCCCCAACCCCAAGTGGGAGAATATGACAATACTGCACTATGGGGCTGAGGTCTCCCCCGGGATGAATGTCTTTAAAACTTCTGGCAATCTCACTGTGCATGCCCAGGCTGCTACACATCCCAGACTGATGCATGATCCTTTGCCAGGCTTGTCTGAATGACCGGCGTGGGCCTATGCAGCTGACGGAAAGCAGTTGCATAGATGCCTTCTGCACCCTTCCATTCAGGTGGATGGGAATGGTGGCAGGGAACTTGTGTTGTGTCATTTTGCTGTTGTTGCGGCTCTGTCTCCTCACGCTGGCGACACTGCTCTTGCGTTCAGCAGCCCTCGTCTTTTGTCCCCCCCCCTGTGGCCCCCTTTATGTCGGCGGTGGTGTCCACATGTGAAGTCTGGAGCTGCTGGGACTGAATAGCAGTTCTCATGCTCCCTCTCCCTTCTTTCTTGTGTCAGATCTGGAAGACAACCTGGACCTTGACCTTGGGCTGCAGAAGAAACTTGAACCCTCAGAGCAGGTCAGATAACAAAAAAATGTTCTGCACCTCTGAAAAAAAACTAGGGCTGGCCGCTACCCTTCCTTTGGGGCATCCCAAATTGTGAGGCACCGCTGTGTAAACCCCATTGAGGTGTGCAAGGCTCACCTTCTTCCTGGATCCCTTGCCATCTTTGGGCTTTGTGCACACTCCCACGCCCAGCCATTTGGATAGGATAGGGGCTGGAGCATGCCTGCTGATGGGGATGCTGGCACTCTCCATCCGATTGTCATAAACAGAGCCATTTGTTGAGCATTATTATGCATGGCAAACAGATCTGATTGGATGAGAGCCCATACACGCGTTGTAAGACCAGGAAGAAGTAAGTTTTACCAGGCGATCTTGGAGTTTCACACATCGGGGCATCCCTAATCGAAATGCCCCTGGGGCATGGAGCAAAGCCTGTGATAGACCAAATCCTGGGTTTTTCCACTTTAAAGCTGACCAAATCCCAGAAGTTTTCCTTACCTGGTTTTTGGGCCACATTACAGATTGGGATGACCAATTGTGTGAAACTCCTAGGATTGGCTGTTAAAGCTAAACTAAACCCGCCAGCGACCAGTCTGGAATCTAAAATATTCCAGGTTTGGTCATTGGCTTTCCCCGGGAAATCCCTCAGGATGTTCCGCTGTGTAAATTTCCCCTGTGCGCCAGTTATAACTCACCTTTTCCAGTCCAGCGGCACATGCACAGACTTTCATCCAATCAGAAAGGCAAACAGCTCAGATTATTTTCAATGGAGAGTGTGCATTGCCACATCCCCTTCATCCCCCACAGTGTATACACGCTCCTGTGTCAGCCATTCAGCCCCTTTGCCAAAGGAAGTAAACAGCACAAAGGATCCTGATTGGATGAGAGCCTGCACATGCTCTATTGGGCTGAGGAGGGGTCAGTTTTACTGGGTGAACTGGGGGGTTTTACACAGCGGTGAATCCCCAATCAAATTTCTTGGTTTTGTTCCCCTTTAACTTCAAACCACACCCCCACAGTGCATGCACAGATACACCTAATCACAATAGTTTTTGGTGTGGATCTCTCCTGGATGTCTGCTTTAAAATTACAGTCCACTCTAAATAACTTTTGTGGCTCATGTGAGCAGCCGCGATGGTATTACCTATGGCTGCCGCCGCATTGTCTTCTTCATTGTCTTAATTGTGTACAAATGTCGTCAATGTCAGTATATAAAATGGACCAACACACTGGCGCTGGCTCAAGGTAAAGATATCTGGGGGAGGGGTAATCTTCTGGGGGGCTCCAGCATTCTAGATGCCGGCCCCCGAGATTGTTCTTATTGGCTGTCTGTGGGACCAACAAAAAATGGGTGTTGGTCTGCTTTAACCATCTGTGATGGAAGGTGACCTCCAGTCTTCTTGGTAATTACTTCCTTGTTCTTCTCAGAAATATTCTTTTGCACATTTACAGGTGACCTAAATAATTTGAAATACACTCTTTTATATATGTAAAATCATTCACAATATATATGTATGGAAGATTTTTTCATTTTAATAAGCAGTGAAGTTTTATAGCACCTGGTAATTTGCCATGCTTTTACTGCAGACTGCCTGTGGCCTTGAACTTTACAACGCATGTCCTGAAGTCTGAAAGCTAACTTAGAAAAGCTAAAACAAGTTTATTAAGTGTAGGCAATACTTATTTTCATAAATTCCAGCTGCAAGCTATGAAACCTAACTGTGGGGTTATGGTTTAGCTTATGTGTTTCACATTCTGGATGAGTCATAAAACCACGGAGTGTCCCACCTGTCCTGTGTAAAGTAGACCTCCAGTCCAAAAAATAGAAAAAATAAACCATAGTAAATTGTTACCCTACCCCCCCCCCCCCATTTGAGAGGGATTAACCCCATAAAGATGTTGTGGAATAGCATGCAGATGCTGAGCTCCTGAACTGAATTTTCCGGAATGGCTATAGGAGCCAAATGTGCTACCTCAGTAGCAAATTCATTCTTGGTATAATGGGAGTTGGAGATTGTTTTTGGAGTAGAGTGTGAACAGTATCAGCCCCATATATTGGGCTTAGAGATGAGCGAACTTCCTAAAAATTGTCCAAGAAATTCGGGTTTGTCCGATTCAAACCTTTGAGAATCACTCATCTCTAGTGGAAAACACACAGTACGGTGGGAGCGGGGGAGGCTGGCTGCACTGTCAGCTGTGCAAGCCGGCTTCTGCCCCCCACTGACAGTGCAGCCGGCCTCCCCCGCTCCCATCGTGCTGTGTGTAGCTTACCTAAATGCCGGCACAGTGGAAGTGGGGGAGGTTGGCTGCACTGTCAGCGTGGGGGCGGAAGCCGAGCTTGCACAGCTGACCCGTGCAGAGGAGGAGTGGGGAGCCAGCTACACTGTCAGCTGTGCAAGCCGGCTTCCGTTGCATACACTGGATCGAAGCCTGGTGCTGGAACGAGAATGGTGGTGAGTTTTTTTTTCTACCCACCGCCCAGTAAATTTCGGGAAAAATTCAGTCAGTACGAACCCCCAAAAATTCAGTTTTGTGCTGAATCGAATTTTTCCTGAAATTCGGAACGAACTTGGGTTCTGACAACCAGTTCGCTCATCTCTAATTGGGCTGGTACCAATACATAGATGACATCTTCACCCTATGGCAGGTCTCTGCCCAATTATGCAGAACATTTTTGCAACTTTTAAATGACAATCCATTCAAGATTTTGTTGCCTTCTACAATTTCCTCCACACAGGTTGATTTTCTGGATGTGTCTTTACATCTACATAAGGATTGTCAGATTACCTCTATTCTTCACTGACAATTTATCAGCTGTCAACAGCCTTTTACATTACAGAAGCTTCCACACGAAGGCCCTCAAAGGTATTCAAATGGGGCAATAACTCCTGGCTCAAAGGAACTGTACAGATAAGGAAAACTTTGAGAAACATACAGAAGTTTAGAATAGCAGGCAGATTCTGGCAGATTCTTAAACATACATGGCAGCGGCCATATTGCCACATACGTTGATAAACTGATTCTGAAAAAATGTGTCTCTCAGTTAAAATTGCCCCATAGCTCTGTGCAATCATCTCTTATTCCTAGCCAGAAGTAGGAAGCCTTCAGCTGTAATTACTCATCTTTGAATAAAATACATTGTATACATTGTATCTCCTGATGGAGTGTTTTTGCTGCCTCCATGGCCAAAGAGATACACCATAACAATCATAGATGTCTTTTGCTACAGTTCTGCAATATCAACTGAGAAATGTAATAGCTCAACATACTTCTACTACTACATACTACTTGCTACACGAGATCAATACTACTAATACTAGTAGTTAAGTAAGCAAATTATTTTCTATGTGGATAGCCAACTTCAGTATCCCCAGTTTCACTCAAAGCAGCATTAAAAAAAAGAAGCAGGTTAGTAATTGATTGATTCTTGAATGATTCTTGGCACATGCTCCAGCCTAGCAAGCGCCAAAGCAATGTGGCCTACTAGGAATTCTCTCAGGCCCTTCCTAAGGACAGGATACCACAATATTAGTATACAGTGTCCCAGATGTTATCTGTTTAGTCTTCTCTGTGTCACTAATTGTGTAATTGTGGTGTTTCATCCTTGTCCATCAGTTGTCTCCAGTTGGGTTGTGTTTATTGGTCTGTGTTCCCTTCAGTTTCTGTTGTTGTCTGTCATTTGTTTCCCACTACCCAGACTAGTGATCAGTCGGGGTAAGCAATGTAGTGTCAAATTATATATATAGTAGAAAAAAAGAGGTCTATGGGCATAAAGACAGGTGGCTTGTTGGAGGACTACCCTAAGTGATATACTCATGTGAGAAAATATTTGTCATTCATTTCAACTGTTTCATGTAATAGTACAGAGGAGAATATTGGTTGTGTAGCGAACAGACTCCCACTGCTGGCCAACAGCCCCTGGTGACTATTATCCAGTGCCCAAGACTCAACCCGTTGCCCCAGAATCTAAGGGCAACCCCTATCTTTACTAGAGCCCCCATGGCACAGAATACCCTGGGCTGCTTTGAAAGCCTAGGTTGGGCCCCAGGAAGTCAAGGATCAGGGTAGATAAGTAGTGATCTGAGATGGGAATAACTGTAGTTGTTGATAAGCATGAGGTTGAGGTCATAGGTTATGATGCAGATGGTCGAGTCCAGTAAACAAAGCCAAGGTAATGGATCACAAGCAAGATTCAAAGTCAAAACAAAAGCTGAAGTCATAAGGGAGTAATCAAACCAAGGGTAGTCCAGAGAGCAAAGTCCAATGTGTAAGCCGGGTCAAACACAAGCAATCCAAATCCAAAGGCAAAAGATTTCCAATGAACAGGAGGCACCTGCAGATAACATTGTAATCTTCTGTTGCCATATTGCCAGAGACTTCCTTAGAAATACCTTAGAATACTCTGATTGGTGTGCACCCCAAGCACAGGGATGGGACAGATCCAAGCGCACCTTCGCAGAAACATTTGCATGATTATGACATTATGGTGGTAGAATGATGGTTTAGTGGGTGCCTATAAAATGTGCAATAGGCTTATGCAATGTACTGTTACTGAAGGAACCTTTTTTTGCTGCATTGCAATTTCCTAAAAAAGGTGTTTGCCTTCACAAATCCTAATATCCCCAAAAGAACTAACTCTGATTTTTCATGAGTTTCCTTTAACTCCTTTAATGCATGTTATATAACAGATGGGTGAATGGCAAGGACCAGTGCGGGGTTGGTGTCAGTTCGTAACCTGTTTAGATAGAATGGGGACATTTTAGAGTCTTTCTAGTGGACTTTATCCCATAGGAGTACATTCGGAACATTTAGTGTCTGCAGTTTGTCATTAAGACTTTAGAGTAGTAGCGGTAATCTATAAATATTTAGCATAAGACTCAGAACTAGGTGAAAGTTGAAGAACTGGAGATCAAGAGAAAAGACATAAGGACAATAAATTGGAGATGATTGGTTTAGGTAGTTGTGGAGGGAACTCTGACACATGTTGGGCGTGTGAACATGTACAGAGGAGGTTCTGAACGTGTAACTGAGTTTCCTTTTCTACAACCTGATTTTTGGAGTCAATCATGTCTGTCTTACAAAAAGCAAAAAGCACAGAGCTCAAATTGGTTAAATATCATAGATGCATGATCCCACGGCGCATGCTCCACCACCATCAGGGACGCACACCCAATATAGTGCCAGCACGCTTACCAGAATAGAATGATTACTTGGCCTTTAGAGCATAAACACTTGCTTAATCTTCACTGCTTTCCAAAATGTAGCAATCCTCCATAGAATTCCAACACTGTTTATAAAAAATTGCGTATGATGACAGTTTTTTTGCATGTAAAGCAAGAAGAGCAGAAAATAGTGCAGTATGTCCAATGAAAGTTTAAAACAATAAATTTATTAAAATTGCACTCACAAACAATGTATGTTAATAGACTTGAAAACAATGAGGGGAACAGCAACTTCTCACCGCCAGCCGCCCCAAGGTATCATCAGTCTTCTAAAGATCCAAATCTAAGATAGATGTTGTCCAAAAACCTCCAACGCGTTTCGTCGCTGTGGCGACTTCAGCCGGAAATGTTTGGACTAAAAAGAAGTCGGTCTTTTAAAACGGAACTGCTATCGCTAAATGATCACATGACCCCTTAATACACAATAGGACAATAGTTAATGTTGCCCTCGCTAGTAAGGCGGAAGTAAACACGCACGTCCCACGCATGCGCACCACCTCACATGAACTACAAACCGGATACAGATATCAGCCACGACCTTACAGATTCACAAAATAGGGATGCGCGCGCACATATGTCACCGCTAATACGCAACCTCCGTCCACAAACCAGAGGTCGCTAACAAAAAATGTCCTTAAATCTATGAATACGTACCTCGGCCATTGCGCACGCGCACTAAGGCTGCGATCGCCAGGTCCGCAGATTAAATACACCTCTCCAACCGCGCATGCACAGTCCCAGGCTGCAAACCGAGAATTACTATCAACGACTTTATAGACTTTATAGTCTTAGATTTGGAAAACAAAGTAGTGCGATCAATATCCCTTACGGACTGAAGCTGACTTGCTACAGCCTGTTCATTGTAGCCTTTATCTACAAATCTTTTAGTGAGATCAGCAGCCTGCCGATCGCACTACTTTGTTTTCCAAATCTAAGACTATAAAACCGCATAAGAATATGGAGTATGCCTTTATTTCTGGTTTTAGCATTCGCCACCGTAAAGTGAAAAACATTTTAGATAAGCATTGGCATATTTTAAAAGATGACCTCTTGTTGGGTCCAGTTTTACCGACTAAACCAGTGTGTATTTTCCGGAAGGCGCCCAGTTTGAAAGATAAATTGGTGCGGAGCTTTATAGATCCACCTAAACCCATTTCGCTGTTAGAAACCCCGTTAGTGGGTTTCTATAGATGTGGTAAATGCTGTGGGTGTAAGGTTGGTATTGAGATTGAGAAACCTAAAAAATCCTTTATGGATACCCGTACAGGGAAATTGTATAAAATCAAACAATTTATTACCTGTTGTTCTAAAGGGGTAGTATACGCCATCCAGTGCCCATTTGGACTTCCCTATATGGCGAGGACCACTAGAGAGGTTAGGGTCTGAGTGCGTGAACATATTTATAATATAAAGAGGGGTTATGAAGGACACAATTTATCTGCCCACTTTAAACAGTTTCACGCCTCTGACCCCAAGCATCTTTTATTTTTTGGGCTGGAGAAAATTGATTATCACTGGAGGGGCTCTTATTTAGTGAGAGATCTGTCACAGTATGAAAGTAGGTGGATTTACCAGCTAGATACATTGGTACCAGGTGGTCTGAATGTCGAATTCGATTTGAATTGTTTTATCAATAACTCCTAATATTTTAAGAAAGTGTCTTTGGGGTTCTGTTTTAGAGCATTAATTCTGTTGTAGAGTGTTGTTTGTAAGAGTTTTTAGAGTATTAATTATTAATATTGCTTGTAAGAATTATTTGTAAAGTTACTTCTCACATGCCAGTCTACCCGTTTAATGTTGGCCTCAACAGTTTTGTATCTATATTCTTCGATTGGGCTGCATTTGCCCCGTATATGGTGATCAGCGCGGCTGACTGTCAGGTCTCTGTTGCTAGGGACGCTGACAGCGCGCTGTGTATATTTGTGAAGCTTAGGAGAGGTGTTTTTGATTGGTTGACAGTTGGAATCCTAGCGCGCATGCGTAAAGACGGAGACATGCATATAAACATTCAAGTCAATCGTTGATAGTAATTCTCGGTTTGCAGCCTGGGACTGCGCATGCGCGGTTGGAGAGGTGTATTTAATCTGCGGACCTGGCGATCGCAGCCTTAGTGCGCGTGCGCAATGGCCGAGGTACGTATTCATAGATTTAAGGACATTTTTTGTTAGCGACCTCTGGTTTGTGGACGGAGGTTGCGTATTAGCGGTGACATATGTGCGCGCGCATCCCTATTTTGTGAATCTGTAAGGTCGTGGCTGATATCTGTATCCGGTTTGTAGTTCAGGTGAGGTGGTGCGCATGCGTGGGACGTGCGTGTTTACTTCCGCCTTACTAGCGAGGGCAACATTAACTATTGTCCTATTGTGTATTAAGGGGTCATGTGATCATTTAGCGATAGCAGTTCCGGTTTAAAAGACCGGCTTCTTTTTAGTCCAAACATTTCCGGCTGAAGTCGCCACGGCGACGAAACGCGTTGGAGGTTTTTGGACAACATCTATCTTAGATTTGGATCTTTAGAAGACTGATGATATCTTAGGGCGGCTGGCGGTGAGAAGTTGCTGTTCCCCTCATTGTTTTCAAGTCTTTTAACATACATTGTTTGTGAGTGCAATTTTAAAAAATTTATTGTTTTAAACTTTCATTGGACATACTGCACTATTTTCTGCTCTTCTTGCTTTACATGCAAAAAAACTGTCATCATACGCAATTTTTTATAAACGAATCTGAGTGTTGGAATTCTGTGGAGGATTGCTACATTTTGGAAATCAGTGGAGATTAATCAAGTGTTTATGCTCTAAAGGCCAAGTAATCATTCTGTCGTTCTGTCTGGTAAGCGTGCTGGCACTATATTGGGTGTGCGTCCCTGATGGTGGTGGAGCATGCGCCGTGGGATCATGCATCTATGATATTTAACCAATTTGGGCTCTGTGCTTTTTGCTTTTTGTAATGCTATAGAGAGACTGAATGCACGTTGAGCTGTGTTGCTAGTAACTTTTTCAGTGCGGTATTATCTTATTGTTGTATTTAATCATGTCTGTCTGCTAGACAACAGTGAGTAACCAAGTACTTTGTGGTAAAAATCTACACCCCACTTCCACCCACACTGCCACATGGGTAACACATTCGCCCAAAAGAACATTCTCCCTGCCACCTCACTAATCACCAGGCGTAAGAGGATAACTGCAGTCTTTGGGAGTCAGGCTAGCCTGTAAGTCAGCAGCTGGTAGACACCACAGACAGACACAGGGCACAGTGTTGGACTGGGGTGTCTGGGGCCCACCAGTAGAACTGACTCTAGGGGCACACCCTACACCTAAATGCAAGTACTACCAGCTTATATTCAAGGCGCATGCACAGAAACATTATGCTAAACTCTATTGTCCCTGTCTGTGCAACTGAAAAAAAACAAATAAACTATAAAAACTTAAAAAAGTAGGTTTTAGTGAGGAAGGCCCTCAAAGGGGCCCACTGGGGGATTTTCTGGCAACCCTGTGGGCCAGTCCAAACCTGGCAGGGCAGCAAACATAAACTAGGAACCAAAGACAGAAATATGCTCCTTGATTTACTGTAGAGAAAGGCAGACAAGGTTAGTCTAGGTCAGCTGTACTCAACTGGTGGACCTCGGCGCCAGATTATTCTCCCTGTCAGTGTCACCTGGCACCTAGCATTGCAGTACTGTGCAGACCGGAAGTGGCACTGCTGGGTACACAAAAACGTTGTTTCTCGGTTTCTTTGCCCCATCGAATCCTGTCCCCCTGCCCCAGCTCAGCCCCATCAGTCTCTGTCCCGCCAGCTCTGCTTCATCCATCCCCGTCCTTTCATCTCAGCCCCATCCATTCCTGCCCCCCAAGCTTTGCCCTATCTATTCCTGTCCCCCTAGCTTTGCCCATCCATTCCTGTCCCTCCAGCTCTGCCCCATCCATCCCACCCCCATCTATTCCTGTCCCTATATCTATACCCCATCCATCCTGGTCCCTTTAGCTCTGCCCCATCCATCCCTGTTCCCTCAGTTCTGCCCTATCCACTCCTGTCCTCCAAGCTTTGCCCATGCAATCCCTTTACCCTTAGCTCTTCCCCATCCAGCCCAGTCTCTCTGCTCCATCCATTCCTGTCCTTCCAGTTTTTACCATCCAATCTCTGGCTTCCCAGCTTTGCCAATCCATTACTCTTTCTTCCAGATCTGGTCATCTACCCCCCCCCCCCCCACCAGCTATGGTAATTAATTCCTGTCCTGCTAGTTCTGCCCATCCATCCCTTCTCCCAGCTCTCTTTCCATCCCTCGCTGCCCTTCCTAATCTGTCTATTCATCCCTCTTCTTTACAGCTCCTCTACAATTCATCCCTCTCCCCGGAGCTCTAGCTATCCATACTTATTGTCAGTAACATTTTGGGCCCTAGTCCACCCCTGTTCAAAGTTTTTCCCTGTGTCCAATAGGATTATTTGGGTGGGGAGCAAGCAGCCTTTTTAGTTTTTCCTGTGGGATCTATAACCCCCCCCCTCCCCCAGTGTGCTGATATCTAACTATCCACCCCCTGCGACAGCCCCCCGCCCAGACCTTCACCTCTCACCGGATGCCTGTAAAGGGACTTTTACAAGAGTACCCCTGGTCTAGGGGATCAAGGACACAAGGTCACTAGGTCACAGGTGAGGAACATTGAATAGATATTCAGGCGAGGGCATAAGAGCCAGCTGTGTGCACAGAAAATTGCCCAAGACTTTGTACATTTTTCATGTCTTTTTTATTTCTGCGTTTTCCTTTTTCTGTTCCATCTGAGAAGTCTGGAACATAACTTAAAAATTGATGCTGAAATCCAATGTATTAACATTTCTTACTTGCATTAAGTGATAGCAAAACGTTCAGCACAGCATCTGTTCTCTGAAGAAAATGTTTGATTTTCCAGAGCTGCAGTGCCACCTTCTGTTCAGCCGTATCCACCTCAGATAAGCCTTTGAAGTCCAAGCAATCACACTCTACCCTCTCAATAGTGCTAAAGAGACATCCCATTGCCCAAAAATATGTAATAAATGTAGGAGCCGTGTGTTATTTTATAAGTCGCTGAGCCGCCAGCAATTGCAGGAGAAAAGAAATCTCAAAGAAAATGTCTTGAGTTGTAGGTGCCAAGCACATAAAGCTGAAATTTAATGAACTCTAATCCTTTAAAAGTAGACAGACTGTAGCAAATAAGCATTTACATAATGTTGGGAATCTATGTAAACATATTAAGCCAGGGGTGTCAAAATCAAATACACAATGGGCCAAAATTAAAAAACCTATAAATAGTCACGGGCCAACCTTGCTATTTATTGGAAAAATTTTTATACGTCGCAGCCGATACATTTTCGCAGCCGATCAGCACTCTTTTCTTAGCCGTCTTTTGTTAGTCTTAGCAAACGAAAGCTCTTGTTGGCTAAGGGCCAAATTGAGCCAAGTGTGCACCCTGCTGCATCCCCCACTATGCTCAAGCTGGGGGTGTGCTGGGCATTCACAAATGCCTGACAAGGGCATGGGCCCGGCTAAAGATATAGCGTAGCACAGCCACAGCCTGTGCATGCACAGTTGGATTGGTGGTCAGGTAAGTTTTACCAGCAATTTGGGATACCCTGGTTTAGGCAGGTCAGGAGTCCCTGGAGTCTCCAGGGCTGCTTTTGGACCACTTTATAGATTCCAAGGCTGCTTATTCAGATTTAATCGGACAGCCCTGAAGTCTTTTAGACTCCAGGGCCAGCCAAATACGTGGTTGGTCCTCTTTAATGTAGCCTGCCACTTTCCATGATTGGATGGGAAACGGTTCTGTGTCTTCCTTTACCTCACACAGTCACTTTTCACAGTCTGGTTGGCAATTGCATCAAAGCCGTCCTGCAATCTCGCCAGCCTGCAATCTGATGGTGCAATACGACTGCTGGGCGTGCATGTTAACTAGCCTCCCTGGAACTAAGTGGTGCTGGCCAGCATGCGTGTAGCCAAGCACCCGGTAATGCCCGTGACTGCCCCAGTCTTGTCACTCATAGATAACAGCATGGGAAGGGGGGGGGGCAGGGCCAAATCTGGTGACACTTTGGGCCAGATTTGGCCTGCGGGCAAGAGTTTGACCTATGTGTATTAAGCAGTTAGTTTGATATTAATTTTAGGTAGATACAAGCTTATAGAGACAGACAACTTTCTTGTATTTAGCAACTATCCGGAATGTCTGTGCCGAAGCAGTGTGCATAATTGTTATTTGGGTTTTACACGTTACACGTTTCTTTAATCTTTCAGCACATCCGCAGGCCATTGGCCAATCACTAGCTTGCGCTCCATTCAGCTTTGCTTTGTGATTCTGAGCTCAAAGTGGCAAGCAAAGTTAAATAGAATGCATGCTGGTCACTTTACTGTCTGTTGATGACCCAAAACCACTCTTATCAGTGGCAATACTAGATGCAGGCTTGGACTGGCCCACCAGGTTACCACCAATCCCCAAGTGGGCTTTTGAACTCAAAAGCCCTTTGGGGGCCTCTGTCTCCAAAAGGGCCTCCTGCCATGGTTGCTCAGGTTTACATGGGCCGAATAACTCCAGAATTCTGTCTACTAATTACCTGAGAACAAAATGGTCAACCAGATTATACAGCTATAAAGTTCTAAGAGTCTGTCCCATTTTGGCTTAGCTGTCTCTTGGTTTCATTCAGCACTAAAAGTGCACTATACACTATACTGAGGGAGGAGCATCTCCCCCTTCAAGTCTTTAAGACTCTTTGGGTCTTTTTGGGACATCCCCAAATTGGGATGCCCTGCTGTGTGAAACCCCCCAGATCGCTCAATCTACTCAGGTCTTCCCCAAACCCAAATCAGGAAGCCCTGTCAATAAGAAACAAAACCAGAGGAAGTGAATTTCTTGGGTGTTGTTACCGTGGAGCGCAAAAAGTGCAATTCCCATTTATTTTCCACCTAGCTTGCACTTTTTACTCTTGGTGTTCTTTTCTGTCTTCTTCTGGCAGGTATTTTTTGGGGAATGTCATTTACCTATTATCTGTTGGTCCTGCTTTGTTAATGTCTGTGACCTGTTGCTATAAAGTTTGTTGAATCAACACACACAGGAGCACTTCAGTCTGTGAAAGCACAGGAGGAGACAAGATGGCAAGTGCAGTACAAAGCAGTCTACTAAGAAATTGAGAGATCTGAAGCCTTGTTTTGTGATTGCATTTCTTACAAAGAATAGAGATGAGCGAGTAGTATTCGACCGAGTCGGTATTCGATCGAATACTACGCTATTCGTCATACTCGATTTCGATCGAGTACAGCGGCGATGGCGCACTCACAATTCGTTTCCCCTCACACCTTCCCTGGCGCGTTTTTTACACCAATCACCATGCAGGGGGGGTGGGACAGGTCCTGGGAGGACGCTGGCATCGCGAGAACGGCGTCTACACGCATTGGCTGGAAAAACCATGTGACCTCGAATCTACAAAACTCAGCACTTCCTCTTCGTCAGCATTAGCAGCTTGAACTTAGTGAGGGATAGACGCTCACAGCAGGGAAAGACAGGCTGTAGCTGGCAGGGCCCCAGAAGCTCGGAAGATCGCATTTACCACCATATATACCAGCTACCAGAAGACAAGAGAGTCATTAAGAGCCCTTATTAGGGCTACTATGCTGAACGGTATATAGCTCCTATGTAGGCAGGCAGGGCCCCAGAAGCTCAGAATATCGCATTTACCACCATATATACCAGCTACCAGAAGACAAGAGAGTCATTGAGAGCCCTTATTAGGGCTACTATGCTGAAAAGTATATAGCTCATATGTAGGCAGGCAGGGCCCCAGAAGCTCAGAATATCGCATTTACCACCATATATACCAGCTACCAGAAGACAAGAGAGTCATTATTAGGGCTACTATGCTGAACAGTATATAGCCCATATGAAGGCAGGCAGGGCCCCAGAAGCTCAGAATATCGCTTTTACCACCATATATACCAGCTACCAGAAGACAAGAGAGTCATTAAGAGCCCTTATTAGGGCTACTATGTTGAACAGTATATAGCTCATATGTAGGCAGGCAGGGCCCCAGAAGCTCAGAATATCGCATTTACCACCATATATACCAGCTACCAGAAGACAAGAGAGTCATTGAGAGTCCTTATTATTAGGGCTACTATGCCGAACAGTATATAGCCCATATGTAGGCAGGCAGGGCCCCAGAAGCTCAGAATATCGCATTTACCACCATATATACCAGCTACCAGAAGACAAGAGAGTCATTAAGAGCCCTTATTAGGGCTACTATGCTGAACAGTATATAGCTCCTATGTAGGCAGGCAGGGCCCCAGAAGCTCAGAATATCGCTTTTACCACCATATATACCAGCTACCAGAAGACAAGAGAGTCATTAAGAGCCCTTATTAGGGCTACTATGCTGAACAGTATATAGCTCCTATGTAGGCAGGCAGGGCCCCAGAAGCTCAGAATATCGCATTTACCACCATATATACCAGCTACCAGAAGACAAGAGAGTCCTTATTATTAGGGCTACTATGCTGAACAGTATATAGCCCATATGTAGGCAGGCAGGGCCCCAGAAGCTCAGAATATCGCATTTACCACCATATATACCAGCTACCAGAAGACAAGAGAGTCATTGAGAGCCCTTATTAGGGCTACTATGCTGAACAGTATATAGCTCATATGTAGGCAGGAAGGGCCCCAGAAGCTCAGAATATCGCTTTTACCACCATATATACCAGCTACCAGAAGACAAGAGAGTCATTAAGAGCCCTTATTAGGGCTACTATGCTGAACGGTATATAGCTCCTATGTAGGCAGGCAGGGCCCCAGAAGCTCAGAATATCGCTTTTACCACCATATATACCAGCTACCAGAAGACAAGAGAGTCATTAAGAGCCCTTATTAGGGCTACTATGCTGAACGGTATATAGCTCATATGTAGGCAGGCAGGGCCCCAGAAGCTCAGAATATCGCATTTACCACCATATATACCAGCTACCAGAAGACAAGAGAGTCATTGAGAGTCCTTATTATTAGGGCTACTATGCTGAACAGTATATAGCCCATATCTAGGCAGGCAGGGCCCCAGAAGCTCAGAATATCGCATTTACCACCATATATACCAGCTACCAGAAGACAAGAGAGTCATTGAGAGCCCTTATTAGGGCTACTATGCTGAACAGTATATAGCTCATATGTAGGCAGGCAGGGCCCCAGAAGCTCAGAATATCGCTTTTACCACCATATATACCAGCTACCAGAAGACAAGAGAGTCATTAAGAGCCCTTATTAGGGCTACTATGTTGAACAGTATATAGCTCATATGTAGGCAGGCAGGGCCCCAGAAGCTCAGAATATCGCATTTACCACCATATATACCAGCTACCAGAAGACAAGAGAGTCATTGAGAGTCCTTATTATTAGGGCTACTATGCTGAACAGTATATAGCTCATATGTAGGCAGGAAGGGCCCCAGAAGCTCAGAATATCGCTTTTACCACCATATATACCAGCTACCAGAAGACAAGAGAGTCATTAAGAGCCCTTATTAGGGCTACTATGCTGAACGGTATATAGCTCCTATGTAGGCAGGCAGGGCCCCAGAAGCTCAGAATATCGCTTTTACCACCATATATACCAGCTACCAGAAGACAAGAGAGTCATTAAGAGCCCTTATTAGGGCTACTATGCTGAACGGTATATAGCTCATATGTAGGCAGGCAGGGCCCCAGAAGCTCAGAATATCGCATTTACCACCATATATACCAGCTACCAGAAGACAAGAGAGTCATTGAGAGTCCTTATTATTAGGGCTACTATGCTGAACAGTATATAGCCCATATCTAGGCAGGCAGGGCCCCAGAAGCTCAGAATATCGCATTTACCACCATATATACCAGCTACCAGAAGACAAGAGAGTCATTGAGAGCCCTTATTAGGGCTACTATGCTGAACAGTATATAGCTCATATGTAGGCAGGCAGGGCCCCAGAAGCTCAGAATATCGCTTTTACCACCATATATACCAGCTACCAGAAGACAAGAGAGTCATTAAGAGCCCTTATTAGGGCTACTATGTTGAACAGTATATAGCTCATATGTAGGCAGGCAGGGCCCCAGAAGCTCAGAATATCGCATTTACCACCATATATACCAGCTACCAGAAGACAAGAGAGTCATTGAGAGTCCTTATTATTAGGGCTACTATGCTGAACAGTATATAGCCCATATGTAGGCAGGCAGGGCCCCAGAAGCTCAGAATATCGCTTTTACCACCATATATACCAGCTACCAGAAGACAAGAGAGTCATTGAGAGCCCTTATTAGGGCTACTATGCTGAACAGTATATAGCTCATATGTAGGCAGGCAGGGCCCCAGAAGCTCAGAATATCGCTTTTACCACCATATATACCAGCTACCAGAAGACAAGAGAGTCATTGAGAGCCCTTATTAGGGCTACTATGTTGAACAGTATATAGCTCATATGTAGGCAGGCAGGGCCCCAGAAGCTCAGAATATCGCATTTACCACCATATACCACCATTTACCACCTTTAAGCTTCCCTTACTGCTGGGGTGACACACTGTAACAAACCTCCTCCTGTAAGCTTCCCTTACTGCTGGGGTGACACACTGTAACAAACCTCCTCCTGTAAGCTTCCCTGACTGCTGGGGTGACACACTGTAACAAACCTCCTCCTGTAAGCTTCCCTTACTGCTGGGGTGACACAATGTAACAAACCTCCTCCTGTAAGCTTCCCTTACTGCTGGGGTGACACAATGTAGCAAACCTCCTCCTGTAAGCTTCCCTTACTGCTGGGGTAACACACTGTAACAAACCTCCTCCTGTAAGCTTCCCTTACTGCTGGGGTGACACACTGTAACAAACCTCCTCCTGTAAGCTTCCCTGACTGCTGGGGTGACACACTGTAACAAACCTCCTCCTGTAAGCTTCCCTTACTGCTGGGGTGACACAATGTAACAAACCTCCTCCTGTAAGCTTCCCTTACTGCTGGGGTGACACAATGTAACAAACCTCCTCCTGTAAGCTTCCCTTACTGCTGGGGTAACACACTGTAACAAACCTCCTCCTGTAAGCGTCCCTTACTGCTGGGGTGACACAATGTAACAAACCTCCTCCTTTAAGCTTCCCTTACTGCTGGGGTAACACACTGTAACAAACCTCCTCCTGTAAGTTTCCCTTACTGCTGGGGTGACACACTGTAACAAACCTCCTCCTGTAAGCTTCCCTGACTGCTGGGGTGACACAATGTAACAAACCTCCTCCTGTAAGCTTCCCTTACTGCTGGGGTGACACAATGTAACAAACCTCCTCCTGTAAGCTTCCCTTACTGCTGGGGTGACACACTGTAACAAACCTCCTCCTGTAAGCTTCCCTTACTGCTGGGGTGACACAATGTAACAAACCTCCTCCTGTAAGCTTCCCTTACTGCTGGGGTGACACACTGTAACAAACCTCCTCCTGTAAGCTTCCCTTACTGCTGGGGTGACACAATGTAACAAACCTCCTCCTGTAAGCTTCCCTGACTGCTGGGGTGACACACTGTAACAAACCTCCTCCTGTAAGCTTCCCTTACTGCTGGGGTGACACAATGTAACAAACCTCCTCCTGTAAGCTTCCCTTACTGCTGGGGTGACACAATGTAACAAACCTCCTCCTGTAAGCTTCCCTTACTGCTGGGGTAACACACTGTAACAAACCTCCTCCTGTAAGCTTCCCTTACTGCTGGGGTGACACACTGTAACAAACCTCCTCCTGTAAGCTTCCCTTACTGCTGGGGTGACACACTGTAACAAACCTCCTCCTGTAAGCTTCCCTGACTGCTGGGGTGACACAATGTAACAAACCTCCTCCTTTAAGCTTCCCTTACTGCTGGGGTAACACACTGTAACAAACCTCCTCCTGTAAGCTTCCCTTACTGCTGGGGTGACACACTGTAACAAACCTCCTCCTGTAAGCTTCCCTGACTGCTGGGGTGACACAATGTAACAACCCTCCTCCTGTAAGCTTCCCTTACTGCTGGGGTGACACAATGTAACAAACCTCCTCCTGTAAGCTTCCCTTACTGCTGGGGTGACACACTGTAACAAACCTCCTCCTGTAAGCTTCCCTTACTGCTGGGGTTACACAATGTAACAAACCTCCTCCTGTAAGCTTCCCTTACTGCTGGGGTGACACACTGTAACAAACCTCCTCCTGTAAGCTTCCCTTACTGCTGGGGTGACACACTGTAACAAACCTCCTCCTGTAAGCTTCCCTGACTGCTGGGGTGACACAATGTAACAAACCTCCTCCTGTAAGCTTCCCTTACTGCTGGGGTGACACACTGTAACAAACCTCCTCCTGTAAGCTTCCCTGACTGCTGGGGTGACACAATGTAACAAACCTCCTCCTTTAAGCTTCCCTTACTGCTGGGGTAACACACTGTAACAAACCTCCTCCTGTAAGCTTCCCTTACTGCTGGGGTGACACACTGTAACAAACCTCCTCCTGTAAGCTTCCCTGACTGCTGGGGTGACACACTGTAACAAACCTTCTCCTGTAAGCTTCCCTTACTGCTGGGGTGACACACTGTAACAAACCTCCTCCTGTAAGCTTCCCTTACTGCTGGGGTGACACACTGTAACAAACCTCCTCCTGTAAGCTTCCCTGACTGCTGGGGTGACACACTGTAACAAACCTCCTCCTGTAAGCTTCCCTTACTGCTGGGGTGACACAATGTAACAAACCTCCTCCTGTAAGCTTCCCTTACTGCTGGGGTGACACAATGTAACAAACCTCCTCCTGTAAGCTTCCCTTACTGCTGGGGTAACACACTGTAACAAACCTCCTCCTGTAAGCTTCCCTTACTGCTGGGGTGACACACTGTAACAAACCTCCTCCTGTAAGCTTCCCTTACTGCTGGGGTGACACACTGTAACAAACCTCCTCCTGTAAGCTTCCCTGACTGCTGGGGTGACACAATGTAACAAACCTCCTCCTTTAAGCTTCCCTTACTGCTGGGGTAACACACTGTAACAAACCTCCTCCTGTAAGCTTCCCTTACTGCTGGGGTGACACACTGTAACAAACCTCCTCCTGTAAGCTTCCCTGACTGCTGGGGTGACACAATGTAACAACCCTCCTCCTGTAAGCTTCCCTTACTGCTGGGGTGACACAATGTAACAAACCTCCTCCTGTAAGCTTCCCTTACTGCTGGGGTGACACACTGTAACAAACCTCCTCCTGTAAGCTTCCCTTACTGCTGGGGTGACACACTGTAACAAACCTCCTCCTGTAAGCTTCCCTGACTGCTGGGGTGACACAATGTAACAAACCTCCTCCTGTAAGCTTCCCTTACTGCTGGGGTGACACACTGTAACAAACCTCCTCCTGTAAGCTTCCCTGACTGCTGGGGTGACACAATGTAACAAACCTCCTCCTTTAAGCTTCCCTTACTGCTGGGGTAACACACTGTAACAAACCTCCTCCTGTAAGCTTCCCTTACTGCTGGGGTGACACACTGTAACAAACCTCCTCCTGTAAGCTTCCCTGACTGCTGGGGTGACACACTGTAACAAACCTCCTCCTGTAAGCTTCCCTTACTGCTGGGGTAACACACTGTAACATACCTCCTCCTTTAAGCTTCCCTTACTGCTGGGGTGACACAATGACACAAGAGGACATGTCTGACCACATCTCACACACACACACACACACACACACACACAATGACAATTAGGGGTGGGGTCTATTTATTTTCCCCCTTGCCTATGCCATCTGTGGTTGTCATTAGGCAACGTGATTTTAAGGGGTGCAGAATTTTGTTCTTCTTTTTTGTACAGTTTGGCTTTGGGTTCATGGCAATGTAGAGGAAAGAAGGTTTCCTTGTCTTGTCTCACTTTACGTAGAAGTTATATTGTGTTTGGAGTGTATTGTTGAGTGGCTGTGATAGTGGCGTAATAGTGCGACTTGGGCGCGTTATATGCACCCAGACATGCTTCCCCTGCTGTCCCAGTTGCATTCCAGCAGTGTTGGCATCATTTTCTGATGTTTCAGGGTGGACTTGGTGACCTCCAAGTGGTCGAATTGAGATTTCCAAGTGGCGAGCATTTTTTTCCCATAGACTATAATGGGATTCGATAATCGGTCGAGTAGTCGAGTAACGCGGTCTATTCGAATCGAAATTCGAAATTTCGAATATTTCACTACTCGCTCATCTCTAACAAAGAACGATCAATAGCCTAAAGAAATCATTGAAAGGATGATTGCTGTATTTGGTGATGATGCACCTCTTACTACCTAGTAAGTAGTTTTGGGCTAATCAGTTTAAATAGGACAGGGAAACATTGAATATGACCCCTGTTCAGAGCAACCTGTTAACGTGTAAGCCATGATTTTGAAAGTTTGTTTGATCAAAGTCAGTGTTATAGCTCATGAATTCGGAATCCACTTACCGCAGTTTCCAGTATCATTCATGTTTTTATCATATCAAAGGTTTCCTTGTGGGTGTCATGAATGTGGATGGCTGGCCGCAAGCAATTTAGCCATAACAATTTAGACATGCTTAGAGAAAATCCAGGAGACTTCTATTCTTAGATTGGTAAGGGAGGTAAAACATGGGTCCACCAACATGATTCTTAGACCAAACAGTCCATGCAATGAAAGCACAATGCCAAAAAATGTAATATGCAGCAGTCAGTTGGAAAGGTCATTGCAATAGATGTTAAATTACTACAAATGCCGTGCCACACAAAACAATTAATGTAGACACCTCTGTTTCAACAATTAAAATATTACTGTACATGAGGCAATCCAATTGCAATACTGTGGGAAATTGTTGGTAGGTATGTTGCTGCTTTAAGACACTGCACAAAGCTGCTGTTTTTAGAGAATGTGGCTTCATGGAGCTTAACCACCCACCATACAGTCTAGGTCTGGCTCCCAGTGATTACTTTCTCTTTTGTAACCTGATAGAATTTCTGCATGGACAAAGACTTCCTGATGATAATGCAGTCACAGTAACAATGTTCCTACAGCAGCAAGATGTCTAATTCTATTTTGAGGACATGGCTAACGATGAAAAGCAGAAAGATCAATGTATTCAAAAATATTATTTTCATATTCAGGTAGATAACTTATTGAACACCCCATGTATTTTCATGTTGTGCTAGTGAATATTCAAATATTTGTTTCCTATTCAAATCAGGCATGCGATAGACCCAACCAAAGCAGATGCTTGCTGCAACTCCTGTTCTGTGGTCCTATAGTAAGTCCACAAAAGTGAATTCTCCTTTTAATGTTACAGATATATGGCTTGATGCAGAGCCTCCCCGTTCAGCTCCCCCGTGCGTTTTCCCGTTGGTTTTGGGCTTTGATCGGGTCAGGAAAGGGTGCTACGTTGATTTTAGTGTGCACTTATGCGCTCAGGTGTGCGCTCAGCCGCCTTTCCGATTGTCGGCTCGCACGAGGCTGTTTCCAGGGAAAACGGACGCCTCGTTCATTGGTCCGTTTTTTTCAGTGATGCAGAGCCTTGATTTCCGATTGAAATCACCCTAATAAAACGGGGCCGCCGAGCCTTCACTTACGGCAAGTCAGAGCAGCCGTATTTGCACTCGGGCAATAATATGCAGTCCTCTGTTGGAGCACATCAGCGGCGCCAGCTCCGCGGTCTTGTCCTGCTGAGTATGGCAGAAACCAGGCTGCACCGCATGCCTTTGGACATCGATGGCATGAGTATTTGATATTTTTTAGGGTTTTTTTGGGGGGGTCCTTTTTACAGGGTCTCCCTAATTTTTTTTTTATTGCCTGTGTGCAGGAATTGGAAGATGGGACATAGCATAAATGTGCAGGCACTGGCTGGCCCTGATTTGGTTTTTGGGAGTCGTTTTTCTGGCTTTCCCTGCCTAGGAATTCCTGCCTACATGAGCGATTCAAATCTGCCGATCTTTTTGGTGGCTGGCTACTGGGTATGTGTTTGAAACTTGTATTGGTTACGCATCCTGTCTGACTGTGTTTTTTCCCTTAACCCACTATTTGGTAAATATTTTCGTAGTATATTTGGAGCCCAATTATTGAGCTACAAAATAAATGGGTTAAGTGATTGTACCCTATTGCGTCATGTTCTTGCCCTCTTATGTAAGTAGTATTCCCCAGACTTTTTTAATGAGAGTACAGGTTGGATGTGCATGTAGTCTCATTACAAATGTCCTTTCCTCCCACCCTACCCCGCTCACCTATTTGTCCCTCTTTTCTATTGTTGCAATGCACACCTTTTTTTTATTTTTGCTTTTTTTGGTTTTAGGGCAGGAGACTCTGCCTATCCTTTGGTCCCCTGGATGAAGACCCCCATCCTGCACCGATCTTCACAGGCAGAGGAGCGCTACAATACTGCCCCCAGGAGGACTCGCTCTGTGTTGGAGCGAGGCTTTGTTCTCTTGAAGATGAGGTTCCGTTGTCTTGATGAGACTGGGGGGGCACTACAATAGACGCCTTCCACGGTCCTAAACCTAATCATGGCTTGTGGGCTACTCCACCACCTTTAGTTTCAGCCCTCCCCACCCCTCCTTTTTCTTGCACCCAAAGTGGCGCAAACCATACGTGCACAACTAGTGTTTAGTGTTTTTTCAGAGACCACAATTTTTTGGGGTTTTTTGTTTTTTTTTATTTTTCAAACAAATTTTGTTTTGTCATTTGTTTTTTTGGGACCAAAAGAAAAATTACACGTGGGGTCACAAAATGTATTCCCCACAAATTAGTGGTATGTTGGGTTGCATGGTGACGAGGAATGATGTTGTGCCTGCAAATTGGCTGTAATGTGGGCCAGGCTTTGATTAATCTCACCCATATGGCTGGTTAGGGCAGAGATATTTCTGTTCAATACCTCCATTTGGGCGTTGAGGTTTGTGAGTTGGGTGCACACAGTCTCATTGAATTGCTGTGTTGTCGCAGCAAAGGCTATATTTTCCTGCCTCCATGTTTCCTGCAAAATTTGAAGTTGCCTTCTTTGGGAAATATGGCGTCTAGACTGGGTTGGAGCAGTGGGACGGGTGGTTGGTTCTGGTTCAGAAGGTGGTTGTGGATGTGGTGGTTGTGCCGGGGTTGACTGCGTTGCTGCCACTGGTTCAGTAGTGGTTAGTGACATATGTGGGGTGTCCTCCTCCAAATCTCGTATATGGTCGATGATGGGTGGCCTTCCTGTGGTCTGTAAAGAAATATAGCATCCTTTTAGTTTATTTCTGTCCACAAATGCTCTCAAATATCAATGTTAAAAGTACACACCAAGGACCATTGACTTACCTCATCGCAATCCACAATTTGGGTTTGTGGTGTAGAAGCCTGGTGTGCCCTTGGCCTCGGTGCTAACGCAGGGGTTTGGGGGCCTGGTGTGTCCTGTTGACTTGGTCCTTAGAATGTAGATAGGAAGATTAGCTAAATGGCCAAGTACAGTGTGTTGTGTAGCATAACACTGCCTTCTTGAACTTTTTGTAATAGGTCATGGCAAAATCAGACTCACCTTGGGACCTTACATTCCGGTCTGTGTCTTGTGCCTCTGCCAGGCCCTGGATGCTGGCCGGGTGTATGTATGTATATACATGTTCCTCGGCGGGAGTAAGGATTATTTTAGTGGGTAAGCCACCCCCTGTCTGTTGGCTGGGAAAGATTAAATCACACCTAATAAGTGTTACATCCTTTTAACCATGCGACTACAAATGCATTTAATTTGCCCTTTACCTCTGCTACACCCCCTGTCTGTTGGCTGGGGAAGATTAAATCACACCTAATAAGTGTTACATCCTTTTAACCATGCGACTAAAAATGCATTTAATTTGCCCTTTACCTCTGCTGACGGCGCATGTCCATTTTTTTTTTTACTGTAGTATTTCAGGTCCCCAAATTTCCTTTTGATTTGTTGAATATCTCGCCTGACAGATCCCACACTATTTACTTGGCGGCAAATATTCGTCCAGATCTCCAGCTTAGCCTGCTTAGTGGTGGATTTGGAGGTCCTGCCAAATAGGGCATCATAATGCTCACAAACTGCATTTGCCACAGCCATGCTTTGAGCATCGCAAAAACGTGCAGTTAGGGAGCCACGGCGTAGTTGTCGGGTGTGTGGTGTCCCCTGCATCTGTGGAAATTGATGGTTGGCTATCTGGTGAGTCGTGTGTGGTTCTGGGGCTTATGGGGAGGGTGATGTGGTGTGTGTGCTGCTATGGCTTAATGTCTGTGTTCCTGTTGAGCTATCAGATGTGGAGCTGCATGTGGAATGTGAGGTACTGGAATTGGGAGAACCAGAGGGTTGAGGTGGAGGGGTGGGTGACCTTGGTGGGGTGGTGGGTTTGGCAATACGCTTTCCCTTGCTGATGTGTTTTGTTTTGTGGGTATGTTTTGTGTGTTGAGGCTGAGGATGCTGCAGGGTCTTACTCGACTTTGCACCCTTGTGTGTTCATGCTTTTTTGGCAGGTGGTGGTGAATGGGTGAACGTCTCCTTGGTCCTGCGTTTTTTTGAATGTGCCTGTGTGTATGGAGTATCCTGCGTTTTAGTTGGGGCATGTTCTGCCTGTGTCTGGTGCCTGCTCTTCTGTCTTTGGGAGGATGAGGCATGTGTGCGGCTGCTATGTGCCTCGGCCCTTGGTTGGCTCTTTTTGCTCCCTTTAGGTCTGCCCATAATGATATGGTATCCAACACATTCCTTCTAATTAAAAAAAAAAAAAAAATGCAAGAATAGTCTGAAACAACTTAGTTTGTGACGTGAAATACAAGCCCACCTTAGTTTAACACATGTCCGCAGCTACAAACTAGCCTACATGCAGATAGCAGAACTAGGGCAATGTGAGGCAGCAAGAGGTTAATAAAGTGACTTTAGTTAGGCCAAGAAACTTGTTAATGTATTTTGTGTATTAATGGTGGGTCCTTGTATCTATTTTTGACAGATGATGCTGAGGAATCGCTACGACTTCCTGCCGTCAGATTATGACAAGCGGACGTTGTCCCTGGCGGTGGTGGACGCGATTGAACGAAGATCCCAAACCACCTATACCTTCACCCAGATCGCCCAACACTGGTCTGATTTAAAAAGTAGACATAAGCCCCGGGTGAGGCGGTACTTCGCAAAACATTTCCCATGTAAGTGTTGAAAATGTAAATGCACCTATAACCCTGGCCTCGCCTGGGCGTGGTTTAATGATTGTGTTTGTATTTCAGCCCATGAATGGAATTTGCGGTTCCGCCCCACCCGGACCAGGACACGCAGCCCAGTGTTGGGCGAAACAGGTGAAGGTGTAGGTGGCCCACCGCTAGGGTCAACGGCCACCCCCTCCTCTATAAGTGACTCGGAGGAGCCGCTGGACCTCAGCATGCAGGGGAGGGGGCAATCTGACAGCAGGGAGTCGAGCAGAACAGAGCCTCAACCGGACTCCGGTAAGGGAACTAAAGTTAGATATGTGGTAAGACATGCATTAAATACAGATACTCATGTGCACTATTGTTTTAGATTCAGACGTCGCTGGAACATACCAAGGGATGAGTGAGGAAGGGGGCGAGGAGGAAGAGGTTGCTGGGGAAGGTGAGTAGATTGATACCTAGAAGCCTAACATAATATTATATTAATGAAAGAACAACAGTCTCTAATATCAGTGTGATTGTCATTCATACAGATTCCCAACTGCCACAGAGGGAGGATGAAGGGAGACTCCGCCCCCGACGCAATGTGCGGCCTAAACCTTGTAAGTGGTGTTTATTTAAACTAAAGTAAATGAGCAAACAATACCATTATAAAAAAAAAAAACTTTAACATTTCCATCAAAATGTATCCAAAAAAGCCCTTAAAGCGGACCTTAACTATGAATAAGAGGCTATCTTAGATAGTTCCCACACCCTGTACATACAGATTGACCACCTTACAAATCATCTTACCAACCTTTTCCAGAGCACAGCTCAGCTCTGTGTGAGCAAAGCACAGCTATAACCCACCCCCTGTACCTTATCCCACTCTCCTCTCCTCAGTAAGTGTGATGCTTCAGAGTCAACATGGCGTTGCACGTATCCTAAATTATGGGACTGAGTTGCAGCCCAGTGGGGGAAAGAATAATAATTGATTGACTAAAAAATTAATATATCTTAGTTTAAGATCCTGTGGAAACGTTTCTGAAGAGTTTGGCCTTTTCATTAAATCACGCAGAAGGTCCGATTTAAAAAGTGCACAAACAAAAAAAAAAAAAAAAAACAATGCTAAAGTAATGTTGTTTTTCATTCACAGATCAAAGAAAACAGGCTACAGACCCCGAGGCCTAATTTTAAATTTATTGTTACACAATGTAAATATTTTTTTTTCCTTTTAAAAACAAAAATGTTTTTATTTATAACAAAAAAAAAAAAACAAATTTAACTAATAAATATTTCTTAAAATGTCGAGAGTTGTGTTTCCTGCAAAAGTACCATCACACAACATCAGCACACATTTACATGACACACAAAAGGTTTAGATATGGGACAATAAAACATAAAAATACACAAACAATAAAGGTATGCATTAAGGACAAGGAAGAAGGAACTACTAGATGATTAAGGTATGCATTAAGGACAAGGAAGAAGGAACTACTAGATGATTAAGGTATGCATTAAGGACAAGGAAGAAGGAACTACTAGATGATTAAGGTATGCATTAAGGACAAGGAAGAAGGAACTACTAGATGATTAAGGTATGCATTAAGGACAAGGAAGAAGGAACTACTAGATGATTAAGGTATGCATTAAGGACAAGGAAGAAGGAACTACTAGATGATTAAGGTATGCATTAAGGACAAGGAAACCCCCACAAAAAAACAAACAAAAAAAAAGATGTGTGTCAAATTTGCATTTGTGGCCATATGCATATTCCAATGGAGTTTGAGGGATGTGCGCTTGCGTGTAGCCAGATTGGCAACTGAAGAGCCATGGAGATGTAAGTATACTTGCTAAAACCACCAAAATGGAAGGTCAAATATGACGGAAACCAAGCAGGTACGTTCAAAAAGGCAGGAAAAATCAGGGAAAAACGGGCCGCCCGTGTGAACGTGAACGGGAGCCCCGATCAAATTGAAGGCACCCGAGAGAGCAAAAAAAGCTTTCCGAGTGAAGTCAAATTGACGGATCAGTTAGGGAGCCATTCCGACGGAGGCTCTGCATCACATTTGAGCCACGATTCAAACGGGAGCCCCGGACAATCGGAAGGTTTTAAGGGCAGTTCAGAGGAGGCTCTGCATCAGGCCCATAGAGTTTGAGTCTGGTTTCTAACTTTTCTTTTTATGATCTCATTACATATAGAAAAAAAAGGAAATGAGAAAAAAGTAACTAAAAAAATTAAAAAAACATTGCTCATTTTAAGCAAGGCTATAGAAGAAAATCGATTAAATTCAGACTCTCTCTCTTTCCCAAGGTAATATGAAACATAATTGTCTATAAATATTAGATAGAATCCACTTTTAGAACCTTAAATCCAAATAACTTTAGAGACTGGAAAGTCATTTTGTAAATAGAATCAAATGTCTTATGGGATCATGCCAAGCATTAGACAGAGAGAACATATTCATAATAGTTTCATTACTTAGTGATTTCATGAAAGCTTATGAATTGATGTTAGTTGGGGAATTCCTGACACAAAGTTCAATTTTAGAAATCCACAATGTACTGTAAAATGAATTACATGCACAAATCATTTCTTCTCCCATATTTCACCTAACTCTGTAATACATCTAATGCATGGCAGAAATGACATTAATTAATTTAACCGGAAAGACACTATGGTGGAGTCCCCAGAGAGCTAGACAGAGGGGGGGCCCAGACCTTTGTTGAAGAGAAGAGCTTAAACCGGACCTTCAGCATCATTTAATGAAAAGCCCAAATCCTAAAAAAAAATAAAAATATTCCCCCGGCATCTAGAATAAATATATTTTAAGTTTTAAGTTACTTATTATACTTATTATACTTTCCCCCCACTGGTGCGCAAACCTGTTTAGGACTCCAGGATACGGGTGCTTGCCTCAGAAGCATCACATACTGAGGAGAGTAGGGGGGTGTGGCAAGTACAGGGGGCATGTTATAGCTGTGTTTTGCACAAACAGAGACATGCTGGAGTCAGGAAACGGACAGCAATCCCAGAATGCAGAGCGGCATAGTCAGAAGACACCTCCTGTCTGCGGGCAGCCTGAAACTCTATGAGCCTCCATCTTGGATGTATAAAGGCTCAAAAACACACTAGGTGCAGGTAGGATGATTTTTAATGTGAGCAATTTGTATATACAGAGTGGGGGAAACAGAGGATAGGCAGGGTGAAGGTCCGGTTTAAGTTAAAATGGATACCAGGAGGTATCAGGAAAAAACATGTGAAAAAAACATGTGAAGGAGTTTTAAAGAGTCATTTTAGATATTAAATGCTTATATATGCTGTATGCTACAAAAAACAAAGTACAAGAAATCACTTAACAACCCCCTGCTGCTTTGTATTTACATTTGTAGTGATAGGCCAAATAATATCCTACAAGTCTGTTAAGCTGCCCATCTGAGCTTCAACCTCAAATTTGTGGGCCCCATATGACACTGGCTGGACCTCCCTTGTAATATACATGCTAAGGCTTGGTCCCAATTATGGACTGTGTGTCTGCCTTATGTTTTTTCATTTTCTGGTACAATTATTACAAAATAAACAAAGTTTTGAATTCCTTGATTATTATTATTGATACATGCATTAGGAACCTTGCTGACTGTGGGATTAGATACAACAATGCTCCATTTTTTTGTTTTCTGTTAAGAATTGCTTTGTCCCACTTGGCAACAAAGGATAAGCCAGCTCCAGTGAGACTTACTTTTTATCCATCATATAAAAACACATTCCACAATTAAAATCCTGCTGTCCACGACGAGTTTCAAGAGTAGTAACTCACCCTTAGTCATATGCCCCATTTTGATTGCCTTTTTGGCCCCAGATTTTGTAATCATTTATTTATATATATATATATTGTGCCCCACACTTCTACTCATCCTAGTCATCTTCATCCTAGTCCACTATGCTAGGAAAATATCTTACTTTAGGAATGTAAAATAACCCTAAGACGGATATGAATTGGGATCCCCAGGTACACTTGTGAAAGTCAAACAGCCACCCTTCCTCTTCTACTCCCCCTCCTATTCACATTATATATCCAAGGGTAATCATCAACACAAATTTCCTGCTACAAACTGGGTGTTTCTTCAGAAATGTAATAAAATAAAAGGTATCAGGTCCACCTTATTAAATACAAAAAGCTGACCCAAGGCCCTCCTTCCTAAAAACTCAAAAAGACCCTGACCTCACCCCACCGCCTCAACTGGCAACTCACTTATGTGATGGACTTCAGACCTGAAGAAGCTCCAAACTTCGCCAGCAAAACTCATCTACGACTAACACCCTGTAACGGGTTGCCCCAACAAACAACTGTAATACAAATGTACTTTTGTATAAATTAGAAATGTTTATTAACTTATTTTGTTTATAACACTTTTAACACTAAATGCTAGACCTCTGATACATACCAGTCTCGTCCAGACCTTTTTTAAAACTATTGAAATAATATTATTATGAACCTACATTGACTATTATTACTAGAGATGAGCGAACTTTTAAAAAATTCGATTCGGCTGATTCACCGATTTTTCCAACAAAATATGTTTCGGTCCGAAATTATTCGCAACGAATCGCTATTAAAAACGGCTATTTCTGAGCTTCCTAGGGCCTCAATAGGGTTGTAAACCATTCTGCCTTGCTGTAACACGCATAGGATGCGTGCTGGGTTAGTAAAATAATACTGTAAATAATTATGACATGCAGATCAGAGGCATCGCTATTAGAAATGCAGAGCGGCACAATTGCAGAGAGTTGAGTTGGCATCACTATGAGGGGCCCCTATATTGCCTGAAAAACACACCCTGGAGCTGGCAGCAGCAGGAGCCCAAATATTGGCTGAAAGACATCCTGGAGTTGGCAGCAGGAGCAGCAGGAGCCCAAACATAGCTTGAAAGAGACACTGGAGTTGGCAGCAGGAGCCCAAAAATTGACTGAATGACACCCTGGAGTTGCAAGCAGCAGCAGCCCAAACATAGCTTGAAAGAGACACTGGAGTTGGCAGCAGGAGCCCAAAAATTGGCTGAATGACACCCTGGAGTTGCAAGCAGCAGGAGCCCAAACATAGCTTGAAAGAGACACTGGAGTTGGCAGCAGGAGCCCAAAAATTGGCTGAATGACACCCTGGAGTTGCAAGCAGCAGCAGCCCAAACATTGGCTGAAAGAGACACTGAAGTTGGCAGCAGGAGCCCAAAAATTGGCTGAATGACACCCTGGAGTTGCAAGCAGCAGCAGCAGGAGCCCAAACATAGCTTGAAAGAGACACTGGAGTTGGCAGCAGGAGCCAAACATTGTCTGAATGACACCCTGGAGTTGCAAGCAGCAGCAGCAGGAGCCCAAACATAGCTTGAAAGAGACACTGGAGTTGGCAGCAGGAGCCCAAAAATTGGCTGAATGACACCCTGGGGTTGCAAGCAGCAGCAGAAGCAGCCCATACATAGCTTGAAAGACACACTGGAGTTGGCAGCAGGAGCCCAAAAATTGGCTAAATGACACCCTGGAGTTGCAAGCAGCAGCAGCAGCCCAAACATAGCTTGAAAGACACACTGGAGTTGGCAGCAGGAGCCCAAAAATTGGCTGAATGACACACCCTGGAGTTGGCAGCAGCAGCAGCAGGAACCCAAAAATTGGCCTAAAGACACACCGGAGTTGGCAGCAGCAGCAGCAGGAGCCCAAACATTGCTTGAAAGAGACACTGGAGTTGGCAGCAGGAGCCCAAAAATTGGCCTAAAGACACACTGGAGTTGGCAGCAGCAGCAGCGCAAATATTGCCTGAAAGACACACTCTGGACTTGGCAGCAGCATAGGGAGCCCATATATTGCCTGAAAAACACATTGGACTTGGCAGCAGCATAGAGAGCTCAGATATTGCCTGAAAGATACACCCAGGAGTTGGCAGCAGCATTAGGAGCCCATATATTGCCTGAAAGACACACCCTGGAGTTTGCAGCAGCATGAAGAGAACATATACAGATTTTCGGCACATATATCTTATCCGAAGAATATTAATAAAAAATAAGACTAACGTAAAGCATTTTCTCAATAATTACTTGTGGTCTGATGCGGAGGAATGTCTGTAACTGGAGAGCAGCACCTTAAATCTGTTTTGCTCTATCCATATTTCTTTAGTGTTGGTCTGGCCCATGATCAATCTACTCTAATGCATCAGGCATTGGTGGGTGGAAATCTTGGCTGATCCATGCCCGATTCATTTCCACGCAGGCCATTTCCACGGAGCCCAAAAATTGGCTGAATGACACCCTGGAGTTGCAAGCAGCAGCAGAAGCAGCCCATACATAGCTTGAAAGACACACTGGAGTTGGCAGCAGGAGCCCAAAAATTGGCTAAATGACACCCTGGAGTTGCAAGCAGCAGCAGCAGCCCAAACATAGCTTGAAAGACACACTGGAGTTGGCAGCAGGAGCCCAAAAATTGGCTGAATGACACACCCTGGAGTTGGCAGCAGCAGCAGCAGGAACCCAAAAATTGGCCTAAAGACACACTGGAGTTGCCAGCAGCAGCAGCAGGAGCCCAAACATTGCTTGAAAGAGACACTGGAGTTGGCAGCAGGACCCCAAAAATTGGCCTAAAGACACACCCTGGAGTTGGCAGCAGCAGCAGCAGCAGCAGGAGCCCAAAAATTGTCCTAAAGACACACTGGAGTTGGCAGCAGCAGCATGAGCCCAAACATTGGCTGAAAGAGACACTGGAGTTGGCAGCAGCAGCAGGAGGAGCCCAAACATTGCTTGAAAGAGACACTGGAGCTGGCAGCAGCAGCAGGAGCCCAAACATTGCTTGAAAGAGACACTGGAGTTGGCAGCAGGAGCCCAAACATTGCTTGAAAGAGACACTGGAGTTGGCAGCAGGAGCCCAAAAATTGGCCTAAAGACACACTGGAGTTGGCAGCAGCAGCAGCGCAAATATTGCCTGAAAGACACACTCTGGACTTGGCAGCAGCATAGGGAGCCCATATATTGCCTGAAAAACACATTGGACTTGGCAGCAGCATAGAGAGCTCAGATATTGCCTGAAAGATACACCCAGGAGTTGGCAGCAGCATTAGGAGCCCATATATTGCCTGAAAGACACACCCTGGAGTTTGCAGCAGCATGAAGAGAACATATACAGATTTTCGGCACATATATCTTATCCGAAGAATATTAATAAAAAATAAGACTAACGTAAAGCATTTTCTCAATAATTACTTGTGGTCTGATGCGGAGGAATGTCTGTAACTGGAGAGCAGCACCTTAAATCTGTTTTGCACTATCCATATTTCTTTAGTGTTGGTCTGGCCCATGATCAATCTACTCTAATGCATCAGGCATTGGTGGGTGGAAATCTTGGCTGATCCATGCCCGATTAATTTCCACGCAGGCCAGTCTCTCAAAAAAACATTTTTCCAGTGTACTGGAGCACATTGAATTGCTCTCATCAGAGCATCACTTACGCACATCTAAGAGTTTCATCACTTTGTTCCTGTTAAAGTCTTCAGGGCCTAGTTACTACTTAGTGAAAGGCCATAGATAGTTACACACCTGCTGCTGTTATCGACCAATCCTGCTTTAAGTGTAGTGTAGCGTTTTGTCCTCCCCTCATATATGCACTAAGTATGTCAGGCAGAGAAGTGCCAGGATGGGCACAGATAAGTTGCAGAGGCCTAAATTCATCAAGCAGAGGTTGCAGCAGACTAGGTGTGAGTGGCAGCAGGAGTCTCAGTGAGAGGCCTGATCTCCCGGTATTAGCTAGTGGTCGTGTCTTGACCAGCAACCCATCTGCCATCATCCATTGGTTAACACAATCATCCACTGCATCACAAGTGACATCTGACCCCCCCAGTCAACTGTCGGTTATATCTTATGCCTTGGGTTCAGCTCCTCTATTCAGTGAGGACGATCTGATGATCAGCAGCTACTGCCCAGCCAAAGAGTGGAGGAGACACTCGCCGCTTCTTCCACTAGGCTGGCAAGTAGTGATGAGGAGAGTGGCGTGGGAGGTAGTGTTGCAAGCGTTTTGGCTTCTTAAGCAGACACTGTTGAGGAAGCTGAGGAGGACATCAGTGAGTTTTGAGGGCACTTTTAAAGGCTTGGAGTGATGGAGAGTGACAGATTAGTAACATATTAGTAACATAGTAACATATTAGTAACATATTAGTAACATAGTAACATATTAGTAACATAGTAACACATTAGTAACACATTAGTAACATAGTAACATTAGTATCATAGTAACACATTAGTAACATAGTAACACATTAGTAACATAGTAACATATTAGTAACATAGTAACATATTAGTAACATAGTAACATATTATTAACATATTTGTAATTAGTAACATATTTGTAATTAGTAACATAGTAACATATTAGGCCTCAATTCATCAAGCAGAGGTCTCACCAGACTAGGGGTGAGTGGCAGCAGGAGTCTCAGTGAGAGGCCTGATCTCCCGGTATCAGTTAGCGGCCGTGTCTTGACCAGCAACCCATCTGCCGTCATCCATTGCTTAACACGATCATCCACTTAACATGGCTATATGAAAGATGTGTAGGCAGAAGGCGAAGTGTGGCCAGGGTCCCAATGTTGGACCCACAGCCCTACATCACCATTTGCAGCGTCACCATAAAGCGGCCTGGGAGAGTTGGCTCCAAAGTGGTGGTCCAGCCTGCTGCATTACCCAGTGGCACGCCGCTCTCTGTTCCAGCCAGCCAAGGCTCCACCCCCTCCTGTGTGTCATACCCATCCTCTGTTGCTCCAGATGCTCCTCCTCCTCTTAATCTGAGTCAGTCATTCCGCCAGCAATCTATTGGCCAAGCGATGTCCAAGAGACAACAGTATGTGCCCACTCATCCAACGTGCAGAAGCTAAATGTGCTCCTGTATAAGTTGCTGGTGCTGCAGTCCCTCCCTTTTGAGGTGGTGGACCTTTCAGAGAACTGATGGCTTGTGCCGAGCCGAGGTGGAGAGTCCCATGCTGTCATTTCTTTGCGAAGAAGGCAGTACCAGCCCTGTACAATTTTGTTGAACAGAAGGTGGGCCAGTCCTTTAGCCTGTCAGTGTGTACCAAAATGCACGGCAGTGCCTACGTCTGGAGCTGTAACTACGGTCAGGGACAATACATATCCTTTAAGCACCACTGGGTGATTGTGATTCCTGCACAACCACAACAGCAACTTGGACAGGTCCCTCCGCTGTGGCCTCCACGCTCCTAGGCCATTGTGCCTGTGACAGTGCACTTGCACTTAGCAATGGTGTCACAGAAAAAAGTGCCTAATTGACAATTACATATTAATTGTTAACATTTATCTTATTTGAACACATTTATAATAATAACATATAATAATATATAACATAATAACAATAACATATAAAATGTATCCAATTTTTTTTTTTTGGTTAATTTTGTATTAATATTTTGAATTTTTTAAACGCTGTTCTTCACATGGTTTGCCTTGAGCCACACATGGGAGGAACTGCTAAAAATCATAAATCTCCACCCAAACTGCAAATGGGAACCATGGTGACTGACAATGGGAAGAACATCTTGCCTGCGCTGCGACAAGGAAGCCTGAGCCATGCGCCCTGTATGCCACACGTGTTCATCCTAGTTGTCAAGCATTTTCTGAAGTCTTCCCCCCAGCTGCAAGACATGCTAACAATGGGAAGGAAACTTTGCATGCACTTCAGCCACTCCTACACCGCCAAGCACACCCTTCTTGAGCTACAGCGTCAGAACGGTATCCCCCCACATAGTCTGATTTGCGATGTTTCCACCCTCCATATGTTGGATCGACTATACGAACTGAGAAAAGCCATCACTGTTTTCTTGATGGTCCAAGCGGATAGGGGGACTCCCCTGTGTAACTTCAATGTTAACCAGTGGCAGCTCATACGTGACACCTGTCATTTGCTCAGGCCCTTTGAGGAGGCCAATTATTAGTCAGTCGCCAGGACTATGGGATGAACGATGTGATTCCACTGCTTCATGTACTACAACACATGTTGGAAACCATGGCTGGCCAGGGCACTGGAGACATGGCGCCTACATTTCACAGCCACATGAAGCCTGTGGGGGCTGAAGTGGAGGAGGAGGGGGTGGGGCACAGCGAAGCACAGTTTAGGTTTGACAAAATGGCCATTTTATCTAGTCATCTGACAGGAGAGGAGGAGCAGGAGCAGCCAGAGGAGCTAGAGGGTTGTGAGGAAGGCGAGACAGAGGACCCAGACACACCGTGGCAGTATGCTCCCTCTGAGTCACTTGCAGAAATGGCAGGAAGCATGCTCACGTGCTTGCGTAGTGACCGCAGAATTGTCTCCATTTGTCAGTGGGATGACTTCTGGCTCTCCACCTTATTGGACCCTCGCTACCGGCACAAAATGGGGGCATTTTCTTACACCCACTTAGAGGGAGGACAAACTGACCTACTACAGAGACATTCTACGTAGTCAGTTGGCCGATGCCTATCTGCATGGCCGATGCCATGGTCCATACTGTGATGCCCAGCGGGACACCAGCCTTCTGTAAGCAGGCAACCCCCAATCTCCATCGCCGCTTCTGCCTATAGTCAAGCCCCGGTTTGCCGGGACGCTAGGTACGCCTCACCGGACATGGTTGCCCCCAGGTCTTAATAGGCGCAAAGGATGGCCGCTTACGGTGAAGGCCGATGAACCACGAGGGTATCCCGAAGCCGAGGTCGTTCACAGGTAGTCAATCCGGAGGGTCAGAGTACAGGGATGAGACAGGTGCGTAGTCAGGAGCAGCCAAAGGGTCAAGCCGGGAGGTCAGAGATCGCAGGGTATCCAGAGGGGCAGGCAGGTTCATGGTCAGACAAAGCAGAGGTCGGTACAGGCAGCAGACAGGAATGGTCGATCAAGCTGGGTCGGAATCAGATAACAACTAACAGAATCACACTCTAATCACAAGCGACCCGCATAGTGAGGCTAATCATGAGCAGCAGAAAGACCTGGAGCAGGCCCTGAACCAGCAGGTAGTGTCATACCTTGACATGACCATGCCAATGCACCTTGAGGACCCGCTGGACTTCTGGGCAGCCAAACTTGACTTGTGGCCGCAACTGGCAGAGTTTGCCCTGGGAAAGCTGTCCTGCCCAGCGAGTAGTGTGCCATCTGAGCGGGTGTTTAGTGCGGCGGGGGCCATAGTCATGCCAAGGAGAACTCGTCTGTCCACGAAAAATGTGGAGAGACTCACCTTTGTGAAGATGAATCAGGCATGGTTCAGCCAGGATTTCCAGCCACCAATGGCTGATCCATGGTAGTAGCTGAAGCATGGTAGCTCCTTATGCTGCTGCCAACTCCAGGGTGCGTCTTTCAGGCAATATATGGGCTCCCTATGCTGCTGCCAACTCCTGGGTGTGTCTTTCAGGCAATATATGGGCTCCCTATGCTGCTGCTGCCGGCTCATATGTGTGTCTTTCAGGCAATATATGGGCTCCTAATGCTGCTGCTGCCAACTCCAATGTGAGCACTCTTAAAAGACACATGCTAGCATATCTGGGATGCCCCCCGGTTAAAGGCAATGGCTGCTGGCAATTTGACAACATGACTTTCTTTACAAAATGCAACCGGTTAATAGACAGGTACTCTTGAAATATTAATGCTAGTGCTTGGGATGCCCCCTGCTCACATACAGAGGTGGCCTCCCTTGATTGTGGAAAAGTGACGTTAATTATAAAATGCAAGCAGTTATTAGACAGGTAGTCTTGAAATATTTATGCTAGTGTTTGGGTTGCCCAGTGGCAAATGTGCAAACATGGAATGCACAGTGCCCAGGGGTTTTTACAGCAGACACAAAAACAATTAAAACTGTGCTCTAGTTAGATGAAATCCCCTTTAAGAGCTGCTTGTGTGTAACAGATAGGGTTAAATGTGCAAACATGGCATGCACAGTGCCCAGGGGTTTTTACAGCAGACACAAAAACAATTCAAACTGTAATCTAGTTAGAAGAAATCCCCTTTCAGAGCTGCTTGTGTGTAACAGACAGGGTCAAATGTGCTGATATGGGATGCCCAGTGGCCTGGGGTTTTTACAGCAGACACAAAAACAATTCAAGCTGTGCTCTAGATAGAAGAAATCCGCTTTAACACCCGCTTGTGTGTAACAGATAGGGTCAAATGTGCTAATATGGGATGCCCTGTGGGCAGGGGTTTTTACAGCAGACACAAAAACAATTCAAACTGTAATGTAGTTAGATGAAATTCGCTTTCAGAGCTGCTTGTGTGTAACAGATAGGATCAAATGTGCTAATATGGGATGCCCTGTGGGCAGGGGGTTTTACAGCAGACACAAAAACAATTAAAACTGTAATCTAGTTAGAAGAAATCCCCTTTAACAGCTGCTTGTGTGTAACAGATAGGGTCAAATGTGCTAATATGGGATGCCCTGTGGGCAGCGGTTTTTACAACAGACACAAAAACTATTAAAACTGTAATCTAGTTAGAAGAAATCCCCTTTAACAGCTGCTTCTGTGTAACAGATAGGGTCAAATGTGCTAATATGGGATGCCCTGTGGGCAGGGTTTTTTACAGCAGACACAAAAACAATTCAAACTGTAATCTAGTTAGAAGAAATCCCCTTTAACAGCTGCTTGTGTGTAACAGATAGGGTCAAATGTGCTAATATGGGATGCCCATTGGCCTGGGGTTTTTACAGGACGCAAAAAAACTATTCAAAATGCATTATATTAATAAAACAGAGCCTGTAGAAGCTGCTTTAGTATAACAGATAGGGTGAAATGTGCCGGTTTGGGATACCTTGCGGCCTGGTGTTTTTAAAGGACACACAAAACCAATTCAAAATGCAATATATTAATAAAACAGAGCCTGTAGAAGCTGCTTTAGTACAAAAGATAGGGTGAAATGTGCTGGTTTGGGATACCCTGCGGCCTGTTTTTTTAAATATGGGATGCCCTGTGGGCAGGGGTTTTTACAGCAGACACAAAAACAATTCAAACTGTAATGTAGTTAGATGAAATTCGCTTTCAGAGCTGCTTGTGTGTAACAGATAGGATCAAATGTGCTAATATGGGATGCCCTGTGGGCAGGGGGTTTTACAGCAGACACAAAAACAATTAAAACTGTAATCTAGTTAGAAGAAATCCCCTTTAACAGCTGCTTGTGTGTAACAGATAGGGTCAAATGTGCTAATATGGGATGCCCTGTGGGCAGCGGTTTTTACAACAGACACAAAAACTATTAAAACTGTAATCTAGTTAGAAGAAATCCCCTTTAACAGCTGCTTCTGTGTAACAGATAGGGTCAAACGTGCTAATATGGGATGCCCTGTGGGCAGGGTTCTTTACAGCAGACACAAAAACAATTCAAACTGTAATCTAGTTAGAAGAAATCCCCTTTAACAGCTGCTTGTGTGTAACAGATAGGGTCAAATGTGCTAATATGGGATGCCCATTGGCCTGGGGTTTTTACAGGACGCAAAAAAACTATTCAAAATGCATTATATTAATAAAACAGAGCCTGTAGAAGCTGCTTTAGTATAACAGATAGGGTGAAATGTGCCGGTTTGGGATACCTTGCGGCCTGGTGTTTTTAAAGGACACACAAAACCAATTCAAAATGCAATATATTAATAAAACAGAGCCTGTAGAAGCTGCTTTAGTACAAAAGATAGGGTGAAATGTGCTGGTTTGGGATACCCTGCGGCCTGTTTTTTTTAAAGGACACACAAAACCAATTCAAAATGCAATATATTAATAAAACAGAGCCTGTAGAAGCTGCTTTAGTATAACAGATAGGGTGAAATGTGCCGGTTTGGGATACCCTGCGGCCTGGTGTTTTTACAGGACGCAGAAAACCAATTCAAAATGCAATATATTAATAAAACAGAGCCTGTAGAAGCTGATTTAGTAAAACAGATAGGGTGAAATGTGCTGGTTTGGGATGCCCATGTGGCCTGGTGTTTTTACAGGACAAACAAAACCAATTCAAAATGCAATATATTAATAAAACAGAGCCTTTAGAAGCTGATTTAGTATAACAGATAGGGTGAAATGTGCTGGTTTGGGATACCCTGCGGCCTTGTGTTTTTACAGGACGCAAAAAAAAAAAAATCAAAATGCAATATATTAATAAAACAGAGCCTGTAGAAGCTGCTTTAATATAACAGGGTGAAATGTGCTGGTTTGGGATGCCCATGTGGCCTGGTGTTTTTACAGGACACACAAAACCAATTCAAAATGCAATGTATTAATAAAACAGAGCCTGTAGAAGCTGCTTTAGTATAACAGATAGGGTGAAATGTGCTGGTTTGGGATACCCTGCAGCCTGGTGTTTTTACAAGATGCACAAAACCAATTCAAAATGCAATATATTAATAAAACAGAGCCTGCAGAAGCTGATTTAGTATAACAGATAGGGTGAAATTTGCTGGTTTGGGATACCCTGCAGCCTGGTGTTTTTACAGGACACACAAAACCAATTCAAAATGCAATATATTAATATAACAGAGCCTGTAGAAGCTGATTTAGTATAACAGATAGGGTGAAATGTGCGGGTTTGGGATACCCTGCGGCCTGGTGTTTTTACAGGACGCACAAAACCAATTCAAAATGCAATGTATTAATAAAACAGAGCCTGTAGAAGCTGCTTTAATATAACAGGGTGAAATGTGCTAGTTTGGGATACCCTGCGGCCTGGTGTTTTTACAGGACGCAAAAAAAACAATTCAAAATGCAATGTATTAATAAAACAGAGCCTGTAGAAGCTGCTTTAGTATAACAGATAGGGTGAAATGTGCCGGTTTGGGATACCCTGTGGCCTGGTGTTTTTACAGGATGCACAAAACCAATTCAAAATGCAATATATTAATAAAACAGAGCCTGTAGATGCTGATTTAGTATAACAGATAGGGTGAAAAGTGCTGGTTTGGGATGCCCATGTGGCCTGGTGTTTTTACAGGACAAACAAAACGAATTCAAAATGCAATATATTAAAAAAACAGAGCCTTTAGAAGCTGATTTAGTATAACAGATAGGGTGAAATGTGCTGGTTTGGGATACCCTGCGGCCTGGTGTTTTTACAGGACGCAAAAAAACAAATCAAAATGCAATATATTAATAAAACAGAGCCTGTAGAAGCTGCTTTAATATAACAGGGTGAAATGTGCTGGTTTGGGATGCCCATGTGGCCTGGTGTTTTTACAGGACACACAAAACCAATTCAAAATGCAATGTATTAATAAAACAGAGCCTGTAGAAGCTGCTTTAGTATAACAGATAGGGTGAAATGTGCTGGTTTGGGATACCCTGCGGCCTGGTGTTTTTACAGGACCCAAAAAAACAAATCAAAATGCAATATATTGATAAAACAGAGCCTGTAGAAGCTGATTTAGTATAACAGATAGGGTGAAATGTGCTGGTTTGGGATGCCCATGTGGCCTGGTGTTTTTACAGGACAAACAAAACCAATTCAAAATGCAAAATATTAATAAAACAGAGCCTGTAGAAGCTGCTTTAGTATAACAGATAGGGTGAAATGTGCTGGTTTGGGATACCCTGCGGCCTGGTGTTTTTACAGGATGCAAAAAAACAAATCAAAATGCAATATATTGATAAAACAGAGCCTGTAGAAGCTGATTTAGTATAACAGATAGGGTGAAATGTGCTGGTTTGGGATGCCCATGTGGCCTGGTGTTTTTACAGGACAAACAAAACCAATTCAAAATGCAATGTATTAATAAAACAGAGCCTTTAGAAGCTGATTTAGTATAACAGATAGGGTGAAATGTGCTGGTTTGGGATACCCTGCGGCCTGGTGTTTTTACAGGACTCCAAAAAAAATTAAAAATGCAATATATTAATAAAACAGAGCCTGTAGAAGCTGATGTAGTATAACAGATAGGGTGAAATGTGCCGGTTTGGGATACCCACGTGGCCTGGTGTTTTTACAGGACAAACAAAACCAATTCAAAATGCAATGCATTAATAAAACAGAGCCTTTAGAAGCTGATTTAGTATAACAGATAGGGTGAAATGTGCTGGTTTGGGATACCCTGCGGCCTGGTGTTTGTACAGGACAAACAAAACCAATTCAAAATGCAATGTATTAATAAAACAGAGCCTGTAGAAGCTGATTTAGTATAACAGATAGGGTGAAATGTGCTGGTTTTGGATACCCTGCAGCCTGGTGTTTTTACAAGATGCACAAAACCAATTCAAAATGCAATATATTAATAAAACAGAGCCTTTAGAAGCTGATTTAGTATAACAGATGGGGTGAAATGTGCTAGTTTGGGATACCCTGCGGCCTGGTGCTTTTACAGGACGCAAAAAAACAAATCAAAATGCAATATATTAATAAAACAGAGCCTGTAGAAGCTGATTTAGTATAACAGATAGGGTGAAATGTGCTGGTTTGGAAAGCCCATGTGGCCTGGTGTTTTTACAGGACACACAAAACCAATTCAAAATGCAATGTATTAATAAAACACAGCCTGTGGAAGCTGCTTTAGTATAACAGATAGGGTGAAATGTGCTGGTTTGGGATACCCTGCAGCCTGGTGTTTTAACAAGATGCACAAAACCAATTCAAAATGCAATATATTAATAAAACAGAGCCTGCAGAATCTGATTTAGTATAACAGATAGGGTGAAATGTGCTGGTTTGGGATACCCTGCAGTCTGGTGTTTTTACAGGACGCACAAAACCAATTCAAAATGCAATATATTAATATAACAGAGCCTGTAGAAGCTGATTTAGTATAACAGATAGGGTGAAATGTGCGGGTTTGGGATACCCTGCGGCCTGGTATTTTTACAGGACGCACAAAACCAATTCAAAATGCAATGTATTAATAAAACAGAGCCTGTAGAAGCTGCTTTAATATAACAGGGTGAAATGTGCTAGTTTGGGATACCCTGCGGCCTGGTGTTTTTACAGGATGCAAAAAAACAATTCAAAATGCAATATATTAATAAAACAGAGCCTGTAGAAGCTGCTTTAGTAGAACAGATAGGGTGAAATGTGCTGGTTTGGGATACCCTGCGGCCTGATGTTTTTACAGGACGCCAAAAAAAATTCAAAATGCAATATATTAATAAAACAGAGCCTGTAGAAGCTGATTTAGTATAACAGATAGGGTGAAATGTGCTGGTTTGGGATGCCCACGTGGCCTGGTGTTTTTACAGGATGCACAAAACCAATTCAAAATGCAATGTATTAATAAAACAGAGCCTTTAAAAGCTGATTTAGTATAACAGATAGGGTGAAATGTGCTGGCTTGGGATACCCTGCAGCCTGGTGTTTTTACAGGACGCAAAAAAACAAATCAAAATGCAATATATTAATAAAACAGAGCCTGTAGAAGCTGCTTTAGTATAACAGATAGGGTGAAATGTGCTGGTTTGGGATACCCTGCGACCTGGTGTTTTTACAGGATGCACAAAACCAATTCAAAATGCAATATATTAATAAAACAGAGCCTGCAGAAGCTGATTTAGTATAACAGGTAGGGTGAAATGTGCTGGTTTGGGATACCCTGCGGCCTGGTGTTTTTACAGGATGCAAAAAAACAATTCAAAATGCAATATATTAATAAAACAGAGCCTGTAGAAGCTGATTTAGTATAACAGATAGGGTGAAATGTGCTGGTTTGGGATACCCTGCGGCCTGGTGTTTTTACAGGACGCAAAACAAAATTCAAAATGCAATATATTAATAAAACAGAGCCTGCAGAAGCTGATTTAGTATAACAGATAGGGTGAAATGTGCTGGTTTGGGATACCCTGCGGCCTGGTGTTTTTACAGGATGCAATAAACCAATTCAAAATGCAATATATTAATAAAACAGAGCCTGTAGAAACTGATTTAGTATAACAGATAGGGTGAAATGTGCTGGTTTGGGATACCCTGCGGCCTGGTGTTTTTACAGGATGCAATAAACCAATTCAAAATGCAATATATTAATAAAACAGAGCTTGTAGAAGCTGCTTTAGTATAACAGATCGGGTGAAATGTGCTGGTTTGGGATACCCTGCGGCCTGGTGTTTTTACAGGACGCAAAAAATCAATTCAATATGCAATATATTAATAAAACAGAGCCTTTAGATGCTGATTTAGTATAACAGGGTGAAATGTGCTGGTTTGGGATACCCTGCGGCCTGGTGTTTTTACAGGACGCAAAAAATCAATTCAAAATGCAATATATTAATAAAACAGAGCCTGTAGATGCTGATTTAGGATAACAGATAGGGTGAAATGTGCTGCTTTGGGATACCATGTGGCCTGGTGTTTTTTCAGGACGCACAAAACCAATTCAAAATGCAATATATTAATAAAACAGAGCCTTTAGAAGCTGATTTAGTATAACAGATAGGGTGAAATGTGCTGGTTTGGGATACCCTGCGGCCTGGTGTTTTTACAGGACGCAAAAAATCAATTCAAAATGCAATATATTAATAAAACAGAGCCTGTAGATGCTGATTTAGGATAACAGATAGGGTGAAATGTGCTGCTTTGGGATACCCTGTGGCCTGGTGTTTTTTCAGGACGCACAAAACCAATTCAAAATGCAATATATTAATAAAACAGAGCCTTTGAAAGCTGATTTAGTATAACAGATAGGGTGAAATCTGCTGGTTTTCGATACCCTGCAGCCTGGTGTTTTTACAGGACGCACAAAACCAATTCAAAATGCAATATATTAATAAAACAGAGCCTGTAGAAGCTGCTTTAGTATAACAGATAGTGTGAAATGTGCTGAAATATGCCCATGTGGGCTGGGGTTTTTACAGCATACAAAAAAAATTAAAACTAATCGAGTTATAAGAAATGCTTGTGTGTAACAGATAGGGTTAAATATGCCACTGCCAAGATGGGATGCACAGTGGCCAGGAATATTTACAGCACAAAAAAAAGCAATTGAAAACTGATCTGGCAAATTAAGTGAAGTGAAAATAAAAAAAAAGTTTCCCTGTCACTTTCTCTGCTGTCCCTGCCTGGATCGTTCCCGATTTTTCCCTATCTTTCCCTGGCTCTCCCTGGCACTGTGTGGGTCTCTGTGGGTCTTCCTGACTCTCCCTGCCTGTCTGTAAGTCTCTCCCTGTCTGCAGCAACCTCCGTTCTGTCTGCAATGCAAGGCTGAAATGCACACAAGCAAGATGGCTGCCGTTTATATAGCACTGTGACGTCACCGGGCTTCCTGGCTGCTGATAGGCTGCATGTGACCTTCCCTTGATAACTTGGCCCAAGGGATATGTCCAGACATGTGCATCCACCATTTTACAATGGCTGTAATTGAAATAAATGGAGTTTAAAGGAAAACTTCGATCGATCGAATCGCGGGGAAATTCAGATTCGTTCAGAATCAAATTTTTCCTGAAATTCGGAACAAATTCGGGTTCATCCGAATCGATTCGCTCATCTCTAATTATTACTTCAGCCTGAATTTAACGTTATCCCTGTGCTGCCTGCCTGGCCTCTGTATTGGACAGTATGTCCATTATCTGTCAATGTGCTATGAAACTGAAGCTAGGTCTGGGCTACACTGCTATATATCCAAGTTCTTATCCACCAGTTCTGTCAGGTATAAGTCATGAGAAATACATTTACTTCAGTTTCTGACTCTGGCAGGGCACGTGATTCTGCATGTATATAGAAAATAGCCTTGTACATCTTGCAAAGAAGATTCATAATAACATTGTTAATTTAATATATTCTGTCTGTAATACTTAACACAGTGAGGAGCAATACAAAATTTGGATTTTATAATGTTACCACTTGTGATTTTCCAAATACAGATGGGCATCAGTGGTTCATTTTTGTTATCCAGTACACAAATTATAAAACCTTAATTTTGCTTTTCTATGTTAATATAAAATACACTAGACACAAGATGGTGTAAGCTTTTGCAAGCTTTTTGGAACCTCCAGTCAGCCCTATATCCCCCTGTTCTAAGCCTGATTTGGGCTTCAAAATAATAAAACAACTCACCTAATCACCGCAATCCTCCCCTGATGCTGGTGGGGCTCTGCATGGCAGCTATGGATATTAGTGAAAGACTAGTACAGTCACACTTCTGCAGGGAATTGGGTGACCAACCTGACACTCAAGGTCCCAGCTACAGTTGCCCCGCAGATTGCCTGCTCCACTGGTGTTTTTTCATGTTGTCTGCCCAAATTAGATGTAGCACAGGAGGAGATAGGGTTGGGGCGAATTGTTATAAAATGCTTGGACTTCCTCTTATATATTATAAGGCAACATTTTGTGAAAATAAGCTCCAGCTAGTCCTAGTGATTCACCAAGCCCTTGCTCTCTTGCTGTCTCTCAGACTGCCAGCAGCATCCCTAGATCCCACCTCTGATTGGCTAGTGTCCACATAAGGCCTCCTCTTCTCAAGACTCTCATGCCCGTTATAGAGTGTGTATATACTAACATATTCCGTAAATACCTTCAATTTCAATTTTGTGCTTCAGTGTTACAGATAACAGAGTTAATCATTTTTAACAACGGCTGCTGCTAATCTTGAGGATACCACTGCAATATTGATTTAATCAAGTCATTTTACAAACAGTTTCAAAAGAACAATATTAGAAGCGGCACTGAAATGACGCATCGTTACATCACATCTGATTAAACTGGAGGCAGCTTCCTGTAATGATGCCGTCTGTTATTGCTTAATTGATTCACAGATTAATATTTTATGGAGCATAACAATGTGCAGAATTGTGGTGATTTTCTAATCATCACAGAATACATAAACACTGAAAATCATCAATGATTGATGATGGTCATGACTTTTACTGTTTCAGAATTCTAATTATTAAAATGTATAATATATATATTAGCAATATATATATATATATATATATATATATATATATATATACAAAATAGCAGTGAGTTTAAAAAAAGGAGATATAGCACAAAATCATTATAATAACTTTTTCCTTAAATGCAATTTTATTCCAAATCAAAACAATAACAAATATTAGGCCATGTCTGCATTTTTCATTAGAGCTTCCCAAAAGCCATGCTTGCCGCCCCTGGAGTCTAAAAGACAAAAAAACTCCAAGCATGTAACCAGTAATCTTGACATTCCCGGCGTCTCTCACAATGCTGAAGCTGTCTGCAGCTGCATCCCATCCTTCCCAGAAGCTCTGGTGTACTCCCACCCCCAGACATTTTAATAGGCTGGACAGGAATGCCCCCCACAATACAGAGAAACTGCAGATGCAGTCATGTAAGCTGGCATTTTTTAGATCAGTCAATCAGTGAGCTCAAAAATTCTTTGTGGGAGTGGCCTTCATGATGGAAAACGCAATTTCCTTAGCCACTACCGAGCCATCTACAGTGCACAAAGTTCTCAGCCATAGATAGATGGTGGGCAGGGGGGAACAGGGGCCTAGCAAGGGTTTTTAAAAACACAAAAATCTAATGTACAGCCTGTGTCCACTTTAATTCCACTTTAAATTACTAAACTAATATTTAGCGGCATAACCATTGATTCTGAGAATGGCTTGACATTTGTGTTTCTGTAGCCATATTCTGGCACCTCTGAACAAGTATTTGCCTCATAAACCACATATTTTTTTGTCACCCCATGAGTGCTCCATGAGATTAAGGTCAGTGGATTGGGCTGGCCACTGTCATGGACTTCTCATCTGAGAAATCCCAATAGTAGTAATGACCAGAGTTAGACCGAGAGACAGAGGCAGATATGCGAAAAACCGTGTTTAATAATAACAAACAGTGAGCACACATCAATCAAGCTGCTATATACATATATACATAGATAAATCAGGAATCATGAAACACACTAAGATTGCTTTGAAATCAGAAAACATACGTGCTAGAAGTTCAAAGTCCAACAATGGCTATGACTGAGGCTAAGACAAAAGTTCAGGGTACAGAGTTCAGGTTACAGCGTTCCTGGGTTCAGGTTCAAAGACAGATTAATGCTGATCAGCTGAGGCCATGTGCTGACCAGCTTATATAGGCCAGGAAAACCCACAGGTGCTGGCTGATTAACACACCTCGGCAGGACAGAGCCATCTGCTGGTGGAGCAGCATAATGCAGAGGAAATCAGGCTGTGGAGGAACTCCAGACCTGACAGCCACTTCTTTACCTCAGTCTTAAAACCAAGATGTTGTTCGCTTACTGGTGGGTCATAGGAGAACAAAATCTAAAGTATTTTAATATATTCAAACTGATCCATGATCCATTGTATGAGATAATCAGGCCCAACACCATGGTATGAGAAACATCCCCATATCATGATTTTAGCACCACCATGCCTTACTGTCTATTATAGCTTGAATGTAGTGCTTGGGAGTCATTTGAAATACTGTCACTAGACCCAAAAAGAACTTTGCAGGGTATGTTAGCTTGACTTAATTGTCTTCTTATTGTAATAGTACTCACTCGTAAATTCAGAGCTTCTTTTATTTTTATAGATAATCACTAGATGATCCTATGCCTTTTTGGCTATTCATCAGTCCACTGGAACAGTAGTTCCCCACTACCTTCCACGTCTTTTTTGGTTTCAATTTAAGGCATTTGAGATCATTTTAGCTTAGCAGTCTATTTCTTGGAAGAGCCAGGAGACCTAAAGAGCAACTGTGGACATAAGGCTTGATTCAGAGCCCTTTCTTGCCATTTTTTTGCGTAAAAATTTCTGTTCTTGTCCATTTTTCCACCTCGCCTAAATCAACAGAGCCTTTTATTTCTGCGAGAATTTTCAAGTGAAATGTTTGAATTTGTGTGCGATTTTTTGTTTGATAGCAAGACCTCCAAAAAAACGCAGAGAAAGGAGCTCTGAATCAAGCCTATAGTCCCTGATCCCAATGCTTCCCTTGCTATTGCCCATCATTATTGTGCCTCTATTTAATTACCTTTTACTTCCGTTCTATCATCATCATCATCAGATAGCAATGAGGGCCACATGTCAGGCCAAGGGTTGAGCATGTGTGCTCTACATGTCAGAAAGCCAAGCTTTTGGAGAGATAATTATAATTTTCTAGTTCAACTTCATTCAACAAGGGACTGGAAACAGTACAGCAGTCACACCTCCTTCAAAAGCATTTTGGTCATTTTGGGTTCAACATGCCCCTTTTCTTTGTCACAGTGGTGGATTACTGTTAGAACTTCCTGCTGAAATTGAAGCAAAATCACAATATTGGCAAATGTATTGATGAAATGAGCCAAATCCAAACTACTTCCAATAACTCCACTATCCAAATATTATTATCCAATTTTATTATTAGTATATTAATATTTGTCTGAATCCTTGATTGACTGCACTGACATATAAAGCTGAAGTATCCAATGACCCATAATATGGGGGAACCAAAGCCCCTCCCCACAAGCATAAGAGCCCTCCATATTTATGCATTATAATGACATCATTAGGCCTCCTGGGCCAGAATAAGCAATGCAGGATCTGTCTTTACTTACCAGCATTCTCCATGAAAAGCATATTTGTTACTGATAGGGAGACGTTTCTATAACTAGCTGGCTGTAATATCAGCTTTTTATGCCAACATAGATTCTAAAGGAATCTTTCCGCAGACATTTTTATTTCCTTGTTGTTCACATAATAACATGAATTTATGCTCTGTGATAGATTAAAATCCTCTGCTCCAAAATGTGATGTGTTTGTAAAAATCTCATACCCTCATGCCTTTATTATTATAGTGCATGTCCTGAGCCCAAGGTTTATTAATTGATTTTTAATGCTTCATTTCTAATGGATATTTTTACTGGATGCTGCATTTCTTGGTGAAAAAAAAATCAATAACAATTAAATAATTCACTCCCCGAAAGAATACATTACCCACTAATGGCATCAACTCTAAATGAAATTCAAAATGGGTAATAATTTGATGTTTAGCTGGCAAATGTTTAGAGGCGCTTGCATAGACATCATAAATGTAGGAAAACTTTTTAAAACAGCATACTCTGTAAAGCAGACGGCAATAAAAGTACATGGATGAGATAATTTAGGTTCTCTAAAGGTAAGTTTCTTTAATTAATTCAAAAATATTAAGTAAGCCCAATTTTAGTCTTCTGGATGAATCTCAGTGTGTACGAAATCAATGATACCTGCTGGTGTGCATGGTGCCATCACATTGTGAAGGAATAATGGTTTGGGGAGGGTTTTACGGTCTGGGCCGCTTCCCGTGAAGGGATATCATAATGCCACAGTAAGCTATCATTTTTAAAGAATTTCTTACTTATAATTTTATATACACAATCTGGGTGGGACTTGTTTCTGCTTCAACATGACTATAAACCTGTATATATGGAAAAGCTTGTAAATGGTTAGCAATGTTTCTTTTTATCTCTTATCATTTATGCCAATATTTCTTCTACATTAAAAAGCGTAAGCAAGAAGGGTATCCATAGATTAGTATACCTTTTAATTATTCAGCATTATGGGGTCAACATCTTTAATATTTGTACTATATTGATGTTACTGAAGATGAGGCATTCATTGTTAGAGGAAAGTTGAGTTGGTGAAGCGTTTATGGTTTATTTTTTTACTTTACTTTTCAAAATTCAGTTGACCTCTTCAAGAAACATCATAGACATAATTGGCTTGATTCAGAGCCTCCCCCGATCTGACCTTATTTTGTTCCGTTTTTCATAAGTCCCGTTTTGATTCCGTTTGTCCCGGGGTTCTCACGTGATTCAGAGCCGCCGTCAGGAGACTTCCGTTAATGATCCGTTTCTGTGTCTTCAATCGGGAAGTGTTTTTTCCCCTCTCGGGTGCTTTCCGCGTCGTCGTGGGTTCCCTGCCCATTCACACTGACGTTCCGTTTTTGGGTCCTTTTTACTGCGTTTTCCAACGTAGCTTCTTCCCATCTGTTTCCGTTTCCAGCCTGATTCTGAATGTTTTTCAAAGTATACTTACATTTCCACGGATTTCCTGTTGACAATCTGGGTCCACGCAAGCGCACATCCCTAGTCCTCCCTCAAGCTTTCCGTATCCAACAAACTGTCACTTTTAGCTCCACCAAAACTTCCCTTCAAATTATATTCTTCTTCTTCTTCCCTGTCTTTAATGCTTACCTTAATGTCTTCTTCTTCTTCTTCTTCCTTGTCCCATATTTGGTGTATGATTAAAAAAAACAACTTACAAGGCTGGTGGCCATGCATTGTATGTCCCAAATGGGGCTCTTAGAGACTAGAATTAGTACTAGAGTTAGGACTGCACCTCACAGGGGCACCTTGGCGCTGGTGGTGCAGCTTAAGCATACTTCTGCAGATGTGTGTGACCGAGCCCCCTGTTTTTAACCTAGTTTAGAGACAGATTGTAGGTTGGTCAGCAAGCTAACTGCTTTGAGTGCTGTGGCTCCTTTAAGACTTTTGGCGGCCAACAGGGCGTCTGGGGCGCAACCTCCTCCCTGGGTCAAGCCACTCGTCAGCCTGTGAAGCTGTTTTGATCAAAAACACAAGGTTATTATTTACTCTTTGGCCCTCCTGAATGGCAGATTAGTTTAGGCTTGTATGCATCAAATCACTCACCTTCCCCAGGCACCTCTGGAGCTTGGCCTTGGCCCTCCACCATTCTTGTTGATGGTCCTGCGACGTCATCATCTAAAAATAAAAATTGTGCACAATATGTCTGTAGTGCATGTATCTGGACATGGGTAGGTTTGAGAGTCTTACCGGAGTCAGGTGGGAGTTGTGGCTGGTCGGACTCCCTGCCGTCGACTGTGCCCCCCCCCTGTACTGTCAGGTCCAGTGGCTGGTCGGAGTCGCTGGCAGAGGAGGGGGTGGGCGTTGGCAATGGCGTGGCACCACCTATACTTTCCCCAGTACCTCCCAACACTGGGCTGCGTCTTCTGGTCTGGGTGGGGCGGAACCTATAACTCCATTCCTGCACTGCAATATAAACACAACCAGCCATGGCCAGTGTGATTAGTGCATGTCATGTCCCAAGACTTACCTGGGAAGTGCTGGACAAAGAACCGCCTCACCCGGGGCATATGCCTCCTTTTCAAATCGGACCAGTGCTGGCCGATCTGGGTAAAAGTGTAGGTGGTGCCAGTCTTCCGGTCTATGGCTTCCACCACCGCCAGTGCCAACGTCCTCTTCTCAAAGTCGCACGGCAGGTAGTCATAACGGTTGCGCAGCATCATCTGTCCAAAAAAGCACAATGGCAGAGCATTAGTGACACTACTAGATTACACACTCTCATCCACTATCTAAATCAAGTTTCTGAGCCTCATTGCTACTCACATGGGCCTACTTAGCCTATCTGCCTCTAGGCTAGTGTGCTGCTGCGCACATGGCTCAAACTAACCTGTTCTAGTTGGTGCGGTTTGCAAGACAGTTTCTCCTCACTAATCAGGCCCTGCCATGGCTAATCTTTGTTGAGCGGCTTGTGCGCGCAAATAATCGCACGCTCTCCTACTCACCTCCATAATGATTTTGTCCTGCTCCTCGGTGTAGGTCGCGGGCGACATGTTTGGCTGTCTTCCTGAACAGGTTATGACGCGCTCCCGCAGGGCCGTGCGTGCGTGCGCACGCTGCCGCGCACGCCCTCACGGGCAAACTATTTAAAGATCAATGCACTCAGCTCTGTGTTGGTTACCATATCACTATGCCCAGGCCAAAAGGGAGCCGTCAGACCCCAAAAAGCCCAGAGCAACATGCTCGCCGCACAGAGAGCCATCAGGAACACCCACACACGACCAGGCACAGGAGCCGGACCGGACATGGGCCTAGTCAAAGGGGGGGATAAGCCAGCCACACAGGCTGCTCGGTCCAAACGCAGCAGCAAGGAGCCCTTGGCCCAGTCGCCCCCACCTGCTAAATCATCCAGGGCTCACAAGGGCCACAAATCTCGAGCCACCCTGCAGCCTCCACCTCCTCCACCCAGAAAGCATGTGGGTAGCTCCAGCCACACCACCAAGGGGAAGCGTAGGGCCCAAACCACTAGCCCACCCAGGCCAACCACCCCTCATCCTCGCCACTATGTCTCCCCAACTACCACCAGCCCGGAGTCAATTGGGAGCTCCACAGATGACAGCTCGACAGGTACCCTGCCATTATCACCTAGCACCCCCCACAGTCCATCACAGTCACCCATCAGCCCAAGAAAACAAAACTACTCCCCAGACAGCCAGCCATCAATGTCGTCTGCTGCCGGGGAGACCACACACCCATGTGGGCGGCAGCTGCGACGTGGCTCACTTACAGTCCGTTTCTGTGATGTTCAAAGCATGGCTGTAGCCACTGATGTTTGTGAGCACTATGATGCCCTATTTGGGCATCATTCACAGTCAACCCCAAAGTATGCCAAGCAAGAGATTTGGGAGAACATCTGCCGGCAAGTGAATAGTGTTGGGTCTGTGAGGAGGGATGTGGAGCAAATTAAACGTAAATTTGGGGACCTTAAATATTATGGGAAAAAAAAATGGACATGCGCCGCCAGCAGAGGTAACGCCAATTTAGCGTGTAAATGATTGGACAGGCTGCTTTGTAGCATGATGTAACACTTATTATGTGTGCTTTACTCTTCCCCAGACTGCAGACAGGGGGTGGTATCCCTATTAAAATCCTCCTTACCCCAGCGGAGGAGCATGTGTTGACCTTTATTCACCCGGCAACCCTTCAGGGCCTGCAAGGGGCACAAGACACAGACAGGAATATCAGGTCTGGAGGTGAGTATAGTTTGACATTGTGTCTTTGGAATGTGGACCAAAACATTTGTAGACTCCTTACAACACACAGGTATTGGAGGCACTAAACAAAGTTCATTATCTCTTTCCAGAACCAACAGATGCCAGGCAACAAGGCCAAGCTACCCCTGCATTGTCCCGGAGGAGCTCGCCAGAACAGCCTTGTGTCAACACCAACCAACCTGAGTGGACGGATGAGGTAAGTCATTGGACCACTGTGTAGCCGAATGAAATGCCACTTGCCTACATTAACTTTACAATAGTGGCCTCACTACCTGCTACCTTTCTTGTCAGACCCTAGCGAGTCCACCCATTATTGAAGTAATTCGGGATTTGGAGGAGGAGGACACAAGTCTGCTGCAGCCAAGGCCACGGGACCCTGTGGGCCAACATCCAACACACCAGCCCCAGCAAGTGCAGCCCCTGCTTTCCCCTACACATACCTCAGGGGCCCAAACCTATGCTGGCGTGGACAGTGGGCGCTCAACAGACTCTGCAGCCAGGCAGCCACCTGCAGCCCCTCCATCAGCACCAGACGCACCCACCCGTGCCAGTGGCAGCACCCAGCAACGTCGCCATATCAGCCAGAGGAGGCATCTGCAGCTAATGGAGGAAGCATGGCACCACAAGAACATGGAGTTTGCGGCAAACACACAGAGGTATAATGAGACAGTGTGTTCCAAAGTAACCTTGATGTCACAACAACTAGAGGTTTTGAATCAAAATGTGTCCTGCCTGCTTGACGAAACCAGAGAACAAAGCAGGCAGATGGCGGCAATGGTCCAGCAATGGCAGTTAATCAATCAGAGCCTTGCTCATATTGCTGCTAACATGCAGCACCCCCATCCATCTACTTCCTCCTTCTACTCTACCTACCACTGAAGGCATGTGTTTAGGTAAGGTGTCACGCTCGGGGTAACTCCAGCCCTCTTAATAAGCTCACAACCCCCAATCTCCACAGCCAGCTTCACCTGTAGGAGCCCCCGCTTGCCGGGACGCAAGATACGCCTACCCGGGATCGGTTGCCCCCAGGACTTAATGGCTCAAAGGATGTAAGCTTATATGTGGGAGGACTGGAGAACCAATAGCAAGAGCGTGAGTGACGGAAGTCCAGAGACAGGCAATAGGTCGATAACGGGAAGGCAGAGATCGTAGCGGCACCAGGGGTCAGGCAAGACGTAGTCGGGGTTCAGGCAGAGGTCAGCAACTGGGGATCAGAATCTAGAAGCGTCAGTTCAGGCAAAGGTCGGCAACAAGGATTCAGGATCGAGAATGGTCGTACAATCAAATCGGCAACAGGCTAGACTTCACAGGAGGAGGTAACACAGGGTTCTGAGCGCTATCACAGGCAATTCACAACTGAGAGGGAATTGCCTTTATAGGAACAGGTCTGAGGGAAGCAGTGTACTGATTGGAGCACATAGGATTCCAAGGGTAATTGGCTGCAGAGCAGAAGAGGGCGAAGCCCTCAATCCCCTAGGATTCATTAACCCTTTAATTGATCCTCCGGCGGGTGCGCGCCGCACAGCGCCGCCGGAGGGCATAACAGACACGTGCTCGCAGCCGCGCGCGAGCACGTCTCCTGGAGGAGGAAGCGGGGGGCGTGGCTGAGCTGGGCGCCGCTCGAGTCGACGCTGCTCGAGCCGACGCCGCTCGGCGCGGCCGCCGCACAGTGACAGCTGCAGCTGGCCGCCTGGAGACGTCGCTGGAACGGGGATCAGGTAAGCGGTTCCTGACACTACCCCCCCCTTCACGAGGGGCCTCCGGACCCTCACCCGGTTTCCCTGGATTGTCACGATGGAACCTTCTTACAAGAGCCTTGGCATGAACATTCCTCGCTGCCACCCAGCATCTTTCCTCCGGACCATAGCCAACCCAATCCACCAAATACTGTAAAGAATTACGCACTTTACGTGAATCCAAGATCTTATTCACTTCATACTCGGGCTCATTATTAAGAAGAATTGGTGCAGGACCAGCAAGAGGAGCATTCTTCGCCGGTTTTAACAGTGAAACGTGAAAGAAATTAGGTATTTTCATAGTTGGCGGGAGTTGAACTTTAAAAGACACATTATTCCACTTCTTGACGATTGGAAAAGGACCAATAAATTTTGGACCTAATTTGCTAGATGGCTGACGGAGCGCAATATTTTTAGTGGAGACCCAAACTAGATCGCCTACTCGAAGAGTAGGTTCCTGTGATCTGCGGCGGTCGGCAAATTTCTTATACCTCAAACCAGTGGTCTTAAGAATCTCCTGAACGTGTGTCCAGATATTCTTCCGTTCTTGAAGCCACTCCTCCAACGCCGGCAGATTGGAAGGTGACCCTGAAAGGGAAGAAGCTCTAGGATTTTTCCCTAAGTTACAATAAAAAGGAGATACCTTGGTACTCTCACTAGGCGCGTTATTGTAAGCAAACTCGGCGAAATCAATAAATTCCGCCCATTGTTCTTGGGCATCAGAAACATAACACCTTAAGTATTGTTCCAAAGTTTGATTAGTTCTTTCTGTCTGCCCATTAGTCTGGGGATGGTAGGCAGAAGAAAGAGAGATCTGTATTCCCAACCGCGAACAGAAGTGTTTCCAAAAACGGGAAGTAAATTGAACACCCCGATCAGAGACTATATTGGACGGAATACCATGAATACGAAAAATATGCGAAGTAAACAGCCGCGAAAGCTCAGGTGCAGAAGGAAGTTTGGCCAAAGGAACGAAATGTGCCATCTTACTGAAACGATCTACGACCACCCAAATGACAGTATTACCATGTGAGAGAGGCAAATCTACAATAAAATCCATAGAAATATGGGTCCATGGCTCAGCAGGAATTTCAAGAGGAACCAAACTGCCACTAGGAGCCTTGTGAACTCCTTTACTTCGAGCACAAATAGCACAAGCGTCGATAAAGGCAGTGATATCGCGTCTCATGGTAGGCCACCATACATGACGACGGGCAAGCATAAACGTCTTACGGTTACCCAAATGACCAGCAGTTTTGGCATCGTGAAATTCGCGAATTACATCCGAACGCAGGTGCGGCGGAACAAACTGGCACCCCAAGGGTACATCACTAGGAGATTCATCTTGAAACGGCGCCAAGGTATTGGAGAGATCAGGAATCACCAGAATCACCCCGATCCTTACATTCACCGAACATGCGAGATAGAGCATCAGCTTTACTATTTTTTACACCCGGCTTGAAAGTAATAATAAAATTGAAACGCGAGAAGAATAATGCCCAACGTGCCTGACGAGAGTTCAGCCTCTTGGCAGAACCTATGTATTCGAGATTTTTATGATCAGTATACACAGTTATAGGATGTAATGAACCCTCCAACCAGTGTCGCCATTCATCAAATGCCAGTTTAATAGCTAATAGTTCCCTATTGCCAACATCATAATTTTGTTCCGCGGTACTGAATTTACGCGAAAAATAAGCGCATGGATGGAGACGCTCAGGGTTACCAGAATATTGTGACAAAACTGCACCCACTCCCAGCTCAGAAGCATCCACTTCAATAATAAAAGTTTTATGAATATCTGGATGCACTAAGACAGGTGCCGAAGTAAAGGCCCGTTTCAAGGTTAGAAAGGCCTCACAGGCAGAGGGGGACCAGTTAGCAGTAAAAGCCCCCTTGCGGGTAAGGTTGGTAAGGGGTGCAACAACATGGGAAAAGCCTTTTATGAAACGCCGATAAAAATTTGCAAAACCTAGAAAACGTTGCAATTCCTTTAAAGTTTTGGGTTGGACCCAATCCTGAACTGCTGAAACCTTCCCCGCGTCCATCTCCAAACCCTGGTTGGTAATAACATACCCTAGGAAGGGAACTGTAGTGACTTCAAACACACACTTAGACAGTTTAGCAAATAAGTTGTTCTCTCTTAATTTTTGTAGCACCAACTTAACATGGTGTCTGTGCTCCGGTAAAGAATTAGAAAAAATGAGAATATCATCCAAGTAGATGACTACAAATCTACCGAGATATTCCCTGAATATATCATTAACAAAATCTTGGAAAACGGCTGGCGCATTACAAAGACCGAAGGGCATGACCAGGTACTCATAGTGCCCATCCTTCACATTAAATGCAGTTTTCCACTCGTCCCCCTGTCGGATGCGAATCAGATTGTAAGCCCCTCTCAAATCCAATTTGGAGAAAATTCGAGCTCCTGTGACTTGATTGAACAGATCCCCAATCAAGGGTAAGGGGTATCGGTTTTTTACAGTGATCTTATTCAAGGCTCGATAATCTATGCACGGTCTCAAGCCACCATCTTTTTTCTCTACAAAAAAGAACCCGGCCCCAGCAGGTGAGGTAGAGGGACGGATAAATCCTTTCCTAAGATTTTCGGTAATATACTCCCTCATTGCTTGCTCCTCGGGCAGGGTAAGGTTATAAATCTTTCCCCTCGGGGGAATTGTGCCAGGCAGCAAGTCAATGGGGCAGTCATAGGACCGATGTGGAGGAAGAGTATCAGCAGAGCGTTCAGAGAATACATCGATCCAATCAGCGTATGGCTGAGGTAATTCCTGTGGTAAGACTTGAACGCTTGTGAGGACTGTATTAAAACAGTGACGTTTACAGTGGTCACTCCACTTGACCAACTCCCCAGCCCGCCAATCTAACACTGGGTTATGGAGTTGCAACCAGGGGTATCCCAAAACCACCGGAGTTTCCGGACAATCAAAAATAAAGAATTCTAAGAATTCAGAGTGAGAAGAGCCGACAATTAGTCTGAGAGGTGGGGTCTTGGTATTTATAGGACCTCCCTGGATTGCCTTTCCATTGATAGCTAAAACTTGTAGGGATCTTTCAAGAGGAACTACAGGGATCCCTAAGGTGGAGATCATGCTCCTGTCCAAAAAGTTTCCAGCCGCACCACTGTCTATGAAGGCGGAAACTGTCTGCTTAGAGGACCCCCAAAACAAATCAATAGGTACAAGCATCTTATTCTGGCGAGAGTTACAAACTGACTCACCCAGATCAGTACTCTCTACCTGGTCTGGGTGCGGAAGTTTTCCGCCGGTTTCCCCTTGTTGGGACAGGACCCTGCAAAATGACCAGAATTCCCGCAATACAGGCATAACCCCTCGGATCGCCTATGCTGATTCTCCTCTTGGGATAAGCGGGTTCTCCTTAATTGCATAGGTTCTTCCTGGGAGGATGATGAGGTATTTTCTCCACGGGGAACCGGGGATCTATGACTCTGGACTGGTCTAAAGGACGTGGGAGCCCCGACTCTCTCCCTGGCCCTTTCTCTAAGACGTCGGTCTATTTTAATGGAGACCTGCATTAATTGATCTAGGTCCGCTGGCGGGGGAAAATTGACTAAGGCATCCTTGATGCTATCCGACAGTCCCACCCTGAACTGACTACACAAAGCTGGATCGTTCCACCTAGCTTCGATAGCCCAGCGGCGGAATTCAGCACAGTAGTCTTCAGCCGAATTCCGTCCTTGTTTTAAGGCCCGAAGCCTATTCTCTGCGGTAGACTGTATATCTGGATCGGCGTATAAAACGCCCATAGCATTGAAGAAGGCAGTCACTGATTGTAGAGCAATGTCATGGGACGGTAAACTAAAGGCCCAGGACTGTGGGTCTCCTTGAAGCAAGGAAATGACTAGGCCTACTCGTTGGACCTCTGTGCCAGAGGAGATAGGTCTTAACTTAAAATATAGTTCGCAGGCATTCTTGAAATTGGAAAATTTTGCTCGTTCTCCAAAAAATTTCTCAGGCAGTGGAATCTTAGGTTCGGAGAAATGAGGTGGTACAGCGGAAGTTGGCACTTGACGAGATTCCTGAGTGGCCACTCTTTGAGCGAGTTGGTTGATCGCTGTGGCCATAGCTTGCACCTGCTGTACCAGGTCATCCATTTTTGGGCCTGTGATAATGTCACGCTCGGGGTAACTCCAGCCCTCTTAATAAGCTCACAACCCCCAATCTCCACAGCCAGCTTCACCTGTAGGAGCCCCCGCTTGCCGGGACGCAAGATACGCCTACCCGGGATCGGTTGCCCCCAGGACTTAATGGCTCAAAGGATGTAAGCTTATATGTGGGAGGACTGGAGAACCAATAGCAAGAGCGTGAGTGACGGAAGTCCAGAGACAGGCAATAGGTCGATAACGGGAAGGCAGAGATCGTAGCGGCACCAGGGGTCAGGCAAGACGTAGTCAGGGTTCAGGCAGAGGTCAGCAACTGGGGATCAGAATCTAGAAGCGTCAGTTCAGGCAAAGGTCGGCAACAAGGATTCAGGATCGAGAATGGTCGTACAATCAAATCGGCAACAGGCTAGACTTCACAGGAGTAGGTAACACAGGGTTCTGAGCGCTATCACAGGCAATTCACAACTGAGAGGGAATTGCCTTTATAGGAACAGGTCTGAGGGAAGCAGTGTACTGATTGGAGCACATAGGATTCCAAGGGTAATTGGCTGCAGAGCAGAAGAGGGCGAAGCCCTCAATACCCTAGGATTCATTAACCCTTTAATTGATCCTCCGGCAGGTGCGCGCCGCACAGCGCCGCCGGAGGGCATAACAGACACGTGCTCGCGGCCGCGCGCGAGCACGTCTCCTGGAGGAGGAAGCGGGGGGCGTGGCTGAGCTGGGCGCCGCTCGAGTCGACGCTGCTCGAGCCGACGCCGCACAGTGACAGCTGCAGCTGGCCGCCTGGAGACGTCGCTGGAACGGGGATCAGGTAAGCGGTTCCTGACATAAGGATTCTGGGGAGCAGGACACATCACTACCCTAACCCAAAACACATGCTCTTCCACCAACCCACATTAACATGCAAAAAAATAATCAACAATGTTTGTCACATTAAATTTAATTGTTTGAATCACAAAATAAAAAAGGCACACATTGGCCAAAATCAATGAAAACATTGTCCACAAGTTGGGACCGGATCGCCTGTGGCCACCCACTTTGGGGGCCAGAGTAGGGAGGTGTGTAAACTTCAGAAATGGCTACAGCGTCCTCAGGCAGATCAGTGTATCTGGGAACCCGGCTACGGATGGCGAGGTTGTGCAGGACCCCACACGCCACAATTATTTTGATAACCTTGGCCGGGTCATACTGAAGGGCCCCCCCAGTCTGGTCCAGACAACGGAAGCGCGTCTTCCACAAGCCAAAGGCACGTTCCACCACTGAGCGAGTCCTCCTATGTGCAGTGTTATACCGCTCCTGGGCCTGTGAGGATGGGTGGAGGATGGGGGTGAGTAACCAGGGGAGCAAGGGATAGCCAGAATCACCTTAAAAAAAAAAAACACAGACAAAACAAATTAAAGACACAGCATAATCCAAACATACCCTGACAAATGGGCCCCTTTGCCACATATGTAGTGGCAGTCCCCAAAACTAGCCTAGACATACAAACCTAAACACCAAAGCTATAAAGTGTATCTAAACAAGTACCATCCTGCTACTAACGAAGAGCCACAAGTATGTTACATGCTACTTACAAATAATGCATGTTAGGTTAATTAAAACAGGCAAGAACAGGGAGCAACAGACAGAGGGCCAAGGGGAAGTGGCTCATTAATGTGCTGCTTAGCATTCCAGCATTGTTGAACAGGGCCATAGGTCAGCTGTGCAGTGCCAGTGCTAAGCACAGTTCTGATGAGGCAACATGCACATCCCCCCAGCACACTCCTCTACAATGACTCTGGGATGCAACATAGTTAAGATGGCGTGGACAGCAAGGTATAGTAGAGAATCACAAGCAAGCCCATAGGAGGAAATACTGGTAAGTAATTGAGTGGAAACATCTACTGTTTCATTGGAGTGTCTAACAGATTAGTGGGGTACAGGTACAGACCAATCAGAACATTCATGCTGGACGGCCACACCAATTTGTTAGCACTTACCCAGTAGCCATCCGCCAGACATATCTCCAGATTGAAAGCGAACAAAGAGGCTGGAGTTCCTCAAAATGTGCGAGTCGTGTGTGGACCCAGGAAAGGCAGCAAATATACTCAAAAATTGCAGGTCTGGCCTGGACACTGCCTGCACATTGATCGAGTGTCCCATCTTCCTGTTCCTGCAATAGCACAATATAACAGGAATTAGTGGCCCAAAAAGGGCCAACACAAAAAAAAGATGCATTCACATAAGCAACATTTAAAACCATTGGATGTTTGGCATACACAGGATGTAGGTCTGCTTTCAGCCATTGAAACCTACTCCACATTGGCCAAATGTAAATGTATGTGCTACATGGCAGACACATGCTGACCTAAACCACATACCTGAACAGATATTCCTGCGCAGCTGGCGGCACCAACGCAACGTGTATACAATCGATGGCACCCATGACGTTGGGCATGTCGGCTATATTATAAAAGCACAGCTTAACCGCATTCCAGGCTACCACTGTGTCAGGGAAAAAGATGTATTTTGGAGCCAGGGTAGCCATGCCATCCAAAAACTTGTTAAGGCTGCGGCTCAGCGTAGACTGGGACATCCCCATGGAGAAGGCACCCAGTCTCTGGAACAAGCCGTTTGCCAAAAACTGCAGGCAGCCAACCAAATTGGTCATACCTGCAATTGCATGCCCCTTAACCGAAACATGGTTAAGGCGGGTGAGCTCAAATAGCTCCACGTCATGCATGCCATCGATGTCCAGACTTGTGCGGTGCAGCCTGGTTTCTGCCAGGCTCAAGAGAACCAGGCCGCGTAGCTGTCGGCGTTGATGATCGCGCACAGCAGACTGCATGACTGAGAGACGGGATGCATATACAGCTGCTAACACTGGCCGTAAGTTGAGCGCCCACACCCTCGTTATTATGGGCTGATTTCAATCAGAAATCAAGGCTTGGAAGCCGACATACAAAAGGCGCATGCCGGAACACCTGATCGCAAACACGCACACAAAAAGCAACGGAGCACCCTTTAATGCCCCAACCACAGCCCAAAACCAACGGCAAAACGTACGATATAGCTGAACGAGGAGGCTCTGCATCAGGCCAATTGTCCCCCACCCAAATATTGTAGACAATATATTAGACAATGGAAAGAAAGAAATGTGAGAAGACAGGTAAATAACCACAGAAGGTGTGGACATGAGGATACAACAGGTCAAATGACTGATGTTGTTCCTCGAGAAGAAAATACAAAATATACCAGTATTTTCAATTTGTCAACAATCACTTTGACCAAGACCCTGGGGGAGGCACTCCTTAATTTCTGCCCAGATCAAAAGTTAAATCTTTTTCAAACAATTATAGATATCAATTTATTTGCCCATAAGCTCTTACTAAAATCCCATTTCTTAGATAGATCGGGGAGAGAGTGGGTGGGATGATATCCAGGGTCAATACACAATCTATTTATAACCCAGAGTTTAAACATAACTTGAGGGCATCCACTAAGGTTAGAGGAAAGGTGCTTCCTCCACCGACATTGTTATAGACGTTCATCTCTGCAATAGCAGTGAGATTGCGGAAACCTCTGCCAGAGGAAGTAGTCATGAAAAATACACTCAAACAGTTTAAAAGTGGCCTGGGCACCTTCCTTGCATGTAATAACATTACCAACTATGGATACTAGACCACTAATAAACAGGCTGACCTGCATGGACTAATGTTTTTATTCAATCTTACATACAATGTTACTATGTTACACAGCAGGATAAGCTCTGCAGGAGAGACAGAAACTCTGCAGTCTCTGCAGTCTCCTCAGCATAGAGAGGACAACCTCTAAATTCAAAAAGGCTTGACTTTTTCCCCCCTTGACTGCCAACTCACATGTAGCAACTTATGTCAAATTGGTCAACAATGATATTGAAAAACTATAAATAAAAGCAAAAGATCTGCCAAATATTAGACCAGAGTTACAGGCAGCAATAAAAGAACTAGAAAAAAATCCTGACCAGGTTATTAAACCGGCGGACAAAGGGAAAAACGCTGTATTCATGACATTTTGAATAATACTAATATGTGGGCCCCCCCTACCATGTCCAGACTGGTAAGTGACACCCAGGATTACAGGGACCTAATTCTCCAGGCATATGAGGCAGGCGTCATTTACAATGGGACTCTTGATTTTCGGAAACCCCATGCCCGACTATACTCTCCCCAAGGTACACAAGTCTCTGACTTCTCTCCCGAGGTGAGCAATAGTCTCGGCCATGGGGTCCTTGATGGAGCGAGCTAGCAAGCAGATATGTAGATGCATATCTGCAGCCCCTGGTCCAGGAACTGACATCCTATGTCAAGGGCACCAGCCACATGCTCCGCATCCTGGACATGTCCTGGACCAACTCAATGGTCCCAGCCTAAAGTCCTCCTCACCCAAAACATCTTATGTTGGGGACTCTTATTTCTTCCCCTGTTGCCTAACCAAAACATGATTTGACCCTACAATTATAGCCTCAGCATTAAGGTTGTGCAGCGCCATACCCATACCTTAACCATTTCACTCCCAGTCTACCTAGAGATTTTGCCCTCTGTTGCCATCATTTTCCACTATACATGTTTAACTGTGTTTTTGAAGGAATGTCCAGGGATTTCCAGGAATATCATATATATTCTAAGTATGTCATGTCCTGAGGAAGTGACGTGAAGTGACGTCACGCAACGCGTAGACAGAGGGGCAGTGGGCTGGCGGTCGTATTATAATGTAAGTTACTCTTTCTCTATATCAGGGGATTGCTTTTTTTCCTTCCCCCCTGGTGTGTTCTCACCTTTGGAAGTCTCTTAAGTATGCTTTTAGGCCCTATTAGGGGTGCATCTCTCATAATGATAGGGATAGTATGCATTATTAATTTTCACACATGTGTTTAGTTTTTGTATTGGCTTTAGATGGATTGTTTTTTAGCACTTTTGCACTGTAGCACTGTAGCACTTTAGTTCACGTTGATTCAGCCAGGAGTGTTACTATATTATTGTAAATATATGAACTGTGACTGCCATCTCCATTGCCCCCAGAAGTGTGGTTCTCTTCCTTATTGTACATTATTGTCTTGTGTTTAGTGTTTTTTAACTATAGTCTAGTTTTTGCATGTCATGTGACTTCATCATTAATAAAGAATTATTTTTTATATTAACAGTGGTGCCATCATATATGGGGGTTGAGGAGGGTTGTGGGTCCCACCTCATAGTGTATATTTAGACTTTGTGATACCCCCATTTGTGCACACTGCCGTCGTTTATGAGTAAATAAGTGCCTTGTGCAGTCTCTCTTCAGTAGTTATTCTAAGTATGTCACACACCCCGCTTCAAGAAATTCATAACGTGTGGGTAATACTGACCTGTAGAGGGCGATATGCAGAGATGCCAGGAAAAAAGAGAGCCCCTCCCGGTCCATAAATACCTGGGACCTCCCACTCATTACCCAGTCTTCATCTCTGCAGACGGCGAGCAAGTCAGAAGATGTGGTCTCCTCCTTGCACAGGGGGATTTCAGGTAGCCGGGATGACTCCCGGCCCTTTAGTTATCTATTTCCGCCCAGATCTTTTTCTGTTACCCATGCCTCCCAGCCTAGGCTGACGGTCTGGGTGAAGGTAGAAAAGCACCCTTGGTGCTTAGGAGCAAATGCTCTCCCGTGAGACCCTATACAAGAGGGTAGGTGGTGATCCGGGACGGTGACCCCGGTTTGGGATGCCCCGTCCCTTGGCCTTACACTTTGGGTGGTCCCCCCCTTTGGATAATGCCCCTCTCCCTAGCGGGGTAGGGGAGGGTAGGAGCAGGGCCCCTTATTCGGTGTTAGGTCCAAATTTGGTAATCATTAATTCTTAATTTATTAATGTTTTAATGTATTCATTTATTGAATTATTCTCCCAATAGTTATTAGCTTAATTATTACATAATTCAGCGTGTATTTCACTGTCCAAAGGCGCTGTGGCCGCCATTTTTATGCAGGAGTTCTCTGAGGTAAAAGGGGTGGGGCCGGGCTTTAGGCGCGAGCTGCGGCCCCCACCCGTCTGTTTGGCGCTGTTGTGGCCTGGGATCCTGAGCGGGGAGCGGGGCCGGGCATCAGGGTCAAAGCCACGGCCCGCTCCCCTCCTTATGGTCTCTTCTGAGACCGGCGCCGCGGCCGCACATTGCTGCGGTGCCGGCCTTTTGCACTGTCATGGCGGAGGGGAGCTTCTCCCCTAATGCCTTCATACTTGGGGGCGGGGCCGGGCTTTCCAGCACTGCGGCCCGCCCCTGTGTCACAGGCACCGCTGAGGAGCTTCGCTCCGTGCCTGTTTCCTCAGAAGGGGGCGGAGCTTGGCCCTTCGCGCTCTGCGCGCTGGCCACGCCCCCCTTATCTCCTCAGAGCTGCTCTTTACCTCACGGCGAGAGGACGCTGTCTTCAAGGACCACAGTGAGTGGCCCTGTGGGCCCCCCCTTCTTTCCCATCACCTACATTGCTATATGGTTATGTCATATATATATATATTTTCTTATTAGCCCTTTTTATTATGTCTTTCAGATAAAACCTACAGTGGTGTTAGGGGGTTTCTCCCGGTCCTAGGGTCCCGGGGTTCTTAATTGGCTTATTACAAATCCTCCCACTGGGGACATTGAAGGGGCATCCCGGGTTGCTTATATGCGTAATTCCCTCGGTCTTTGCGACCAACTATAAGTTCACCTTATGGAGGCATCCCCGGATACTGGGCTAGGGCTTCCCTCGGGGCAATCCCTGAAGTGTATGGGGTGTGGGGCATCCCTTACTGGCGATGATGTATATCTGTGTATACCATGCGCGCAGCAGACTATTACGCGGCAGTCCGGACCCCAGGCGTCTGGTTCTGCGCCTCCGGTCTCTCCTCCCCCCTCCCAGTTTGATCCGTGCCCAGTCTGACGTGGTCATGGGCGGGCAGTTGCAATCAGAAATGTGTGCCCGATTGACCAATCTTGAAAAATTATTCTCCAGCACGGTCACCAGAAAGGCTCCGGCTAAGAGAAAGCACTTGTCACCGTCTTCACCGGTCGGTCAACTTGGATGATGTTGATAATCTGGACTGGTCTGATTACTCCCAACTTGAGGAAGGGGAGGTACAGTATATGAAGAATCAGATAATTCAGACGATCAGCAGTTTGTGGGTGCTGATACCGAGCGGGGCTTGGGGAGGTCTTCGGATACTCCTAATGTTCTGGCTCAGATGTTTGAGGTTTTGGCTATTTCTCCTCCTGAGGTGGTTCCACAGCAAAAGGGGGAATTTTTCGAAGAATCCAGGCCGCGCTTGGAATTTCCTAACCAAAAGCATTTTGATGGGATTATTGCTAAGGAATGGGAGAGGCCTGCCCGGCTCCCAGGTGTCCCTCAGGGTTGGGACAAAAAATATCCCTTTCCCTTGGATACCGTTAAGCGTTGGGCATCCCCTCCTGAGGTGGATGCACCGATTCTGGGTTTATCCAACACTGCTGTTTTAAATTCTCCTGATTGCTCCACGCTTAAAGATGGTGAGGATAAACGCATTGACCAAATGGCTTGTCATGGTTTTGCCAGTGTTGGGTCAGCCATGAGGCCGGTTTGTGCTTCAACGCTGCTGGTGGTGGCTACCAGGTCAGGGACCTGTTGACTTCTTCCGGGTTAGATCCGGATAGTGACGAGTTCCTTGGCCTTAAACGGTGTGAATTGTTTTTGTCATTTATACTAGCCGCCTTGGATGACACACTGATGATGTGTGGCAGAACGTCGGCTCTATTGGTGACTATTCGGCGTTCGGTTTGGTTGCGCCAGTGGGTGGCTGATTTTGTGTCTAAAGAGTCGCTGACCGCTCTTCCCTTTGTGGGATTACGGCTCTTTGGTGAGAAATTGGATTCAGTTGCCAAAGGCGGTAAGTTACCTCAACGCAAAAAACAGCATCGTCCCTTTCGGGGGGCGGGTTCCTTTGCTCCTTCCTTTCGTGGGGCTAGAGCTGGCAGAGGATTTGTTTTCCCCGCAGCCAGAGGAGATTCCTGGAACAGGGGCAGAGGACGTGCCCGCCCAGGATACAGCTGGGGCTCTAAGCCCAAACCCGCTGCCAAGCCAGCTCAGCAATGAGGGGGCGCCCTCACCCATGTGGGTGGGGGGACGGCTGCAACACTTCTCCCAGGTCTGGGACCGGGAGGTCTCAGACAGATGGATCCGGGAAGTGGTGACTTCCGGCTACAAGCTGGAGTTCGAGCTCCGGCCCCCTCCCAGATTCCTCAGGTCTCGGGTGCCTTCGGACCTTCTGGCCGCGCAGGAGCTCCAGGCGGCAGTAAAGAGTCTGTTGGACATGGCAGTTATTCGCCCAGTGCCTCCCTCAGAAAGGGGTCGGGGCTTTTACTCCAATCTGTTCATGGTGCCCAAGAAGGACGGCTCGGTTCGACCCATATTGGATCTAAAGATCCTCAACAGGTTCGTCCACCCGCGGAAATTTCGCATGGAAACGCTGCGTTCAGCTATCCATTCTCTTCGTCAGGGGGACTTTCTGAAGTCCGTAGACATCAAGGACGCCTATCTGCATGTTCCGATTTTTCCAGCGCACCAGAGATTTCTCAGGTTCGCGGTGGATGATCGGCATTTTCAGTTTGTGGCACTTCCTTTCGGTCTTACCTCGGCTCCAAGGGTTTTCACCAAGGTGCTGGCCGGGGTGATGGCTCTCCTCAGAGCCCAGGGTATTCGCATTGTCCCTTATCTGGATGACCTTCTCATTATGGCATCTTCCTTCAGCCAAGCGGTATTGGACACCAGAACTGTGGTGTCCACTCTGGAGAGATTCGGGTGGGTGATCAACTATCCCAAGTCCTCCCTTCGACTCCTCCTGTCCATCCCTCGTCCGGCCATCAGACTGGGGATGAGGCTGGTGGGATTGATGGTGGCCTCCTTCGAGGCGGTTCCCTTTGCTCAGTTCCACACAAGGACACTCCAGCTCCATCTGTTGGCGGCCTGGGACGGGTCGCCACTGTCGTTGGATCAGTCCTTCCTGATGACCCCCCGGGTTTGGCGCTCCCTTCAGTGGTGGCTGGATCCAATCAATCTGTTGAGGGGCAGATCATTTCTGGCTCCTTGTTGGGAGACGGTCACCACGGATGCCAGCCTATCAGGATGGGGGGGTTTTGGAAGGATTGTCAGTTTCAGGGACTGTGGGGGCCTCAGGAGGCTCACGAGTCCATCAATGTTCTGGAATTAAGAGCCATCAGGATGGTTCTGTTTCGCTTGACTCATCAGTTGCAAGGATTGCCGGTTCAAGTCCGGTCGGACAATCGGATGGCGGTCGCCTACATCAATCACCAGGGAGGGACTCGCAGCAGGAGTGCCCTCAAGGAAGTGTCTTTGATTCTGGCCTGAGCGGAGAGCCATGTCCCGTGCATTTCAGCAGTTTACATTCCGGGAGCGGAGAACACGGAGGCGGACTCTCTGAGCAGGCTCTCAGCTCGCCGGGGGGAATGGTCTCTCAGCCCCAAAGTGTTCCGCTTGATTTGTCTCAGGTGGGGGTCCCCGGTGGTGGACCTCTTTGTCTCTCGTCACAATCACAAACTTCCGACATTTGTGTCTCTCTCAAGGGATCCACTGGCTCTGGCAGTGGATGCCATGTCTCTGAACTGGAGGGATCTGGGGTTTCTGTATCTGTTCCCTCCGTTTCCCTTGGTGGCCAGAGTGGTGCGCAAGCTGGCCCTGGAGGGCGCGTCAGCAATTCTGGTGGCTCCAAGGTGGCCAAGACAGGTTTGGTTCGCAGATGTGGTAAGGTTAGCAGAGGATCAGTTCATTCTGCCCCTGCTGCCGGATCTGCTCACCCAGGGTCAACTACGTTATCCCAATTTACCAACGCTGGCTTTGACGGCGTGGCTGCTGAAACCTCCATCTTGAAGGAGGAAGGTCTTTCCGATGCTGTGATTCGAACTCTCATTAGTGCTAGGAAGCGGTCTTCCTCTAATATCTACTATAGGACTTGGAGGTCTTATATTGATTGGTGTGAGATCAGGGCGTTGCCTTGTAGGGAATTTTCCATCTCCAGAATTCTGGAGTTTCTTCAACATGGTCTGGACCTGGGGCTCCAGCTTAGTACTCTGAAGGGGTAGGTTTCTGCCCTGGCGGTGTTCTTTCAAAAGTCATTTGCTCTACATCCTTTGGTTAAGACCTTTTTCCAGGGAGTCACGGCCTCCTAGAAAACCTTTGCTCCCTGTTTGGGATTTGAATTTGGTTCTTTCTGCTCTTCAGGATTCTCCTTTTGAGCCCTTGAATGATATTGCCATGTCTTCACTCACACAGAAGGTGGCCTTTTTGGTAGCCATCACTTCGGTTAGGCGTGTCTCTGAGTTGGCGGCTTTGTCCATTCAAGCCCCGTACTTTGAGGGGCATCAGGACAAGGTGGTTTTTCATTTCAAGTCCGATTTCCTTCCTAAGGTTGTTTCTGCCTTTCACCTAAACCAAGACGTTGTTCTGCCCTCTCTGTGTACTAATCCCAGCAATGACAAGGAGAGGGCCCTGCATTCTTTGGATGTGGTTCGTGTTGTGAAGTACTATTTGGAGGTAACGTCTTCCCTTCGTAAGACGGATGCCTCTTTTGTGGTGCCCTCCGGGCCCCGAAAAGGCTTGGCGCCTGCCAAGTCTTCCATTAGTAAATGGATCCGTCAGACCATTGTTGGGGCCTATTCTGCCAAGGGTAAGGTACCCCCTTTTCGTGTTACTGCTCATTCTACTCGTGCGGTTGGGGCGTCCTGGGCTTTTCAGCACCAGGCCTCTGTTGAGCAAGTTTGTAAGGCTGCTACTTGGTCTTCTGTTCACACTTTTTCCAAGTTTTACAAGGTTGATGTTCGGGCCTCAGCGGATGCTGTGTTTGGCCGCAAAGTTCTGCAAGCTGCAGTGGTTTAAGTTGTGCCTTGTTGCCTTGTTTTGGATCCCCGCCCTTTATGGACACTGCTGTTGGATGTCCCACACGTTATGAATTTCTTGAAGCGGGGTGTGTGACATACTTAGAATAATACCATTTTGTGAATACTCACCTGTAAAATGGGTATTATAAGTATGTCACACACCCCGCTTCACCCTGCCCTTTTGTATTCTGGATCCTTTATATAGTGAACTTTGCGTTGTTATGATTTGTGTTGAGCTCTTCCTGGTCCCTTACCTTACTGCTATTCTTATACTGGGTAATGAGTGGGAGGTCCCAGGTATTTATGGACCGGGAGGGGCTCTCTTTTTTCCTGGCATCTCTGCATATCGCCCTCTACAGGTCAGTATTACCCACACGTTATGAATTTCTTGAAGCGGGGTGTGTGACATACTTATAGTACCCATTTTACAGGTGAGTATTCACAAAATGGTATTTTTTTCTTTCAGCAGAGTTTGGGATTTAACGTGAAATATCTTGTTTGTATTTTTTTCAGTGCTTTCTTTATATTTTTGGGTGAAATGTTTGTGAAAAAATAAAATATGGCTATTTTTTTACATATAGATTTTTTTTTAAATAAAACAACACATATAAGTTTTTCAAGAAAATCATATTGCGTGTAAAAGCCCCATTTTTACCCTTTTACAATGGTACCACATATGTATCGGTAGACACACTTTCCTGCCCAGGACATACCCCAAACTGAAACAGCACTTAAACCGGACCTTCAGCGTGATTTATTGAAAAGCCCAAACTCTTAAAAAACGGTTCCCCAGCATCTAAAATTAATATATTTTACGTTTTTAGTCACTAACTTATTATTCTTTCCCCCACTGGGCTGCAACTCTGTTCAGGAATTTAGGATACGGGCGCCGCCATCTTGACTCAGAAGCATCACACTTACTGAGGAGAGGAGAGTGGGATAAGGTACAGGGGGGCGGGTTATAGCTGTGCTTTGCTCAGACAGAGCAGAGCTGGGGTCAGGTAAAAGTCAGCAGTCCCAGAATGCAGAGCAGCACAGTCAGGAGGCACTTCCTGTTTGCAGGCTGCCTGATAAGATGGCAGCTTCTATAAGCCGCCATCTTGGATGTTTAAAGGCTCATAACATGCAGTAGATGCAGGTAGGATGATTTTTAATGTGGACAATCTGTATGTACAGGGTGTGGGAAAAATATAAGATAGACTGTTATTCAGAGTGAAGGTCCGCTTTAAGGAGATTTTCAAATATAATACAACTACTATGCACACCTTTACATTTTAAATACACAGGCGAACTATATATTCTCTCAGTACACACCTCAAACTTTCTAGGTATACCAGGCTTGTTCTTGTGGGCGCAGTTTTTGGACACAAATCCTCAATAGGTTCATTGGTTGCACAGGGTTTAACTAAAACAGCAATAGGCAAACAAAAAAAAACTAAATCTGAAAGCACAAGGTCCCCTGAACAGAACAATACCCAACATGCATTGGTTCCTTTAACACTTCAACTGCCAGCCTACCTGAGATTTTAGGCATTGTTTAAGAGGTGCACCATTTATAGAATCTATTTGCTGGTATAGCGCCAACGTTGCAGCACCAGCATTTCTTTATTTTTTGGCACTGCTATTTTGACAAAATGGTGCTGGAAGTCACATCACCGATGTTAACTAATTAGCTTTATTTGCTACAATAGGTATTGGCCGGCCTGTGTTAGCGGCTGTTGGACCCGAATGTCGATTATTACATCACCAGTGTGCGCCACTTTGTACCACCGTCTTTAATTTTTGGCACGCAGAAAGGATTGGCGCTGTATTTTACCATTTTATCATTACACTTATAGGATATCACTGCTGGGGACAAAGGGAACAAACTTTAGTGTGTGTTTATCCTGCATTTAAGCAGTTGTTGCTCAAATTACACATTGGTAAGCAAAAGAAGCCATGAAAAACCATTTTACAAGAAAAAGTATGACATTTGGCGGCATCTAGGTCCTGCGTTTCCATTATTAACAAGTCACAATGCAAGTTTTGTACAAATATCAGGCTCCGCATCACCCTCTGCTGCCAGGTAATCTTTCACAATTTTGCACTATGTTTAGCTGTGATTTTTGCAGGAATTTCCAGGAAGATTATATATTGTTTCTTTCAGCAGAGTTTGGGCTTTAACATAAAATGCCTTGTTTGTAACTTTTTTCAGTGCTTTCATAATATTTTGGGGTAATAACATATCAAAAATAAATTTTTTAAAATGTGTTGCTTTTTTTATAAATATAAAACATAAAAAAAACTATAGTGTGTGTGAAAGCTCCATTCCTCCCAATTACAATGTTACTACATATATCAGTAGATACTTGTTCCGGCCCAGAAGACCCCCTCCCCCAAACATGACATTTTTATGACAACTACTTTCTAATAAACCATTTTGCACACTATAAAGTGTTACATTTAAAGAAAAAAAGGGGCTTTTTAAAAAAAAATTTAATGGTTAAACCCTTTTAATACATAAAAAAAAAATGGAGGGGGGTTCCACCTTTCCCAACCAAAACCAGCCCTAGCATTGGGGCTGGTAGACCAGAGTGCATAGGCTGACCAGACGTCCCCCAGCCCTAAAGGCTCTACTTTTCTTTACTTATCTCTGATCCAGTGCTGACAGCCTGGGGGGATTGACGGAAGCCATCTGCCCTCGCACCTATTCTCCATCGATTACATCAAGCTTCTGACAGCTCGCGCTCTGCTGGGAATGGCCTTTTATACCAAAGGAATGAGATTACGCCATCTCTCTCCTACTATAAAAGCCCCCTCTCTGTGGTGGCTGGCATTCTATGCCATAGTGAAGACCCAGGGGGGTCAGAGGCCTCCCAGGGGAAGAGGGGCCCTGCCAGCACTGGATCAAAGTCACATGGTTGACGTTTTACAGTTGGTAAGGCAACGTGCTTGGCGGGGTTAACAGAATCCCCCCTCTAAAAAAGCTTCAGGTTCATCACTTTAAGAGTTTTCAGCCCTGTCCATGATCTGTGCCTGCAAGAGACATAGGCCCTTATTTAAGAAGGGATAGCGTCAGGTAGCGCCTGGTTAATGAGAGGTAGCGACAGATAGTGACTGGTCAGCGCCGGACACGGCACGCAATTACACATTTATCAAGCAGAATCTGTTTAGCGACTGGAATAGCGCCATGTAGTGTCTGATTCATCATTTTCACAGCCTCAGCGAACAGCGCCAGCGTTCAGCCTTGCACAGCGCCAGGTATGACCTCTCGCTACCTGTCGCTCTCCCATACATTTCAATGGACGATCCTTTTCTTCTCTTTAAACTGTTTTTTTTTTTTTTCAAAAAAATCACAAATAATTCTTTGACCTCTTCTGGCATTGAAAAAGCAGTTTTTTCATAATTTTATTCCATATGTTTTCGCTTTGTTACTAGTTGATAGATGCTTGAAAACAGACTTTAAACACACCGCCTCCTGCGCTCTGGGCTTCAAACAAGTATTTTTCAGCGCCAGAGATTTGTGAAGCTGTTTTTTTCCTGAATATGGTATGAGTCGGTCGCTATGAGCAGTCGCTAACATGCGCTCCCATACAGCGCTGTACTGATCAAATAGCGACTCCTCACAATGTATTCAACATTACTGAACAGCGACTGAGTCGCTATAAAGTAGCGACTCACGGCCGAGCACTGCGACTACTAGCGGGCACTCTGAAATCATCTGTCCCTACCTGCCGCTAATGATGAATCAGCCTGCAAGTCTCAAGTGGAATTTTTGAGGGATTATTGTACATTTTATGGCCATATGCCATAGCCTGGTAGACACAACTCTGCTGCTGTTACTTTATATTATTACTAGCACATTATACAAACATAGCCTTTTTTCTCTATTCTATGGCCATTGTATGCTGGCACACACAACTATTCATAGCAAAATACCTAAATAGCATGAAAGCCATCAACATTACAATGACATGTGGAGGGTAATTTATCACTAGCACCACTGAGCGCCACTTGTGCTGTTAAAGAGGCACTGACAGTGTTAATGTTGGTTAATGTTTCTTGCTAAGTGGTTTTGCGTTTTTCTGTCCGAATTTGATAAAAGTCATGTACTCTGCGCACTAATGAAGCGGACTCCCTGTGTTAAATCCTTTCTCTGCCTTTCAATGCTGCTGGTTGCTTATAGCCATTCCACAGCAGGGTTCTCTACTACAACAACACGCAATACAGATAACACACATTTTTATTGTTTTTTCATTTATTTTGCATGTTTAGGAACATAAATCCGAACTATATTAAAAATATGTAGTCCATCCACTTTATGGTGCCTAGAAGTGAAATGAAAAGAACATGTCAGTTATTAAAATCAGTTCCCCTGCACTAACTCTCTAGGGGTCATATAGCAATAGATATAGCCACCTTTTGTTTGGGGAAAATATGTTTTTTAACTACTGTTTTTTTGGCTTTATTTGAGGTCTGCTTTAACTTAGTACTCATATCTCCTTGCTGTTACTACTGCAGCAATCCAAGGGCACTTTGTGTAACTTACCTAAAAAAAGGAATTAATCAATTATGGCCGTTGGGCAAAGCCAGTCTGGGTGCCCTCTGCACTGCCTGCGGGCATGTCTGTGACTTCAGACACCAGTAGTGTTTCCTGGGGCTCATTGGATGAAGTATGCAAATAATGTGTAGCACACAGCAAGCAAGGGTTATCTTGGACACCTTCTCTGGGCTGTACAGCATCTCTCCTCTTGGCCAAGCCAACATTGGAAGTGTGGTATGTGGGTTCCTGCTCGGGGGGTCACGAGCCACATCTTCGTATCCCTTATCAGCTAAATTAAAACACATGGGTTAATGTTGTTCGCAAAAAAAAAATGTACACCCCTACCTGGTTTGTTGCATTTTGCCTTCACCTCCGCCCCCCCTCAGAAGCTCCGCTGTTTAGAAGTCTTACAATGTGGCCATGTACTTACCTAGTAGCCAACGGCATTTAGTTGTTCTCAAATTTCCTGCACAGGGCAGAAACACATAGGAGTCATGGTAGGATGCTGGACCTCACAGCATGCAGCCGCATTTCATTATCACACACAACCATCAAAATTATGGAATTGAAGCTTTTTCTGTTGCGGTGGTGCAGCTCTTGTGCTCGAGTGGGTGGAAAGGGAATATGGGTCCCATCAATGCAGCCAAGCATAATTGGGATTCCTGCATTGCGATAGAAAGCCAGCTTTATGTTTTGCATGAGGTCACAGATGGCCAGGACCACCTCATGAAATATGCAGCACATTGTAGGCTGCCTAATGCCTCTTTATAGAGCAGCAGTGGCCTGAAATGTGCCCCTAGCAAGGATATTTAAAGATGAACATTAGCGCACTATTCCAGGTACTATGTGGCTGTGGCCAGTGGTGGGCTCAATTTTGTGGGAGATTTTGTGGTACAGTTCCAAAAGTGCACCACGATTCAGCCTGAAGCAGCTGCGGATTTGCTCATCAATCAAATCCACCACAGCCAACCAGATGTTAAAAACGTGGTTAGCCTGCAGTCGCACCACTGGTGCTTCCTCACTTTCCTTCTCCTCCTCAGAAGCAGCCACACAACTCATCCGCACACCAACCATCAGACCAAAATTGGGCTCTGCAATGCACTGCATTGCTACTGCAACCACAAAGGCACAAACGCAATCATCAGCAAACACACACGCACAATGCACAACTCCAATAAGCCAGCTATCACACACACTCTGACACACACAAGTGCAAAACAAATGCAGCTCACCACAGAACCCATTGCACCATAGATAAAACCAACAGCCCGAGGAAAGCATGTTTCTTAGGTTAGGCCTGGCCAATAGGGGAGATGTTCCACAGCCCAGATAATAGGCTCGATTCAGAGAGACAAAAAAATACTTTCGTTTTTTGTGCCGATCTGTTTTTTTTTTTTAAATGTTTCCGCTCTTGTATGAGTGTGCGAGCGATTCTATGCATGCATTGCAATCCTTCTGTAAAGTTTCCGTCCGTTCGTACGGCAGAGTACAAGTACGAAGATGTCATTTCCCAGCATGACGTTTCCGTTTAATTTTCTCATGTTACAACGTAGGCTTTTGTTTTTGCCCTTTTCCCATCGTATCCTCCCACGAATCCTTTACGTTTCCCATTAGTTTCTGTTTCCCTTTTTCAATAAATAATCGTCCATACGAAAATCCTTACGATCTAGCGCCTGCGCACTACAAACTTAACTCATTAAAGTGCTCGCCTACATATTTACAATGTTTAGCTAAATCACTTAGCACTATCCTCCATCTTCCTTTTTGGACCCTTAAAGCTCACCCAAACCACTTAGCACTATCCTCCATCTTCCCTTTTGGACCCTTAAAGCTTACCCAAACCACTTAGCACTATTCTCTATCTTCCCTTTTGGACCCTTAAAGCTCACCCAAACCACTTAGCACTATCCTCCATCTTCCCTTTTGGACCCTTAAAGCTCACCCAAACCACTTAGCACTATCCTCCATCTTCCCTTTTGGATCCGTAAAGCTCACCTAAACCACTTAGCACTATCCTCCATCTTCCCTTTTGGACCCTTAAAGCTCACCCAAACCACTTCACGGTTAGGTTCTTCTTCTATTTTAGCCCCCTAAAACTTACCCAAATCACTTCTCGGGCATGTGAATATTCATCTTTAAATATTTCTGGGCCCATTAGTTTTGTGTTAATGTATTTTGTAAATGAAATGACACTGAAACTTTTTTTTTTATTCCATCATAAAATATAAAATCTTAAATTATTTAGAAAATTTAAAATTTTTACAACTATAAAAAACTAAATACATAGCAATGGCAGGCCACTGAACATTATTCTTCATCTGTGGTCCCCAACGAGTCGCGCAGCTCCTGCATCTCGCCCACCAACTGAAGGACCCTGACACTCAGTTGTGCCACTCTGGCGCGTGTGGTCCCTGTTAAAAAACGTAAATTAAAATATTGGTATAACCTTGTTGGGGTCATACTGCAGTGCCCCCCCCCCCCCCTTGTATGGTCCAAACACCTAAATCTGGACTTCAAAAGCCAGAGTGCCCTCGCCACCATGGCCCAGGTTTTGCATAGTGCCCGATTAGAGAACCCCTGGCCCGCATTCTGCAGGCAAAGAAAGGGCATCATGAGCAAGGGCAGGAGTGGATATCCAGAATCCCCTGAAATTATTTAAAAATACTAACATAAAATACACATTCTAAGCTACAATATTGTTTAACATGTCATCAAGGGCTAAAAACAGCCATAGGTTAAGACATAAGTCATCAACTATATTCATTACCATACAGTGAAAATGGATTGATGGAATGTGAGCAAACTTACCCAGGAGCCATCCACCAGATAATTCTCCTGACTCAAACTGACGAAATAAGACGGAGCTCTGCAATATATAAGCATCATGGGACGACCCTGGATGCCCTGCAAGAACACTGAGGAATCGCATAGCTGGACCAAACACTGCTTGTATGTTGTGCGAGTGGCACATCTTGCGGTTCCTGCAACCAAATATAAAATAATTACACAAAGCAAAGGTAACCAATTAAAACAATAACTCCTACAACAAATTAAGATTCAAGTTCAACAATCCAAAGATAATTCACAAAGGACATAAGTCTAAAAAAATATAGCAATTATAGGGATGTGTGGGAAAATAAAGGTTTACATGCTAAGGACTAATTAAGGTCAGCATTAAAATGCTTCTATAAGGCATACATGAAATGTATCGATTCAGGTATGCATTGCTATACAATTTATGGCCTCGGCCATGCTGATACATGCAATGCCTTGGTGCTAAAGGTGCGCAGACTCCTTCACATAGCCGCAAAACATGTTCAACAATAGCAATCCGAGCCCTCAAAGGTCCCGTAAGTGGATCTGAAATGAAACGGATTAATAGGGGGGTGGTCCGTCGGAAATCAGCTCTCTGAATCAGACGGAAACCCATCCCAACAACGGAAGTTATCTGAACGAACGAAAAATATCAGATTTTGTTTGGAAAATGATCCGAACTAATGCAAATGATCCGATTTGCTTCCATTCATCGAGACCATGTTCGGACAGACGTGTATTGCATCCTGGCAAAAGGGAGGTTGACTATAGGTGAAGACGACGGTGTTAGATTGGGGGTTGCCATCTAAACTAAGGCTAGTGATCAGCTGGGCATTACATTTTTAGGTAGACAAAATTGTTAGGCGTACCCTTGTGAATCCCAATTCTGTTACAGAGCATGAACCCAACAACCCAAATTTTCATTTAGTTGATTATCCTACATTGTTGCTGATGTCTCCTATGTGGGTTATGTAAGGTTTGGCTGCTTTTTGAAATGTTAATGGACTTATGTTGACAAGTGTTAATTTGCAACATTCTTCTTTTGTGCCTCTCATTCAGCTTGCTTTGATTGCACACCATTATCTGATGAAGATCAGCTGTTCACACCACCTACAAATGTCAGAACCATCAGGGGATGAGGCAACACAGGTATGTGAACAGTGAATCTAGAGCTTGACCCAAATTACAATTTACACTTACAATGTGTGCATGTTGCTGGTCGACTTTGCCTGCCACCAAATTAGACATGTGTTGAATGATCCATTGTATCCAGCACTTACACAAACACCATCTGTAAAGGAGACATCCAATGATTCAGGTGTCCCAGCAACCCAGCTATCTGGATCCACTTTGGTATGTTAATTTATGATTACCCATTCCACATCCAAGGCTCTTTGAGCCCACTCAGGTTGTATACCTTAATGTATCCAAACCTAAAAAAAATGACAAACTCCATAACTAACACACTTCAATGAAGTATAGGCCTGGACATAGATAGAGAAGTTTGGTTCCTCTCACATGCATCTTGCCAAAACCAAACAACACATGGCTAACAATATGCATTAGTAGCTGATGGGTTCACAAAAGCCTAAATAATAATTCCTAATCTTGTGTCACTGACCTTTCTTGCATCATTTGCAGGCTTCATTGGTGGTAGTTGTGGAGGCAGAAAGGTGACCCAGTAGTGTCCAACTATATGAGCTGGGTACCCAAATGCTGGACACATACAATAGACAGCAATGTCGCTGTAATGCCCTGCGAAACACCTGCCTTTGGGTGAGCTGGCAACCCCCAATCTCCGCCACTGCTTCTGCCTATAGACAAGCCCCCATTTGCAGGAACGCTAGATATGCCTCACTGAACATGGTTGCCCCCAGGACTTAGATAGCCCAAAGGATGTCAGCACATAGGTAAAGGCAAGTGAACCTAGGGCACACAGGAGGATGGTCATTAAGCCTAAACAGGATATCAGTCCAATCAACGTCACAGCACAGGGATGAAGCGGATGGATAGTCAGGGATGACCAAATGTCAAACCGGGAGTCAGAGATCACAAGACATCCAAGGGGTTAAGCAGAATCGTAGTCAGAGAAAGTAGAGGTCGGTTCAGGCAGCAGACAGGGATGACCAGATGGAGCAGAGTCAGTAACAGGTAGTAGTTCACAAAAGACACTACAGGTAGTATTTCACACCCTTAGCACAGAAAGCTATCACGGGCATTGTGGCTCTGGCCAAATTCCTATTTAAGGAGAAACTGGCCAATAAGGAGCTGTGGGTGGTCAGCCTGCCAGTGGGGAGGGATTGGCCAGCCCAGAATCCCTTGCTGGATTGGCCATACTATCCCCAGGGGCTGGTCAGCTCCAGTAAGTAAGCCCCTAATTACTCTCAGCTGCCCTGGAGTCTGTGCCACCTGCCACTGGCGACGCAGAGCAATTTCTTCTGTCAGTGGATGCACAGCCAAAGAGTAGCTAGGGAGGTGGGCAGGGCAGCCTATCACACTTTCTGACCTTCGTGAGCAACATGGGGAAGCCGAGCGCTCTGCATCAGCGCGCCAGGGAGCGCCATGTCACCTAGAGGGACCCGGGGGCACTCACCGTGGGCCGCCCTGGACAAGGTAAGATTCTTACAGTCACGACCAACTGGCACAAAGAGTGGAAGGCATTGAATGTCACTTCAATCAAATTCAATTGGAAATAAATCCTTTGGCCACACAGACAGCACTGCCACAAGAACAATGAGCATAGCTACAACAGCGGGCAGCATGTGCAAACGAACAACATGTTGCAATAATAGCAGCCATCCAAGAGTATCGGAGGGAAATGAGTTGCTGCACGTACTCACCCAGCAGCATGGATGTCCAACACCATGATGGTCCAACAACATATAGGCATGATGGGGCATGGTAATGTAGTACGTTTATATATTTCACTTTTGAAGGCAGAATTTTGCCAATAAATTCTTAGTTTTCACAAACAAGACAGTTTAATGTGTTTATGGTTAATGGAAATGGGAATATTGTTAGTTTGATACAAAACTCACACAAGAACATAAAGCTAAGGGCCTTATTTAAGAAGGGATAGCGTCAGGTAGTGTCTGGTTAATGAGAGGTAGCGACAGGTAGCGACTAGTGTACGCCGGACACGGCACGCAATTACACATTTTTCATGCAGAATCTGTTTAGCGACTGGGATAACGCCATGTAGCGTCCGATTCACCATTTTCACAGCCTCAGCGAACAGTGCTGGCGTTCAGCCTTGCACAGCGCCAGGTATGACAAAATCTCAAATAATATTGTGACCTCTTCTTCAAATTTTTCATGTTTTATATATTTCTGCAGAAATGACAATACAGGTCTGGCATTAAAGTGTTCATGTTACAATGTTATTACAATGTAATTCCATATGTTTTCGCTGTGTTACTAGTAGATACATGCTGAGAAACAGCCTCCGGCGCCCTGGGCTTCAAAGAAGCATTTTTCTGCACCAGAGTTTTGTGAGGCTGTTTTTATAATGAATATGCTGTGAGTCGGTCGCACTGACCAGTCGCTAACATGCGCTCCCATACAGCGCTGTACTGGTCAAATAGCGACTCCTCCCAATGTATTCATCATTACTGCACAGCGATTGAGTCGCTAAGAACTAGCGACCCATGGCCGAGCACAGTGTCTACTAGCGGGCGCTCTGAAAATGCCTGCTATAGACTCTCATCTGTTGCTACCTGGCGTTAGTGATGAATCAGCCTGCCCGTTACAGAATAACACATAATGCCAAAGTGTAACAAATAGGCTATACATTTTAATGAAACCTTTTACAAAAAGGCCAACATGACCCAAAATAAAGTACATTGCTGCACAGCAGCTAAACTATTTCTTGCCCCCATTTGGCATCTTCTCACGCATGTCCAGCAGCATAGCTTGGGAATCAAGCAAGAATCTGGGATGCTCCCCAATTCAAGCTATGGAAAGAGAAAGTATAAAAAGTATTAAAAGAAAAAAGAAACAAAGATCATAATTGAAACAACTGACAAATGTATAAACTGAGGCACAACATGCCCTTGCCAACAGGTAGTTTATTAAGCTAACAAAAGGTAAGCAGGGGCAAGTGGGCAACAATAAACAGATTCCAACACAAGCTCGAACATAGATAGTTCTCCAGTGGCCAAACACGTTGTCAGAAGTTACATCACCCAACAACTGTGTGTTTGGAAAAGGGCAGCACACAATGGTGTGTAGGAAAAGTATGAAGTCAGGGCAGTGTTGGTTTAGTTGTGCAGTGTTGTGGGGGATTTCCCCATGCATCCTGGTTTGACAACAACATCTGACAACCAAATAATAGTGACCCTATTAATTTGACAAACTTTTAGCCGTTAAGCAAACAACCTGTACATGTGGCGTTCCTCTATTTTACAGTCATTTAGCATTCCTGTACAGGGCTATATGTAATTAAATTGGACCAAACCCTAGGATTTTGACTATCCTGAGTTTTGGTCCTTGCCCCCTGGGTACCCCGATCGGGGGTGCCCCACTGTGTGAAACCCTCAGGTCATCCGAATGAACTCACCTCTCCCTGGTCTTACAGCGCATGTGTGGCCTCTCGTCCAATCAGCCTGCTCGGATCCACTCCTGTCCCTTAGTCTAAGGTGATCGAATCTGGGTGCGCTGGCAGGCTCATCCCCTGCTACCCTCTTACAGGGAGTGTGCCCACACTAGCTGTTCTCAAATGTCTGGCACGTGCACGCTCCCAGTTAAAGGGATAGTGGGGATGCGGCCGCTGCTCGCAGCACCCTCGTTTGGCTGCCCGAAGTTGAAGGTAAGGCGATCGGGCGTTCTGAGGGAGTTATGTTTGGGGGTGGGATCCAGCTCCTAAAAGCTTGTTCGTATTTGCTGTCTGCGGGACCAATACCTGTAAAAGAAAATAGGGTGTTGGCCTGCGGCAAATAAAGTGGCATTGAGTGGTATCAACAGGCGCTGATGCTTCATAAATAAAGCTCCACAACAGTTGGGGTTATAAAAAACAATATTAAAAACAATTGGGATCATGCTAAAGATCTGATGAAGCAGGTTTATATTTGGGTGTGCTTTCAGGTGTGAAATGAAACGGTGTAAGGATATTTCTTTCTCTTACCTTCTGCATTGCCTATAGGCTGCTGTTGTTTTCAACATTTGGAGTATATCCTTTCCTCATTGGAAAAATGATGTACCCCACCTGTTAAAATGCCCAAGTCTTACAATAGAATTTTTTTTTGGTGTTCAAGTAAAAAGCTCACTTAGATGTAAACTTCAGTTCACACCAAAACTTTTGCATAACTGTGACTGTTGAGCATTTTTGTCATTTCATGGTCTGAGGAAAACTTATTTTATCATACCACATTAAGCATGTTAATTGCATTTCACACATAACCTCTCGTTATCCTAATAAAACACATAATGCTAATAGCCTCCTATGATAATAAACACCCCTTTGGGCTACAATATTATATGCTTATTTGCATAGATTATGAATAAAAATGTAATAGTCCCTTTGGTATTTTGGAGTTAGATTTGTACTTTAAATGTGAAAACTTCAAAGCTCAATTCAGCACTATTTTTACATGCAAAAGTAGTAGCATCTGCATGCGGAATGGCAAGAAATGTCTGTGGAAGAGGCAGATCTGTACGAATATATACATGCATGGATGCTTGGATCTGCTTACATGAGCATTTACCTATTTCTACAGATACATGCATAAGTGCTTATGAATGTACAAATAGAAACATGCTTTATGCCCTAAGCAAATCTATAAGCATCTATGCAAAAAGCAAAGATAATTACTGTTTTTAGATTTTATTATTATTATGGTGTATTTATTTGATTTAATTGTAATATGTGTTCAATTTAAATTATTATATTATTGTTTTATTTCAATTCAAAGTGGTCTTTTCTTTCTCCTTTTCAAAATAATTTATACATTTTTGTTGTTTTTGTGTAATGTTTTACATTGTTTCTCAACAGTTAAATTATGTTTATATATGTTTATGTTTCTCTTATGCATCTTTCTTTATTAGCGGCCTTATTTATCAAGGGCTAGCGCCAGGTAGTGTCTGACGAGCGCCAGGTACCGCCAGCTATCGGCGGCTACCGAATCAAGTACGCCCGGCGGCGGTCACAATGACGCATTTATCACGCTAAATGAGGCTAGCGCCGGCGAGAGCGTCAGCTAGCGCGAGATTCATCAGGTAGCCGACTGCAACGAACAGCGCCGCTGCTAATCCCATCACAGCGACAGGTATGACCTGTCGCTCCCTGGCGATGTCCAATGCATTTCAATGGAGCAATCTTTAAATAATCATAATTAATTGCTATAACTGTTTTTTTTTATTTTTTTAATGTCAAAAATTCTGTGACCACTTCTGCAATGTTAGGATTTTTTTTTAAGTAAAAAAAAAACAAAAAAAAAAAAAATTGTGCAGAATTGATATTACAGGTCTGATATTAATGTATTCATATTACAAAATGTTTAGAAAACTTGTATCATTTTTACATATAAAAAAAAAAGGTTGTTTGGGGGTTAAAAACTACTTTACACACATCGCCGCCAGCGCTCTGGGGTTTAAACAAGGAATTCACAGCACGAGAAATTTTTGAGCTTGATTTTTTAATGAATCTGCAGCAAGCCGTTCGCTCTGGCCATTCGCTGTCAGGCGCACCCATACAACGCGGAACCTGTGAAACAGCGACCCCTAACCCCGTATTCAACATTACCGCACACCGACTGAGTCGCTGACAACAAGCAAACCCCGGCCAAGCACAGCGAATACTAGCTGGCGCTGTGAAAATCACGCTACTGGCGCTCATCTGTCGCTACCTGGCGCTATTAATGAATCGGCCTCTTTATTTCAGTTGCCTTTTCTAGTAGTCTTCTGAAATGCTATTGTGTGTTACATTTAGCAATTCTCACCCCTCTGTAGTCAACCAGGAGTCCCCCTCAACCAAGGGCCTTATTCATGAAAGAATAGCGTCAGGAAGTGGCTTGTAAATGAGAGGTAGCGTCAGGTGAATGCTGGACATGGCACGCAATTACACATATATCAAGCAGAATCTGTTGAGCGACTGGGATAACGCCATGTATGTACTCAGGGAAAAAAGGCACTCAACATCGCCAAGTTCAACTTGTGGTTACGTCAGTGGTGTGAAGACAAAGGCTTTGGATGTATTAGTCATGATGCTAGAAGGTGGTCGAACAATGAGTTGTTTAAGAGGGATGGCTTGCATCCTTCACAGAAAGGCACAAAAGAACTTGGAGTGGAACTCAGAGCATTTTTTGATTTAAACTAGAGGAAGGGGACAGAGATGTAACTTGCGAGGGTGATTTCTGTCCCCTACCATTTAGGATGAAGCAGGACATTGAAGCAGGAAACCCGGTTAGTGGTAGGCTAGAGGTGGAAAAGATCAAGGACACACTAAAATACAATACCAACAACATCCACATGATGTGTACCAATGCTCGCAGCTTGGGCAACAAGCTCTGTGAATTAAATGCTATCATATCCAGAGATGAATTGGATCTTGTTGCAATAACAGAGACTTGGTTCAAGGATCACAATGACTGGGAGATAGCCATACCCGGTTACACATTGTACAGAAAAGACAGATTGGATAGAAAGGGCGGTGGAGTAGCCATTTATGTCAAGACTACCCTTCAATCAACAATAATTCAGCATACACATAATGAACTAGAAACTCTCTGGGTTACCATGCAGACTAAGGAGGGAGCTGTGGTCAGAATTGGTGTGATATATAGGCCCCCTGGACAATCTGAGGATCTAGATAACCTGTTAATAGATGAAATCAGTGGAATGGCAGAGAAGGGAGACGTTGTACTTACAGGTGACTTCAACATGCCTGATGTGGACTGGAATATCCCAAGTGCATCGGCATGCAAGAGCAGGACTATATTAGAGGCACTTAATGGAGTGTCTCTAAAACAACTTGTGACATTGCCAACTAGAGGAGATAACATTCTGGACTTAGTTCTGACCAATGGGGATCTGGTGTCCGAGGTCAGGGTTGAAGAAAATCTGGGTTCCAGTGACCATCAATGCTTATGGTTCAGAATAAAAACAGACATTGTGCAATCACACACCAGAACCAAAGTGCTAGACTTTAGGAAGACAAACTTCAAGGAAATGGCGGAGTATGTAGAAAGAAAATTAGGTGAGTGGAACAGAGTAGCAGAAGTGAGTGCCCAGTGGTCACTATTAAAAATGGCCATCTTAAAGGCAACTAAGCAATATGTGAAACAAACTAGCAAGAATAAAAGGAAGAAGAAACCATTATGGTTTACTAGGGAAGTCAGCACTATCATAAAAGATAAGAAGTCTGCCTATAAGAAGTATAAAGTAAGTGGAAGTGTAGCTGACAGAGAGGCGTATAAAATTAAACAGAGGGAAGCAAAACTAATTATAAGGACTGCTAAAGGGCAAAAAGAGGAAGAAATGGCCAAATCTATGAAGAGGGGAGATAAAACCTTTTTCCGATATATTGGTGACAGAAAGAAGAAAAACAATGCAGTCTCAAAAATTAGAAATAGGGAAAATAAATATATTGACGGAGATAAGGCTGTGGCTGACCATCTGAATAGCTACTTTTGTTCGGTATTTTCAGATAGTAAAAGGCATGGTCATAGCACAACATCCAGCTGGGAGAGTACAGCTCCGGAGTTTCTGGAGGCTGATGTCTTAGCCGAGCTGGCACATCTAAAGGTAAGTAAGGCAATGGGTCCAGATGGAATCCACCCCAGAGTTCTAAGGGAACTTAGATTTGTGATTGCAGCCCCTCTAACTGATTTACTTAACCATTCCCTTTCAACTGGTGAGGTTCCAGATGATTGGAGAATGGCCAATGTCGTACCAATCCATAAAAAGGGGAGTAGAGAAGAAGCCAGTAATTACAGGCCAGTTAGTTTAACATCTATAGTGGTCAAATTAATGGAAACACCCTTAAAAAAACAGATAATTTCCCATCTAAAAATTAATGACCTATTGGACCCAAATCAGCACGGCTTTACTGAGGGCAGATCATGTCAGACCAATCTTATTGATTTCTTTGACAATGTCACTAAAGTGTTAGATGAAGGTGGTGCTGTGGATATCGCCTATCTGGATTTTAGCAAAGCCTTTGACACTGTACCACATAAGGAGCTCATAGATAAGTTATTGACAATCCCTGGATAGTTCAGTGGATTTCCAGTTGGCTGAGGGATCGGTATCAGAGCGTTGTTGTAAATGGCGTACAATCTGAACAAAGGCGAGTTACAAGTGGTGTGCCGCAGGGCTCTGTCCTGGGCCCCATTCTTTTTAATATATTTGTAAGTGACATAGGAGAAGGCTTGGTAGGAAAAGTTTGTCTGTTTGCTGATGATACAAAGGTTAGTAATAGGGTGGATATTCCTGGAGGTGTCTGCAACATGGAAAATGATTTAGCTTTACTGGATAGATGGTCAAAACTGTGGAAACTAGAGTTTAATGTCTCTAAATGTAAAATTATGCACTTGGGTAGAAGGAATCCCTGCTCTGAGTACCGTATAGGCAGTACTGTGTTAGCCAGGACCTCGGAGGAGAGAGATTTAGGGGTACTGATTACTGATAGCTGCAAGATGAGTGGACAGTGTAGCCAGGCAGTGGGAAAAGCAAGCAGGATGCTCGGCTGCATAGCTCGAGGCATCACCAGTAGGAAGAGGGAGGTTGTGATGCCGCTGTATAGAGCCCTGGTAAGGCCACAGCTAGAATACTGTGTGCAGTTCTGGAGACCTTACCTGCAAAAAGACATTATTCAAATAGAACGTGTCCAAAGGCGGGCAACGAAAATGGTGGAAGGACTTACACTTAAAACTTATCAGGAGAGACTTAAAGAACTTAATTTGTACAGTCTGGAGGAAAGAAGGGAGAGGGGGGACATGATTGAGACCTTTAAATATGTGAAAGGATTAAATAAGGTTCAGGAGGGAAGTGTTTTTAAGAAGAAACTTAACGATAGAACAAGGGGGCACAACCTGAAGCTAGTCGGGGGGAAGATCAGGAGCAATGTTAGAAAATATTATTTTACAGAAAGAGTAGTAGGTGCTTGGAACAAACTTCCAGCAGAGGTAGTTGAAACATCAACAGTCACTGAATTTAAACATGCCTGGGATAAGCACACATCTATCCTAAGATAAAGAGAACATACAGTATACACATAAGGGCAGACTAGATGGACCGTATGGTCTCCTTCTGCCGTCAACCTTCTATGTTTCTATGTTTCTATGTAGCGTCCGATTCATCATTATCCCAGCCTCAGCGTACAGCGCCGGCGTTCAGCCTCGCTACCTGTCGCTCTCCCATACATTCAATGGACGTTCTTTTATTTCTCTTTAAACAGGGGGTTTTTATTTTTATTCTCAAATAATGTTGTGACCTCTCCTGGCCTAGAAAAAGACATTTTTGAAATTATTTTTCAGTTTTTATATATTTATGCAGAATTGAATTACAGGTCTGGCATTAATGTGTTCATGTCACAATGTTATTACAATGTAATTCCATATGTTTTCGCTTTGTTACTGGTGGATACATGGTAAAAAACAGTCTTTAATCACACAGCCTCCGGCGCTCTGGCCTTCAGCGAAGCATTTTTGAGCGCCGGTGGTGTGTGAGGCTGTTTTTTTGATGAATATGCTGTGGGTCGGTCGCACTAACCAGTCACTAACATTCGCTCCCATACTGCGCTGTACTGGTCATATAGCGACTCCCCACAATGTATTCATCAATGCTGCACAGCGACTGAGTTGCTCTGAACTAGCGGACCACGGCCGAGCACAGCGACTACTAGAGGGCGCTCAGAAATGCCTGCTACAGACGCTCATCTATTTCTATACATTGATGACTCGTACAGACCATCCAGGTGGTAGATCATTGAAAATAGAAAGTGGTACTTGATGAGTAAAGGTTGGGAACCCCTGGTCTGAGGCCTGGTTAAAATGCATATGTTTAAGCTGTGCAGTTCCTAGGCAAAATATCTCTTCCTAATGCAATTCTATGGTGCTGCTGCCCCATTATCAATATGTGCCTTTCTGTACCTCTTTCTTAGCAGCCCCCTCCCCATGAGTTCAATATGGTGGATGAGGCCCTCCCTCCACTACAGACACATTAGGCTCGATTCAGAGAGACACAAAAAAACTTTCGCTTTGGTGCCGACGTCGTAAGATTTTCAAAATTTCCCGCTCTCGCATGAACGTTCGAGCGATTCTATGCATGCTTCGTAAACCTTCCGTAGCGCGTCCGTGTGCTCGTATGCCAGAGTACGCAGACGAGGCTGTCATTTTCCATCGAAAATGTTCAGATTCATTTTTCACAACTACCAACGTAGCCTTTCGTTTTTGCCCTTTTCCCATCGTATCCTCACACGAATCCTATCATTTTCCCGCTACATCCTGCTTCATTTTTTCCTTAAATATCTGGCCAGACGAAATTCTTACGATATTGCGCTTGCGCACTACAAACTTCTCTCATTAAAGTGCTCGCCTACATAATTTCACTTCCATCACTAAACTCACCCTAACCACTTCGCGCTATCCTGCCTTTTCCCTTGAGGTCCCTTAAAGCTCACCCTAACCCCTTCGCGCTATCCTGCCTTTTCCCTTGAGGTCCCTTAAAGCTCACCCTAACCACTTCGCGCTATCCTGCCTTTTCCCTTGAGGTCCCTTAAAGCTCACCCTAACCACTTCGCGCTATCCTGCCTTTTCCCTTGAGGTCCCTTAAAACTCACCCTAACCCCTTCGCGCTATCCTGCCTTTTCCTTTGAGGTCCCTTAAAGCTCACCCTAACCACTTCGCGCTATCCTGCCTTTTCCCTTGAGGTCCCTAAAACTTACCCAAATCACTTAGCGCCTTGTTTCTTCTTCCATTTTCACACCCTAAAACTTACCCAAATCACTTAGCGCCTTGTTTCTTCTTCCATTTTAGGTCCCTAAAACTTACCCAAATCACTTAGCGCCTTGTTTCTTCTTCCATTTTAGGTCCCTAAAACTTACCCAAATCACATAGCGCCTTGTTTCTTCTTCCATTTTCACACCCTAAAACTTACCCAAATCACTTAGCGCCTTGTTTCTTCTTCCATTTTCACACCCTAAAACTTACCCAAATCACTTAGCGCCTTGTTTCTTCTTCCATTTTAGGTCCCTAAAACTTACCCAAATCACTTAGCGCCTTGTTTCTTCTTCCATTTTCACACCCTAAAACTTACCCAAATCACTTAGCGCCTTGTTTCTTCTTCCATTTTAGGTCCCTAAAACTTACCCAAATCACTTAGCGCCTTGTTTCTTCTTCCATTTTAGGTCCCTAAAACTTACCCAAATCACATAGCGCCTTGTTTCTTCTTCCATTTTCACACCCTAAAACTTACCCAAATCACTTAGCGCCTTGTTTCTTCTTCCATTTTCACACCCTAAAACTTACCCAAATCACTTAGCGCCTTGTTTCTTCTTCCATTTTCACACCCTAAAACTTACCCATATCACATAGCGCCTTGTTTCTTCTTCCATTTTCACACCCTAAAACTTACCCAAATCACATAGCGCCTTGTTTCTTCTTCCATTTTCACACCCTAAAACTTACCCAAATCACTTAGCGCCTTGTTTCTTCTTCCATTTTCACACCCTAAAACTTACCCAAATCACTTAGCGCCTTGTTTCTTCTTCCATTTTAGGTCCCTAAAACTTACCCAAATCACTTAGCGCCTTGTTTCTTCTTCCATTTTCACACCCTAAAACTTACCAAAATCACTTAGCGCCTTGTTTCTTCTTCCATTTTCACACCCTAAAACTTACCCAAATCACTTCACGGACATCACAATCTTGATTTTCAAATATGTCATTGGCCCCTTGTTTTTGTTAAATGTATGTGTGCAAATAAATGGGACAACATGTTTTTTTTTTTTTTTTTATTTATTGGGCAATTGCCATTTGGTGTAAAAATTTTTGGCCCAACTTTGGCCCTAAAAAATTAAAAACTATATACAAATTGTTTGTTGGTTATTAAAAATATATACACTAATTTTTTATAAAAAACTTTAAAAACTATATACAATAAAAACTTTTTTTTAAAAAATAAAACTATATACAAAAAACTTTGGTGTTTAACCAATAAAACTATCTACAAATAAAACTATTTACAAATCTACAGGGCCAGGAACCAGGACACTAGTCTTCCTCTTCTGTTGTCCCCAACGTGTCCCGCATCGCCTGCAGATCGGCCACCAACTCAAGGACCCTCCGATTCATATCAGCAAGTCGCTGTCTTGTGGTCCCTGCCAAAAAAACAGAAAAACAAATTATTCGGAGAACAATACATGTTTCTCACCTGTGGATTTAATGTATTTTAAGAAACAAATTAACTATAATGCACAGATGTCATTAATGACAGGAATTAAGGTTAGGAAGTGGCCACAGGTCATTAAGCTAATTCAGTGGCCACAGGACAGTTGGGCAACTAATTAAGCTAATTCAGTGGCCACAGGACAGTTGGGAAACTAATTAAGCTAATTCAGTGGCCACAGGACAGTTGGGCAACTAATTAAGCTAATTCAGTGGCCACAGGACAGTTGGGAAACTAATTAAGCTAATTCAGTGGCCACAGGACAGTTGGGAAACTAATTAAGCTAATTCAGTGGCCACAGGACAGTTGGGCAACTAATTAAGCTAATTCAGTGGCCACAGGTCCCTCTTATATTGGCATTGACTAGGGCATTATGTGTTTTGGGGTTCATGGGAATTTAGACAGAAATCTTTATAATGCCATGACTACTTACTTGGTTGGTGGCCGAGAGATGGCTCGTTGGGGACAACACCCTGAGGTCCTGGTTCCTGGCTCTGCTGTGAAGAAGTGCCTGTTGAAACATGGGCCAAATGGTTAGTTTGGATGTCTGATTCCGCAGTCCTCAAATGTTTTTAGCTAAGTCTGGGTCACATCACTCACCTTCTCCAGGGTCTTGTGGGCTCCTATCTGCTGCCTCCTCACCCACTACTTCACCCGCAACAGAAACATCTACAAAGACAGAATAAAGGATTCAGTTTGGTGATATCAGGAGCTAGCAATTAGATGTTTGGGTGTAGACATGAAGAGTGACATACCAGAGGATCCCGCATGCGTGGCAGGGTACGACTGCCTGCCCACGCTGTGCCGCCCCTCCTCTGTGGTAAGGTCCAGGGGCTGGTCTGAGGAGGCCACAGAGGAGGGGTCGGCCCGTCGCCCTGGAGATCCACCACCTTCACTCCCAGCTGCAGAATCATGCAGCACTGGTCGGCCTGGGCGCCGCCGGGTGCGGCGAATTCTGTAATCCATTTCCAACACTACAAAAGAGAAGGCATTATAAATAAAAGGCATAAAATCTGTCCTAGTTACATCTTGCATGCAAGCGCTATGTACTTACTTGGGAAATGGATTGCAAAAAACCTCCGCACCCGGGGCATGTGCAGTCGCTTCAGGTCCGACCAATGCTGCATGATCTGTGTGTGGGTGAAGGTGGTGTCGGTCTGGTGTTGTATCTCCGAGATGATCTCCAGGGCGACGTTTCGTTTGGCAAACGAGTTGGGCAGGTAGTCGTACCTGCGCTCCAGCATGGTCTGCAAAACAAAAAACAAACATAGCAAGAACTCAGAAATGCATATGTAGAAGAGGCAACAATACATTATTTTGTTCAATCACATGAACACATACACACACACACTTTTAGCCTAAGTTAACTTTCAAATATGGCAGCACTGTCGTTTGGCACGTGTGTGGTGTGCGCTTGGTTGTGCATGTAGTCCAACCAAAGCTTTAACAAAAAGATAACTTTTAGCGCATCCTTAACATGTAGAGCAACAATTAACAATCCAAGCAAAGTCGTTAAAAGACACTTACAAGCATGATTATCTCTTCTTGTTGGCGGGTGAAGATAGTGGGCGCCATCTTTCTTCTTCTTCTAGGCAGCAGATAAGCACGGCCCCAGCGGTTTCCGGGTTTCGCACGGCCGTGCGAACGGCCGGACGTGCGCGTAAGCGAACGCGTAGGCGTCACACGCCGGAGACCTTATTTAAAGGTCCCTGCACACACAGCTCATTCTCTTTGAGAGTCCACACAAAATGGCACCAAAAAGAAAACTTCCAGCTAAGAAGCAGAGCAAGCAGGCTGAGCAGGGCGTGGGTCCGCAAACACGGTCGCAAGAGCCTAAAGCCCGACTAAGGGCTACCACCAAGGCTGCGGCAAAAAAGGAGGTTGCAGCACCACCACAACCAAGGGGCAAGGTAACCAAGGCTGCTAAAACTCCTGGCCCACAGATGGGTAAGAGGGGACGAAGCCCCACCCCACCCTGCCCCACATCACCCCCCCCACGTGGCACCAAGGCCATAGGCAAAGGCCAAAAACACCGGGCCAGAAGCCGCAGCAGGGGCCGAACCACCTCCCGGTCCACAAGCCGCAGCAGGGGCCCAAGGCGCCGCAGGGGCCGAACCACCTCCCGGTCCAGAAGCCGCAGCAGGGGCCCAAGGCGCAGCAGGGGCCGAACCACCTCCCGGTCCAGAAGCCGCAGCAGGGGCCCAAGGCGCCGCAGGGGCCGAACCACCTCCCGGTCCAGAAGCCGCAGCAGGGGCCCAAGGCGCAGCAGGGGCCGAACCACCTCCCGGTCCAGAAGCCGCAGCAGGGGCCCAAGGCGCCGCAGGGGCCGAACCACCTCCCGGTCCAGAAGCCGCAGCAGGGGCCCAAGGCGCCGCAGGGGCCAAACCAGGACACGCTCCAGAAGCCCGAAAAGCCGCCAAAGGCCAACGGCCCCCTCCCCCCCCGCACGTGGCTCAAAAACTAAGGCCAAGCAACCCACCTCCAAGGCCCCACAGACCCAGCCGACCACCTCCAAGGGCCCACAGACCCAGCCAACCACCTCCAAGGCCCCACAGAGCCACAGCAGCAGCTCAAGGTCGCCAACACCCTCTCTTGCTCGCCCACATTATCCTCCGGCACAGGTTGGCATGCATTCACCCTATGCCACATCTACACCTGCAACTTCAGGGTCCACCCAGCCAAGAACACCCAGTCCCTTCCCAAGTCCAGTAAGATCAACAGCCAGCCTCCAGTCCTTGAGGTCTCCTCCATCCCCCCAGGCCAGAATGTCACCCCATTTGCAACCAAGCAGTGAGGAGCCACAACCACCCCGAAGAGGGCGCAACTTGCGCAGAGGACACTTGGGTGGCCGTTTTGCTGAGTCCCAAACTCTGGCATTGGCTACTGGTCTCACCTTACATTTTGATGAGCTATATGGTAGAAGATCAAAACACACCAGTAAACAGCGCAAAACCGAGATTTTTGAAGAACTCACCAGGCAAGTCAATGCAGCGGGTGAGGAACGTAAAGATATGGACCAGATTCAACGGAAGATTTCGGACCTGAAATATGCAGTGCGGAAGAAAGAGAATCTACGGCGGATGCACAGGTACATAGCTAAGGTTTGGGTTTTTATTATTCTTGTCTGTCCATCAGTGCGCTTAATTATGCTTACTATGTTTTTCAGCGAAACAACTGGCGGAGGTTTCCCAACCAAAATGCGCTTTACACCGGCTGAGGAGATGGTGCTGTCCTTATTACATCCCGTGGCCTTAGAGGGACACTCAGGCCAGCAGGACACCGACAACCCACCAATTCCTGCAGGTTAGTAATGTCTGAATGACCACACAAATGTATAGAAACATACACATACGCAGCACGGGCTAGCTAAGCACATGGCTGTAGGGGGTGGGAGCAAGGGCTAGCTAAGCACATGGCTGTAGGGGGTGGGAGCAAGGGCTAGCTAAGCACATGGCTCTAGGGGGTGGGAGCAAGGGCTAGCTAAGCACATGGCTGTAGGGGGTGGGAGCAAGGGCTAGCTAAGCACATGGCTGTAGGGGGTGGGAGCAAGGGCTAGCTAAGCACATGGCTGTAGGGGGTGGGAGCAAGGGCTAGCTAAGCACATGGCTGTAGGGGGTGGGAGCAAGGGCTAGCTAAGCACATGGCTGTAGGGGGTGGGAGCAAGGGCTAGCTAAGCACATGGCTCTAGGGGGTGGGAGCAAGGGCTAGCTAAGCACATGGCTGTAGGGGGTGGGAGCAAGGGCTAGCTAAGCACATGGCTGTAGGGGGTGGGAGCAAGGGCTAGCTAAGCACATGGCTGTAGGGGGTGGGAGCAAGGGCTAGCTAAGCACATGGCTCTAGGGGGTGGGAGCAAGGGCTAGCTAAGCACATGGCTGTAGGGGGTGGGAGCAAGGGCTAGCTAAGCACATGGCTCTAGGGGGTGGGAGCAAGGGCTAGCTAAGCACATGGCTCTAGGGGGTGGGTTTGTTAGGAGTGCTCACTTTGACTAGGGAGTGTCATGGGTGTGGCCTGGTAATGTGCAAATTGACATCCACATACATGATGTTTAATGAAATGTGTGACAAATATGTCACTTAGAAGTGTCGAAAAGGAATGGGTGCTATGTATTAATTGAGAAGCACACGCCACAATAACATCTTTGCCTGTTGGTCAATTTGTTTGGAGCTGGTTTAGTTGCACAACTGATTAAGATGGTTTTCTAGGAAGGTTTTATGCCATACAAATGTTCCCCACCAGAATCATATTGTAAGTGTTTTTTCCCACCTTAGTGTGTTAACTTCCTCCCCTTAAAGGGATGTTGCAACTCACACATCAGCCATTCTTTGCATGTTTGGTTTGAGACACGTGATGTGTCTAGTCTGGTTTAACAATCCATGCACTAATGTAATGGGATTCCTAGCGAATGCCAAGTGGCCACGTTGTGGGAGGGGCCCTTACTGCTTTGCCACGTTTCTTGGATTACCATATGTGTTCTTAATCATAAACTATGCATAGTTGTGTGTATTAATCGCTGTTTTTCTTACAAACCAGGCCAGCATCATCCCTCAGCTAGTGGGGACTCCTCTGCCATGTTACCGCGTCCGTCTTCTTCCGCGCTGCATAGGACCCAGGATCCGATGTCTACGGTAAGTGTATTTTGAGGGTGTTGTGTATGCATGTAGCTTGCCATGTTTGGCTTGTGTGGTTTTTATAGGTATTCCACACACTGAACCTGTTTTTTTTTACATGTCCCCAACAGAGCCACACACTGATGGAGCAAATCCAGGAGCAGGAGGAAGATGGAAGCTTCATAGGAGATTCTGAAGATCTTCCCCTGGGACAGAATCTGCAACTGTCCCAAAATGTGTCTCCGCCAAATCCACAGCAGCAGAGTGAAGCTGGCTGCATGCTGCCTGCACATCGTGGGCAGCATGCAGAGACTGACCCTCCAGTCCCCAGTTTCAGATCTGCTGCTGAGGATTTGGCGAGCAGACCTGTGGCTGTTGGGGGTCCTCGAGCCACATCATCTGCACGCCCCACAACCCGGGGAATTGGGCGGCGTACTCAGCAACGTCGCCCAGTTTCCCAGGGGAGGGGCGTGCAGATGATGGAGTCAGCATGGCACCATGAGAGGCGCCTTTTTCGCCGCCAAAACCAACAAAATCAGGAGCATATTAGGGGCAAATTAGAGTCCCTAAATACTACCTTCAGTGCCGTGCTGACTGAATTGAGGACCCATAACAGCCACATGGCCAACTTGACTTCAGAAATTAGGTCAGGCATGGCCGAAATGCACACTAACCAAAGACACGTTTTGGAACAGTTGCAGATTCTGAATGCCACACAGGCCCATGTTATGGCCCCCCCCCACCAAGGGCCACAACCTGGGTTCTATGGGCATCACACATATTAAGGTGTGTTAGGCATGAATCTGGTCCATATCTTTGCAAAACCTACCCACTGGATTGACTTGTCTGGTGAGGGCTAAAAATCACACATTTTGCGCTGTTCTTGCTCGGTTGCTTTTGATTATCCACCATATAGCTCATTCAAGGCCTGAGGTAGCCCAGTAGCCAATGCCAGAGTCCCAGACTCAGTGAATCGGCCACTTAAGGTGTTGCGCGCCTGCCCTGGCCACAATAACATTTGTGGTGGCTCCTCATGTTTGGCGGCATGATTGGGTGACATTCTGGCCTCAACATCAAAGACCTTGGACCCTGGCTGTGATTGTACTGGATTTGGATTGGGACTGGGTGTTCTTGTTTGGGTGGCCCACTGACTTACAGGTGTAGATGTGGCATAGCTAGGATTGCTTTCAACCTGTGTCGGTGGAAAATGTGGGCAAGCAGGAGAGGGATTACTTTTGTGCTATTTATTTTGTGTACAAATGTATTGAACATAATTGCATGTACAGGTGTGGTCCCAAAGTATGTGAGGGGCACTCACCTCCGATTCTGTTTGGCTCACATATACCTTTTACTAAGTAGTAAACATTTTGTTTTGAACAAGCTCATGTGTGTGGTGTTTTGATATAGAAATATGAGTTCAAGTTGGGACGAAAACAAACAAGAACCAAGGTCTCCAAATAAATACTCCAACATATTTTATTTTTTGGGTTGCACAAATTCATTATTGTTTACTTCATAATGAAATTAAACATAGCCAAAATTTTAAAAAAATCAAAAAAAACTACTAACTAAATTAGGAAAAATGTGTGGCTATTAAATTTGCCCGCACGGCTTGCCCAGACGCACTTGGCTGGCCCACATAGGCGTCGTCTGCCTCATCGGAGGGTGGAGAGGGTGGGCAATCCAGATATCGGGGGACCCTTTGCATAATGGCTAAATTATGGAGCGCGGCACATGCCATTATAATGTCAATGACCTTTTTCGGGTCATACTGCAGGGAGCCCCCAGTGTGGTCCAAGCACCGAAACCGGGTCTTGAGGAGTCCAAAGGCCCTCTCCACCACTGCCCTGGTCTTTCGATGTGCACGGTTATAGGCCTCTTGTGCTGGAGTTTGTGGCCGGAGGACCGGAGTCATGAGCCACGGCAGTAGTGGATAGCCCAAATCTCCTAAATAAGCCCAAAAAAACCAAAAAAATTAATAACAGGAAATCATACATTGCCACGCAACATTACTACTGCAATAAAAATAAAAGAGGTATGTGACATTGTCACACAAACATGAGCATACAGATTGCAGATGCTAAAACAAGAATTAAACATATGTGATAGATGTGGGTCCAAAGTAGGCAAATAATACTGGGGATGTTGGGCAATCAGGCAGACTGTTAGCAGATATTGTTTCCTGCCTGTGCTGCAGAACAATGTAGTATGGTCTAACTTGACCTGCCCCTTTAGAATTCTTGCCTTACTCCCAAACCGGTGTAAGCCTGCCCCTGCACTTTATCCCGCTCACCTCTACTCAGTAAGTTAAATGCATGGAAGCAAAGATGGCGCTGACTCTCTGGTAAAGTCAATTACAGATTTCGAAAGAAAATGGTTTCGAAGGCTGTTTCAGACTTGGCCTCACATTACACTTATTAATTAAAACAATGCAGGCAAAACAATTTTGCAGCAAATGGAGTTTGTCTAAGCTAATGGTTACAGTGTGCTTACACATGTTCACAAGGTGAGGGGCAAGGCAGCGTTTCTGAAAGGTAAATCCAACATCAAACTTGCCCATACATATAGAATCCAAAGCGATAATTTGAGCCAACTTACCAAGGAGCCATGCACCCGCAAATTCCCCTGACTCAAACCGGCGGAATAATCCAGATCTGCGCAGGATATACGCATCATGGGCTGAGCCAGGGTAGCCTGCCAGGACGCTCAGAAAGCGCAGGTCCTGGGCCACCACCGCTTGCACATTCAGCGAATGGCCCATTTTGCGATTTCTGGTGAAAAAGGAAACAGAAACCACCCAAAAATTACGTTTAGTAAACAAATCCAACGCACACTTCAAACAGCCTATGTCAAAATGTAACATGTAAAAGAAAAACAATGTTTAAGCCTTGACAGTCTTACTTGTTCTATTAAAAGGACACTTACAAATGTTTTACTTTGAAATAACTAACTTTGGGACTAATTTATAAATAAGGGCCGTTGGTGCACATACACTCTTGGCAAGGAGGGAGCATTAGCAAGGAGGGAGTGATTGCAATGAGTGAAGATGTAAAATCTGAGTGTATATTAACCTAGAGGGACTAAACAAAAGGAGGGACTATTGGCAATGAAAGTTACTACAAATGGCGAGATTAGTCACAAGGAAGCTTTTCTGGAAAGGAGGGACTATTGGCAATGAAAGTTACTACAAATGGCGAGATTAGTCACAAGGAAGCTTTTCTGGAAAGGAGGGACTATTGGCAATGAAAGTTACTACAAATGGCGAGATTAGTCACAAGGAAGCTTTTCAGGAAAGGAGGGACTATTGGCAATGAAAGTTACTACAAATGGCGAGATTAGTCACAAGGAAACTTTTCAGGAAAGGAGGGACTATTGGCAATGAAAGTTACTACAAATGGCGACATTAGTCACAAGGAAGCTTTTCTGGAAAGGAGGGACTATTGGCAATGAAAGTTACTACAAATGGCGAGATTAGTCACAAGGAAGCTTTTCTGGAAAGGAGGGACTATTGGCAATGAAAGTTACTACAAATGGCGAGATTAGTCACAAGGAAGCTTTTCAGGAAAGGAGGGACTATTGGCAATGAAAGTTACTACAAATGGCGAGATTAGTCACAAGGAAACTTTTCAGGAAAGGAGGGACTATTGGCAATGAAAGTTACTACAAATGGCGACATTAGTCACAAGGAAGCTTTTCTGGAAAGGAGGGACTATTGGCAATGAAAGTTACTACAAATGGCGAGATTAGTCACAAGGAAGCTTTTCAGGAAAGGAGGGACTATTGGCAATGAAAGTTACTACAAATGGCGAGATTAGTCACAAGGAAGCTTTTCAGGAAAGGAGGGACTATTGGCAATGAAAGTTACTACAAATGGCGAGATTAGTCACAAGGAAACTTTTCTGGAAAGGAGGGACTATTGGCAATGAAAGTTACTACAAATGGCGAGATTAGTCACAAGGAAGCTTTTCAGGAAAGGAGGGACTATTGGCAATGAAAGTTACTACAAATGGCGAGATTAGTCACAAGGAAGCTTTTCAGGAAAGGAGGGACTATTGGCAATGAAAGTTACTACAAATGGCGAGATTAGTCACAAGGAAACTTTTCTGGAAAGGAGGGACTATTGGCAATGAAAGTTACTACAAATGGCGACATTAGTCACAAGGAAGCTTTTCAGGAAAGGAGGGACTATTGGCAATGAAAGTTACTACAAATGGCGAGATTAGTCACAAGGAAGCTTTTCAGGAAAGGAGGGACTATTGGCAATGAAAGTTACTACAAATGGCGACATTAGTCACAAGGAAGCTTTTCTGGAAAGGAGGGACTATTGGCAATGAAAGTTACTACAAATGGCGAGATTAGTCACAAGGAAACTTTTCTGGAAAGGAGGGACTATTGCCAATGAACCAAACGAATAATGTGATTGAGCAAAGGAGGGACACACAAATATTTAGAGACAATGGAAGCCAAAACTTGCCTGTATATATACTCGTCGCTTGACGGAGGGACGAGGGCAACGTGGGTGCAGTCAATAGCACCCATGACATTGGGCATGTCGGCGATATTAAAAAATGCCAGCTTAATGGCGTTTCTGGCTTCCATATCCTCAGGGAAACAAATATATTTCCGAGTTATGGTAGCCATGCCTTCCAAAAATTGGGATAGCGCGCGGCTCAGCGTAGGCTGTGAAATCCCCACGGAGAGGGCACCCAGCCTCTGGAACGAGCCGTTCGCCAAAAATTGCAGGCAGCCAAGCATCTTGGTCATACCTGAAATTGCTTGCCCCTTCCTTGTGGTGCGGGCTAACCATGGCCGCAGCTCACTATATAATTTATGGAGGGAAGCGCGATTAAGCCTGGTCAGCTCGAACAGCTCAGTGTCATGCATGCTATTGATGTCCATGCGTCGCCGCCGGTGCAATCTGGTCTGTGCCCTCCGGACGATCTCAATGCCCATGAGTTGCAGATCCTCATGCTCCTCAAAGGCAGTAGCCTCGTCCATGGCTGGCTCGCGCTCCCGTAGTCAAAAAGGTGCCGGGAATGTTTTTGCCCTGAAACGAATTTATGAGGTGTGGGACCATCGGCAATCAGCTCTCTGAATTAATCGCAAGCCCATTGCAATAACGAAAAAATTCTGAACGGACGAAACATTTCCGATTTGGTGGGAAAAAGCTCCCGAAGTAACGAAAATCTTCCGATTTTGGCACCATTATCGAAAGAGCATATACGCATGTTCTCGAACGTTCGTGCGAGTGGAAAATATACGAAAAAAAGCCAAAAAATGACAAACACCCACCAAAACTTTCACAGACAGCTACGGAAGTCCGGACGAATGTTTCTTTGAATCGAGCCTATTGACCTTGGCACCCAGGGCAATCGCACCTGCCCGCACACCTCTACAAACGTTGGGGTTTATTCATCAAGGGATAGCGGCAGGTAGTGCCTCGTAGAGTCAGGCAGCATCTGGTGAACGATGGGCGATGTATGCAATGCCACATTTATGAAAGCGATTCTGGAGAGTGACTCTAACAGCGCCATGTAGCGTACAATTCATCATTACAGGTGGCTCAGCGCATAGCGCTCCTTTTCTTCTGTTTAAACAGGGTTTTTTGTTTTTATTTTTTTTTCTCTCAAATAATTGTGTCACCTCTCCTGACCTAGAAAGACTCATTTTTGAAAACCTTTTTGATTTTTTAGATTTTTATGCAGAATTGTCATTACAGGTCTGGCTGGCTTTAAAGTATTAATGTCACAATGTTACAACAATGTAATTCCATGTGTTTTCGCTTTGTTACTGGTGTATATGTGTTCAAAAACCGACTTTAATCACACAGTGTCTTCTGCTCTATGCTATAGCGACCAGATCCAGAGCGCCGATGCTGTATATGTGTGTCTGTGTCTGTTTTTTGTTGAATATGGTGTGAGTCGCATGCACTGAGCTGGTGCTACCTTTCGCTTACTGCAGCGCTGTACTGGTGTTAGAATGCCCAACATACATCTCATTCATCAATGCCGGTCAGGTTACTGCAGCGACTGAGGCGCTCTGTTACAGCGCCCGATAGCTGATCACAGCGTATACTAGCGGTCACTCTAAGCTCTGCTATACAGACGCTCATCTGCCGATACCTGGCGCTAGTAATGAATCAGCCTTCATGTTTATATGTATTGTGTATTGTATTATAACTGTAGAATAAAAGGAAGTAGTGGAACCTACTGACAGGATTAGCTACAAATTGTAACTGTAACTTGAGATTGCTTACATTACTATCATGTGTATAACAAGGCATCCAGAGGCACAGGTCTATTTTACTACACAGGTTAACAATAGCTTTTCTGAACTGTGGCCATATCAAGGAGTTTATGCTCAATTTGTGTGGTCATATTGGCCATCAGCCTTCATTTACATGCAATGGTTTAGCCAGACATGATGGAACTGGAACTGGGTGTGAGGGGCCCACCTCCAGGAGAGCCTCTAATTTCTTAGTGATTTACAAGTGCTTTGCACCAGCCTTACATCAGCTGTTGGATACTATGGCCCTTATTTATGAAGGAATAGCGACAGGTAGCGACTGGTGAGCGACCGGTAATGACGGGCACCGCCACGAGAACGCCGGCTCCCCACCACAATCACTCATTTATCAAGCCGATCCTGCTTAGCGACTGAGAAAGCGCCATATAGCCACTCATTCATCATTATTCCAGCCTCAGCCCACAGCGCCAGCGTCCGACCTTGAACAGTGACAGGTATGACCTCTCGCTACCTGGCGCTCTCCAATGCATTTCAATGTAACAATCTTTAAATATTAATAATTAATTGTTATTACTTTTTTTTTTTTTTAAATGTGAAAAATTCTGTGACCACCAAATTTTTTTAAGGTAAAAAAAAAAAAATTGTGCAGAATTGATATTACAGGTCTGATATTATTGTATTCATATTACTAAATTCTTTAAAAATGTTTTTTTTTTGGTTTCCAAAAATATGGTGGTTTGGGGGTTAAAAAACTACTTTTAACACATCGCCTCCAGCGCTCTGGGGTTTAAACATGCATTTCACAGCGCTTGAATTTTTTGAGCGTGATTTTTTGATGAATATGGTGGGAGCCGGTCGCTCTGACCAGTCGCTATCATGCACTCCCATACAGTGCGGAACCTGTCAAATAGCGACTCGTAACCTTGTATTCAACATTACTGCACACCGACTGAGGGGTTTATTTATCAAGGGCTAGCGCCAGGTAGTGTCTGACGAGCGCCAGGTACCGCCAGCTAACGGCGGCTACCGACTCAAGTACGCCCGGCGGCGGTCACAATGACGCATTTATCACGCTAAATGAGGCTAGCGCCGGCGAGAGCGTCAGCTAGCGCGGGATTCATCATGTAGCCAACTGCAACGAACAGCGCCGCTGATAATCCCATCACAGCGACAGGTATGACCTGGCGCTCCCTGGCGTTGTCCAATGCATTTCAATGGAGCAATCTTTAAATAATCCTAATTAATTGCAATTTTTTTTTTTTTTTTTTTTTTTTTAATGTCAAAAATTCTGTGACCACTTCTGCAATGTTAGGATTTTTTTTTAAGTAAAAAAAAAAATATATAAAAATTGTGTAGAATTGATATTACAGGTCTGATATTAATGTATTCATATTACAAAATGTTTAGAAAAACTTGTATAATTTTTACATTAAAAAAAAATGGTTGTTTGGGGGTTAAAAACTACTTTGCACACATCGTCGCCAGCGCTCTGGGGTTTAAACAAGGAATTCACAGCGCGAGAAATTTTTGAGCGTGATTTGTTAATGAATCTGCAGCAAGCCGTTCGCTCTGGCCATTCGCTGTCAGGCGCACCCATACAACGCAGAACCTGTGAAACATCGACCCCTAACCCCGTATTCAACATTACCGCACACCGACTGAGTCACTGTCAACAAGCAAACCCCGGCCAAGCACAGCGAATACTAGCTGGCGCTGTGAAAATCACGCTACTGGCGCTCATCTGTCGCTACCTGGCGCTATTAATGAATTGGCCTCCCCGTCGCTATCAACAACCGAACAATGGCCAAGCACAGCGACTACTAGCGGGCGCTGTGAAAATACCGCTACAGTCGCTCAACTGTCGCTACCTGCCGCTATTAATGAATCGGCCTCTGTGTCAGTAGAAATGCAATTCACTGCACTCCTTTGTACTGTACAAAAAGCAGGTGTCAAAAGCATATACTATAACCTGCAAAATAGAAGCCATTAAAATGTTGATTTTTATTTTCTAAAAACAGAATGTGAGCTTAATTGGCATAAATGCTTTCAGTAATGCACGTCAGTCCTATTTGTTCTTTATTGGTAACACAGCTAAGTGAACATTAAACATAAAAGCGGTTATACTAAACTGCTCATCTAGAAAGCTTAGACTGGAGAAAATAAATTATTTACAGACAGCAATAGTGCTATTAACAGATCCATTTGTTTTATACATGTTAAATGAGTGTGGGAAGGCTTAGAGACATTGGCATAAAAGACACACTACTAATTGTTGCTGTTTACTTCTACATTAGAGTGGCAATCAAGCATTTAAAGTGATGACTGTGCTTTAAGCATCACTTGCAACAGCCAAATTATCTTTAAGACAACCCGTTTCTCCTTTAAAATGTCAAAATTGCTTTTCAGCTATTTTAAATGTCAAATCTAAATTATATGTGATTTATTCTTAAAGCTGAACAAAACCCTGTGCAGCCGGCACAGCAAATTGGGATGCCCTGCTGTTTGATTTCCCCCCCCCATGTGCCTGCAAAACTCTCCTATTCCGGCGGCTCCCTCTGCAATCGAAACGATCACAGCCACATACCCAGCATCACTCCTGATTGTCTGTGCCGATCATTAATATGCTCAGGCTTTGACTGGACGAGAGCCCGCACATGCGCCGTAGGACCATTCAAAAGTCACAGTTCAAAGGTGACTGCTGAGAGATCAGATATGTGATCTTTAAATGCCCTTTTCTTGTTTTTTTTATTGCCCTTTAACTGCAGGTGTCAGACATGAGGGGTTTCATTTGAGTTGCTTATATTTGTTAATTATAGAAATACATTTTGGAATGTTGGTACTCGCAATTAATTTAAAACACGCCCATGTGCCATCTGTATTCTTATTCCTTAACGGAGTGCAGCTCTGGGCCTGGGGATGTTGGCCTTTCTAAAATTTTGTGTTTTTGTCCTCCCAGACAGATTTTTTTTTTAAGTTTTTGTTGAATACAGCTATATTGTGGTCATTGTTACCACGCATTTCATCAACTTTTACAGTACCTACCAGGTCATCATCATGTGATATTACCAGATCCAATAGAGCATCACCCCTAGTAGGTGCCTCCACCAACTGGCTCATAAAGTTATCTGGCAGCAAGCTCAGGATTGCTCTTCCCCCTTGCAGTTGAAACAGATCCATGTCTCCAATCAATACCTGGGTAGTTGAAGTCCACCATTATCACCACTGTACCGGCCTGTGAAGCCTGCTCGATCTGTTTATGCAGTTGACCCTCTATTTTCTCCGTCATGTTGGGGGGTTTATAGATGCCCTGCACTTCTACATCTTCACTTCATTCTCAGCTAGTATTCTCTCATTAATATGCTTTGAAATCTTGTTTTACACAAAGACACAGTTCACCCCTATTCCTATTTGCTCTGTCTTTCCAAAAGAGGGTAAACCCCTGAAGATTAACAGCCCAATCATGTGTGGATTCCAGCCATATCTCAGCCACACCAATAACATCAATGTTTCTTTCCAGTATCAGGGCCTCAATCTCCCCCACTTTACTTGCCAGACATTTGGCATTTGTGAACATGCACTTTAAGTTGCCATCCAGTTCAACATATTCGGCTTTAGTGTCCTTAACTATTGAGTGTCGTGTTCACATACATTTTAACTGCCGATTTGTAATGCATGAATCTCCTTATCCAACATAGCAATCCTCCTCCCCCCTCGTATTTCTCCACCCATTATCACATGCTTCCTCCTAAGTAACCTGTCATCTCCTTTGCTTTCACTCTTGCCCTCCCCCCTCATTTCTAGTTTAAATGCTCTTACACCCCCTCTAGTATCATCTTACTCAGCACCCCTTTTATTCATGTGCAAATTTTCTGTAGAATACAGTTTGTATCCCAGTGAAAAGTCAGCCAAGTGCTCTGTCATGCACCAGGACTTGAGCCATGTGTTTGAGTGCTCTCCCTCAACTTGGTGCCTAAATCCTTAAATGTATTCCTAAGACTCCTCCATCTCCCATAATTTCTGTCATTGGTTCCCACATGGACCACAACAGCTGGGTCATCCCCAGCCCCTCCCAGTAATTTATCCACCCTTTCCACTACATGTCGAACCATAACACCAGGGAGGCAGCAAACCATCGGTTGCGGCGGTCTTGGTGACAAATTGTTCTATTAGTCCATCGGATAATAGAATCCCCTATTAGCACTATTTGTCTTGTTCTACCTGCAGTCCCAACCACCTGCTCACTAGCTGGGCTGTTCTCCCAGCCGTTAGGAAGAGCAGTATCCGCTAGGGCTGCCATTTCTGACACTGACGCCCTTGCATCATTTCCCAATTTGGCAATTTTGCTAGGATGCACAGACCCACAACATTCTCATATTTATCACAGCAATATTCCATCTACTCATATAAATGATATCAGCTAGCCTACTTCTATGTTCTAGTCGGTTCGAGTATTGACAAAATTTCATTGCCCTTCAGTCTGGAAAACTATAGTAAGCAGATATGGACTGTATTTTTTTTTCCTCACGTTTTTTTGAGAGAGAAAACGCCTTTTCTCATGATTTCAGCATCATATTTAGTGGTGCAATTTTTAACAAAAACGAATTATGGTGCTGAATAGCACAGAGGAAAAAATTCATGAAAAAAATACTCACAGTGCTGAATCAGCCCTATTGTTGGCATGCACTTAAATTCAGGTTCAGAAATAACAGTGGGCCCTCCCCCCAGCTAAGGTGACCCTTTAGTCAAATAACACTGTAGGGCCATCGAAATGGGGGGGGGGGGCAACCCACAGGCCATATCCCGGTGCCCATTTATGTACCTACATTCTCATTACACACTGGTTCGTGGCCCCATGTGAATGCAAATGGCCAGTGGAGATTGTGGAACAGGCTGTTGTATACCCCTGTGGCTTGTTCAGTGATCCTCCAGTATTATTTGATTGGCAAAAGATGGAGAGAATATGGAAATAAGACAGACAGAGATGGGCGGGAGGAATTAAAGATAAAGGGATATAGGACAAAAATGCGAGGGGGAAGTAGGAATGCAGAGACAGAATAAAAGAATAAAAGACAGAACAGTGGAAAAGTGTCACAAGACAATGTGGAAAAGAGATGGAGGTAAAAAAATATGTTGACAAAGTGAAAAGAGAGGGAGGTGAGCAAGATGGAGGGAAACAGAACATGGGGGACGATAGTGGAAGAGATGGACAGAGAAAAAAAGAAGGAAAGACTAAATTAGGATGAAAAAGACAGATGGAAGGTAAATAAAAAGGAACAATGTAAAAAAGTTGAAAAAACAAAGAGATGGGAGGAAAGCAGTGGCGTAGCGACCCGGGGGCGGGGGGGGCGGACCGCCCCGGGTGACACCAGACCTAGAGGGTGACACCTCTCGGCCGGTCACCCCTCGGTATAGAGACACTTACCTGCAGGTCCGGAGCGTGGAGGCCGGCGCCGCTCTCAGCTGTCATCTGAGGGCGCGTCATCAGAGGGCGCCTCTGATGACGCGCCCTCAGATGACAGCTGAGAGCGGCGCCGGCCTCCACGCTCCGGACCTGCAGGTAAGTGTTTGCTTTTTTTAAAAATGCCGGCATGGTGGGAGCGGGCCGGCCGGTTCCGCTGACAGCAGAGCGGGCCGGCCGGTTCCGCTGTCAGCGCGGAACCGGCCGGCCCGCTCCCACCATGCCGGCAAAAATGCTTTTTTTTTTGTTTGTTTTCTTTGGGGGGGGGTGGGGTTGACACCATTGGGGGGGGGGGGTGGGGTTGACACCATTGGGGGGGGGTGGGGGTGACACCATTGGGGGGGGGGTGACACCATTTCCTACCGCCCCGGGTGACACCAGCCCTAGCAACGCCACTGGAGGAAAGTGACAGGAAAAAATGGAGGGAAATGTGGAAACAACATGAAAAGGGATAAGAGGAAAATGGAGGGATCACGCAATAGTAGAGAAGGGACAAGAAAGGAAAGTTTAAGACGAAAAAAGCAAAAGGAAATTATAGAGAAATGTGCAAAAATGAAAGGGAGAGATGGCTTTTTTTGGAAAAGAGATGTAGGCTGGTCCAGTTGATAGCTTCTGATGCCCCCTTACAGAGAGATTAGGATGGTGCCCTGTGCAAGCACACAGCTTGCACACCCCAAAGGATGGCCATGGACTGGAGGTCCGCTCACATATCCACCCCCTATTCAGCATAATATTACTTGTGCTATGCTACAGTACTGAGAATATAGATTGAACATATTTTTGATTGTGCCTGACAGCAAATGTCCTTATGAAGCAAGAAGCAGCTTCCATTTTGCCACTACTCAGGAAGTACAGTAATTCCGCAATGGGAATTTAGGCAACTGTTCTGTCATCCTTGGCACACTCAGTAATATTTATGCATTCCATTTAGACTTCATCTACACCATAAATACCGCTGATCTTTTTGATATGCAAGCTATTAGGATTTTATTATTCCTTCGTTATTTTCAGCAGCTGAATTAGTACATCTGCATATGAAAAAGCAGATTTATTCCCAGTCCTCTGCGTGCTGGATAATTAGGATTTGAATGCATTTGTTTATGCCAGAATCACAGTGTGGAGCATTAGGCAAGAGGGTGGTTCATGTTTGCAGTATAACCTCTTGTGCTAAACAATTTAAATAAGTAACATTATTGATAGACCCATCTAAGCCTCTTGTAAATTAATACCTATATGTATATTGGCCCCCCACACACCTGAACTCGCCAAACACCAGTTATGAAGAGTGAGATAATATTCCCAATGTAGGTTTTTTAGAGGCATGACAACCCAAAGAGGAGATGGACAGCAATAAATATTTTAGATATAATTGAGCACACATAAATATATTACGATTAAACCCTACACAAGGGAATTAGGCAGCTCATGAAAGTCATGAACACTTAAAAATAGTTCAGCACAGAGGATGGCAAATCAAGGACAATATTAATATCATACAGGCACATAATTAACACAGTATAGGTTGATACATAAGCACAGGGTACCAACTGATCCTATGTGGAGGAACACAGTTTAGAGTATTATGTATAACACCTTTACCAGGCACAGCCTATATTCCAGGTACCTGGTACTCCAGGTACCAGAAAGTTATATGCAGAGGAAAAACAAAGTGATTAAAAGACGGGGAGTCCCACTTAGTATTTAGATGAGCACTGCCAGTCCTATATTGGCGTCCAGCTAACCCAATTCAATCATTCAAAAAAACACTTAAACATGGTTAATTGCCGGAACTGGCTCAATGACATCCCATAGCCTAGTAGCCATTACAACACTGACTTTTATTTATCAAAGAGAAATCATGGCACTATAAATGGTACACACACAGAATAAAAAACATTTACAAGGTGAATCTAAAAAACGGGGGCCCCCCCATGCATGCAGCCTCATCAGCCACACTCTCATTCCACTCACTCCTCCTCCTCACTGGCCCAAACTGAAACTAAAGGGGAAAATACGTGGGCATCACACCTCCAGGTGTGTAACTTGTGATTATGTCCCAACGCCGTGTTACTCAAATTCAAAAGTGTTCAACACTTAAATGGACTCGGCTGCCACCGTTGAATAAGCGGGACTCAAGTTAGCCTATATCGGGATTCCACCGTTGCAGGCCTGTTAAATTAAGGGATCCCTTGTCTCCTCAATTGGTACCACAGCAGCTCTATTTCATAAAAGTTATCCAGTTATGGCACAAATATAAGCCTCAGTGTGACACCATAATTAACCGTCCACCGCTGCACGAGATAGACATGTCTGTAAACATACACTCAGACAGATACTTAGCTGCGCTGTGCGGTCCCGTATACGGTTACTCGCAGTTTCGCTGTGCGGGGAGCAGCCTCCATGTTTGCAGCATTCTCAGCAGGTAGGATTCAATCCAGTGTGACGAGACTCGTGCTGCCAGCGCTCAGTCAGACACTTCCGCGGGCTGGCGTGGTCCCAGCAGCCACCGCGCATTTAACCAAGCAACTCAGCAAGCTGGCGGGATTTCCACGGCGTCACTGTTTCCACAGAGCCGGAGGACGGAGGAGCGGGGAAAGTGGTGGGCCGGCCGTCCGCCGACACGTGTTTCGCTCAGGGCCTGACGAAGCTCCGGTGGGCGGAGCGAAACACGTGTCGGCGGACGGCCGGCCCACCACTTTCCCCGCTCCTCCGTCCTCCGGCTCTGTGGAAACAGTGACGCCGTGGAAATCCCGCCAGCTTGCTGAGTTGCTTGGTTAAATGCGCGGTGGCTGCTGGGACCACGCCAGCCCGCGGAAGTGTCTGACTGAGCGCTGGCAGCACGAGTCTCGTCACACTGGATTGAATCCTACCTGCTGAGAATGCTGCAAACATGGAGGCTGCTCCCCGCACAGCGAAACTGCGAGTAACCGTATACGGGACCGCACAGCGCAGCTAAGTATCTGTCTGAGTGTATGTTTACAGACATGTCTATCTCGTGCAGCGGTGGACGGTTAATTATGGTGTCACACTGAGGCTTATATTTGTTCCATAACTGGATAACTTTTATGAAATAGAGCTGCTGTGGTACCAATTGAGGAGACAAGGGATCCCTTAATTTAACAGGCCTGCAACGGTGGAATCCCGATATAGGCTAACTTGAGTCCCGCTTATTCAACGGTGGCAGCCGAGTCCATTTAAGTGTTGAACACTTTTGAATTTGAGTAACACGGCGTTGGGACATAATCACAAGTTACACACCTGGAGGTGTGATGCCCACGTATTTTCCCCTTTAGTTTCAGTTTGGGCCAGTGAGGAGGAGGAGTGAGTGGAATGAGAGTGTGGCTGATGAGGCTGCATGCATGGGGGGGCCCCCGTTTTTTAGATTCACCTTGTAAATGTTTTTTATTCTGTGTGTGTACCATTTATAGTGCCATGATTTCTCTTTGATAAATAAAAGTCAGTGTTGTAATGGCTACTAGGCTATGGGATGTCATTGAGCCAGTTCCGGCAATTAACCATGTTTAAGTGTTTTTTTGAATGTATATGCAGAGGAACACAGTTAGTACATTATACAGAGCATCAGTCATACATGTAAGGGGAAGAAAGAAATGGTTAATGGCACAGCATAACCCCACAAAGCATGATCAGCCCTCATAGAGACCTGAAATAGTTACCCCTGAACAGTCCTGTCATCAGTACTGCCCTGGTCACCTCTGTCTCAGGGTTCTTCCTCCTAAGACACTCCCCCTCAGGCTCTCCTTCCTCACCATTTATACTGCAATATTCCTTTGACGTCCAGACTTGTCCTTCCAGTTTTGCTACCCTGAAACTTTTGAATACCCTCTTTGCAGGGAAACCTTGGGTTTTTCCCAGACACTGAAACTGGTCTTGCCTAAAACTGTGCTGACTCTACTCAGCATTCCAAGAATTTCCCATAATCTGCTCCCAAAATTTTCCTGCTTGTTTCAACTGAAACCCATTTCATTGTTTAGCTTCAAAACATAGTCGCAAGCCAGTATGTGGAGAGACACATGTTAGGCTTAATATAGGGGGGCTAAAGAGACCAAAAAACCCTCTACTTAAGTAAAGGGAAAGAGTGGCTTTCCTAGAACGGAAAGTATTTGCACAGTACCCAGTCCAAGGACAGATAGTATTACCCATCTACCCTTGCAGTAGGCGGAGCTATGCAAATCATCTCTTTACATCTCTGTGCCATCCAAGGCCCTTAGAACCACTAAGGATGCAATGCCAAGGGTTAGCTTTAAATTTTATACAGCCAGACACATCCAACTAGTGGACACGTGTTTCGAGCTTTAGGCTCTAATCAGCACTAGGGCAGATGCCTCTTGCTGTATGGGGGGTGAGACTTGGTGAGTACCAAAACATAATTGTTTAGCTTCAAAATGCTGCTATTAGCTAATTCAACATTTCTGGCCTAGCTGCTCTTTATCCAGGCTGCTAAGTCCTGCTCAAAGTCTGGGAATTTATAATAATAACCGAGCAATACCAATATAGTTCTGTTACCCTCCTTACGATATATTTACATAATATTTAACAATATACATTTTCCATAAAGGCCCATTGTTTACACTCTGTCTTATTTAACAGGAGTGAAATTAATAGAGACCCAAATAACTGTTCTGATACTGTGATACTGTGGACCTTTTCAATAGTTTCAGAGTTTCTCCTTGCAATCAATCTCTGCTTGGTGTCTACATAGGGGAATCCATTGTTGGAGAGCCTCTATTTAAAGCAAACCAACACCCGTTTGCCTGCTAATAGGTGTTGGTCCTTGTCTGGCTCGGAGGTGCATCCAGAATGCTGGAGCCTCCCTGCACATAGCCCCCCAGAATGGCCACAATTCCTACCACTCCCTTGATCCTCTGGCAGAAATGGAGCCCTGTGATTGGTCACCAGCAGTCACATGGGTCAGCACGCTGTATGCTTTGCTAATGCTTGATCAAGCTGAGCTGAGACTGAGAGCTTGGTAAGCTCAATTTTTGACTTTTTAACTGCTCAACCTGACACAAGCATCAGAATTGGATTGGTAGTCAGAATCAGGGGGATATACTGGAGGCAGAGGAAAAAGAAGAAGAAACTCCCCTTTCTTTCTGTGACCAGCATGCAACTAACACTGCATTAGGTAAGCTACCAGACAAATGAGTTTAGAGGTTGACTGGTTTAATTAGAATCCACATAAAACAGCATCTCAAGCAATTCTGCTCCTCCCATGATAGACAAGTATGGGTCAAATAGTCATATTCTAATAACATCAATAGTATGCATGTAATAAACAGGCTGTAAGGTGCCTATATTATACAAGATGGCTTGTGAACATGATTGCTCACTAGGAAGGTCTGCATAGAAATGCTGGGTGTTGTGCTTTTGTTTCCTAGTGAACGGGTGTGGGGCCGCATCATGACAGATTGGGGGGGCATCCAGATTGCTTTACTTGTATTCGGAGGAGAACATGGCGGCACCGGTACCTGGATTTCCCTTCCTTGTATTTTTCAACTGGCAGCCAGAGCCTACATGATCGCTCCACTGAAATCCTGGGATACGTTCTCGGGGTTGAGCCCAGGTACATTCTTTTGCCTTAGAGAAAAAGGTGGACTGAACTTCTCATCTGTTCAGTGTCTGTTTTTTCAATACATTTATAAGTAAAATAAAAAAATATCAGATAAATCCAGGGGCCTCCAATATGCAATTAGGAATTCATTATGCAACCCAATGTACAATATTGAAACTTCTTACTATATTTTAGTAGGTGTGAGCAAAGTGTATGCTTTAATAAACATTTGTGGGAAAAGAAAAGAAAGAAAGAGGGAGAAGTAAAATTGGAATAGAGAAATAATAGTAATAAAAAGAGAAAAAAGGTAGAGCAGAAAAGGAAGAGAAACCAAAGGAGGACAATTGCACATGAAGCTCTTGGCAAAGTATTTAGTGAATCTTTTTCTATATCAAAAGAGAATGATCAAGGCTTGGAGGAAGGTAGGGGGTGACCTCACAAAAAGCTTATCTAGTGCTAACATACATAAGGCAATAATGGAAAAGCTACATATATGCTGAAAGGAGTGCTCTGAATGTATCATCAGCTGGACTGACAGATACTGTATGACTGAACGTTCCTTTTAAATATATCGTACTTAATTGCTTTACCATAGGCGTGATTTTTTTAATACATTTTACTGTTTAACAACAATTGCTTTGTAGAGGTCTTTCTGTTTCCTTTTTTTAATACAGGAGTGTACATTCTAGGTTTACACTGGCTGAGATTACCTGCTCCATAGGGTTTGCTGTTGTGTTTTCAATTTTCTTTTTCATCTCTGGGCTTTTCTTGATATAAATGCTATTTCCCCAGCTGCATACTTGAAACTGTACATTAACAGGAAGGAATATTGTTTCAACATGGCCATCCTCGGTTCGAATGGTTTAATTCTGCTCCCTACAGAGAGCAATAATAGTTGTGTATCTCGAGCAAAATAATGAAAAGCTGTTTATCTATGTTGGTATGGTATGCAGCATTGTGTATACCGAAAAATAATTTTGTCATTGCAACAGTGCATTTTTATCAATGCTGATTCCTTCCGTACATATTGACTGCTGCTTATTTTAAAAAGTACTATCTGCCCCTTTATATGTACATTTTGATTATACAGCCATAAACTTAAAGACTCTACTGTAGAATAGCTATAAAGGTCTATTTATAGATAAAGTTTGTCTACTTTTGATGCTTTGTATAGCTATACTACCACTTCTGAAGCTAGTAATAATTAGTAGAGATGAGCGAACTTTTGAAAAATTCGATTCGACTGATTCGCCGAATTTTCCGACAAAAATCGGTTCGACCCGAATTTATTCGCGACGAATCGCTATTAAAAACGGCTATTTCTGAGCCTCCTAGAGCCTCAATAGGGTTGTAAACCATTCTGCCTTGCTGTAACACGCACAGGATGCGTGCTGGGTTAGTTAAATAATACTTTGAATAAATATCACATGCAGATCAGAGGCATCGCTAATAGAATCGCAGAGCGGCACAATTGCAGAGAGTTGAAGTGGCATCACTATGAGGGGCAGGAGCCCAAACATTGCTTTAAAGAGACACTGGAGTTGGCAGCAGCAGGAGCCCAAAAATTGGATGAATCACACCCTGGAGTTGCAAGCAGCAGCAGGAGCCCAAACATTGGCTGAAAGAGACACTGGAGTTGGCAGCAGCAGGAGCCCAAAAATTGACTGACACACCCTGGAGTTTCAAGCACCAGCAGCAGCAGCAGCAGGAGCCCAAACATAGCTTGAAATAGACACTGGAGTTGGCTGCAGGAGCCCAGAAATTGGATGAATCACACCCTGGAGTTGGCAGCAGCAGCAGGAGCCCAAACATTGGCTGAAAGAGACACTGGAGTTGGCTTCAGGAGCCCAAAAATTGGATGAATCACACCCTGGAGTTGGCAGCAGCAGCAGCAGGAGCCCAAACATTACTTTAAAGAGACACTGGGGTTGGCCCGAATTTTTGGGCTCCAAACATTACTTTAAAGAGACACTGGGGTTGGCTTCAGGAGCCCAAAAATTGGATGAATCACACCCTGGAGTTGGCAGCAGCAGCAGCAGGAGCCCAAACATTACTTTAAAGAGACACTGGAGTTGCCAGCAGGAGCCCAAAAATTGGATGAATCACACCCTGGAGTTGGCAGCAGCAGCAGGAGCCCAAACATTACTTTAAAGAGACACTGGGGTTGGCTTCAGGAGCCCAAAAATTGGATGATTCACACCCTGGAGTTGGCAGCAGCAGGAGCCAAAACGTTACTTTAAAGAGACACTGGAGTTGGCTTCAGGAGCCCAAAAATTGGATGAATCACACCCTGGAGTTGGCAGCAGCAGCAGGAGCCCAAACATTACTTTAAAGAGACACTGTGTCACGCTCCCGGAACCTCAATTACCACTTGGACAACTCCAGCTCTCTTGGTAAGGGCCTCAACCCCCAATCTCCGCAGCCAGCTTCACCTATAGGAGCCCCCGCTTGCCGAGACGCAGAACACGCCTGCTCGGGATCGGTTGCCCCCAGGACTTTATGGCTCAAAGGATGAGGTCTTACGGTACAGAGTGCTGGAGAGCCCGCGGCTGGAAGTGGAATCGGGTAGCCGGTATGTGAGCGTAAGGATGGCAGTCCAATAGACAGGCAAGGGTCGGCAACAGGAGTGGAGATCGAGGATGGTCAAACAAGCGAGGGTCGGCAACAGGAACGGAGATCAAGGATGGTCAAACTGGCAAGGGTCGGCAACAGGAGTGGAGGTCGAGGATGGTCAAACTGGCAAGGGTCGGCAACAGGAGTGGAGATCGAGGATGGTCAAACTAGCGAGGGTCGGCAACAGGAACGGAGATCAAGGATAGTCAAAAAACAGGCAAGGTCGGCAACAGGAATCAGGATCAAAATCGAGGATAAACAGCTACAAGGGTCTAGGCGCTATAACAGGCAATGACAGACTGACTGGGTTGAGGTTAAATAGGGAACAGACATAATTGGCCAAGGAGAGTCAGTGTAGTGATTGGTGCAACCAGGAACTTTAAACAGATTGGACACATGGGGCGAGCTGCCCAGAATTCAGAGAGAGCTGATTGGAGGGAAGAAGTGAGGGAGTGACGTGCTGATGGGATTGGCCAGTGACAAGGGAAACATTCCCCCCACCCACACCTGTCTCTTTAATTATTTCTCCTCCGGCGGCCGCGCTGAGAACAGCGGCGCCGGAGGGCATAAACACAACGTGCTCGCGCGTGTGCGCGAGCACGAGCGCCGGAGCCGGGGACGCCGGCCAGAGAGGAACCAGGCGCGCGCGCGCCAGGAGGAAGGAGAGCCGCCGCCCGCCGCGGCCGCCGACCAGGAAGCCGCGCGGCGGTACGGGGAGCGCGACAGGAACGGGGCGCAGGTAAGTGGGTGCTGACATTACCCCCCCCCTCACGAGGGGCCTCCGGACCCTCACCAGGTTTTTCCGGATTGTCACGGTGAAATTTCTTTACCAGAGCCCTGGCGTGAACATCCCTAGAAGAAACCCAGCATCTCTCCTCAGGACCATAACCAACCCAGTCAATTAAATACTGTATAGTATTACGCACTCTACGAGAATCCAAAATCTTGTTTACTTCATATTCTTGTGCATTATCTACTAAAACCGGAGGAGGACCAACAGGAGAAGAGTCTTTAGCAGGCTTCAACAGAGAAACATGAAATGAGTCGGAGATCTTCATAGTAGAAGGAAGCTGTACTTTATAGGTAACATTATTAAGTTTTCTGATAATAGGATAAGGACCAATAAATTTAGGACCCAATTTATAAGAAGGCTGACGGAGAGCGATATTCCTAGTGGAAACCCAAACGAGGTCTCCACACTGAAGGATAGGTTCCTGAGACCTGTGACGATCAGCAAACTTTTTATATTTAACGCGCATAGTTTCTAAATTTTTCTTGACACATGCCCAAACCTCTTTCCGTTTCTGAAGCCACTCTTCTAAGACCGGAAAATCAGAAGGTGCTGCAGAAAAAGAAGAAGCCTTAGGATGCTTTCCATAATTACAGAAGAACGGGGATATTTTGGTACTATCACTCGGCGCATTATTATACGCGAACTCCGCAAAGTCAATAAATTCCGACCACTGCTCCTGAGTGTCAGAGATGTAACATCTTAAATATTGTTCTAGGCTCTGATTCGTTCTTTCGGTCTGCCCATTAGACTGGGGATGATACGCGGAGGACAAAGAAACCTGAATCCCCAAACGTGAACAAAAATTTTTCCAAAATTGTGATATAAATTGCACACCCCGATCGGAAACAATATTTACTGGAATACCATGAAGACGAAAAATATGCGAGATGAACAAGCGCGAAAGTTCCGGAGCCGAGGGTAGCTTGGGTAAAGCAATAAAATGAGCCATCTTACTAAATCTATCAACGACTACCCAAATCACAGTGTTCCCATGCGAGAGGGGTAAATCAACAATAAAATCCATCGAGATGTGAGACCACGGTTCTTTAGGGATCTCAAGCGGAATCAGATACCCACTAGGGGCCTTGTGTACCCCTTTACTTCGTGCACAAACAGGACATGCGTCGATAAGGGTAGTGATATCACGTCTCATAGAAGGCCACCATACATGACGTCGAGCTAAAATAAAAGTTTTACGAATTCCCAGATGCCCGGCAGTTTTGGCGTCGTGGAATTCGCGGATTACGTCGGAACGCAAATGCGGTGGCACAAATTGACGTCCTGCTGGTACATTTACAGGGGAATCATCTTGGAACGGCGCAAGAACATTAGAAAGATCGGGGAGTAGGGCCCCGACCACACAACCTGCAGGTAAAATAGGTTCCCCAAAATCTCCTCGATCTTTACACTCACCGAACATACGCGATAGAGCATCGGCTTTAGTATTTCTTACACCCGGTTTAAAAGTAATAATAAAATTAAAACGTGAAAAAAATAATGCCCAACGGGCCTGTCGAGAATTCAACCTCTTGGCGGAGCCTATATACTCAAGATTTTTATGATCGGTATATACAGTGATAGGATGCAGAGAGCCCTCTAACCAGTGACGCCATTCATCAAATGCCAGTTTAATAGCTAATAGTTCCCTATTGCCAACGTCATAATTTTGTTCCGCGGTATTAAATTTCCGAGAGAAATAGGCACATGGATGCATACGTTCAGGAGATCCAGAGAATTGCGATAAAACAGCCCCCACACCCAATTCAGACGCATCAACCTCAACAATAAAAGGTTTGTTGACGTCAGGGTGCACTAAAACTGGCGCCGAAGTAAAAGCCTGTTTTAGGACACGGAAGGCTTCAATAGCTGATGGTGACCAGTTAACAGTGAACGCGGCTTTGCGGGTGAGATTGGTGAGAGGTGCAACGATACTAGAAAAACCCTTGATAAAGCGTCGATAGAAATTGGCAAACCCTAAAAAGCGTTGTAATTCTTTTAAGGATTTGGGTTGCACCCAATCCCGTACTGCCGAAACTTTTCCCCCATCCATCTCCAACCCCTGACTAGAAATAATATATCCCAAGAAGGGAACGGAGGCGACCTCAAACATACACTTAGAAATTTTAGCGTATAAGTTATTCTCTCTCAACTTCTGGAGGACCAGTTTTACATGTTGCCTGTGTTCGGAAAGGTTCTTAGAGTAAATGAGGATGTCATCCAAGTAAACCACAACGAAGTTACCCAAAAAGTCACGAAACATGTCATTAACGAAGTCTTGAAAGACCGCAGGAGCATTACAAAGGCCAAAAGGCATCACTAAATATTCGTAATGGCCATCCTTAACATTGAACGCCGTTTTCCATTCATCCCCTTGCCGAATACGGATCAGGTTGTAGGCCCCCTTTAGATCTAGTTTAGAAAAAATTCGAGCCCCCACTACCTGATTAAATAAATCACCTATTAAGGGAAGAGGATAACGATTTTTAATAGTGATCTTATTCAGGGCTCTATAATCTATGCAAGGCCTTAAACCCCCATCCTTCTTCTCCACAAAAAAGAAGCCGGCACCCGCCGGTGAAGTAGATGGGCGGATAAAGCCTTTACTCAGATTTTCAGAAATATATTCTTTCATGGCCTGCTCTTCAGCTCGATTCAGATTATAGATTTTGCCCCTAGGAGGAATGGTTCCAGGAAGTAGGTCGATGGGACAGTCATAGGGTCTGTGTGGGGGAAGATTGTCAGCGGACCGCTCAGAAAAGACATCTGCCCAATCTATATAAGGCAGAGGCAGTTCTTGGGGCGAAATCTGCACACTCTTAAGGATGGTGGAGAAGCAATGTGATCTGCAGAAATTACTCCACTTAATCAGATCACCGGACTGCCAATTGAATACGGGGTTATGGAGCTTTAGCCATGGGTATCCCAAAACTACTGGTGTTTCCGGACAATCAAACACCAGAAATTCTATAAGTTCAGTATGAGATGAGCCGGCCACCAATCTGAGAGGGGGGGTCTTGTGACTGACCGGCCCTCCCAGGATGGCCTTCCCGTTGATGGCCAAAACCTGAAGAGACTTTTCTAGAGGTACCAGTGGAACTCCCAGGATGGAGACTATGTTCCGATCCAGGAAGTTACCTGCAGCTCCACTATCTACAAACGCAGATACTGCCTGTTTGGAAGGACCCCAGAAAAGCTCTGTAGGGATTAACATCTTATCATGGTGAGGGTAATGTTTCAATTCACCTAGGTCAGCACCCTCTTCCTGACCTAGGCAAGAAAGTTTCCCGCCGGATATCCCTTATTTGGGCAAGACCTGGCAAAATGCCCCGGGGACCCACAGTAGAGACAAAGACCCAAAGACCGTCTTCGTTGTTTCTCGTCCTGAGAAAGACGGGCTCTGCCAACCTGCATTGGCTCCTCTTGAGAGGGAGAGGAGGAGTTTACCCCACCAGAAGTTGAAGGGCTGGGAGTTTGTGAAGGTCTAAAGGGCGTAGTAGCTCTAACCCTTTCCCTGGCTCTCTCCCTAAGACGCCTATCGATCCTGATGGAGACCTGCATAAGCTGGTCCAAATCTTTTGGAGTAGGAAAGTTGACCAGGGCATCTTTAATATTTTCGGACAGCCCCAAACGGTATTGGCTACACAGGGCTGGATTATTCCAGGTAGATTCTACTGCCCAGCGCCGGAACTCAGCGCTGTAGTCCTCGGCGGAATTCCGACCCTGCTTCAAGGCCCGAAGCCTGTTTTCCGCCGTGGACTGACGATCTGGATCCGCATACAACACTCCCATAGCAGAAAAAAAAGATGTCACGGAGTGTAAGGCAGGATCTTCGGGGAGCAAGCTGAAAGCCCATGACTGGGGATCTCCTTGTAACAAAGAAATAATTAAACCCACCCGTTGGGTTTCTGTGCCAGAAGATAAAGGCCGCAGCCTAAAGTAGAGTTCACACGAATTCTTGAAATTTGAAAAGCCGGCCCGGTCTCCAAAGAATTTTTCGGGCAAAGGAACCTTAGGCTCAGGAATATGAGGTGATACAGCGGGTGTTGAAGTCTGGCGGGTTTCTTGGTTGGCCACCCTCTGGGCAAGTTGATTGATAGCGGTGGCCATCGCCTGCACTTGCTGTACCAGGTCTTCCATAATGATATTTTTGGGCCTGTTATAATGTCACGCTCCCGGAACCTCAATTACCACTTGGACAACTCCAGCTCTCTTGGTAAGGGCCTCAACCCCCAATCTCCGCAGCCAGCTTCACCTATAGGAGCCCCCGCTTGCCGAGACGCAGAACACGCCTGCTCGGGATCGGTTGCCCCCAGGACTTTATGGCTCAAAGGATGAGGTCTTACGGTACAGAGTGCTGGAGAGCCCGCGGCTGGAAGTGGAATCGGGTAGCCGGTATGTGAGCGTAAGGATGGCAGTCCAATAGACAGGCAAGGGTCGGCAACAGGAGTGGAGATCGAGGATGGTCAAACAAGCGAGGGTCGGCAACAGGAACGGAGATCAAGGATGGTCAAACTGGCAAGGGTCGGCAACAGGAGTGGAGGTCGAGGATGGTCAAACTGGCAAGGGTCGGCAACAGGAGTGGAGATCGAGGATGGTCAAACTAGCGAGGGTCGGCAACAGGAACGGAGATCAAGGATAGTCAAAAAACAGGCAAGGTCGGCAACAGGAATCAGGATCAAAATCGAGGATAAACAGCTACAAGGGTCTAGGCGCTATAACAGGCAATGACAGACTGACTGGGTTGAGGTTAAATAGGGAACAGACATAATTGGCCAAGGAGAGTCAGTGTAGTGATTGGTGCAACCAGGAACTTTAAACAGATTGGACACATGGGGCGAGCTGCCCAGAATTCAGAGAGAGCTGATTGGAGGGAAGAAGTGAGGGAGTGACGTGCTGATGGGATTGGCCAGTGACAAGGGAAACATTCCCCCCACCCACACCTGTCTCTTTAATTATTTCTCCTCCGGCGGCCGCGCTGAGAACAGCGGCGCCGGAGGGCATAAACACAACGTGCTCGCGCGTGTGCGCGAGCACGAGCGCCGGAGCCGGGGACGCCGGCCAGAGAGGAACCAGGCGCGCGCGTGCCAGGAGGAAGGAGAGCCGCCGCCCGCCGCGGCCGCCGACCAGGAAGCCGCGCGGCGGTACGGGGAGCGCGACAGGAACGGGGCGCAGGTAAGTGGGTGCTGACACACTGGAGTTGCCAGCAGGAGCCCAAAAATTGGATGAATCACACCCTGGAGTTGGCAGCAGCAGCAGGAGCCCAAACATTACTTTAAAGAGACACTGGAGTTGGCTTCAGGAGCCCAAAAATTGGATGATTCACACCCTGGAGTTGGCAGCAGCAGCAGCAGGAACCCAAACATTGCTTTAAAAAGACACTGGAGTTGGCAGCAGGAGCCCAAAGATTGGATGATTCACACCCTGGAGTTGGCAGCAGCAGCAGCAGCAGGAGCCCAAATATTACTTTAAAGAGACACTGGGGTTGGCTTCAGGAGCCCAAAAATTGGATGATTCACACCCTGGAGTTGGCAGCAGCAGCAGGATCCCAAACATTACTTTAAAGAGACACTGGAGTTGGCTTCAGGAGCCCAAAAATTGGATGATTCACACCCTGGAGTTGGCAGCAGCAGCAGCAGGAGCCCAAACATTACTTTAAAGAGACACTGGAGTTGGCTTCAGGAGCCCAAAAATTGGATGATTCACACCCTGGAGTTGGCAGCAGCAGCAGGAGCCCAAATATTACTTTAAAGAGACACTGGGGTTGGCTTCAGGAGCCCAAAAATTGGATGAATCACACCCTGGAGTTGGCAGCAGCAGCAGGAGCCCAAACATTGGCTGAAAGAGACACTGGAGTTGGCAGCAGCAGGAGCACAAAAATTGACCGACACACCCTGGAGTTTCAAGCAGCAGCAGCAGCAGCAGCAGGAGCCCAAACATAGCTTGAAAGAGACACTGGAGTTGGCTGCAGGAGCCCAAAAATTGGATGATTCACACCCTGGAGTTGGCAGCAGCAGCAGCAGGAGCCCAAACATTACTTTAAAAAGACACTGGAGTTGGCAGCAGGAGCCCAAAGATTGGATGATTCACACCCTGTAGTTGGCAGCAGCAGCAGCAGCAGAAGCCCAAATATTACTTTAAAGAGACACTGGGGTTGGCTTCAGGAGCCCAAAAATTGGATGATTCACACCCTGGAGTTGGCAGCAGCAGCAGGATCCCAAACATTACTTTAAAGAGACACTGGAGTTGGCAGCAGGAACCCAAAGATTGGATGATTCACACCCTGGAGTTGGCAGCAGCAGCAGCAGGAGCCCGAACATTACTTTAAAGAGACACTGGAGTTGGCTTCAGGAGCCCAAAAATTGGATGATTCACACCCTGGAGTTGGCAGCAGCAGCAGCAGGAGCCAAAACATTTCTTTAAAGAGACACTGGAGTTGGCTTCAGGAGCCCAAAAATTGGATGATTCACACCCTGGAGTTGGCAGCAGCAGCAGCAGCAGGAGCCCAAATATTACTTTAAAGAGACACTGGGGTTGGCTTCAGGAGCCCAAAAATTGGATGAATCACACCCTGGAGTTGGCAGCAGCAGCAGGAGCCCAAACATTGGCTGAAAGAGACACTGGAGTTGGCAGCAGCAGGAGCCCAAAAATTGACTGACACACCCTGGAGTTTCAAGCAGCAGCAGCAGCAGCGGCAGCAGCAGGAGCCCAAACATAGCTTGAAAGAGACACTGGAGTTGGCTGCAGGAGCCCCAAAATTGGATGAATCACACCCTGGAGTTGGCAGCAGCAGCAGGAGCCCAAACATTACTTTAAAGAGACACTGGAGTTGGCTTCAGGAGCCCAAAAATTGGATGATTCACACCCTGGAGTTGGCAGCAGCAGCAGCCAAAACATTACTTTAAAGAGACACTGGAGTTGGCTTCAGGAGCCCAAACATTGGATGATTCACACCCTGGAGTTGGCAGCAGCAGCAGCAGCAGGAGCCCAAATATTACTTTAAAGAAACACTGGGGTTGGCTTCAGGAGCCCAAAATTTGGATGAATCACACCCTGGAGTTGGCAGCAGCAGCAGCAGGAGCCAAAACATTACTTTAAATAGACACTGGAGTTGGCTTCAGGAGCCCAAAAATTGGATGATTCACACCCTGGAGTTGGCAGCAGCAGCAGCAGCAGGAGCCCAAATATTACTTTAAAGAGACACTGGGGTTGGCTTCAGGAGCCCAAAAATTGGATGAATCACACCCTGGAGTTGGCAGCAGCAGCAGCAGGAGCCAAAACATTACTTTAAAGAGACACTGGAGTTGGCTTCAGGAGCCCAAAAATTGGATGATTCACACCCTGGAGTTGGCAGCAGCAGCAGCAGCAGGAGCCCAAATATTACTTTAAAGAGACACTGGGGTTGGCTTCAGGAGCCCAAAAATTGGATGAATCACACCCTGGAGTTGGCAGCAGCAGCAGGAGCCCAAACATTGGCTGAAAGAGACACTGGAGTTGGCAGCAGCAGGATCCCAAAAATTGACTGACACACCCTGGAGTTTCAAGCAGCAGCAGCAGCAGCAGCAGGAGCCCAAACATAGCTTGAAAGAGACACTGGAGTTGGCTGCAGGAGCCCCAAAATTGGATGAATCACACCCTGGAGTTGGCAGCAGCAGCAGGAGCCCAAACATTACTTTAAAGAGACACTGGAGTTGGCTTCAGGAGCCCAAAAATTGGATGATTCACACCCTGGAGTTGGCAGCAGCAGCAGCAGCAGGAGCCCAAATATTACTTTAAAGAGACACTGGGGTTGGCTTCAGGAGCCCAAAAATTGGATGATTCACACCCTGGAGTTGGCAGCAGCAGCAGGATCCCAAACATTACTTTAAAGAGACACTGGAGTTGGCAGCAGGAACCCAAAGATTGGATGATTCACACCCTGGAGTTGGCAGCAGCAGCAGGAGCCTGAACATTACTTTAAAGAGACACTGGAGTTGGCTTCAGGAGCCCAAAAATTGGATGATTCACACCCTGGAGTTGGCAGCAGCAGCAGCAGGAGCCAAAACATTTCTTTAAAGAGACACTGGAGTTGGCTTCAGGAGCCCAAAAATTGGATGATTCACACCCTGGAGTTGGCAGCAGCAGCAGCAGCAGGAGCCCAAATATTACTTTAAAGAGACACTGGGGTTGGCTTCAGGAGCCCAAAAATTGGATGAATCACACCCTGGAGTTGGCAGCAGCAGCAGGAGCCCAAACATTGGCTGAAAGAGACACTGGAGTTGGCAGCAGCAGGAGCCCAAAAATTGACTGACACACCCTGGAGTTTCAAGCAGCAGCAGCAGCAGCAGCAGCAGGAGCCCAAACATAGCTTGAAAGAGACACTGGAGTTGGCTGCAGGAGCCCCAAAATTGGATGAATCACACCCTGGAGTTGGCAGCAGCAGCAGGAGCCCAAACATTACTTTAAAGAGACACTGGAGTTGGCTTCAGGAGCCCAAAAATTGGATGATTCACACCCTGGAGTTGGCAGCAGCAGCAGCCAAAACATTACTTTAAAGAGACACTGGAGTTGGCTTCAGGAGCCCAAACATTGGATGATTCACACCCTGGAGTTGGCAGCAGCAGCAGCAGGAGCCCAAATATTACTTTAAAGAAACACTGGGGTTGGCTTCAGGAGCCCAAAATTTGGATGAATCACACCCTGGAGTTGGCAGCAGCAGCAGCAGGAGCCAAAACATTACTTTAAAGAGACACTGGAGTTGGCTTCAGGAGCCCAAAAATTGGATGATTCACACCCTGGAGTTGGCAGCAGCAGCAGCAGCAGGAGCCCAAATATTACTTTAAAGAGACACTGGGGTTGGCTTCAGGAGCCCAAAAATTGGATGAATCACACCCTGGAGTTGGCAGCAGCAGCAGCAGCAGCCAAAACATTACTTTAAAGAGACACTGGAGTTGGCTTCAGGAGCCCAAAAATTGGATGATTCACACCCTGGAGTTGGCAGCAGCAGCAGCAGCAGGAGCCCAAATATTACTTTAAAGAGACACTGGGGTTGGCTTCAGGAGCCCAAAAATTGGATGAATCACACCCTGGAGTTGGCAGCAGCAGCAGGAGCCCATACATTGGCTGAAAGAGACACTGGAGTTGGCAGCAGCAGGAGCCCAAAAATTGACTGACACACCCTGGAGTTTCAAGCAGCAGCAGCAGCAGCAGCAGGAGCCCAAACATAGCTTGAAAGAGACACTGGAGTTGGCTGCAGGAGCCCCAAAATTGGATGAATCACACCCTGGAGTTGGCAGCAGCAGCAGGAGCCCAAACATTACTTTAAAGAGACACTGGAGTTGGCTTCAGGAGCCCAAAAATTGGATGATTCACACCCTGGAGTTGGCAGCAGCAGCAGCAGGAGCCAAAACATTACTTTAAAGAGACACTGGAGTTGGCTTCAGGAGCCCAAACATTGGATGATTCACACCCTGGAGTTGGCAGCAGCAGCAGCAGCAGGAGCCCAAATATTACTTTAAAGAGACACTGGGGTTGGCTTCAGGAGCCCAAAATTTGGATGAATCACACCCTGGAGTTGGCAGCAGCAGCAGGAGCCCAAACATTGGCTGAAAGAGACACTGGAGTTGGCAGCAGCAGGAGCCCAAAAATTGACTGACACACCCTGGAGTTTCAAGCAGCAGCAGGAGCCCAAACATAGCTTGAAAGAGACACTGGAGTTGGCTGCAGGAGCCCAAAAATTGGATGAATCACACCCTGGAGTTGGCAGCAGCAGGAGCCCAAATATTACTTTAAAGAGACACTGGGGTTGGCTTCAGGAGCCCAAAAATTGGATGAATCACACCCTGGAGTTGGCAGCAGCAGCAGCAGGAGCCCAAGCATTACTTTAACCCTTTAAGTGCCAGCCTACCTGGAGTTTTTGTCACACTCTTTTGCCAGACCAGTTTGCACTATTTTGCGCTCCCCATGTTCAAATGTGATTTTTGAAGGGATTTCCAGGGATTTCCCAGGAAAATGATATATTGTTTTTTTTCAGCAGAGTCTGAGCTTTAACATGAAATGTCTTGTTTGTCATTTTTAAGGTGTATTCTCAATATTTTTTGGCGAAATATGTGCAAAAAAATAAAAAAAATCAATTTTTTACAATTTGTAGTGTTTTTTTGTAATAAAAAATTTAAGTTTGTCAATAAAATCTTATTGTGTGTGAAACCCCAATTTCTCACAGTTACAGCGGTACCACCTATGTATAGGTAGACACCTTTTCCTGCCCAGGAGACTCCCCCAAACTGAAACAGAGCTTTAGGGGATTTTCAGAAAAAATACAACTGTGATATGCGCTATGCGCACCTTGCAGTTTTTCCAGAAAAACAACCCTTTACATTTGAAATACCCCCAACAAACTATATATTCTTTGGAAGTACACACCTCAGGCTTTCTATTTGTACCAGGCTTGTTGATGTGGCCACAGTTTTCTAGAAGTAATCCCTCAATGTATTCTTTGGTTGCAAAGTGTTTCCCTAAAAAAAGCAGAATCAAAGCCACATTTTCCTAAAAAAACTATATACAAACAAGAAAAAACAAGTATAATCTGAAAAAGCAACACCCCCCGAACAGAACGATACCCAACATAGCTACTGTCAAGGGAAGAGTTGCCAAACACCCCAAAGTAAAGCATGTGCGTAACGGTAATTTTTCTTGAAAATTTCAGCTCTGCAGACAAAGTGCGCACCTTGCGATTTTTCAACCAAAACAACCCTTTACATTTGGAATATCCCCCATAAACCATATATTCCCTGAAAGTACACATGTTAAGCTGTCTAAGCGTACCCAGCTTGTTGTAGTGGGCTCATCTTTCTGGAATTAATCCCTCAAAGAACTCTTTGGTTGCGCAGAGTTTCCCTAAAAAATGTATAAAAAAGCAGAATAAAAAACACCTTTTCCTAAAATATAAATATGCAAACAAGAAAAAAGAAGCTAAGTCTGAAAGCGCAAGGACCCCGAACAGAACAATACCCAACATGCAGAGGTACTATTAACCCTTTTAATTGCCAGCCTACTTGAGATTTTGTCACCGTCTGTTGACAGGTCATTTTTCCCCATTTTGCGCCATGTTTTGCGCCATGTTTTGCGTCATTTTTGCTGGAATTTTCAGGAAAATTATATATATATATTTTGCAGCAGAGTTAAGGCTTTAACATGAAATGTCTTGTTTGTAAATTTTATTTATTATTAATTTTATTTATTATTAAGTAAAAAAAAAAAAAAAATAATTAACATTTTTTTTTAGAAAATTGCCTCCTTTATTTTAAATAAAAAATGTATTTGATTAGGGAAAACCATATTGCATGTGAAAGCCCCATTTCTACCGATTAGAACGGTACCACATATTTATCGGTAGTCCCCTGTTCCTGCCCAGGAGACCCACCTAACTAAAACAAGTAATTTTTAACATTCACAAATAAAATACAACTACCATCCACACTACAAAGGGTTAAATTGAGAAAAAAAAATGACATAGGGTCCCCCCTCCCAGGAGGGGGGGGGGGATTTTTTGGGGGGATTTTTAAGGGTTAAAAACCCTTATAAAATAAAAAAAAAATGACATGGGCCCCCCCTTACCCAAAGTAACCAGCCCGGGACCAGCTATGCAGGGTTTGGAGGAACAGGGCGCAGGGGCCAGCTTTTGTGGCCCCTGGCCCTGCAGGCTACAAGCCCGCATAGCCAGTGGGCCCGGGCTCTTCTGCCCCCCCCCCCCCTGGGCTTTGGGGAGGCAGGTAATGGGGGTGCCGGGGGTTAATGGCAAGTCACCGGCTAGCGCAGGTGACTTGCCACCTCCCCCAGCCTTGTGAACTGGTATAGGGGTCATGGACCCCTTACCAGTTCACAAGGGGTTAAATGTAAAAAAAAAAAAAACACAGACACACAAAGAGAAAAAATATTTTATTATTTTATTTTTTTTTAATACTTACCTCCCATCCATAGTGGAGCACTCTTTCAGCCTTTTATAGCTGCTAGATGACAGAACACAAAAGGGTTAATTCAAAAAAAAAAAATGACATAGGGTTCCCCCTCCTGGGGGGGGGGACCCCATTTTTTTTGGAATTTTAAGGGTTAAAAACCCTTAAAAATCCCCCCCAAAAAATGACGTAGGGTCCCCCCTACCCAGCATTACCGACCCAGGCCAGCTATGGGGGCTTGTAGAACAGGGCGCAGGGGCCAGCGTTGGTGGCCCCTGGCCCTGCAGGCTACTAGCCCACATAGCCACTAAGTGGCCCGGGCCCTTCTGCCCCCCTGGCCGTTGGGGAGGCAGGTAATGGGGGGCTGGGGGTTATGGCAAGTCACCCGCTTGCCGCAGGTGACCTGCCATACCCAGAGCCTTGTGAACTGGTTCACAAAGGGTTAACTGAAAAAAAACACCACACAAAAGTATTTTACTGTACTTACCTCCGATTGCAAGCTCTTGTCCCGCGCCGCTCTGCTGACAGATCAGAGGATCTCCTGCCACCTCCTTCCCCGGCACCAATCACCGGCATCTGACAGCTGAGAACGCTGAAGCCTGAAGTGATCGGGGCTGGGATGACGTCATAGCCCCGTACCCAAAAGGGGCGGGGCTTGGCGCGAAGACGGACCGGGATGACGCCATAGCCCCGCCCCAAGGGCCGCCATCGAGGAGGAGAGAGGAGAGAGCCTCCCGGGCTCTCTCTTGAAGATCGGTAAGTCCTGGGGGGGGATCGGAGGCCCCCCAGGTGAAGAGGAGGGACAGCGGGAGCCAGCGCACACACAGGTAAGTGAATGTCATTTTTATTTTTATTTTTTTTTACAGTTAGCAGCTGCTGCTGCAGAAGCGGGGGGGCGGCCTATTCCGGGGGCTCTCCTGGAGCCATCCGACCCCCCACGGGGGATCTGATGGCACCACATTAAAGAGGAGACCCGGCCGGATCCAACAAGGGGTCAGGTGAGTATTTTTTATTTTTATTTTTTAAACCAGCAGCAGGGAAAGTCAAGAACGTAACACCTACGGGCTTGGCACTTAAGGCCCAGCCAAGCCAGCACGTAGGTGTTACGTGCTTGGCAACAAATGGGTTAAAGAGACACTGGGGTTGGCTTCAGGAGCCCAAAAATTGGATGAATCACACCCTGGAGTTGGCAGCAGCAGCAGGAGCCCAAACATTACTTTAAAGAGACACTGGAGTTGGCAGCAGGAGCCCAAAGATTGGATAAATCACACCCTGGATTTGGCAGCAGCAGGAGCCCAAACATTACTTTAAAGAGACACTGGGGTTGGCTTCAGGAGCCCAAAAATTGGATGATTCACACCCTGGAGTTGGCAGCAGCAGCAGCAGCAGGAGCCAAAACATTACTTTAAAGAGACACTGGAGTTGGCTTCAGGAGCCCAAAAATTGGATGAATCACACCCTGGAGTTGGCAGCAGCAGCAGCAGGAGCCCAAATATTACTTTAAAGAGACACTGGGGTTGGCTTCAGGAGCCCAAAAATTGGATGAATCACACCCTGGAGTTGGCAGCAGCAGCAGGAGCCCAAACATTACTTTAAAGAGACACTGGGGTTGGCTTCAGGAGCCCAAAAATTGGATGAATCACACCCTGGAGTTGGCAGCAGCAGCAGGAGCCCAAACATTACTTTAAAGAGACACTGGAGTTGGCTTCAGGAGCCCAAAAATTGGATGATTCACACCCTGGAGTTGGCAGCAGCAGCAGGAGCCCAAACATTACTTTAAAGAGACACTGGAGTTGGTTTCAGGAGCCCAAAAATTGGATGATTCAAACCCTGGAGTTGGCAGCAGCAGCAGGAGCCCAAACATTACTTTAAAGAGACACTGGGGTTGGCTTCAGGAGCCCAAAAATTGGATGAATCACACCCTGGAGTTGGCAGCAGCAGCAGCAGGAGCCCAAATATTACATTAAAGAGACACTGGAGTTGGCTTCAGGAGCCCAAAAATTGGATGAATCACACCCTGGAGATGGCAGCAGCAGCAGGAGCCCAAACATTACTTTAAAGAGACACTGGAGTTGGCTTCAGGAGCCCACAAATTGGATGAATCACACCCTGGAGTTGGCAGCAGCAGCAGCAGGAGCACAAACATTACTTTAAAGAGACACTGGAGTTGGCTTCAAGAGCCCAAAAATTGGATGATTCACACCCTGGAGTTGGCAGCAGCAGCAGCAGCAGGAGCCAAAACATTACTTTAAAGAGACACTGGAGTTGGCTTCAGGAGCCCAAAAATTGGATGATTCACACCCTGGAGTTGGCAGCAGCAGCAGCAGGAGCCCAAATATTACTTTAAAGAGACACTGGGGTTGGCTTCAGGAGCCCAAAAATTGGATGAATCACACCCTGGAGTTGGCAGCAGCAGCAGGAGCCCAAACATTGGCTGAAAGAGACACTGGAGTTGGCAGCAGCAGGAGCCCAAAAATTGGATGAATCACACCCTGGAGTTGGCAGCAGCAGCAGGAGCCCAAACATTACTTTAAAGAGACACTGGGGTTGGCTTCAGGAGCCCAAAAATTGGATGAATCACACCCTGGAGTTGGCAGCAGCAGCAGGAGCCCATACATTGGCTGAAAGAGACACTGGAGTTGGCAGCAGCAGGAGCCCAAAAATTGACTGACACACCCTGGAGTTTCAAGCAGCAGCAGCAGCAGCAGCAGCAGCAGGAGCCCAAACATAGCTTGAAAGAGACACTGGAGTTGGCTGCAGGAGCCCCAAAATTGGATGAATCACACCCTGGAGTTGGCAGCAGCAGCAGGAGCCCAAACATTACTTTAAAGAGACACTGGAGTTGGCTTCAGGAGCCCAAAAATTGGATGATTCACACCCTGGAGTTGGCAGCAGCAGCAGCAGGAGCCAAAACATTACTTTAAAGAGACACTGGAGTTGGCTTCAGGAGCCCAAACATTGGATGATTCACACCCTGGAGTTGGCAGCAGCAGCAGCAGCAGGAGCCCAAATATTACTTTAAAGAGACACTGGGGTTGGCTTCAGGAGCCCAAAATTTGGATGAATCACACCCTGGAGTTGGCAGCAGCAGCAGGAGCCCAAACATTGGCTGAAAGAGACACTGGAGTTGGCAGCAGCAGGAGCCCAAAAATTGACTGACACACCCTGGAGTTTCAAGCAGCAGCAGGAGCCCAAACATAGCTTGAAAGAGACACTGGAGTTGGCTGCAGGAGCCCAAAAATTGGATGAATCACACCCTGGAGTTGGCAGCAGCAGGAGCCCAAATATTACTTTAAAGAGACACTGGGGTTGGCTTCAGGAGCCCAAAAATTGGATGAATCACACCCTGGAGTTGGCAGCAGCAGCAGCAGGAGCCCAAGCATTACTTTAACCCTTTAAGTGCCAGCCTACCTGGAGTTTTTGTCACACTCTTTTGCCAGACCAGTTTGCACTATTTTGCGCTCCCCATGTTCAAATGTGATTTTTGAAGGGATTTCCAGGGATTTCCCAGGAAAATGATATATTGTTTTTTTTCAGCAGAGTCTGAGCTTTAACATGAAATGTCTTGTTTGTCATTTTTAAGGTGTATTCTCAATATTTTTTGGCGAAATATGTGCAAAAAAATAAAAAAAATCAATTTTTTACAATTTGTAGTGTTTTTTTGTAATAAAAAATTTAAGTTTGTCAATAAAATCTTATTGTGTGTGAAACCCCAATTTCTCACAGTTACAGCGGTACCACCTATGTATAGGTAGACACCTTTTCCTGCCCAGGAGACTCCCCCAAACTGAAACAGAGCTTTAGGGGATTTTCAGAAAAAATACAACTGTGATATGCGCTATGCGCACCTTGCAGTTTTTCCAGAAAAACAACCCTTTACATTTGAAATACCCCCAACAAACTATATATTCTTTGGAAGTACACACCTCAGGCTTTCTATTTGTACCAGGCTTGTTGATGTGGCCACAGTTTTCTAGAAGTAATCCCTCAATGTATTCTTTGGTTGCAAAGTGTTTCCCTAAAAAAAGCAGAATCAAAGCCACATTTTCCTAAAAAAACTATATACAAACAAGAAAAAACAAGTATAATCTGAAAAAGCAACACCCCCCGAACAGAACGATACCCAACATGCATAGCTACTGTCAAGGGAAGAGTTGCCAAACACCCCAAAGTAAAGCATGTGCGTAACGGTAATTTTTCTTGAAAATTTCAGCTCTGCAGACAAAGTGCGCACCTTGCGATTTTTCAACCAAAACAACCCTTTACATTTGGAATATCCCCCATAAACCATATATTCCCTGAAAGTACACATGTTAAGCTGTCTAAGCGTACCCAGCTTGTTGTAGTGGGCTCATCTTTCTGGAATTAATCCCTCAAAGAACTCTTTGGTTGCGCAGAGTTTCCCTAAAAAATGTATAAAAAAGCAGAATAAAAAACACCTTTTCCTAAAATATAAATATGCAAACAAGAAAAAAGAAGCTAAGTCTGAAAGCGCAAGGTCCCCCGAACAGAACAATACCCAACATGCAGAGGTACTATTAACCCTTTTAATTGCCAGCCTACTTGAGATTTTGTCACCCTCTGTTGACAGGTCATTTTTCCCCATTTTGCGCCATGTTTTGCGCCATGTTTTGCGTCATTTTTGCTGGAATTTTCAGGAAAATTATATATATATATTTTGCAGCAGAGTTAAGGCTTTAACATGAAATGTCTTGTTTGTAAATTTTATTTATTATTAATTTTATTTATTATTAAGTAAAAAAAAAAAAAATAATTAACATTTTTTTTTAGAAAATTGCCTCCTTTATTTTAAATAAAAAATGTATTTGATTAGGGAAAACCATATTGCATGTGAAAGCCCCATTTCTACCGATTAGAACGGTACCACATATTTATCGGTAGTCCCCTGTTCCTGCCCAGGAGACCCACCTAACTAAAACAAGTAATTTTTAACATTCACAAATAAAATACAACTACCATCCACACTACAAAGGGTTAAATTGAGAAAAAAAAATGACATAGGGTCCCCCCTCCCAGGAGGGGGGGGGGGATTTTTTGGGGGGATTTTTAAGGGTTAAAAACCCTTATAAAATAAAAAAAAAATGACATGGGCCCCCCCTTACCCAAAGTAACCAGCCCGGGACCAGCTATGCAGGGTTTGGAGGAACAGGGCGCAGGGGCCAGCTTTTGTGGCCCCTGGCCCTGCAGGCTACAAGCCCGCATAGCCAGTGGGCCCGGGCTCTTCTGCCCCCCCCCCTGGGCTTTGGGGAGGCAGGTAATGGGGGTGCCGGGGGTTAATGGCAAGTCACCGGCTAGCGCAGGTGACTTGCCACCTCCCCCAGCCTTGTGAACTGGTATAGGGGTCATGGACCCCTTACCAGTTCACAAGGGGTTAAATGTAAAAAAAAAAAAAACACAGACACACAAAGAGAAAAAATATTTTATTATTTTATTTTTTTTTAATACTTACCTCCCATCCATAGTGGAGCACTCTTTCAGCCTTTTATAGCTGCTAGATGACAGAACACAAAAGGGTTAATTCAAAAAAAAAAAATGACATAGGGTTCCCCCTCCTGGGGGGGGGGGACCCCATTTTTTTTTTGGAATTTTAAGGGTTAAAAACCCTTAAAAATCCCCCCCAAAAAATGACGTAGGGTCCCCCCTACCCAGCATTACCGACCCAGGCCAGCTATGGGGGCTTGTAGAACAGGGCGCAGGGGCCAGCGTTGGTGGCCCCTGGCCCTGCAGGCTACTAGCCCACATAGCCACTAAGTGGCCCGGGCCCTTCTGCCCCCCTGGCCGTTGGGGAGGCAGGTAATGGGGGGCTGGGGGTTATGGCAAGTCACCCGCTTGCCGCAGGTGACCTGCCATACCCAGAGCCTTGTGAACTGGTTCACAAAGGGTTAACTGAAAAAAAACACCACACAAAAGTATTTTACTGTACTTACCTCCGATTGCAAGCTCTTGTCCCGCGCCGCTCTGCTGACAGATCAGAGGATCTCCTGCCACCTCCTTCCCCGGCACCAATCACCGGCATCTGACAGCTGAGAACGCTGAAGCCTGAAGTGATCGGGGCTGGGATGACGTCATAGCCCCGTACCCAAAAGGGGCGGGGCTTGGCGCGAAGACGGACCGGGATGACGCCATAGCCCCGCCCCAAGGGCCGCCATCGAGGAGGAGAGAGGAGAGAGCCTCCCGGGCTCTCTCTTGAAGATCGGTAAGTCCTGGGGGGGGGATCGGAGGCCCCCCAGGTGAAGAGGAGGGACAGCGGGAGCCAGCGCACACACAGGTAAGTGAATGTCATTTTTATTTTTATTTTTTTTTACAGTTAGCAGCTGCTGCTGCAGAAGCGGGGGGGCGGCCTATTCCGGGGGCTCTCCTGGAGCCATCCGACCCCCCACGGGGGATCTGATGGCACCACATTAAAGAGGAGACCCGGCCGGATCCAACAAGGGGTCAGGTGAGTATTTTTTATTTTTATTTTTTAAACCAGCAGCAGGGAAAGTCAAGAACATAACACCTACGGGCTTGGCACTTAAGGCCCAGCCAAGCCAGCACGTAGGTGTTACGTGCTTGGCAACAAATGGGTTAAAGAGACACTGGGGTTGGCTTCAGGAGCCCAAAAATTGGATGAATCACACCCTGGAGTTGGCAGCAGCAGCAGGAGCCCAAACATTACTTTAAAGAGACACTGGAGTTGGCAGCAGGAGCCCAAAGATTGGATAAATCACATCCGGGAGTTGGCAGCAGCAGGAGCCCAAACATTACTTTAAAGAGACACTGGGGTTGGCTTCAGGAGCCCAAAAATTGGATGATTCACACCCTGGAGTTGGCAGCAGCAGCAGCAGGAGCCAAAACATTACTTTAAAGAGACACTGGAGTTGGCTTCAGGAGCCCAAAAATTGGATGAATCACACCCTGGAGTTGGCAGCAGCAGCAGCAGGAGCCCAAATATTACTTTAAAGAGACACTGGGGTTGGCTTCAGGAGCCCAAAAATTGGATGAATCACACCCTGGAGTTGGCAGCAGCAGCAGGAGCCCAAACATTACTTTAAAGAGACACTGGGGTTGGCTTCAGGAGCCCAAAAATTGGATGAATCACACCCTGGAGTTGGCAGCAGCAGCAGGAGCCCAAACATTACTTTAAAGAGACACTGGAGTTGGCTTCAGGAGCCCAAAAATTGGATGATTCACACCCTGGAGTTGGCAGCAGCAGCAGGAGCCCAAACATTACTTTAAAGAGACACTGGAGTTGGTTTCAGGAGCCCAAAAATTGGATGATTCAAACCCTGGAGTTGGCAGCAGCAGCAGGAGCCCAAACATTACTTTAAAGAGACACTGGGGTTGGCTTCAGGAGCCCAAAAATTGGATGAATCACACCCTGGAGTTGGCAGCAGCAGCAGCAGGAGCCCAAATATTACATTAAAGAGACACTGGAGTTGGCTTCAGGAGCCCAAAAATTGGATGAATCACACCCTGGAGATGGCAGCAGCAGCAGGAGCCCAAACATTACTTTAAAGAGACACTGGAGTTGGCTTCAGGAGCCCACAAATTGGATGAATCACACCCTGGAGTTGGCAGCAGCAGCAGCAGCAGGAGCCAAAACATTACTTTAAAGAGACACTGGAGTTGGCTTCAGGAGCCCAAAAATTGGATGATTCACACCCTGGAGTTGGCAGCAGCAGCAGCAGGAGCCCAAATATTACTTTAAAGAGACACTGGGGTTGGCTTCAGGAGCCCAAAAATTGGATGAATCACACCCTGGAGTTGGCAGCAGCAGCAGGAGCCCAAACATTGGCTGAAAGAGACACTGGAGTTGGCAGCAGCAGGAGCCCAAAAATTGGATGAATCACACCCTGGAGTTGGCAGCAGCAGCAGGAGCCCAAACATTACTTTAAAGAGACACTGGAGTTGGCTTCAGGAGCCCAAAAATTGGATGAATCACACCCTGGAGTTGGCAGCAGCAGCAGCAGGAGCCAAAACATTACTTTAAAGAGACACTGGAGTTGGCTTCAGGAGCCCAAAAATTGGATGATTCACACCCTGGAGTTGGCAGCAGCAGCAGCAGCAGGAGCCCAAATATTACTTTAAAGAGACACTGGGGTTGGCTTCAGGAGCCCAAAAATTGTATGAATCACACCCTGGAGTTGGCAGCAGCAGCAGGAGCCCAAACATTGGCTGAAAGAGACACTGGAGTTGGCAGCAGCAGGAGCTCAAAAATTGACTGACACACCCTGGAGTTTCAAGCAGCAGCAGCAGCAGCAGGAGCCCAAACATAGCTTGAAAGAGACACTGGAGTTGGCTGCAGGAGCCCAAAAATTAGATGAATCACACCCTGGAGTTGGCAGCAGCAGCAGCAGGAGCCCAAATATTACCTTAAAGAGACACTGGGGTTGGCTTCAGGAGCCCAATAATAGGATGAATCACACCCTGGAGTTGGCAGCAGCAGGAGCCCAAACATTACTTTAAAGAGACACTGGGGTTGGCTTCAGGAGCCCAGAAATTGGATGAATCACACCCTGGAGTTGGCAGCAGCAGCAGCAGGAGCCCAAACATTACTTTAAAGAGACACTGGAGTTGGCAGCAGGAGCCCAAAGATTGGATGAATCACACCCTGGAGTTGGCAGCAGCAGCAGGAGCCCAAACATTACTTGAAAGAGACACTGGGGTTGGCTTCAGGAGCCCAAAAATTGGATGATTCACACCCTGGAGATGGCAGCAGCAGCCGCAGGAGCCAAAACATTACTTTAAAGAGACACTGGAGTTGGCTTCAGGAGCCCCAAAATTGGATGAATCACGCCCTGGAGTTGGCAGCAGCAGCAGGAGCCCAAACATTACTTTAAAGAGACACTGGAGTTGCCAGCAGGAGCCCAAAAATTGGATGAATCACACCCTGGAGTTGGCAGCAGCAGCAGGAGCCCAAACATTACTTTAAAGAGACACTGGAGTTGGCTTCAGGAGCCCAAAAATTGGATGATTCACACCCTGGAGTTGGCAGCAGCAGCAGGAGCCCAAACATTACTTTAAAGAGACACTGGAGTTGGCTTCAGGAACCCAAAAATTGGATGAATCACACCCTGGAGTTGGCAGCAGCAGCAGGAGCCCAAACATTACTTTAAAGAGACACTGGGGTTGGCTTCAGGAGCCCAAAAATTGGATGAATCACACCCTGGAGTTGGCAGCAGCAGCAGGAGCCCAAACATTGGCTGAAAGAGACACTGGAGTTGGCAGCAGCAGGAGCCCAAAAATTGACTGACACACCCTGGAGTTTCAAGCAGCAGCATCAGCAGGAGCCCAAACATAGCTTGAAAGAGACACTGGAGTTGGCTGCAGGAGCCCAAAAATTGGATGAATCACACCCTGGAGTTGGCAGCAGCAGCAGGAGCCCAAACATTACTTTAAAGAGACACTGGAGTTGGCTTCAGGAGCCCAAAAATTGGATGAATCACACCCTGGAGATGGCAGCAGCAGCAGCAGGAGCCAAAACATTACTTTAAAGAGACACTGGAGTTGGCTTCAGGAGCCCAAAAATTGGATGATTCACACCCTGGAGTTGGCAGCAGCAGCAGGAACCCAAATTTTACTTTAAAGAGACACTGGGGTTGGCTTCAGGAGCCCAAAAATTGTATGAATCACACCCTGGAGTTGGCAGCAGCAGCAGGAGCCCAAACATTGGCTGAAAGAGACACTGGAGTAGGCAGCAGCAGGAGCTCAAACATTGACTGACACACCCTGGAGTTTCAAGCAGCAGCAGCAGGAGCCCAAACATAGCTTGAAAGAGACACTGGAGTTGGCTGCAGGAGCCCAAAAATTAGATGAATCACACCCTGGAGTTGGCAGCAGCAGCAGCAGGAGCACAAATATTACTTTAAAGAGACACTGGGGTTGGCTTCAGGAGCCCAAGAATTGGATGAATCACACCCTGGAGTTGGCAGCAGCAGGAGCCCAAACATTACTTTAAAGAGACACTGGGGTTGGCTTCAGGAGCCCAAAAATTGGATGAATCACACCCTGGAGTTGGCAGCAGCAGCAGCAGGAGCCAAAACATTACTTTAAAGAGACACTGGAGTTGGCAGCAGGAGCCCAAAGATTGGATGGATCACACCCTGGAGTTGGCAGCAGCAGCAGGAGCCCAAACATTACTTGAAAGAGACACTGGGGTTGGATTCAGGAGCCCAAAAATTGGATGATTCACACCCTGGAGTTGGCAGCAGCAGCAGCAGGAGCCAAAACATTACTTTAAAGAGACACTGGAGTTGGCTTCAGGAGCCCCAAAATTGGATGAATCACACCCTGGAGTTGGCAGCAGCAGCAGGAGCCCAAACATTACTTTAAAGAGACACTGGAGTTGCCAGCAGGAGCCCAAAAATTGGATGAATCACACCCTGGAGTTGGCAGCAGCAGCAGGAGCCCAAACATTAATTTAAAGAGACACTGGAGTTGGCTTCAGGAGCCCAAAAATTGGATGAATCACACCCTGGAGTTGGCAGCAGCAGCAGCAGGAGCCCAATCATTACTTTAAAGAGACACTGGAGTTGGCAGCAGGAGCCCAAAGATTGGATGAATCACACCCTGGAGTTGGCAGCAGCAGCAGGAGCCCAAACATTACTTTAAAGAGACACTGGGGTTGGCTTCAGGAGCCCAAAAATTGGATGATTCACACCCTGGAGTTGGCAGCAGCAGCAGGAGCCAAAACATTACTTTAAAGAGACACTGGAGTTGGCTTCAGGAGCCCAACGATTGGATGATTCACACCCTGGAGTTGGCAGCAGCAGCAGGAGCCCAAACATTACTTTAAAGAGACACTGGAGTTGGCTTCAGGAGCCCAAAAATTGGATGATTCACACCCTGGAGTTGGCAGCAGCAGCAGGAGCCCAAACATTACTTTAAAGAGACACTGGAGTTGGCTTCAGGAGCCCAAAAATTGGATGAATCACACCCTGGAGTTGGCAGCAGCAGCAGGAGCCCAAACATTACTTTAAAGAGACACTGGGGTTGGCTTCAGGAGCCCAAAAATTGGATGAATCACACCCTGGAGTTGGCAGCAGCAGCAGGAGCCCAAACATTACTTTAAAGAGACACTGGAGTTGGCTTCAGGAGCCCAAAAATTGGATGATTCACACCCTGGAGTTGGCAGCAGCAGCAGGAGCCCAAACATTACTTTAAAGAGACACTGGAGTTGGTTTCAGGAGCCCAAAAATTGGATGATTCACACCCTGGAGTTGGCAGCAGCAGCAGGAGCCCAAACATTACTTTAAAGAGACACTGGGGTTGGCTTCAGGAGCCCAAAAATTGGATGAATCACACCCTGGAGTTGGCAGCAGCAGCAGCAGCAGGAGCCCAAATATTACATTAAAGAGACACTGGGGTTGGCTTCAGGAGCCCAAAAATTGGATGAATCACACCCTGGAGTTGGCAGCAGCAGCAGCAGGAGCCCAAACATTACTTTAAAGAGACACTGGAGTTGGCTTCAGGAGCCCAAAAATTGGATGAATCACACCCTGGAGTTGGCAGCAGCAGCAGGAGCCCAAACATTACTTTAAAGAGACACTGGAGTTGGCTTCAGGAGCCCAAAAATTGGATGATTCACACCCTGGAGTTGGCAGCAGCAGCAGGAGCCCAAACATTACTTTAAAGAGACACTGGAGTTGGTTTCAGGAGCCCAAAAATTGGATGATTCACACCCTGGAGTTGGCAGCAGCAGCAGGAGCCCAAACATTACTTTAAAGAGACACTGGGGTTGGCTTCAGGAGCCCAAAAATTGGATGAATCACACCCTGGAGTTGGCAGCAGCAGCAGGAGCCCAAATATTACATTAAAGAGACACTGGGGTTGGCTTCAGGAGCCCAAAAATTGGATGAATCACACCCTGGAGTTGGCAGCAGCAGCAGCAGGAGCCCAAACATTACTTTAAAGAGACACTGGAGTTGGCTTCAGGAGCCCAAAAATTGGATGAATCACACCCTGGAGTTGGCAGCAGCAGCAGGAGCCCAAACATTACTTTAAAGAGACACTGGAGTTGGCTTCAGGAGCCCACAAATTGGATGAATCACACCCTGGAGTTGGCAGCAGCAGCAGGAGCACAAACATTACTTTAAAGAGACACTGGAGTTGGCTTCAGGAGCCCAAAAATTGGATGATTCACACCCTGGAGTTGGCAGCAGCAGCAGGAGCCAAAACATTACTTTAAAGAGACACTGGAGTTGGCTTCAGGAGCCCAAAAATTGGATGATTCACACCCTGGAGTTGGCAGCAGCAGCAGGAGCCCAAATATTACTTTAAAGAGACACTGGGGTTGGCTTCAGGAGCCCAAAAATTGGATGAATCCCACCCTGGAGTTGGCAGCAGCAGCAGGAGCCCAAACATTGGCTGAAAGAGACACTGGAGTTGGCAGCAGCAGGAGCCCAAAAAATGACTGACACACCCTGGAGTTTCAAGCAGCAGCAGGAGCCCAGACATAGCTTGAAAGAGACACTGGAGTTGGCTGCAGGAGCCCAGAAATTGGATGAATTACACCCTGGAGTTGGCAGCAGCAGCAGGAGCCCAAACATTACTTTAAAGAGACACTGGAGTTGGCTTCAGGAGCCCAAAAATTGGATGAATCACACCCTGGAGTTGGCAGCAGCAGCAGCAGGAGCCAAAACATTACTTTAAAGAGTTACTGGAGTTGGCTTCAGGAGCCCAAAAATTGGATGATTCACACCCTGGAGTTGGCAGCAGCAGCAGCAGGAGCCCAAATATTACTTTAAAGAGACACTGGGGTTGGCTTCAGGAGCCCAAAAATTGTATGAATCACACCCTGGAGTTGGCAGCAGCAGCAGGAGCCCAAACATTGGCTGAAAGAGACACTGGAGTTGGCAGCAGCAGGAGCCCAAAAATTGACTGACACACCCTGGAGTTTCAAGCAGCAGCAGCAGCAGCAGGAGCCCAAACATAGCTTGAAAGAGACACTGGAGTTGGCTGCAGGAGCCCAAAAATTAGATGAATCACACCCTGGAGTTGGCAGCAGCAGCAGCAGGAGCCCAAATATTACTTTAAAGAGACACTGGGGTTGGCTTCAGGAGCCCAAAAATTGGATGAATCACACCCTGGAGTTGGCAGCAGCAGCAGCAGGAGCCCATACATTACTTTAAAGAGACACTGGAGTTGGCAGCAGGAGCCCAAAGATTGGATGAATCACACCCTGGAGTTGGCAGCAGCAGCAGGAGCCCAAACATTACTTGAAAGAGACACTGGGGTTGGCTTCAGGAGCCCAAAAATTGGATGATTCACACCCTGGAGTTGGCAGCAGCAGCAGCAGGAGCCAAAACATTACTTTAAAGAGACACTGGAGTTGGCTTCAGGAGCCCCAAAATTGGATGAATCACACCCTGGAGTTGGCAGCAGCAGCAGGAGCCCAAACATTACTTTAAAGAGACACTGGAGTTGCCAGCAGGAGCCCAAAAATTGGATGAATCACACCCTGGAGTTGGCAGCAGCAGCAGGAGCCCAAACATTAATTTAAAGAGACACTGGAGTTGGCTTCAGGAGCCCAAAAATTGGATGATTCACACCCTGGAGTTGGCAGCAGCAGCAGCAGGAGCCCAATCATTACTTTAAAGAGACACTGGAGTTGGCAGCAGGAGCCCAAAGATTGGATGAATCACACCCTGGAGTTGGCAGCAGCAGCAGGAGCCCAAACATTACGTTAAAGAGACACTGGGGTTGGCTTCAGGAGCCCAAAAATTGGATGATTCACACCCTGGAGTTGGCAGCAGCAGCAGGAGCCAAAACATTACTTTAAAGAGACACTGGAGTTGGCTTCAGGAGCCCAAAAATTGGATGATTCACACCCTGGAGTTGGCAGCAGCAGCAGGAGCCCAAACATTACTTTAAAGAGACACTGGAGTTGGCTTCAGGAGCCCAAAAATTGGATGATTCACACCCTGGAGTTGGCAGCAGCAGCAGCAGCAGGAGCCCAAACATTACTTTAAAGAGACACTGGAGTTGGCTTCAGGAGCCCAAAAATTGGATGATTCACACCCTGGAGTTGGCAGCAGCAGCAGGAGCACAAATATTACTTTAAAGAGACACTGGGGTTGGCTTCAGGAGCCCAAAAATTGGATGAATCACACCCTGGAGTTGGCAGCAGCAGCAGGAGCCCAAACATTGGCTGAAAGAGACACTGGAGTTGGCAGCAGCAGGAGCCCAAAAATTGACTGACACACCCTGGAGTTTCAAGCAGCAGCAGGAGCCCAAACATAGCTTGAAAGAGACACTGGAGTTGGCTGCAGGAGCCCAAAAATTAGACGAATCACACCCTGGAGTTGGCAGCAGCAGCAGCAGCAGGAGCCCAAATATTACTTTAAAGAGACACTGGGGTTGGCTTCAGGAGCCCAATAATTGGATGAATTACACCCTGGAGTTGGCAGCAGCAGCAGCAGCAGGAGCCCAAACATTACTTTAAAGAGACACTGGAGTTGGCTTCAGGAGCCCAAAAATTGGATGATTCACACCCTGGAGTTGGCATCAGCAGGAGCCCAAAAATTGGCCTAAAGACATAAATATGTTTTGCACCATTTGGAAAGTGTAAAACGTGGCACCATGCTGAATCTAGTCGCATGCATCAGGCATTGGTGGGTGGAAATCCTGGCTGATCCATCCCTGATTCATTTTGACAAAGGTGAGTCTCTCCACATTTTTAGTTGACAGACGAGTTCTCCTCGCCGTAACTATGGCCCCCGCCGCACTAAACACCCGCTCAGATGGCACGCTACTTGCCGGGCAGGACAGCTTTTCCAGGGCAAACTCTGCTAGTTGCGGCCACAAATCAAGTTTGGCTGCCCAGAAGTCCAGCGGATCCTCAAGGTGTGTTGGCATGGTCATGTCAAAGTATGACATGACCTGCTGGTTCAGGTCCTGCTCCAGGTCTTCCTGCTGCTCATGAGTAGCCTCACTATGCGGGTGTAGAAAGCTACTCATTAGCGACTGAAGACTGAGGCTGCTGCTGATGGAGCTGCTGCTGCTGCTCCTGCCAACCCCCCCAGCGGCCATGGCAGTGGAAGGTGAGCGCAGAGGTCCCCTCGAGTCAGACCTGCGAGAGTATGGACCATGGCGCAGATAGGCATCGGCCAACTGCCTACGTAGAATGTCTTTGTAGTAGTTCAGTTTGTCCTCCCTCTCGGTGGGTTTAAAAAATGCCCCCATTTTGTGCCGGAAGCGAGGGTCCAATAAAGTGGACAGCCAGAAGTCATCCCACCGACAGATGGAAACAATTCTGGGATCACTACGCAAGCACGTGAGCATGCTTCCTGCCATTTGCGCAAGTGACTCGGATGGACTACCTGTCTCCATCTCCACTGCATACTGCCACGGTGTGCCCGGGTCCTCTGTCTCGCCTTCCTCAAAAACCTCTAGCTCTTTTGGCTGCTCCTGCTCCTCCTCTCCTGTCCGCTGACTAGATAAACCAGCCATTTCGCCAAGCCTAAACTGTGTTTCGCTGGGCAACTCCTCCTCCTCTTCCTCCTCCAGTTCAGCTCCAACGGGATTCATGTGGCCGTAAGATGTAAACGCCATGTCTCCAGTGCCCTGACCAGCCATGGTTTCCAACATGTGCTGTAGTACATGAAGCAGTGGAATCACGTCGTTCATCCCGTAATCCTGCCGACTGACAAATAAAGTGGCTTCCTCAAAGGGCCTGAGCAAACGGCAGGTGTCACGTATGAGCTGCCACTGGTTGACATTGAAGTTACACAGGGGACTCCCCCTATCTGCTTGGATCATCAGGAAATCCTTGATGGCTTTTCTCTGTTCATATAATCGGTCCAACATGTGAAGGGTGGAATTCCAACGGGTGGAAACATCGCAAATCAGACTATGTTGGGGGATACCATTCTGACGCTGTAGCTCAAAAGGGTGTGTTTGGCGGTGTATGAGTGGCTGAAGTGCATGCAAAGTTTCCTTGAAGTTGTTAGAATGTCTTGCAGATGGGGGGAACACTTCAGAAACCGCTTGACAACCAGATTGAAGACGTGAGCCATGCAGGGGGCATGGGTCAGGCTTCCTTGGCGCAGCGCAGACAAAATGTTCTTCCCATTGTCGGTAACCATGATTCCCATTTTAAGTTTTCTTGGAGTAAGCCATGTTTGGATTTCCTGATGAATAAATTTAAGCAGTTCCTCCCCTGTGTGACTCCGTTCGCCAAGACAAACCATGTGAAGCACTGCGTGACACCTCCGTGCCCTGAACACATGGTAGACTGGAGGGGCACTGAGACTTGAGCCTACAGTGGAGGGTGAGGAGATGGCGGAGGATGAGGAGGCCGAGTCGCACAGTGTCACAGGCCCAACGGGCAGGGAACGCGGAGGCCGAAGCGGCGTGACCTGTCCAAGTTGCTGCTGCTGCAAAGGGACCACATTCACCCAGTGGGCCGTAAACGACATGTACTGTCCCTGACCGTAGTTACAGCTCCAGACGTCGGCGCTGCCATGCACTTTGCTCCACACCGACAGGCTCAAAGACTGGCCCACCTTCTGTTCAACAAAAGTGTGCAGCGCTGGTACTACCTTCTTGGCAAAGAAATGACGGCTTGGGACTCTCCACCTCGGCTCGGCACAAGCCATCAGTTCTCTGAAAGGTGCAGAGTCCACCACCTGAAAAGGGAGCGACTGCAGCACCAGCAACTTGGACAGGAGCACATTCAGTTTCTGCGCCGTAGGATGAGTGGGCGCATACTGCTGTCTCTTGGACATGGCTTCGCTGATGGATTGCTGGTGGGATGCATGACTTGGAGGAGGAGGAGGAGGAGCAGGAGCGACAGAGGATGGGTATGATGCACAGCTGCCTTCGGCTGAGGTGCTGGAGCCTTGGCTGGCAGAAATTGGGAGCGGCGTGCCACTTGGTGAGGAAGCAGACTGGACCACCCCTTGGGAGCCTCGGTTCTTCCAGGTCGCTTTATGGTGACGCATCATATGTTGACGCAGGGCCGTGGTGCCAACATTTGGACCCTGGCCACGCTTCACCCTTTGCCTACATATCTTGCATGTGGCCATGTTACCCTCCTGCGGATGCTTCAGTAAACACTGCCACACTGCCGAGTAGCTACTTTTCCCACCCCCTGGCCTCACTGATTCACTGCTGCTGTTGCCAACTCCAGGAACCCCTGCTCCACTACCTCCCGATAAGGTAGACTGCCGCACAGCAAGTGCTCTACCCCGGCCCCGGCCCCGGCCGGCTCCAGCCTTTGGAATTGTGCCCCCATGCTGACTGCTACCACCTTGCTGCCTCAGCTGCTGACTCCGGGGCAACCTGCGCCCCTCTTCTCCTGATGATGACGATGAAGCCCCTTCATCACCCGGCTCCCAAGTGCGATCGGCTTCATCGTCATCATCATTATCACCGAGTTGTGGCTGTACGTCACTGATGTTCGTGGATTCGTCAACAGTGTCTGGCGCAGGAGCTGGAACGCTCGCAGCACCCACGACACTGTCCACATCACTATTTGTCTGCCTAGCTAAAGAAGCCACCTCCATTTCTTGGCTGGGCAGTAGCTGCTGACTGTCCTCTATCTGATCGTCCTCCTCACTAAAGAGTGGAGCTGAACCCAAAGCATAGGATACGTCGCTGGGGGAGGGAACGGCGTAGGACAGAGGCAATGGGAGGACAGGGACTGCTCTCGGGGCATGCCAACAAGGGTTGTGTCAGAGGAACCTACCGACCCTAGACTGGGGGTCTCAGACGTAAGTTGTGATGATGTTGTTGATGAGCGCGTCAACCAATCTACCACGGCAGATGCGTTACTGGTGGAGACCCGACCGCTAGCAGATACTGGCAGATTAGGTCTCTCAGCGTGACTCCTGCTGCTACTGGCCCCCAGTCTGCTGCGACCTCTGCCTGCGGAATCTTGGCCTCTGCCACTCCTCTTTCACTTCCAGGCACTTGTCTGCCCGACATAGTCTAACTGGCGTGGTAGTAGGTGATATTTTAAGAACCTAGGCAGCAGTGGGTCTATATGAAACAGAATATAATGCACACCAAAAGTGAGCAGTAACACTCAGCCTCCAACAGGCCTGCTTAGTGTAAATAAGAGAGCTGCTTAGTGTAAATAAAGAGGGGTATGGTATGTTACAGAATGGGATGCCCCAACAGCAGAGCACCTGGGAGCAGTAGTACTATGCACAGCAAAAGTGTCTTTATAAGGCCAAATTTATTTTAGAATAAGTGCAAAGGGTTATAGGAAATAGAGGCTGGTGTAGTCACAGAATGGGATGCCCCAACAGCAGAGCACCTGGGAGCAGTAGTACTATGCACAGCAAAAGTGTGTTTATCAGGCCAAATTTCTATTAGAAGAAGTGCAAAGGGTTATAGTAGTAAATAGAGGCTGTTGTAGTCACAGAATGGGATGCCCCAACAGCCAGCAGTGCACCTGGGAGCAGTAATACTATGCACAGCAAAAGTGTGTTTATCAGGCCAAATTTCTATTAGAATAAGTGTAAAGGGTTATAGTAGTAAATAGAGGCTGGTGTAGTCACAGAATAGGATGCCCCAACAGCCAGCAGTGCACCTGGGAGCAGTAATACTATGCACAGCAAAAGTGTGTTTATCAGGCCAAATTTCTATTAGAATAAGTGCAAAGGGTTATAGTAGTAAATAGAGGCTGGTGTAGTCACAGAATGGGATGCCCCAACAGCCAGCAGTGCACCTGGGAGCAGTAATACTATGCACAGCAAAAGTGTGTTTATCAGGCCAAATTTCTATTAGAATAAGTGCAAAGGGTTATAGTAGTAAATAGAGGCTGGTGTAGTCACAGAATGGGATGCCCCAACAGCCAGCAGTGCACCTGGGAGCAGTAGTACTATGCACAGCAAAAGTGTCTTTATAAGGCCAAATTTATTTTAGAATAAGTGCAAAGGGTTATAGGAAATAGAGGCTGGTGTAGTCACAGAATGGGATGCCCCAACAGCAGAGCACCTGGGAGCAGTAGTACTATGCACAGCAAAAGTGTGTTTATCAGGCCAAATTTCTATTAGAAGAAGTGCAAAGGGTTATAGTAGTAAATAGAGGCTGTTGTAGTCACAGAATGGGATGCCCCAACAGCCAGCAGTGCACCTGGGAGCAGTAATACTATGCACAGCAAAAGTGTGTTTATCAGGCCAAATTTCTATTAGAATAAGTGCAAAGGGTTATAGTAGTAAATAGAGGCTGGTGTAGTCACAGAATAGGATGCCCCAACAGCCAGCAGTGCACCTGGGAGCAGTAATACTATGCACAGCAAAAGTGTGTTTATCAGGCCAAATTTCTATTAGAATAAGTGCAAAGGGTTATAGTAGTAAATAGAGGCTGGTGTAGTCACAGAATGGGATGCCCCAACAGCCAGCAGTGCACCTGGGAGCAGTAATACTATGCACAGCAAAAGTGTGTTTATCAGGCCAAATTTCTATTAGAATAAGTGCAAAGGGTTATAGTAGTAAATAGAGGCTGGTGTAGTCACAGAATGGGATGCCCCAACAGCCAGCAGTGCACCTGGGAGCAGTAATACTATGCACAGCAAAAGTGTGTTTATCAGGCCAAATTTCTATTAGAATAAGTGCAAAGGGTTATAGTAGTAAATAGAGGCTGGTGTAGTCACAGAATGGGATGCCCCAACAGCCAGCAGTGCACCTGTGAGCAGTAATACTATGCACAGCAAAAGTGTGTTTATCAGGCCAAATTTCTATTAGAATAAGTGCAAAGGGTTATAGTAGTAAATAGAGGCTTGTGTAGTCACAGAATGGGATGCCCCAACAGCCAGCAGTGCACCTGTGAGCAGTAGTACTATGCACAGCAAAGGTGTGTTTATCAGGCCAAATTTCTATTAGAATAAGTGCAAAGGGTTATAGTAGTAAATAGAGGCTTGTGTAGTCACAGAATGGGATGCCCCAACAGCCAGCAGTGCACCTGGGAGCAGTAATACTATGCACAGCAAAAGTGTGTTTATCAGGCCAAATTTCTATTAGAATAAGTGCAAAGGGTTATAGTAGTAAATAGAGGATTGTGTAGTCACAGAATGGGATGCCCCAACAGCCAGCAGTGCACCTATGAGCAGTAGTACTATGGACAGCAAAAGTGTGTTTATCAGGCCAAATTTCTATTAGAATAAGTGCAAAGGGTTATAGTAGTAAATAGAGGCTTCTGTAGTCACAGAATGGGATGCCCCAACAGCCAGCAGTGCACCTGGGAGCAGCAATACTATGCACAGCAAAAGTGTGTTTAGCAGGCCAAATTTCTATTAGAATAAGTGCAAAGGGTTATAGTAGTAAATAGAGGCTGGTGTAGTCACAGAATGGGATGCCCCAACAGCCAGCAGTGCACCTGTGAGCAGTAGTACTATGCACAGCAAAAGTGTCTTTATCAGGCCAAATTTCTATTAGAATAAGTGCAAAGGGTTATAGTAGTAAATAGAGGTTGGTGTAGTCACAGAATGGGATGCCCCAACAGCCAGCAGTGCACCTGTGAGCAGTAATACTATGCACAGCAAAAGTGTGTTTATCAGGCCAAATTTCTATTAGAATAAGTGCAAAGGGTTATAGTAGTAAATAGAGGCTTGTGTAGTCACAGAATGGGATGCCCCAACAGCCAGCAGTGCACCTGTGAGCAGTAGTACTATGCACAGCAAAAGTGTGTTTATCAGGCCAAATTTCTATTAGAATAAGTGCAAAGGGTTATAGTAGTAAATAGAGGCTTGTGTAGTCACAGAATGGGATGCCCCAACAGCCAGCAGTGCACCTGGGAGCAGTAGTACTATGCACAGCAAAAGTGTGTTTATCAGGCCAAATTTCTATTAGAATAAGTGCAAAGGGTTATAGTAGTAAATAGAGGCTGGTGTAGTCACATAATGGGATGCCCCAACAGCCAGCAGTGCACCTGGGAGCAGTAATACTATGCACAGCAAAAGTGTGTTTATCAGGCCAAATTTCTATTAGAATAAGTGCAAAGGGTTATAGTAGTTAATAGAGGCTTGTGTAGTCACAGAATGGGATGCCCCAACAGCCAGCAGTGCACCTGTGAGCAGTAGTACTATGCACAGCAAAAGTGTGTTTATCAGGCCAAATTTCTATTAGAATAAGTGCAAAGGGTTATAGTAGTAAATAGAGGCTTGTGTAGTCACAGAATGGGATGCCCCAACAGCCAGCAGTGCACCTGTGAGCAGTAGTACTATGCACAGCAAAAGTGTGTTTAGCAGGCCAAATTTCTATTAGAATAAGTGCAAAGGGTTATAGTAGTAAATAGAGGCTGGTGTAGTCACAGAATGGGATGCCCCAACAGCCAGCAGTGCACCTTTGAGCAGTAGTACTATGCACAGCAAAAGTGTCTTTATCAGGCCAAATTTCTATTAGAATAAGTGCAAAGGGTTATAGTAGTAAATAGAGGCTGGTGTAGTCACAGAATGGGATGCCCCAACAGCCAGCAGTGCACCTAGGAGCAGTAGTACTATGCACAGCAAAAGTGTCTTTATCAGGCCAAATTTCAATTAGAATAAGTGCAAAGGGTTATAGTAGTAAATAGAGGCTTGTGTAGTCACAGAATAGGATGCCCCAACAGCCAGCAGTGCACCTGGGAGCAGTAATACTATGCACAGCAAAAGTGTGTATATCAGGCCAAATTTCTATTAGAATAAGTGCAAAGGGTTATAGTAGTAAATAGAGGCTGGTGTAGTCACAGAATGGGATGCCCCAACAGCCAGCAGTGCACCTGGGAGCAGTAATACTATGCACAGCAAAAGTGTGTTTATCAGGCCAAATTTCTATTAGAATAAGTGCAAAGGGTTATAGTAGTAAATAGAGGCTGGTGTAGTCACAGAATGGGATGCCCCAACAGCCAGCAGTGCACCTGGGAGCAGTAATAATATGCACAGCAAAAGTGTGTTTATCAGGCCAAATTTCTATTAGAATAAGTGCAAAGGGTTATAGTAGTAAATAGAGGCTTGTGTAGTCACAGAATGGGATGCCCCAACAGCCAGCAGTGCACCTGTGAGCAGTAGTACTATGCACAGCAAAAGTGTCTTTATCAGGCCAAATTTCTATTAGAATAAGTGCAAAGGGTTACAGTAGTAAATAGAGGCTGGTGTAGTCACAGAATGGGATGCCCCAACAGCCAGCAGTGCACCTGGGAGCAGTAATACTATGCACAGCAAAAGTGTGTTTATCAGGCCATATTTCTATTAGAATAAGTGCAAAGGATTATAGTAGTAAATAGAGGCTTGTGTAGTCACAGAATGGGATGCCCCAACAGCCAGCAGTGCACCTGTGAGCAGTAGTACTATGCACAGCAAAAGTGTCTTTATCAGGCCAAATTTCTATTAGAATAAGTGCAAAGGGTTATAGTAGTAAATAGAGGCTGGTGTAGTCACAGAATGGGATGCCCCAACAGCCAGCAGTGCACCTGGGAGCAGTAATACTATGCACAGCAAGAGTGTGTTTATCAGGCCAAAATTCTATTAGAATAAGTGCAAAGGGTTATAGTAGTAAATAGAGGCTTGTGTAGTCACAGAATAGGATGCCCCAACAGCCAGCAGTGCACCTGGGAGCAGTAATACTATGCACAGCAGCAAAAGTGTGTTTATCAGGCCAAATTTCTATTAGAATAAGTGCAAAGGGTTATAGTAGTAAATAGAGGCTGGTGTAGTCACAGAATGGGATGCCCCAACAGCCAGCAGTGCACCTGGGAGCAGTAATACTATGCACAGCAAAAGTGTGTTTATCAGGCCAAATTTCTATTACAATAAGTGCAAAGTGTTATAGTAGTAAATAGAGGCTGGTGTAGTCACAGAATGGGATGCCCCAACAGCCAGCAGTGCACCTGGGAGCAGTAATAATATGCACAGCAAAAGTGTGTTTATCAGGCCAAATTTCTATTAGAATAAGTGCAAAGGGTTATAGTAGTAAATAGAGGCTTGTGTAGTCACAGAATGGGATGCCCCAACAGCCAGCAGTGCACCTGTGAGCAGTAGTACTATGCACAGCAAAAGTGTCTTTATCAGGCCAAATTTCTATTAGAATAAGTGCAAAGGGTTATAGTAGTAAATAGAGGCTGGTGTAGTCACAGAATGGGATGCCCCAACAGCCAGCAGTGCACCTGGGAGCAGTAATACTATGCACAGCAAAAGTGTGTTTATCAGGCCATATTTCTATTAGAATAAGTGCAAAGGATTATAGTAGTAAATAGAGGCTTGTGTAGTCACAGAATGGGATGCCCCAACAGCCAGCAGTGCACCTGTGAACAGTAGTACTATGCACAGCAAAAGTGTGTTTATCAGGCCAAATTTCTATTAGAATAAGTGCAAAGGGTTATAGTAGTAAATCGAGGCTGGTGTAGTCACAGAATGGGATGCCCCAACAGCCAGCAGTGCACCTGGGAGCAGTAATACTATGCACAGCAAAATTGTGTTTATCAGGCCAAATTTCTATTAGAATAAGTGCAAAGGGTTATAGTAGTAAATAGAGGCTGGTGTAGTCACAGAATGGGATGCCCCAACAGCCAGCAGTGCACCTGTGAGCAGTAATACTATGCACAGCAAAAGTGTGTTTATCAGGCCAAATTTCTATTAGAATAAGTGCAAAGGGTTATAGTAGTAAATAGAGGCTTGTGTAGTCACAGAATGGGATGCCCCAACAGCCAGCAGTGCACCTGTGAGCAGTAGTACTATGCACAGCAAAAGTGTGTTTATCAGGCTAAATTTCTATTTGAATAAGTGCAAAGGGTTATAGTTGTAAATAGAGGCTTGTGTAGTCACAAAATGGGATGCCCCAACAGCCAGCAGTGCACCTGGGAGCAGTAATACTATGCACAGCAAAAGTGTGTTTATCAGGCCAAATTTCTATTAGAATAAGTGCAAAGGGTTATAGTAGTAAATAGAGGCTGGTGTAGTCACAGAATGGGATGCCCCAACAGCCAGCAGTGCACCTGTGAGCAGTAGTACTATGCACAGCAAAAGTGTCTTTATCAGGCCAAATTTCTATTAGAATAAGTGCAAAGGGTTATAGTAGTAAATAGAGGCTGGTGTAGTCACAGAATGGGATGCCCCAACAGCCAGCAGTGCACCTGGGAGCAGTAATACTATGCACAGCAAAAGTGTGTTTATCACGCCAAATTTCTATTGGAATAAGTGCAAAGGGTTATAGTAGTAAATAGAGGCTGGTGTAGTCACAGAATGGGATGCCCCAACAGCCAGCAGTGCACCTGGGAGCAGTAATACTATGCACAGCAAAAGTGTGTTTATCAGGCCAAATTTCTATTAGAATAAGTGCAAAGGGTTATAGTAGTAAATGGAGGCTTGTGTAGTCACAGAATGGGATGCCCCAACAGCCAGCAGTGCACCTGGGAGCAGTAATACTATGCACAGCAAAAGTGTGTTTATCAGGCCAAATTTCTATTAGAATAAGTGCAAAGGGTTATAGTAGTAAATAGAGGCTGGTGTAGTCACAGAATGGGATGCCCCAACAGCCAGCAGTGCACCTGGGAGCAGTAATACTATGCACAGCAAAAGTGTGTTTATCAGGCCAAATTTCTATTAGAATAAGTGCAAAGGGTTATAGTAGTAAATAGAGGCTGGTGTAGTCACAGAATGGGATGCCCCAACAGCCAGCAGTGCACCTGGGAGCAGTAATACTATGCACAGCAAAAGTGTGTTTATCAGGCCAAATTTCTATTAGAATAAGTGCAAAGGGTTATAGTAGTAAATAGAGGCTTGTGTAGTCACAGAATGGGATGCCCCAACAGCCAGCAGTGCACCTGTGAGCAGTAGTACTATGCACAGCAAAAGTGTGTTTTTCAGGCCAAATTTCTATTAGAATAAGTGCAAAGGGTTATAGTAGTAAATAGAGGCTGGTGTAGTCACAGAATGTGATGCCCCAACAGCCAGCAGTGCGCCTGGGAGCAGTAATACTATGCACAGCAAAAGTGTGTTTATCAGGCCAAATTTCTATTAGAATAAGTGCAAAGGGTTATAGTAGTAAATAGAGGCTTGTGTAGTCACAGAATGGGATGCCCCAACAGCCAGCAGTGCACCTGTGAACAGTAGTAGTATGCACAGCAAAAGTGTGTTTATCAGGCCAAATTTCTATTAGAATAAGTGCAAAGGGTTATAGTAGTAAATAGAGGCTGGTGTAGTCACAGAATGGGATGCCCCAACAGCCAGCAGTGCACCTGTGAGCAGTAATACTATGCACAGCAAAAGTGTGTTTATCAGGCCAAATTTCTATTAGAGTAAGTGCAAAGGGTTATAGTAGTAAATAGAGGCTGGTGTAGTCACAGAATGTGATGCCCCAACAGCCAGCAGTGCACCTGGGAGCAGTAATACTATGCACAGCAAAAGTGTGTTTATCAGGCCAAATTTCTATTAGAATAAGTGCAAAGGGTTATAGTAGTAAATAGAGGCTGGTGTAGTCACAGAATGGGATGCCCCAACAGCCAGCAGTGCACCTGTGAGCAGTAATACTATGCACAGCAAAAGTGTGTTTATCAGGCCAAATTTCTATTAGAATAAGTGCAAAGGGTTATAGTAGTAAATAGAGGCTTGTGTAGTCACAGAATGGGATGCCCCAACAGCCAGCAGTGCACCTGTGAGCAGTAATACTATGCACAGCAAAAGTGTGTTTATCAGGCCAAATTTCTATTAGAATAGGTGCAAAGGGTTATAGTAGTAAATAGAGGCTGGTGTAGTCACAGAATGGGATGCCCCAACAGCCAGCAGTGCACCTGGGAGCAGTAATACTATGCACAGCAAAAGTGTGTTTATCAGGCCAAATTTCTATTAGAATAAATGCAAAGGGTTATAGTAGTAAATAGAGGCTGGTGTAGTCACAGAATGGGATGCCCCAACAGCCAGCAGTGCACCTGGGAGCAGTAATACTATGCACAGCAAAAGTGTGTTTATCAGGCCAAATTTCTATTAGAATAAGTGCAAAGGGTTATAGTAGTAAATAGAGGCTTGTGTAGTCACAGAATGGGATGCCCCAACAGCCAGCAGTGCACCTGGGAGCAGTAATACTATGCACAGCAAAAGTGTGTTTATCAGGCCAAATTTCTATTAGAATAAGTGCAAAGGGTTAGTAAATAGAGGCTGGTGTAGTCACAGAATGGGATGCCCCAACAGCCAGCAGTGCACCTGGGAGCAGTACTACTATGCACAGCAAAAGTGTCTTTATCAGGCCAAATGACTTTTAGAATAAGTGCAAAGGGTTATAGTAAATAGAGGCTGGTGTAGTCACAGAATGGGATGCCTCACAGCAGACTTGAGATCAGTTCAGTATATATGCACAGTAAGTGTATAAGCAGCCTGAAAACGCTAACAAAGCCAGTCAGCCAGCCAGCAACACTCAGGCTGGATGAAAAAAAAAAAATTCTCCCTGTGACTGCCTCCGATTTTTCCTAACTTTCCCTGCTTTTCGCTGACTTTCTGCCTGTCTCCTGCCTGTCTCCTGCCTGTCTCCTGCCTGTCCCTGTCTGTTCCTGGCTCTCTGCCTCTCCCTCACTACAGCAGCATCCTGTCTCTCACGAATGCAATAGAGAAATGAGGAAAAGCAAGATGTCCGCCGACTTAAATAGCGCTGTGACGTCACCGGGCTTGCTGGCTGCTGATAGGCTGCATGTGACTGCCCCAGCTTGCACTGGCGCGGGGTAGATGTCTGGACATGTCCCGTCCGCCATCTTAGAATGCCTGTAATGTAAATGAATGGAAGTTAAAGGAAAACTTCGAGCGATCGAAGCACAGGGAAATTCGGATTCGATCCGAATCGAATTTTTCATGAAATTCGGATCGAATCCGGGCTCGTCCGGATCGATTCGCTCATCCCTAATAATTAGTATAACTAGTATAGCTAATTATTACTAGTATAACAACTAATAATTCACTCTTCTCCATGTGATGTTCTCCCCTATATATTTAGCCCCTTCCCACTCACCATTTGTAAAGTGAGGCGATTCTGAACTGCACCTTGTGCCAGAATCATGGAGAATTAAGACTTTAGGGTTGATTCAGCACTGGTCATAAAAAACGCGGCTCTGTGCAAACGTAAACGTGCACATGAGAACTCTCACATTTCCACATGATTCAGAGGACACATGCAAGAAAATCTTGCACATGCAAAAGTGCAGTCAAGAAAGCCGTTTGCGATTGCACTGTGTCCTGTTTAAGCAAGAAATGACAGCCAGCAGCCCTATTTGAGCGAGAAATGACAACACTCGCACAGCTTATTCATTAAGGCCCTTATTTAAGAAGGGATAGCGTCAGGTAGTGGCCACTTTAGATTTGATTGATTGCACAGGTTTATAGGGCCTGATGCAGAGCCTCCCCCGGTCTGAGCTTAAAACCTTCCGATTGTCCGGGGCTCCCGTTTGAATCGTGGCTCAAATGTGATGCAGAGCCTCCGTCGGAATGGCTCCCTAACTGATCCGTCAATTTGTCTTTACTCGGGAAGTTTTTTTTGCTCTCTCGGGTGCCTTCAATTTGATCGGGGCTTCCGTTCCCGTTCACACGGGCGGCCCATTTTTCCCTGCTTTTTCCTTGGTTTTTGAACGTACCTGCTTGGTTTCCGTCGTATTTGACCTTCCATTTTGGTGATTTTTCCAAGTATACTTACATCTCCATGGCTCTTCAGCTGACAATCTGGCTACACGCAAGCGCACATCCCTAAACCTCCATTGACATATATATATTGTCAAATTTATTTTTGGGTGTTCCTTCTTTCTTGCCATTAATGCATACCTTAATCTCTTTGGTGTTCCTTCTTCCTTGCCTTTAATGTTTACCGTAATTGGTTGTGAGTTTTTATGATTTTTTGTCCCATATCTAAACCTTTTGTGTCATGTAAATGTGTGATGATGTTGTGTGATTGTACATTTGCAGGAAAGACAACTCACCAAATCTGTTTATGTTTTTTTTAATCCAACTTTTTTTTTTGGTTTTGTGGTTTTGTGATTTTTTTGGGGATAAAACAAAAGTAAAAAACAATTTAAATTTGAATTAAACATGTTAAAAATTAGGCCTCGGGGTCTTGTGGCTGTGTTTTTCTTTGATCTGTGAATGAAAAACAACCTTAGTTTAGCATTGTTTTTATGGTTTGGTTAGGCGTTGTTTTATTGGGACCCTTTTTAAACCGGACCTTCAGCGTGATTTAATGAAAAGCCCAAACTCTAAAAAAACGATTCCACAGCATCATCTGTAAAAAAAAGATACAAGGACCCACCATTAATCCACAAAATACATTAACAAGTTTCCTGGCCTAACTAAAGTCACTTTATTAACCTTTTGCTGCCTCACATTACCCTAGTTCTTCTATCTGCATGTAGCCTAGTTTGTAGCTGCATACATGGGTTAAACTAAGGTGGGCTTGTATTTAACGTGACAAACTAAGTTGTTTCAGACTATTCTTGTGCTTTGTTTTTTTTTTATTATAAGGAATGTGTGCGCGCACATAAACGCACGCTCGCATACTCACATCCATGATGATGTCGTCCTGCTCCTGTGTAAAGATGGCATAGCTCCTGGTATAGCTCTGACATTCCCCCGCAGTGACGTGCAGGACATCCCAAATTGGAATGCCCCAGAGACATGATGCCTGTAACACAGCCCTGGATTCCTTCACACTCCAAAGGGCTCGGTTACATGGGTTTTGGCCTGCTTTAAAACATCATGACCAAATCAGGTTAGGATGGAATAACCCACCTCCTTTACATTATTATTAAAGTAACACAGGTTCCCTCACATAAAGCAGAACAAAACCCAGAGCGGCCACTGGTCTTCCCCCTGGAAATCCCAGATCGGGATGCCCCACTGTGTGAAACCTTTTTTAATGAGACTTTACTCAGAAATGGCAGACTCCCTCTCTTAAAGCGGAACAAGCCATGATTAGTTTAATGACCTTTGCAGGCGTATATTGTAGTGCCCCACCAGTCTGATCAAGACAACGGAACCTCATCTTCAAGAGACCAAAGGCTCGCTCCACCACAGAGCGAGTCCTCCTGGGGGCAGTATTGTAGGGCTCCTCTGCCTGTGAAGATGGGTGCAGGATTGGGGTCAGCAGCCAGGGGAGCAAAGGATAGCCAGAGTCTCCTGCCCAAAAACAAAAAAAAAAAAACAAACAAAATAAAAATTAAAAAAGGTGTGCATTGCAACAATAGAAAAGAGGGACAAATAGGTGAGCGGGGTAGGGTTGGAGGAAAGGACATTTGTAATGAGCCTACATGCACATCCAACCTGTACACTCATTAAAAATGTCTGGGGAATACTACTTACATAAGAGGGCAAGAACATGACGCAATAGGGTTCTATCACTTAACCCATTTAATTTAAAGTTAAAAAATTAGGCTAAAAATATACTAACAAAAAAATTACCAAATAGTGTGTTAAGGGAAAAAACAAAGTCAGACAGGGTGGGCAACCAATACAAGTTTCATACACATACCCAGTAAGGCGGGTGAGCTCAAATAGGTGCAGCCTGGTTTCTGCCATACTCAGCAGGACAAGACCGCGGAGCTGGCGCCGCTGATGTGCTCCAACAGAGGACTGCATATTATTGGCCAAGTGCAAATACGGCTGCTCTGACTTGCCGTAAGTGAAGGCTCGGCGGCCCCGTTTCATTAGGCTGATTTCAATCGGAAAACAAGGCTCTGCATCACTGAAAAAAACGGAACAATGAACGAGGCGTCCGTTTTGCCGGGAAACAGCCTCGTGCGAGCCAACAATCGGAAAGGCAGCTGAACGCACACCTGAGCGCATAAACGCACACTAAAATCAACGTAGCACCCTTTCCTGACCCGATCAAAGCCCAAAACCAACGGGAAAATGCACGGGATAGCTGAACGGGGAGGCTCTGCATCAAGCCAATAGTCTTGATGAATTATTTGTAGTAATTACCTTTTTATACTTGTATTTTTTGCACTAAGTTGAGTAATTGAATACCCACTTGAGTAATTAGAAATATATAAACATTTTATTTTTTTTTGGGGGGGGGGGCTATTTTTGGAGCTATTTAATACTGATTGCTATTTGTACTTTTTGATACCTTGTGGTCTTCTATAATATGGATTGCTAAGTATTTTAGCATCACAGAAATAGTGGATTAATTGATTTTAAGTGTCTTTGTGTTGCATATGTGTGTTTTTATTTTTGCTATAGTGTAACATTTAATAAAATATTATTATTTTATGGTATTTGTGGAGTTGTGCCCCTTTCTTATGACCCTTGTCAATTTGGTTTGGCCCATGCTCTAGTACCTTGACGGGTCGGGCAGCACACTCAGTTATCAATATTAAAAGCTGTGCCTGCTATTTTGTATAAGTAGTATAGTGGCTGGTTAATGAGAGGTAGCGACAGGTAGCGACTGGTGAACGCCGGACACGGCACGCAATTACACATTTATCAAGCAGAATCTGTTTAGCAACTGGGATAGCGCCATGTAGTGTCTGATTCATCATTTTCACAGCCTCAGCGAACAGCGCCGGCGTTCCGCTTTGCACAGCGCCAGGTATGACCTCTCGCTACCTGTCGCTCTCCCATACATTTCAATGGACAATCCTTTTCTTCTCTTTTAACAGGGTTTTTCAAAAAATCACAAATAATTCTGTGACCTCTTCTGGCATTGAAAAAGCAGTTTTTCCACAATTTTTTCATTCTTTTATATATTTTTCAGAAATGACATTACAGGTCTGCCATTAAAGTGTTCATGTTACAATGTTGCTACAATGTAATTCCATATGTTTGCGCTTTGTTACTAGTGGATAGATGCTGAAAAACAGACTTTAAACACACCGCCTCCTGCGCTCTGGGCTTCAAACAAAAATTTTTCAGCGCCTGAGTTTTGTGAGGCTGTTTTTTGGCTGAATATGGTATAAAATACTAATAAAATGTAATATTAAAAACATTTAAACATTGGTAAAATCAGGAAAGATGAAAATAAAAAACCCCACTAGAATCATCAGAGATTAGGAACAGTGAAGATTCATTAATCTCACAGCAAGGCATTCATTAAAAGGTTCCATTTCTCTCAAAGAGGTACTGAAAGACACCAAAAGCACGCAAAATTCTGACATAAAAAGGTTCCTGCTGGAGACACAAAAGTAGGGTTCTTGCACCGGACACTGTGGTGCTGAATTTTCCCTTCTGAGTACAATATCTACATCAGTGGTCCTCAACCTTTTTAAACCAAATACATAGAAACATAGAAGGTTGACGGCAGAAGGAGACCATGCGATCCATCTAGTCTGCCCTTATGTGTATACTGTATGTACTCTTTATCTTAGGATAGATGTGTGCTTATCCCAGGCATGTTTCAATTCAGTGACTGTTGATTTTTCAACTACCTCTGCTGGACGTTTGTTCCAAGCATCTACTACTCTTTCTGTAAAATAATATTTTCTAGCATTGCTCCTTATCTTTCCCCCGACTAGCTTCAGGTTGTGCCCCCTTGTTCTATAATTAAGTTTCTTCTTAAAAACACTTCCCTCCTGAACCTTTTTCAATCCTTTCACATATTTAAAGGTCTCAATCATGTCCCCCCTCTCCCTTCTTTCCTCCAGACTGTACAAATTAAGTTCTTTAAGTCTCTCCTGATAAGTTTTAAGTTTAAGTCCTTCCACCATTTTCGTTGCCCGCCTTTGGACCTGTTCTATTTGAATAATGTCTTTTTGCAGGTAAGGTCTCCAGAACTGCACACAGTATTCTAGCTGTGGCCTTACCAGGGCTCTATACAGCGGCATCACAACCTCCCTCTTCCTACTGGTGATGCCTCTAGCTATGCAGCCGAGCATCCTGCTTGCTTTTCCCACTGCCTGGCTACACTGTCCACTCATCTTGCAGCTATCAGTAATCAGTACCCCTGAATCTCTCTCCTCCGAGGTCCTGGCTAACACAGTGCTGCCCATACGGTACTCGGAGCATGGATTCCTTCTACCCAAGTGCATGATTTTACATTTAGAGACATTAAACTCTAGTTTCCAGTTTTGACCATTTATCCAGTAAAGCTAAATCATTTTCCATGTTGCAGACACCTCCAGGAGTGTCCACTCTATTACTAACCTTTGTATCATCAGCAAACAGGCAAATCTTTCCTACCAAGCCTTCTTCTATGTCACTTACAAACATATTAAAAAGAATGGGGCCCAGAAAAGAGCCTTGCGGCACACCACTTGTAACTCGCCTTTGTTCAGATTGCACACCATTAACAACAACACTTTGATACCGATCCTTCAGCCAGCTGGAAATCCACTGAACGAGTCCTAACTTCAGTAACTTATCTATAACCTCTGTATGTGTTACAGTGTCAAAGGCTTTGATAAAATCCAGATAGGCAATATCCATAGAACCAACTTCATCTAACACTGTGGTACATTGTCAAAGAAATCAATAAGATTGGTCTGACATAATCTGCCCTCAGTAAAACCTTCCTGTTTTGGGTCCAATAGGTTGATACTGTACAATGTGGAATCACAAACGGGGTAAATCAAGTAAATACATGAGTCAGATGTGAAGGAAATGCATAGTAATACTGAAATACACAAGGAGAGAGGTCCCAAACGTCTTTGGGCTTACAATCTACATTGGTTCAATAGATTTGAAGGAAAAATGGATATATATTAAATAGACCTTAAAACAGATTAAGAGAGAGGAAACCTAAGCAGATCTGTGTGAAGGTCCAGGTCTATGAGTGTGTTGAGGTTTTTGCCCAAGAGAGATGCAAAGATAAGTGAGAACGAGGAGCGGTGTAAGATCTGTTGGATAACAGAACAGTAATTGGATGCTTTGCACTGTAAAGGACCATTCATTATGAAGTGATCAATAAAAGCTTTATCATCCCTACATTTGGAGTCCTGCCTGCTTCACCAAGGAAGAACTACAAGTCCCACAATGAATTCTTGCACACCACACTATACTGAGTTCCCCCTGAATACAAGAATCACAAACTCTCTTCAGATCACCTTCACCAGACCGGATGTGTATGTAACAATGTGCTACTGTTAATAATATACCAGACCATGTTGGTGCACCCCTGAAACTTCTGCAGCGGTATTCTCCTGGGGTACACATACTGCAGGCTGAGAAACAATGTGCTAGATCACTACTTTTAAATCAGCTGGCATCTACATTAACCCAAGAAACCTTAGACTTCCAGTCTGTATAATGTAATAATATTGTGCAATACAGGCTGCAGCAGCTAGTTGTTACAAAGGAAAAAAACAAACAAGTAAAATTTCCCCTATGTTAAAGTGGACCAAAAGTGGCTCTGGAGTCTTCAATTTGTCTTCAATTTGACGTGTGCTGAGCTGAGCACGCTGTTTGGAGGAGAGCCCACACATGTGCCGTAGGACCACGAAAAGGTGAGTTTGGATGATCTGGATGATCTGGGGGGTTGTCCCAGGGGCAAGGACCAAGGTCAAAATTGATTCCCCCCAGCATCCAAAATTGGGATGCCCCACTGTGTGAAACCCAAGTCGCCCCATACACTACTTTGTTTCCCGGTCCAACGGCGTATGCGCGAGCCACTGCCGCATCACCGCTATCCCTCTAGCAGGGCGCTTGCCCGTGGCAGGCATTTGTGAATGGCCGGCGCAGGCACGCTCTCTGTTAGAGGGTAGCGGGGGATGCAGCTGACAGAGTGCTCAGAGTCGCTGGCCTTAGATGAAGGCTTAGACGACATAGAGTCAGCAGCTCCGAGTGCGCTGATTGGACGAGCGGCTGCAAGAGGAGCGGGAAGAGGTACGTTGGCTTCGGCGATCTGAAGGGGTTGCACGCAGCGGGGCACCCCGAATCAGGGTTCCCCAGGGGAAAGGACCAAAACCCAGGATAGTCACAGTCCACTTTAATAGACAAGGTGATGGCTGCCCCTGTTGCGTGTTTACACAGCACAGGTGACAGGGTTGATGCAGACAACAGGAATTATACTAATAACTTTCTACCATTATTAACTCAGCAAGCCTCACTTTAGGTAAATGACACCTTTTTATGAATTCCTATGATGCCTCACTTTGACTACTCCAAGGTTTGGAACTTTTTTTTCTTAGTAATAGAATATTACTAGGGAGGGGTTTCCATAGCATTCTAGCTACATCATGTCCCGCACACAATAAATTAGGCCTTTTTTTTTATAGCACAGAACCGAGACTGAAGTTATAACTATATTTTAATTTATTACATTTTTCTCATACACATATTGTGCATGAAATTGAGATTTTTGAAAACCAGGTTGATACCTTGAAGCAAGAAAAGTAATAGAACATGGCAGGTCCATTTATGTAAATAGCATCTTATTAAAATGCATGACATCTAACCTATTTTAATATGACTTTCATTTGAAAATAATCAATTCAACCGAGGTTAAAATAATCTCTCTAGTCCATCTCTCTGATGTATTGCTTCAAACAAAAGAATGTCTTGATGTGTGACATCTGCAATACAAGCCCTTACAGCAGCTATTTCATATACACACATAGAAAGATCATTTCCAGTAAATTCAATATCCTTGAAGACCTCAAATCAAATGTGCCCAGAGAGCATGAGACTCACCACTTACCTGCCCCCTACCTACCCCCTCCTGCAGTGCATATCATTGTGAGAAGCCAGCTTGGTGGGTGGGTATTTCCTCAGCACATCATGCTTCCCAGGAGGAACTTTGGTACTGAGGTGCCCATTGAAGTCAACAGAAGTGCCCTGTACTGAGACCACACCCATAGCCATGCCAGCTTCCCATACAGGTGTTGCGGGTTAGAGATGTGTGCCCTGGGTGGCAAGCAAGTGGTCTCATTTTCTCTGTGCACATTTGATCTGAAGTGTGCAGGGACATCCACAAACACTGACTTTCCCTTTAATTTTTAGTTTTAATGCAAAATAAAACTCTTTTTCAATTTTGAATACAGTGATAGGATAGAACCAATTTTATATTTTAATTTTTGTCTGTGACCCCTAGGTGGAGATCTTCACTCACTTCCTGTTGGGTCCCAAGAGACAGGATGGAAATGCAAGATTGATAAAAAAAAGACCATACAGCAGTGTTCAGCACAAACATGTGGGGCCCTTCAGTAGGGGCACCCCTCTGGTTCCAGTAAACCGTTGCTATAAGTTTAATTATGCACGAATAGCCAAAGATTTCATTTAGGTAAAAACCATGCTGTTCAGACACTCATGTACATGCAATGCCCATAAGAATTATTTACTATGTACCTGTTCAAGGTGTTATAGATGAGTCAACAGGTTTTATGACTCAAACAGCTCAAATGACTTTACATTGCAAGCACCAGTGTTTTGGTTGGGTGTTATTTTTGCTAAATTTTTGCAAGTATATTTGCAGCCCTTAAATGTATAAGGCAATTAAATGGGATATATATATATATATTTACACCACGTTGTCTAATAAGTACCTAATTCAGTAACTCCAAGTAAACACAAATATGCACTTTAAAAAGTTATTTTATACCTTGCTTGCTCAAATCGGACCAACACCCATTTTTACTTAACGAGTGTTGGTCCCTCTCTCTGCTAATAACAAGAAGCACGGAGGGGGGCATCCAGAATGCTGGAGCCCCCTCACACCTAACCGGATAGAACGCTCGTCAAACTCGGCAGCGCCGAGAAAGGAGTCCAGCGATTGGCCGTCGGGTGGTCACGTGAGCCGTAGTCACGTCCTCTGTGCCGGCACCGGCAGGACCTGTAAAAACGGGTGTTGGTCCGGTTTAAGTGTACAAACTGAGCGATTTGGGGCGAACGGCAGTGACACGGACAACAGTTCTTCAAAAATTAAAGACAAGTTTTATTGAACTGAAAATGTTCAAAAGCAAAATATCTCTTACTTCAGAGGTTGTAGCAACAATGCAATAAATCAAGTGGTTACTTCACCAACTTAATACAAGTCCAGGGTTTGATACTCCAGCAAGCTGCAAGTCCGGGGTATGTCAGGTCCGCTTTACAGGGCATACAAGCCCATGCTGCTCATCCACACAAGTTCAAGCTTTGGGGTCGCAGAAGCCCAGTCTTTCAGCTTGAATCCAGTCTCTTATTCACTACTGAGCAGTACAGCCTAGGCTCCTTCCTCCAGGCTGGTCAATAGCAAACTGACATGCTCAGCGGCACCTTTTATTCAGGCTTCCCCTGCAATCGGCCTTATCACCTGTGCAAGACCTGACATCAGGGAACAAACCTGTAGAGGACTGGGGAATGTGAACTGGGTCCTGAAAACCCGGGATGGACCGTACAGCATAGCAGGGAAAAAATACACACCATTCAGGACTTTTCCATACACTTTACCACATATCCCCCCCTCTTCTTCAGACCCGAGGTCTGACAATCCTCAATGACCATACAATAGACTCGGGACAAAGCATCCGCATTCCCCTGTAACTTCCCCCGGCCTATGTTCCACTTATGTCTATTCCTCTGTAGAAACTTCCTGACCTCCTGCGTTTGGTGGCCTGACTCACCTATCTTGACTGGGGGAACGGTCTGCACCGTCTCTTTAACTCTAGCCGGGGTAACTACCAAGGCTTCCTGACCCTTCCATGGCTTGATCAGATTTATATGGTAAATCTGGTAGGGCTTTCTTCTACCAGGTTGATGAACCTTATAGTTCACCTCACTCACCTTCTCTATGACCTCATAGGGACTCCGCCACTTTGCAAGAGATTTATTTTCACCCGTGGGTACTAATACCAGAACCCGGTCCCCAGGATTAAAGGCCTTCACCCTGGCCGGCCAATTGTATATTCTGCTCTGGGCCACATGTTCAACGGACTTGACGATGGGGAGGGTTACAGGTTCTGCCGGAGATACTTCGCTGGCGGCAGAAGTGTTACGCCTTTCCCACAACTCCCAAAACAAGGGAAAATCACGACCGACTATTGCATCATACATAAGGCGTTTTACTACGCCGACTTCATGGTCCAATGTTACAGCGGGGGTCTTAAACTTACCCACGGCTACAGGTTAAGCCACGATATCCCTGTGGATGCAAGGCACGTTAACATTTTTCTTTGGTTCATAACCTCCACGCACAAGGTTGGCCCGGACCAAAGTTACCAGGCTACCTGAGTCCAACAGCGCCTTCACTGGGCAACAATTCACTCTCACCATCACAATCGGTGTCTCAGTCTCTGATCGCTGAATGGCGGCACAACCTGGTTCTGCAAACAGAGACCTTCTACGGGCAGCATCACACTCAATGGGCTCAGGGGAGAGGGGGCAATCAGCGGCCATGTGTCCCCACTCATGGCATCTCCAACACTGTGGACCACAGAACCCCCTTGCCTGGGCGTCCTCCCTAGGAATAGGGGGCCTCTGGGGGTCAGGGTCAGTCTTTTGCCCTCGCTCAAAGTCTAGAGCCCCGCCCCCTCTTACACCCTTCCACACACCTCCAGCTGGAACTCACTTACCCATCACTGTAACAGATTTGATGGTCTTGGAGGGTGCTGGTGCTGTAGGGGCATCCCGAAGGTAGTCCTCAGTAGTGCTGAATCTCTCAACCAAGTTGACCAGTTTCTCAGCAGTCTGCGGGTCGCCTTGTCCCACCCATCTTTGTAGTTTTGGCGGCTGGGTCCAGAAGAAGTGGTCTACCATGACTTTCTCGATGATCTGCGCAGGGGTGGAACGCTCTGGCTCCAACCATTTTTGGACCAGATGGACTAGGTCGTAAATCTGCGACCGGGCAGGCTTATCAATGGCAAAAGACCAGTTGTGTACTCTCCTTGCCCGAACCGCTGCCGTGACACCCAGGCGAGCAGTGATCTCCATTTTGAGTTTGGCATAGTCCCGTACATCTTGCTCCCTGAGATCAAAATAAGCTTTTTGCGGCTCACCTGTCAGGAATGTCAACATCATCGTCCGGGGTCATCTTTTGTAAGACCCGCTGAATGGCTCTCCTCGCACCACCCGTCTCAGCCGGGCTTCTCTCCAGTTGGGAGATTTTGGTTAAGACAGTCTCTCTGAGGGCAGCAGTCTGCTCGATCAACAGGCGATTTGTCTCCTGCTGGTTTGCCATGGTCTGCTGCTGCGCCTGGTGCTGCTGTGCCAGGGCCTGCTGCTGCTGTTCCAGGGCCTGCTGGTGGGCTTGGTGCTGTTGTGCGATAACCTGCTGCTGTTGTTCCAGGGCCCGCGCATCCTGGAGGTTAGCCTGTATTAGCTGATTTATCACCTCCTCCAAGTGAGACATCTTGGTTGCCGCTTTCACAAAGGACATCCACTGTTAAATGCAGCGTGTTGTCACTCAGTTGCCCCTAGCAACAGTCACTATGCCCGCATCCTCCACCAATTGTGAGCGATTTGGGGCGAACGGCAGTGACACGGACAACAGTTCTTCAAAAATTAAAGACAAGTTTTATTGAACTAAAAATGTTCAAAAGCAAAATTACTCTTACTTCAGAGGTTGCAACAACAATGCAATAAATCAAGTGGTTACTTCACCAACTTAATGCAAGTCCAGGGTTTGATACTCCAGCAAGCTGCGAGTCCGTGGTATCAGGTCTGCTTTACAGGGCATACAAGCCCACGCTGCTCATCCACACAAGTCCAAGCTTTGGGGTCGCAGAAGCCAAGTCCTTCGGCTTGAATCCAGTCTCTTATTCACTACTGAGCAGTACAGCCTGGGCTCCTTCCTCCAGGCTGGTCAATAGCAAACTGACAGGCTCAGCGGCTCCTTTCATTCAGGTTTCCCCTGCAATCAGCCTTATCACCTGTGCAAGGCCTGAGATCAGGGAACAAACCTGTAGAGGATTGGGTCCTAAAAACCCGGCATGGACTGTGCCTGATACAGCATAGCAGGGGAAAAATACACACCATTCAGGACTTTTCCATACACTTTACCACAAAACACAAAAAGCTACAGGCACTGTTACAACACATAAAGACCCAACACAGGGCAAAAAGCAAAGCATATATTAAAAATGGTTACTTATCTTATTAAAGAGGTCCGAGTAGAGATCAGCAGGCCTCGTATACAAGATGGCTAACTCCATCCACAAAGAGCAGCTATGTCTCTTGTCATCCACAAAGGCCTGGTCATTTTCTGCTGCCCAAAAGTCTGTCTCCATGAGCTCCCATAAGTAATCTCGTGTCCATCTCCCTCCTAAGCAAGACTGTCTTAATCTCTCTCTCTCTCCTTTCAGCTAACCCAAGCAAATCTGTTCTCCACAAATCTGTGCTTTTGTTTCATTTAAATTAGCACAGGTGATCTCTGATTGGCCCAGATAAACTAGCACAGGTGATCCTCTGATTGGCCCAGATCTCAATTCAACTAGTACAGTATCTAAAGCTTGCCTAATTAGCATGTGACTAACAGCCCAGGCCGAAACCAGAACAAAGGAAAAGTCTCTGACCCTGCTGAATACTAATTAAGGAGCCAACCATGCTGGCTCCTGGTTGATGATTGTCCCATTTACAATGCAGTTTTTCTTATATAGGATTTTTACAGTTTTTTGGGCAACAAAATATATAAAAATATCATAACTTTACAAAATTACTGATTTATGTCATATCGGCATTTCTAGAGGAGGTCCAGCCAGCCATCTCTCCCCCAGTGCTCAACCCGATTTGCCTATTCAAAAGACAGTCATTTGGTGGGCGTCGGGGACCCGATCCCCTCTGGGAGCAGTGCCTCCGCATTCCAAGCTGCCAGCTGTCTGTGTGTCAGGAATCGCTAGTCTGGACTAATGCAGCAGGGCCAAATCCTAGGAACCAAGCCCTGGTGGTACCCAAGTGTATCTGTGGCCTAACAAGTGGATCCCAGACTAACTAGTTCCTGGTATCTATGAGGTGCCCTGGTTTCAACAAGATCTCCCTAAAATGAGGGACCAACTGAGCTGCAGGAACACCCCGGGTCTGTTCCCCTGGTAGCACTGGGAAACAGGATCTAGGCATGGCAAACTGATTGATCACAGCCAAAGACTAGCATAGAGTTTCAGAACAGGCAACTTAGATTCAAAAGCAATGAGACCAGCCAAGGTTGCAGACAGGCCGTGTAAGTTTGGAAGTGGTGAAACAGGCAAGGGTCAGAGGCAGGCAGCATATGTTCAAAAGGCCACAAGAGAAGCTGAATTCATATTCAGAAAGTCAGACCAAGGGTTCAGCAGAAACAGGATCTAGGCATGGCAACTGAGTGATCACAGCCAAAGACTAGCATAGAGTTTCAGAACAGGCAACTTAGATTCAAAAGCAATGAGACCAGCCAAGGTTGCAGACAGGCAGTGTAAGTTTGGAAGTGGTGAAACAGGCAAGGGTCAGAGGCAGGCAGCATATGTTCAAAAGGCCACAAGAGAAGCTGAGATCACATTCAGAAAGTCAGACCAAGGGTTCAGCAGAACAAGCCAAGTCCAGAACCAAAAAGCATCATGGTCACAGAGTATGGGTCACAGTAACCCAGATGCAGAAATATTCAAAGACAAACCTGCACTTCCTGGTGGTAGGTGTCCTCCCTTTAAAGGCCAGAAAGCAAAAATCAGCACATTTTGGTGGACTGCGTGCGTATGTGCTGTAGTGTGCTCTGCTCCACCATACATTCCAACTTGCCAAATGCATACATTCTTTAAAATCCTAAAACTGTACCTAACTGCTTAGTCGACCAGTCAGGGTAGCTACTCCACAGTGGTTGGCTGTCTAAGCAGTCAGTCTCCACTGACGACCACTAATTGAAGAGGGATAGGTCAGCTTCTTTTACCTTTTAATTAGCCAAATCAGGTTTATCGAGAGGGATTGGTGGTGGTGGGTCACTTAATTAAGATATGGCCCCAAGATTGGCCAGTGTATGACATAACATTGATGTTTTAAGCCATAGATGTTTAAGTTTCTTTTATAGTTTTTGGTTTAGGCCAATACTATGCCATAGGACAATTTTTATTGCAAGGTTTCTGCAAACTGAATAAGGCTTGCTGGTTTCATTACTTCTGAATACAACCTCACAAGCCTCCAGGGCTTGCTGCAAAAAAATTAACTCTGCCACCACTATGCTTCATGCCAATGAAAGTGCTGTGTATAAGCATATATGTCATCAGAAAACAGAGCTTTCGAGCCTCCTTAATGCTTCGCAATTTTGGCAGTAACAGTCAAAAACAAAGGTTATTTAAATTTACAAATTTTCACTATACAGCCATGTTCAATATTCAGTAGGGACTATTTAATACAATTTTTGAAAACTTTTAAAGATACAAATGTTTCTGTTGACAGGATGATGTGTACAGCAATCAAAAACAAACTGGAGCATCATTAGTATGTGTCACTCATTAAAATATTTCCTGTGGTTTAGCAGCTCCATAAGTATAATAGGTAGCACTAGCCAAAAAAATGCTTATGAAGCGTGGCATTGCTTTCGGCAAAACTGCTTATCTGGATGACACTGTGTGTCACTTTTGAACTTCGCCTTGGCATCTATAAAATTACATTTTCATCATATTGAAAGATCAAGCTCTCTTTTCTGACTCACGTGGGTCAACACTTTGCAGATGACTGGATTTACCACTTGAACCTTAAACCCTTTGTGAATAATTTGGTGCACTGATGTATGATAGCCAGGGGCACAAATGTTAATCCTGAAACAAGGGGAGACGTGTCAAAGCATAATGAATTTTCTTTATGCATACAGAATGATCTCATCCTCTGCTCCCAATCCAGTTGTTCTGCTTCAAGAACTGAGAAAGCCTGGAACTAGGACTAGACATTAATGCTTATATACCTCTGTATACTATCTATCTATCTATCTATCTATCTTTATTCAAACAGCTTACAAATAATTGTGTTTCCTGATTAAATGATAGGCCTAAACCAATACCATTCAGTAATCAATTTGGACAGTTAAAGGGAAATCAAGCCTGTTGCTATTGACAGGGCAAAATTTCCTATTAATGATTAATGTTTTATTTTCAAGTTATATTTTAAAAACAAGTAGGATACAGATAATACCAATACAATACATTAATGAATGCATTAAATTAACAAGCAGTTTACAGTGCATTTTTCATTAATGCTTAGTGCCAGCTATTGAAGCAGCATTTGTGACCTCCCCGTATACCCAGATATGCCTACAGATATCCATCTGTGGTTTTGTGCGTCCAGACTATCATCTATAAGTTCAGATTTTGTGTGTCTGCAGTGTCATCTGTGTGTCCAGCCGTGAGTCTGACCTGCTATCCATGTCCATGTCATTCCCGCTGTGCTTCTGCTGTGACCTGTCATACACACTGTGCATCTTCTCTGACCTTCCATGCACAATGCTTCGACCTGTCGTGCATGCTGTGCATCTGCTTTGACCTGCTGTGACCTGCTGTGCATCTGCTGTGACCTGCTGTGCATGCTGTGCATCTGTTATGACCTGCAGTGGATGTTGTGCATCTGTTGTGACCCGCAGTGGACATTGTACATCTGTTGTGACCTGCAGTGGACATTGTACATCTATTGTGACCTGCAGTGGACATTGTACATCTGTTGTGACCTGCAGTGGAAATTGTGCATCTATTGTGACCTGCAGTGGACATTGTACATCTATTGTGACCTGCAGTGGACATTGTACATCTATTGTGACCTGCGGTGGACATTGTACATCTGTTGTGACCTGCAGTGGACGTTGTACATCTGCTGTGACCTGCAGTGGACATTGTACATCTATTGTGACCTGCAGTGGACATTGTACATCTATTGTGACCTGCAGTGGACATTGTACATCTATTGTGACCTGCAGTGGACATTGTGCATCTATTGTGACCTGCAGTGGACATTGTACATCTATTGTGACCTGCAGTGGACATTGTACATCTATTGTGACCTGCAGTGGACATTGTGCATCTATTGTGACCTGCAGTGGACATTGTACATCTATTGTGACCTGCAGTGGACATTGTACATCTATTGTGACCTGCGGTGGACATTGTACATCTGTTGTGACCTGCAGTGGACGTTGTACATCTGCTGTGACCTGCAGTGGACATTGTACATCTATTGTGACCTGCAGTGGACATTGTACATCTATTGTGACCTGCAGTGGACATTGTGCATCTATTGTGACCTGCAGTGGACATTGTGCATCTATTGTGACCTGCAGTGGACATTGTACATCTATTGTGAGCTGCAGTGGACATTGTACATCTATTGTGACCTGCAGTGGACATTGTACATCTGTTGTGACCTGCGGTGGAAGTTGTACATCTGTTGTGACCTGCGGTGGACATTGTACATCTGTTGTGACCTGCAGTGGACATTGTACATCTGTTGTGACCTGCAGTGGACATTGTACACCTATTGTGACCTGCAGTGGACACTGTACATCTGTTGTGACCTGCGGTGGACGTTGTACATCTGTTGTGACCTGCAGTGGACATTGTGCATCTATTGTGACCTGCAGTGGACGTTGTACATCTGTTGTGACCTGCGGTGGACGTTGTACATCTGTTGTGACCTGCAGTGGACGTTGTACATCTGTTATGACCTGCAGTGGACACTGTGCATCTGCTGTGACCTGCAGTGGATGTTGTACATCTGTTGTGACCTGCAGTGGACGTTGTACATCTGTTGTGACCTGCAGTGGACACTGTGCATCTGCTGTGACCTGCGGTGGATGTTGTACATCTGTTTTGACCTGCAGTGGACGTTGTACATCTGTTGTGACCTGCAGTGGACGTTGTACATCTGTTGTGACCTGCAGTGGACACTGTGCATCTGTTGTGACCTGCAGTGGATGTTGTGCATCTGTTGTGACCTGCAGTGGACGTTGTGCATCTGTTGTGACCTGCAGTGGACATTGTACATCTGTTGTGACCTGCAGTGGACATTGTACATCTGTTGTGACCTGCAGTGGACATTGTACATCTGTTGTGACCTGCAGTGGACGTTGTTCATCTGTTGTGACCTGCAGTGGACATTGTACATCTGTTGTGACCTGCAGTGGACGTTGTACATCTGTTGTGACCTGCAGTGGACACTGTGCATCTGCTGTGACCTGCAGTGGACACTGTGCATCTGCTGTGACCTGCAGTGTATACTGTGCATCTGCTGTGACCTGCAGTGGACACTGTGCATCTGCTGTGACCTGCCATGCACACTGTGGATTTGCTATTACCTGCAGTGGCCCATGTGCATCTGCTGTGACCTGCCGTGCATGCTGTGCATTTGTTGTGATCTGCAGTGGACGTTGTGCATCTATTGTGACCTTTAGTGGACGTTGTGCATCTGTTTCTGTTTGACCTGCAGTGGACAATGTGTATCTATTGTGACCTGCTGTGGACATTGTACATCTGTTGTGACCTACAGTGGACGTTGTACATCTATTGTGACCTGCAGTGGATGTTGTGCATCTGTTGTGACCCGCAGTGGACATTGTACATCTGTTGTGACCTGCAGTGGACATTGTACATCTGTTGTGACCTGCAGTGGACATTGTACATCTGTTGTGACCTGCAGTGGACATTGTACATCTGTTGTGACCTGCAGTGGACATTGTACATCTGTTGTGACCTGCAGTGGACATTGTACATCTGTTGTGACCTGCAGTGGATGTTGTACATCTATTGTGACCTGCAGTGGATGTTGTACCTCTGTTGTGACCTGTAGTGGATGTTGTACATCTGTTGTGAACTGCAGTGGATGTTGTACATCTGTTGTGACCTGCAGTGGACATTGTACATCTATTGTGACCTGCAGTGGATGTTGTACATCTGTTGTGACCTGCAGTGGACGTTGTACATCTGTTGTGACCTGCAGTGGATGTTGAACATCTGTTGTGACCTGCAGTGGACGTTGTACATCTGTTGTGACCTGCAGTGGATGTTGTACATCTGTTGTGATCTTCAGTGGACACTGTGTATCTGTCCTAACACAGTTTAGGACACGTTTGGCACTGTTCTAAACTGTTTTTCATTTTTAAATTGAAGAAGAAATGGCAGAGATATCAAGTTTTACAGATTTACCTTATGATTTTTCCTCTAAAACATGTGGGTATGGTCCTTGGCTCTGTAATGCAGCCTAATAGACTTCATAGCTATCAGCATAATAGGAGGGATCTGTAAGAGACCCAAGATCCTACTTTAGACACCCCCAATCACGCATGTATGCACCGCCAAACATACATGTATGCACCCCAACAGAAACATGCATATGCGCACTCCCAAACACTTGTGTGTACTCCCAGATGTCAAAGTCAGGTATTTTGGGGATCAGGTATGGCCACAGATGGGAGGTCAATGATCAGGTATAGCCACAGATGGGGGGTCAGGTATGGCCACAGAAGGGGGTTCAGGTATAGTCACAGATGGTGGGTCAGGTATAGCCAAAGATGGGGGGATCGGGGGTAAGGTATTGTTACAGATGGGGATCAGGCATAGCCACAGATGGGGGAATCAGGGGTCAGGTTTGGCCACAGATGGGTGGTCAGGGATCAGGTATGGTCACAGATGGGGGGTCAGTGATCCGGTATACAACAGATGGGGGGGTCAGGTTTGGCCACAGATGGGTGGTCAGGGATCAGGTATGACAACAGATGGGGTCAGGTCAGGGACAGACACACAGATGGTGGTGTGCGGGTGCTGTGTCTATGCTGGGCAGCGCCGCTAGAGGGTGGAACTGAGGCAGTGGCAGTGAAGCTCTAGGAGTGATGTGAGCAGCAGTCGGCACTCTAGCAGCAGCTCACATTACTAGCAAAGCTCCACCACTGCCGCCACTGCCTCATTTCTGGTTTGAATGATTTATCAAAGGTTTTTAAAAAAAAAAAATGTTGAGCTTCTCGAACACATAATTAAACAGAAAATACACAAAAATGCACCTGAAAAAGTTGCATGTGTATAAAGTGTGTGAGGTGATTCAGCTGTGTGTTGTTACATTTTTGCAACTAGCTGCATTTATTACTAACAAACCTTTGACAATGTCATAACCAAGTGGTCAGGGTCCTTCAGGGACCACATTTATGTCCTATGTTTAATTATAAGAAAATGGTAAATAGAGAATGGATTAAGAGGTAGAGGCCTGAGAAAACAGATGTTAGAGGGAAGAAAATAATGCATTTTATAGTTCTTCTTTTGCTCTAAAATGCACTATATTTGCATTTCTTAGCTTTTAGCATTATGGGGGTCATTTACTACACTTGAACCTGCTCGCTTGTGGGTACGTCATGTGTGCTGGGAATGCGGAATAACACAGAGATTTAAGCTATTTAATGCCGGGAAATGCAGGGAACAACATTCTGGTGCCATTTTGCTGTGTCTTAGCTGCACTTCGCCGGTCAAAATGTGTGGTATTTACTAGCGTACAGGGTGCTCTTCGGACGAACTTTGATTGAAAGGGTAGGTTCGGGGCCCTACTTTGGGGGGGCGATTCTGCCTCTGCTGCCTGTCGAGGGTCCCCCAGAAGCAGAATTGGGGAAGTAAAAAATAAATTGTAATGGCAGGTGCGGCGGAGGACTTGGGCGCAGAGTGTGCAGCAGGAGGCACTGCTGTAAAACTTACCTAAGCCCCGGTCCCTGTTTCAGTTTGTCTGCTATGTTTTGGAAGCCCTGTTGCAGACAACTGCCATCTGAACACATCTAAATTCAAAGGACAACCATTGTCATGTCTGCCCATGCCCAAGGGCCAAGCACTTGTGATCACTGCCTGAACATGTCTGACTACCTTGCCTTATTGCCGAACCTGCAATGTCTTGCCCTGTTGCTGACCACCAGCATGTCTGGCCTTGCCTTGCCACAACAGCTACCGTTGGCCTACCAAGGAACCCTTTCATTACCTGCTACTACCTGTGGGTTCTGTCATAGTGGGCCCGCTCAGTCCTGAATTGCTATCAGTACTGTCTACCATCCTGGTGATCCTGTCATAGTGGAACCAGCCTGCTATTATAGCACTCAGCACAGCAATAGACCGGCTTCATGAGAGTAGCAAACTCTGTACATGACAATTTAATTGACTGCATCGCTTAGAGACTCTGGTGTAGTGTTATAATATGGATACAGATACTCCAAAGCCTTTATCTTACATCATAATTCCACACACTTTATATTACCACCGGTTATATATTCTCAGTCTACTGAGTTTGTCTTTATTCTAAATTGAGCCTAACAGAGCAGACAGCTTGTTACGCACTGCACCCAACAATAGCAAAGCTCTAATTTTTCAATGTCACATCTCTGTAGTGGGCTGTATTCTTAGTTAAATAGGCTCTCTAAACTGCCTTTTCATTATTCTCTTTGTATATCCATGAGAGAGTCTGATCCCCGGAGCAGGAGGTGCAATTTTTATTCTGAATTGAATATTTTTCCAACATATTCTTCTTCTGGAAACGTCATACTTAAGTGTATGTATACAAACATATTAGAATTTCAACTAACAAAGATATAAAAGAAAAATCCCCAAAGATCCCCAGGGAATAGATGTTCTGGATAGATGGAAAGGGGTCCCTGACACCAACTGCCTGGTAGGTCGCAGAAAAGAATCTTAATCAATATCCAAAGCAAAGATCAAGGCTGCAGTTTGGTTGGAAGTCCAAGCTAAGTTCAAGAGGCAGGCTGCGAGGTTTGTAGTTAAGTAATCAAAGTAATAATACTGTAAATAATTATCACATGCAGATCAGAGGCATCGCTAATAGAATCGCAGAGCGATTGCAGAGAGTTGAAGTGGCATCACTATGAGGGGCCCCTATAGTGCCTGAAAAACACACCCTGGAGCTGGCAGCAGCAGGAGCCCAAACATTAGCTAAATCACACCCTGGAGTTGCAAGCAGCAGCAGCAGTGTCACGCTCGGGGTAACTCCAGACCTCCAGGTAAGCCCTCAACCCCCAATCTCTGCAGCCAGCTTCACCTGTAGGAGCCCCCGCTTGCCGGGACGCAGTATACGCCTGCCCGGGATCGGTTGCCCCCAGGACTTCAATGGCTCAAAGGATGGGGACTTACTAGTTGGAGGTCTGAAGAACCAATGGCTGAGAGCGAGTTTATCGGAAGTCCAGAGACAGGCCAGAGGTCGACACCGGGAAGTCAGAGATCACAGCGGTACAGAGGGATGAGGCAGCTCGAGGTCAGGGTACAAAGCAGAGGTCGGCAACAGGGATCAGGCAGAGATTGGTCAATTCAGGCAGGGGTCGGCAACAAAGATCAATCACGGAATTTAGCTCAAGACATACGAGGTACAAGGCGCTATCACAGGCACTGAGTAACTGACGGGGTGAAACCTTTATAGGAACAGATATGATGGGAGATGGGGGGAAAATGGGTGTGTGATTGGTGCTCACTAGGATTAAACAGCTCATTGGCTACACACTTATGGAAGGGCGTATAGCCCAAACCTCCCCTGGGCCATTGGCCCAAAACCCCAGCACACGGGCTCATTGGCCCACACCAGAACCCTGGGCTCATTGGCCCTATCACAGCCTCCGGCGGCGCTGTACACGTGCGTGCACGCGAGCACGAGAGGCTGTGACGCAGGGAGGAGGGAGGAGAGCGGCCGTGCTCGACACCGCCTGGAGACGGCGCTGGAATGGGGTTCAGGTAAGCGGTTACTGACACTACCCCCCCCCCTCACGAGGGGCCTCCGGACCCTTACCAGGTTTCCCTGGATTGTCACGATGGAATCTTTCAACAAGAATCCTAGCAACCCAGCACCTTTCCTCAGGACCGTAACCAACCCAGTCAACCAAATATTGTAACGAGCTACGGATCTTACGCAAGTCCAAAATCTTGTTCACCTCATATTCTGGTTCGTTATCAACTAGGATTGGTGATGGGGATGAAAGTTGAACATTCTTAGCTGGTTTTAGCAGCGACACATGAAAGGAGTTTGGGATTCTCATAGTTTGAGGAAGTTGTACCTTGGGGCCCAACTTACTGGAAGGTTGCCGGAGAGCAATGTTCTTAGTGGAAACCCAAACGAGATCCCCAACCTGAAGGGCGGGTTCCTGAGATCTGCGGCGGTTGGCGAATCTTTTATATCTAAGAACAGTAGTTTTCAAAGTCTCTTGGACGTGAGCCCAGATGTTTTTCCGCTCTTGGAGCCACTCTTCCAATGTCGGTAAATCGGAAGGTGACCCTGAGAGAGAAGAACCTCTGGGATTTTTCCCAAAATTGCAGAAAAATGGGGACACTTTGGTACTCTCACTCGGCGCATTATTGTATGCGAATTCCGCAAAGTCAATGAATTCTGACCACTGTTCTTGAGCATCAGAAATGTAACACCTTAAGTACTGTTCCAGACTTTGATTGGTTCTTTCAGTCTGCCCATTGGTCTGGGGATGGTACGCCGACGACAAAGATATCTGAATCCCCAACCGTGAACAGAAATTCTTCCAAAAATGCGAAGTAAATTGTACACCCCGATTGGAAATTATATTAGAAGGTATGCCATGGATACGAAAAATATGCAAGATAAATAATCTTGAAAGCTCAGGAGCCAACGGTAGTTTGGGCAAAGGAATAAAATGTGCCATCTTACTAAAATGGTCAACGACCACCCAAATCACAGTGTTCCCATGTGATGGTGGCAAATCAACTATGAAGTCCAAAGAGATATGAGTCCATGGTTCTTTAGGAATCTCTAATGGAACCAAACACCCACTAGTGGCCTTGTGTACCCCTTTACTTTGCGTGCAAACAGTACATGCATCGCTAAAGGTAGATATATCGCGCCGCATAGTAGGCCACCATACATCGCGTCGGGCTAAAATAAACGTCTTACGATTTCCCAGATGACCAGCAGTTTTTGCATCATGGAATTCGCGGATTACATCAGGACGCAGGTGCGGCGGAACAAACTGACACCCCAAAGGTACATCTACAGGAGATTAATTCTGAAATGGCGCCAGGGTATTAGAAAGATCAGGAAGCAATGCCCCCACCACACAGCCCAAAGGCAAAATTGGTTCACCCATATCACCCCTGTCTTTGCATTCCCTGAACATGCAGGATAGGGCACCTTCCTTAGTATTCTTAACTCCTGGCTTAAAAGTAATTATGAAATTAAACCGCGAGGAGAACAATGCCCAACGTGCCTGGTGAGAGTTTAGTCTTTTAGCAGAACTGATGTACTCAAGGTTTTTGTGATCAGTATAGGCCGTGATTGGATGCAATGAACCCTCCAACCAGTGACGCCATTCGTCAAAGGCCAGTTTCACTGCCAATAATTCTCGGTTTCCTACATCGTAGTTGTGCTCTGCAGCGCTAAATTTCCGCGAAAAGTAAGCGCAAGGATGTAGACGCTCAGGATGACCGGAGTACTGCGATAAAACTGCCCCTACGCCCAGTTCAGAAGCATCAACTTCAATGATGAAAGGCTTACTAACATCAGGATGTACTAATACAGGCGCCAAAGTAAAGACCCGTTTTAACGTCAGGAAGGCCTCGCAGACGGACGGGGACCAGTTTACAGTAAAAGCGCCCTTACGGGTAAGGTTTGTAAGAGGGGCTACAACATGGGAAAAGCCCTTGATAAAATATCGGTAAAAATTTTCAAATCCCAAAAAACATTGTAATTCTTTCAAAGTCTTGGGTTGAACCCAATTCTGTACCGTCGAAACCTTCACCGTATCCATCTCTAAATCCTGATTAGAAATTACATACCCCAAGAAGGGGACAGTGGTGACCTCGAACATGCACTTTTTAGCATATAAATTGTTCTCTCTTAGTTTTTGAAGTACCAACTTTACATGATGTCTATGTTCCAACAAGGAATCAGAAAAAATGAGAATATCATCTGAGTAGACGACTACGAATCTGCCCAAATAATCTCGGAATACATCATTCACAAAGTCTTGGAAGACGGCTGGTGCATTACAAAGGCCAAAGGGCATGACCAGATACTCGTAATGGCCGTCTTTCACATTAAAAGCCGTTTTCCACTCATCCCCCTGCCAGATACGAATCAAATTGTAAGCCCCTCTTAAATCCAACTTGGAAAAGAGTCGTGCACCTACAATTTGATTAAACAAATCCCCAATCAGCGGTAAGGGATACCTGTTTTTAATCGTAATCTTATTCAAAGCCCTGTAATCTATACAAGGTCTCAGGCAGCCATCCTTTTTCTCTACAAAAAAGAATCCGGCCCCTGCAGGAGAAGTAGAGGGGCGGATAAACCCCTTACTCAAATTCTCTGCGATGTACTCCCTCATTGCTTGCTCCTCAGGCCTGGTAAGATTGTAGATCTTCCCTCTGGGGGGAATAGTCCCAGGGAGCAAGTCAATGGGGCAGTCGTAGGCCCGATGTGGGGGAAGAGTATCTGCCGATCGTTCAGAGAAAACATCAGCCCAATCCGCGTACGTCTGAGGTAACCCCTGGGGCAGCATCTGGAAACTTCTGAGGGCTGTAGAGAAACAATGGCTCTTACAGTGGTTACTCCACTTAATCAATTCCCCAGCCTGCCAGTCAAGGATGGGGTTGTGGAGTTGCAACCAGGGGTATCCCAAAACCACTGGAGTTTCTGGGCAATCAAAAACAAAAAATTCTATAAACTCAGAGTGGGAGGAGCCAACCATTAGTTTAAGAGGCGGGGTCTTAGTGTTGACCGGTCCCCCCTGAATGGCCTTCCCATTAATGGCCAGAACCTGCAGCGATCTCCCAAGGGGTACCAGAGGGATTGCCAAAATGGAGATCATGCTCCTATCCAGAAAGTTACACGCAGCTCCACTGTCAATAAAGGCGGAAACTGTCTGCTTGGAGGGGCCCCAGGAAAGGTCTACAGGGACTAACATCTTATTCAGGCGAGAGTAGCAAACTAACTCACCTAGATCAGCACTCTCCCCCTGATCTAGGTGTGGGAGTTTTCCGCCGGTTTCCCCTTGTTAGGGAAGGACCCAGCAAAATGTCCCGGGTTCCCACAGTAAAGACATAACCCCATGGATCGCCTACGCTGCTTTTCATCCTGGGATAGACAGGTTCTGCCTAGCTGCATGGGTTCCTCCTGAGAGGGTGAAGGTGTACTTTCCCCACGGGAAACCGGTGGGTTAGGGTTCAGAAAGGACCTGAGAGACGTGGGAGCCCTGGCTCTCCCCCTAGCCCTCTCTCTAAGACGTCGGTCAATTTTAATGGTGACCTGCATCAATTGGTCTAGGTCTGACGGTGGAGGAAAATTCACCAGCACATCCTTGATGCTTTCTGACAGACCCACTCGATATTGGCTGCACAGGGCTGGGTCATTCCACCTGGACTCTACTGCCCACCGGCGGAACTCCGCGCAATAATCCTCCGCCGTGTTCCGCCCTTGCTTCAAGGCCCGAAGCCTGTTCTCGGCCGTAGATTGCTGGTCTGGGTCTGCATACAAGATCCCCATAGCAATGAAGAAGGCCGTAACAGAATGTAATGCGGCATTATTGGGAGGCAGACTAAAGGCCCAAGACTGAGGGTCTCCTTGTAGTAATGAAATAACCAAACCCACTCGCTGGGTCTCGGTGCCTGAGGAAACGGGCCTCAACTTGAAATAAAGTTCGCAAGCTTTCTTAAAATTAGAAAACTTGGCACGGTCTCCAAAAAATTTTTCTGGTAGCGGAATCTTCGGTTCTGAAACGTGAGGTGGTACAGAGGATTCAGGAGATTGCCTGGATTCTTGAGTGGCCACTCTTTGAGCAAGTTGGTTAATTGCAGTGGCCATAGCCTGCACTTGCTGTACCAGGTCATCCATATTGTGGCCTGTGATAATGTCACGCTCGGGGTAACTCCAGACCTCCAGGTAAGCCCTCAACCCCCAATCTCCGCAGCCAGCTTCACCTGTAGGAGCCCCCGCTTGCCGGGACGCAGTATACGCCTGCCCGGGATCGGTTGCCCCCAGGACTTCAATGGCTCAAAGGATGGGGACTTACTAGTTGGAGGTCTGAAGAACCAATGGCTGAGAGCGAGTTTATCGGAAGTGCAGAGACAGGCCAGAGGTCGACACCGGGAAGTCAGAGATCACAGCGGTACAGAGGGATGAGGCAGCTCGAGGTCAGGGTACAAAGCAGAGGTCGGCAACAGGGATCAGGCAGAGATTGGTCAATTCAGGCAGAGGTCGGCAACGGAGATCAGACAAGGATGGTCAGTTCAGGCAGGGGTCGGCAACGAAGATCAATCACGGAATTTAGCTCAAGACAAACAAGGTACAAGGCGCTATCACAGGCACTGAGTAACTGACGGGGTGAAACCTTTATAGGAACCGATATAATGGGAGATAGGGGAAAATGGGTGTGTGATTGGTGCTCACTAGGATTAAACAGCTCATTGGCTACACACTTATGGAAGGGCGTATAGCCCAAACCTCCCCTGGGCCATTGGCCCAAAATCCCAGCACACGGGCTCATTGGCCCACACCAGAACCCTGGGCTCATTGGCCCTATCACAGCCTCCGGCGGCCGCACTGTGTACAGCGCCGCCGGAGGATAAAACAGTCATGTGCTTGCGCGCGCGAGCACAGGAGGCTGTGACGTGGGGAGGAGGGAGGAGAGCGGCTGTGCTCGCCGCCGCCTGAGCCGCCGCCGCCGCTCGGCACGGCCGCTACACAGTGACAGCTGCGGCCGGCCGCCTGGAGACGCCGCTGGAACGGGGTCCAGGTAAGCGGTTACTGACAAGCAGCAGCTGCAGGAGCCCAAACATTGCTTTAAAGAGACACTGGAGTTGGCTGCAGGAGGCCAAAAATTGGATGAATCACACCCTGGAGTTGCAAGCAGCAGCAAGAGCACAAACATTGCTTTAAAGAGACACTGGAGTTGGCTGCAGGAGGCCAAAAATTGGATGAATCACACCCTGGAGTTGCAAGCAGCAGCAGCAGCAGGAGCCCAAACATAGCTTGAAAGAGACACTGGAGTTGGCAGCAGAAGCACAAAAATTGGCTGAATGACACCCTGGAGTTGCAAGCAGCAGCAGCAGGAGCCCAAACATAGCTTGAAAGAGACACTGGAATTGACAGCAGGAGCCCAAAAATTGGCTGAATGACACCCTGGAGTTGCAAGCAGCAGCAGGAGCCCAAACATAGCTTGAAAGAGACACTGGAGTTGGCAGCAGGAGCCCAAAAATTGGATGAATCACACCCTGGAGTAGCAAGCAGCAGGAGCCCAAACATTGCTTGAAGGAGACACTGGAGTTGGCTGCAGGAGGCCAAAAATTGGATGAATCACACCCTGGAGTTACAAGCAGCAGCGAAGCACAAACATTGCTTTAAAGAGACACTGGAGTTGGCTGCAGGAGGCCAAAAATTGGATGAATCACACCCTGGAGTTGCAAACAGCAACAGCAGGAGCCCAAACATTGCGTGAAAGAGACACTGGAGTTGGCAGCAGGAGCCCAAAAATTGGATGAATCACACCCTGAAATTGGCAGCAGCAGGAGCACAAACATAGCTTGAAAGCGACACTGGAGTTAGCTGCAGGAGGCCAACAATTGGATGAATCACACCCTGGAGTTGCAAGCAGCAGCAGCAGGAGTCCAAACATAGCTTGAAAGAGACACTGGAGTTGGCAGCAGGAGCCCAAAAATTGGATGAATCACACCCTGGAGTAGCAAGCAGCAGCAGCAGCAGGAGCCCAAACATTGCTTGAAGGAGACACTGGAGTTGGCAGCAGGAGCCCAAAAATTGGCTGAATGACACCCTGGAGTTGCAAGCAGCAGCAGCAGGAGCCCAAACATAGCTTGAAAGAGACACTGGAGTTGGTAGCAGGAGCCCAAAAATTGGATGAATCACACCCTGGAGTAGCAAGCAGCAGCAGCAGGAGCCCAAACATTGCTTTAAAGAGACACTGGAGTTGGCTGCAGGAGGCCAAAAATTGGATGAATCACACCCTGGAGTTGCAAGCAGCAGCAGCAGGAGCCCAAACATTACTTGAAAGAGACACTGGAGTTAGCTGCAGGAGCCCAAAAATTGGATGAATCACACCCTGGAGTTGCAAGCAGCAGCAGCAGAAGCCCAAACATTGCGTGAAAAAGACACTGGAGTTGACTGCAGGAGGCCAAAAATTGGATGAATCACACCCTGAAGTTGGCAGCAGCAGGAGCACAAACATTAGCTGGAAGGCACACCCTGAAGTTGGCAGTAGCAGAAGCAGGAGCCCAAACATTGCTTGAAAGACACTCTGGAGTTGGCAGCAGCAGCAGGAGGCCAAAAATTGGCTGAAAAGCACACCCTGAAGTTGGCATCAGCAGGAGGCCAAAAATTGGCTGAAAGGCACACCCTGAAGTTGGCATCAGCAGGAGCCCAAAAATTGGCCTAAAGACATAAATATGTTTTGCACCATTTGGAAAGTGTAAAACGTGGCACCATGCTGAATCTAGTCGCATGCATCAGCCATTGGTGGGTGGAAATCCTGGCTGATCCATCCCTGATTCATTTTGACAAAGGTGAGTCTCTCCACATTTTTAGTTGACAGACGAGTTCTCCTCGCCGTAACTATGGCCCCCGGCGCACTAAACACCCGCTCAGATAGCACGCTACTGGCCGGGCAGGACAGCTTTTCCAGGGCAAACTCTGCTAGTTGCGGCCACAAGCCAAGTTTGGCTGCCAAGAAGTCCAGCGGATCCTCAAAGTGTGTTGGCATGGTCATGTCAAGGTATGACATGACCTGCTGGTTCAGGTCCTGCTCCAGGTCTTCCTGCTGCTCATGAGTAGCCTCACTATGCGGGTGTAGAAAGCTACTCATTAGCGACTGAAGACTGAGGCTGCTGCTGATGGAGCTGCTGCTGCTGCTCCTGCCAACCCCCCCCCAGCAACCATGGCAGTGGAAGGTGAGCGCAGAGGTCCCCCCGAGTCAGACCTGCGAGTATGGACCATGGCGCAGATAGGCATCGGCCAACTGACTACGTAGAATGTCTTTGTAGTAGTTCAGTTTGTCCTCCCTCTCGGCGGGTTTAAAAAATGCCCCCATTTTGTGCCAGAAGCGGGGGTCCAATAAGGTGGAGAGCCAGAAGTCATCCCGCCGACAAATGGAAACAATTCTGGGGTCACTACGCAAGCACATGAGCATGCTTCCTGCCATTTGCACAAGTGACTCGGAGGGACTACCTGTCTCCATCTCCACTGCATACTGCCACGGTGTGTCTGGGTCCTCTGTCTCACCTTCCTCACAACCCTCTAGCTCCTCTGGCTGCTCCTGCTCCTCCTCTCCTGTCCGCTGACTAGATAAACCAGCCATTTCGCCAAGCCTAAACTGTGCTTCACTATGCCCCTCCTCCTCCTCTTCCTCCTCCTCCTCCTCCTCCAGTTCAGCTCCAACGGGGTTCATGTGGCCGTAAGATGTAGACGCCATGTCTCCAGTGCCCTGACCAGCCATGGTTTCCAACATGTGCTGTAGTAAATGAAGCAGTGGAATCACGTTGTTCATCCCGTAATCCTGCCGACTGACAAATAAAGTGGCTTCCTCAAAGGGCCTGAGCAAACGGCAGGTGTCACGTATGAGCTGCCACTGGTTGACATTGAAGTTACACAGGGGAGTCCCCCTATCCGCTTGGATCATCAGGAAATCCGTGATGGCTTTTCTCTGTTCATATAATCGGTCCAACATGTGAAGGGTGGAATTCCAACGGGTGGAAACATCGCAAATCAGACTATGTTGGGGGCTACCGTTCTGACGCTGTAGCTCAAGAAGGGTGTGTTTGGCGGTGTATGAGTGGCTGAAGTGCATACAAAGTTTCCTTGAAGTTGTTAGGATATCTTGCAGATCGGGGGAACGCTTCAGAACAGCTTGACAACCAGATTGAAGACGTGAGCCATGCAAGGCACATGGGTCAGGCTTCCTTGTCGCAGCGCAGACAAAATGTTCTTCCCATGATTCCCATTTTAAATTTTCTTGGAGTAAGCCATGTTTGGATTTCGTGATGAATAAATTTAAGCAGTTCCTCCCCTGTGTGACTCCGTTCGCCAAGACAAACCATGTAAAGCACAGCGTGACACCTCCGTCCCCTGCACACACGGTAGACTGGAGGGGCACTGAGACTTGAGCCTACAGTGGAGGGTGAGGAGATGGCGGAGGATGAGGAGGCCGAGTCGCACGGTGTCACAGGCACAACGGTGACCTGTGTGACCTGTCCAAGTTGCTGCTGCTGCTGCTGCAAAGGGACCACATTCACCCAGTGGGCCGTAAATTAAATGTACTGTCCCTGACCGTAGTTACAGCTCCAGACGTCGGCGCTGCCATGCACTTTGCTACACACCGACAGGCTCAAGGACTGGCCCACCTTCTGTTCAACAAAAGTGTGCAGCGCTGGTACTGCCTTCTTGGCAAAGAAATGACGGCTTGGGACTCTCCACCTCGGCTCGGCACAAGCCATCAGTTCTCTGAAAGGTGCAGAGTCCACCACCAGAAAAGGGAGCGACTGCAGCACAAGCAACTTGGACAAGAGCACATTCAGCTTCTGCGCCACAGGATGAGTGGGCGCATACTGCTGTCTCTTGGACATGGCTTCGCTGATGGATTGCTGGCGGGATGCATGACTTGGAGGAGGAGGAGCATCAGGAGCGACAGAGGTGCTGGAGCCTTGGCTGGCAGAAATTGGGAGCGGCGTGCCACTTGGTGAGGAAGCAGGCTGGACCACCTCTTCGGGGGCCTCGGTTCTCCCAGGCCGCTTTATGGTGACGCATCATATGGTGACGCATCATATGTTGACGCAGGGCCGTGGTGCAAACATTTGGGCCCTGGCCACACTTCACCTTCTGCCTACATATCTTGCATGTGGCCATGTTACCCTCCTGCGGATACTTCAGGAAAAACTGCCACACTGCCGAGTAGCTACTTTTCCCACCAACAGGCCGCACTGATTCACTGCTACTGTCGCCAAATCCAGGAACCCCTGCTCCACTACCTCCCGATAAGGTAGCCTGCCGTGCAGCAGGTGCTCTACCCCGGCCCCAGCCCCGTTTGGCTCCAGGCTTTACAATTGTGCCAACCATGCTGCTAACACCTTGCTGCCTCAGCTGCTGACTCCGGAGCAACCTGCACCCCTCTTCTCCTGATGATGACGATGAAGCCCCTTCTGCACCCGGCTCCCAAGTGCGATTGGCTTCTTCATCATCATCATCACCGAGTTGTGGTTGCACGTCACTGATGTTTTCGGTTTCCTCATCAGTGTCTGGCGCAGGAGCTGGAACGCTCACAACACTCACGACACTCTCCACATCACTATTTGTCTGCCTAGCGAAGGAAGCCACCTCCATTTCTTGGCTGGGCAGTAGCTGCTGACTGTCCTCTATCTGATCATCCTCTTCACTAAAGAGTGGAGCTGAACCCAAAGCATAGGATACATCGCTGGGGGAGGGAATGGCGTAGGACAGAGGCAATGGGAGGACAGGGACTGCTCTCGGGGCATGCCAACTGAGGGTTGTGTCAGAGCAACCTACCGACCCTAGACTGGGAGTCTCAGATGTAACTTGTGATAATGTGGATGACCGCGTTAACCAATCTACCACACAGATGCGTTACTGGTGGAGACACGACCGCTAGCAGATACTGGCAGATCAGGTCTCTCACCGTGACTCCTGCTGCCACTCGCCCCTAGTCTGCTGCAACCTCTGCCTGCTGAATCTTGGCCTCTGCCACTCCTCTTTGAACATTCTGGCACTTGTCTGCCTGACATTTTTATGTATTTGAAATGCGCAATAGGTACTTTAAAAAATGTTTTTACTTTAAAAAGCAGAAGCTAAATAAAGTGAGGAACTGCTTCTCTGCACCAGATACTATGAAAATAGGCAATATGGGATACCCTGCGGCCTGGTGTTTTGACAGCAAAACAAAAAGCAATTCAAAATGCAATAGCTTAATAAAGCTGAGGATGAACAAGCTTATTTAGTATAACAGATAGGTTTGGGATACCCTGCGGCCTGATGTTTTGACAGCAGGACAAAAACCAATTCAAAATGCAATAGCTTAATAAAGCTGAGGATGAACAAGGGTATTTGCGGCCTGGTGTTTTGACAGCAGGACAAAAACCAATTCAAAATGCAATAGCTTGATTAAGCTGAGGATGAACAAGGGTATTTAGTATAACAGATAGGGTGCCATGTGCAGGTTTGGGATACCCTGCGGCCTAGTGTTTTGGCAGCAGGACAAAAACCAATTCAAAATGCAATAGCTTAATTAAAATGAGGCTGAACAACGCTTATTTAGTATAACAGATAGGGTGACATGTGCTGGTTTGGGATGCCCATGTGGGCTGGTGTATTTAAAGAAGACAAAGCCCAATTCAAAATGTAATAGCTTAATTAAAATGAGGCTGAACAACGATTATTTAGTATAACAGATTGGGTGACGTGCTGGTTTGGGATGCCCATGTGGGCTGATGTATTTAAAGCAGACAAAACCCAATTCAAAATGCAATAGCTTAATTAAAATGAGGCTGAACAACGCTTATTTAGTATAACAGATAGGGTGCTACGTGCAGGTTTGGGATACCCTGCAGCCTAGTGTTTTGGCAGCAGGACAAAAACCAATTCAAAATGCAATAGCTTAATTAAAATGAGGCTGAACAACACTTATTTAGTATAACAGATAGGGTGCTATGTGCAGGTTTGGGATACCCTGTGGCCTAGTGTTTTGGCAGCAGACCAAAAAACAATTCAAAATGCAATAGCTTGATTAAGCTGAGGATGAACAACGCTTATTTAGTATAACAGATAGGGTGATATGTGCTGGTTTGGGATGCCCTGCGGCCTAGTGTTTTGGCAGCAGACCAAAAAACAATTCAAAATGCAATAGCTTGATTAAGTTGAGGATGAACAACACTTATTTAGTATAACAGATAGGGTGATATGTGCTGGTTTGGGATGCCCATGTGGGCTGGTGTATTTAAACCAGACAAAAACCAATTCAAAATGCAATAGCTTGATTAAGCTGAGGATGAACAACGCTTATTTAGTATAGCAGATAGGGTGACATGTGCTGGTTTGGGATGCACATGTGGGCTGGGGTTTTTACAGCAGACACAAAAATTTTTTTAACTAATCGAGTTATAAGAAATGCTTGTGTGTAACAGATAGGGTTAAATATGCCACTGCCAACATGGCATGCACAGTGGCAATGAATTTTTACAGCACAAACAAAAGCAATTTAAAACTGATCTGGCAAATGAAGTGAAATGAAAATAAAAATAAGCTTTCCCTGTCACTTTCTCTGCTGTCCCTGCCTCGATCTTTCCCAATTTTTCCCTATCTTTCCTTATCTTTCCCTGGTTCTGCCTGGCACTCTGTGGGTCTCCCTGACTCTCTCTTAGTCTCTCCCTGTCTCTAAACAGCTCAGTTGTGGCCGCAATACAAGGCTGAAATGCGCACAAGCAAGATGGCCGCCGTTTATATAGCGCTGTGACGTCACCGGGCTTCCTGGCTGCTGATAGGCTGCATGTGACCTTCCCATGATAACTTGCCCCAGGGGAAATGTCCAGACATGTCCATCCACCATTTTACAATGCCTGTAATTGAAGTAAATAGAGTTTAAAGGAAAACTTCGATCGATCGAATCGCGGGGAAATTCGGATTCGTTCAGAATCAAATATTTCCTGAAATTCGGAACGAATTCGGGTTCGTCCAGATCGATTCGCTCATCCCCAACTGCAACATTTGATAAATACTTGTACCACTGCAGGCTTTGTAGCAAGAGGATATTTTTTCCTTTAATGGGACCTTCTCCCTTGCTACAAATGGTGCTGCTTCCTGGTCAGTGAACCAGTGTGCTCCAAGGCTGAGGCTAAATCATTAGGGAGAGGACATGGGCTGGAGTTGCTTGGGTGAGGGGATAGAACGCGGAAGGGAAGGGGGGGTTGGAGGGGGAGCAAGGATTTGTTGGGAATTGTAGAGGAGGTAGCAAGCCAGACTGCCCCAAAGCAGTGCGGACCACCGGGCTTTTGCCCAGGTCTCCCTATGGCCAGTCTGCCCCTGAGGATGTCTTGCTACACACCCATGTCTGCTAAGCTTGCTATTTCTATGTTCCAGAGATTATTGTCAGGTTCCTTTCTTTCACTAAAACAGAAAGTTGGGATTAGATAACCTTAGCAACTGTACCAGTTGTCCCCCAGTTTTTTTGCACTGATCCTAAAGTTAAGACAGGCAAAACATAAATAAGCATATAATCACACCTTCTCCTTTGCAACAGCTTCCCCCACATTTGGCACTGTGAAACCTATGAGATTTGAAGAATGTGTAAATGCCTGCAAGCAAAACAGGGGGACAAGACTCCGCCTCTTCCTCAATCACAGCAATTGGAGTGCACTACTCCATACACTGCAACCTAAAGGGCGTGCCAAACACTGCGCAGGGATGGCCTTAGGCTAAGAGGCACTCTATGCAAGAATAAGGCCCCAAAACAACAAAAGACAGATAAAGAGAAAGTAGGAGAAGAAAGGTAGAGGGAAAGTGAAGGAGAGATTGAGGCAATTTAAAAGAAAGCTATAAGTTAAAAGGACCGTAGACCCAACACCAATAAACAGGCTGCAAGTAGCTTACCTGATGCCTATCCCATATACCTCCACATTTCCTGCAGCATCATGTAGTAGCCATTTCAGGGATCCAAAGTTTGTCCTTCATTTTAAATTTAAATCCTCCTGGACCACACAAAAAAGGGGTCTAACAGCCACCCTTCCCCTTGGTGCTCTCAGTGTGAGGGGGTCTGGAAAGCCACAGTGGTCCCACAACTATCTCTGATCACAGCAGAGCATGCTCACATGGCTCTTAAACTTGCACCATGACATGATCTTCCCAGCTCATCCTCAACCCAGAAACTAAAGTGAAGAAATTGGCTTAGCTTAAAATATATGCGGCATTCACATGTAATATGAGATTGTGAGATAAGGGGATAGGAGCGGAGGAAGTTAGGGTGTGCCAGGACAGGGACTCCAAGGGAAATAATAAAAAATAAGATAGGGGAATGAAAATGAGAGAGAGAAGAAGAATATGTGAAGGGAACGTTGTAAAACAAAAAAGAAGATGGGAAAGTGGAAGAGAGAGAAAGATGGAGGGAATGAGAAAATATCAGGAGAAGGAAGGCAATGTGAAAACAGGAGAATGAGGACATAAGCAAAAAAACAAAGAAGGCAATGTGGTAAAGAGCGAGAGACAGAGGGAATGTGGAAAAGTAAAAAAAGGATGGGGCTGTGGAAAAAAGAGAGGTACGGAGGTAATGTTAAAAAGAGCAGGGAAAGAGGGGGAATGTGAAAAAGACAAAAAAGAAGGATATAATGAAAAAGCTGAAAAGACTAGAAGATAATGAGAATGTGCAAAGGAGGGTGGAGACATATTAAAAAAAAAGAGAAAGATGGATAGGATTTGGAAAAAAGGGAGGCAGGGGAAAATGGAAAAGAGAGAATGATAGAGGGAAAAGGGAGAAATAAGCTTTTGATTTACAAAACCTAACAGAGAGCAGCGAGCCTGGTGCTTTATCAGTGCCACTGCGATGACTCTACCTACACACCCCAAAGACCCTGTATAAAGTGCAGTGGGGGCGCACCAGGATTCTACCAGCCCTGTTCTCACAAACCAGTATGTTTTTTAGCACTGACCAGGACGAAGCTGCTTCGAAAGAGCAAAAGTTAGTATATGCTTTTTTTTTTTAAATCCAACAGGGATGTAACTTTATATTATTCGCATTTACAACCAATTACAACACACAAATAATCATAATGACAATAAGCCTGTCTGAATGGAAAGTAATATATAGAAGCAGGCAGAATGAGAATAAATATATGTAGATCATAGACAATTACCAAAAATGAAAAACATATTGAGTGTTTTAATACCTTTATCCCTGAAAACACACATATATTATTCAATTCTGTTTGTTGGGATCTCTCTTTATTTCATGTATTCTTTTTCGAGCAAGAAGAAAATGCTATTATTTTCCATATCACTTTCCAAATCCTTGCTAAGCAAGACAATGGCAGTGGCTTCCTGAAGACAATGAATGTTGCATAGCAACTTTCCTCCTGCAGGATTTAAATGATTTTAGTAATTATTTCCCGGCAAGTAATTCGGTTTATATCTTAATGACTAGCAAATTGCACAGAATCAGCACAGTGGCACTTTATAACTATAATATAAAAGATGAAGGCACATAGCATCTCTATTAAATATGCTAATTATTAAACGTTATGCTTTTTCCGATTGACGGTATGCGAGCAGAAAGTGCAACTTACAATCCTGCCTCTATAGGCATCTATAAATTTGTGTTAGAAACAGAGAGCATTAATTTATGTGGCACTGAGCAACAAATGAGCACGTTATTGCTGATATACAGTACTGGGGGAATCTGTGCAGAGATTATGGCTCACATAATACAAAGTGACAGGTATTACATAAAATGTTGCTAAACAACATGATGCAGATTCCTCATATCCTTCTTATTACGGGGAAACTAGAAATACTATCTTAGGAATTTGCCAAAGCAACCTCTTCACCCCTGTGTTTTTATGTTTTGGTGTGGACACTCAGAGGCCGATTCATTAATAGCGCCAGGTAGCGACAGATGAGCGACAGTAGCGTTATTTTCACAGCGCCCGCTAGTAGTCGCTGTGCTTGGCCGATGTTCGGCTGTTGACAGCGACCCGTCGGTGTGCGGTAATGTTGAATACGGGGTTAGGAGTCGCTGTTTGACAGGTTCCGCACTGTATGGGAGCGCATGACAGCGAATGGCCATAGCGAACGGCTCCCAGCATATTCATTAACAAATCACGCTCAAAAAATTCTCGCGCTGTGAAATGCTTGTTTAAACCCCAGAGTGCTGGCGGCGATGGGTTAAAAGTAGTTTTTTAACCCCCAAACAACCATATTTTTTGAAAAAAAAAAAAAAAAACATGTTTTTCAAAACATTTTGTAATATGAATACATTAATTAATGTTTTACCTTAAAAAAAATATCTAACATTGCAGAAGTGGTCACAGAATTTTTGACATTTAAAAAAAAAAAAAAAAAACATTAATAGCAATTAATTAAGAATATTTAAAGATTGCTCCATTGAAATGCATTGGAGAGCGCCAGGTAGCGAGAGGTCATACCTGTCGCTGTTCAAGGTCGCTCGCTGGCGCTGTGGGGTGAGGCTGGAATAATGATGAATGATTCGCTATCTGGCGCTCTGTCAGTCGCTAAGCAGGATCGGCTTGATAAATGTGTGATTGCGGAGGGGAGCCGGCGTTCTCGTGGCGGTGACCGTCATTACCGTTCGCTCACCATTCGCTACCTGGCGCTATCCCTTGTTAAATAAGGGCCTCAGTTTTGGTTATCAGTTTTTCTTTGGTTTGGTTATAGGGCCAGAATGACATTTTGGCCCAAACTCTGACAATGACTATGTCTCATCCCATGCCATTGCCCATGGCCACCCAGAAGACCCAAAAAAGCTCTTTTATTAATGATATTTGGTAACCAAGCAGAAACTAAGGCTACATATTCAGAAAACACTCAATTGGCTATACTTCTTCTCATTTCTGGAAAATGAGATGCTGGCCAAATATGAGTTTTAATATATATATATATATATATATATATATATATATATATATATATATTCAATGCATTTGTACCATACATTCCTAGAGTAGTCCTGCCTGCTTTTCAGCTTCTTCCCTCAGATCTAACACTTAGCTCACCTTGCTCTGCTTGGCCACATTCATCCATTGAGATTTGGCGGTTAGTCTGCAAGAAGCAACTCAGAGTTGCTAGTATGTGCATATTTAGGCCCCATTATACTAAGGGAGTAGGATCACAACTGTTCTGCAGTTAGATAGCAAGAAGCAAGAAAAGCCTTGTGTGCTGCTCTTTTTGGGCATCTTTTAGCTTTGTTGTAGATGTCTAATGCCCCTTTTGGGGAGCACCCTAACTTAGTCCTCCTGTTTTTTCTCCTAAAGAATGTGTGATAGGTGGATTCTGGTGCCAGGTATGGGCTGTGCTTGTTATTGCTTCCCATTTGTTTTAAAAGAGACTGTTACCAAGTTAGGGGCCTTAAATAGTGTCATTGCTGCCTACTTCTTGTAAAATAGACTACCATGAGACCTGTTGCAAGGGTAGGGAATCATACAAGCTGTGAACATTTCTTTTAAAAAAAGAATATCCTCAGAGCTTCCACAAGTACCCAAATTATTCAAAGTATTCAGAAGATTCAGCCACAGAAGACACAGGGAACAGTAGACCCGGCACACTGGGACCATGGTAAATGAGTAGGGTTCTACAAGAGCTACAATTTTCTGCTAGTCATTACAGCTCCAAATTTACTATTTGCTTTGCTGTATATCCCATTTGAAGCGTTGGTCAGACCATAGGTTATTAGACAGTTCTTTGTCAGGAAGTAATAATAAGCTTCCACTTTAGCTTAGCTAAGTCAGGAAATAAATAGCCTTATCAGCCTCACTCCCCACCGCCATAGGGACAAAGTAGTATTTAAGGGTAGTAGTAGCTAGGCCCCGGGACAGTTAGTTGCTGCTGTCAATCTAGGTTTTTTTCCACTACATGGCATTACAAAAGGGACCCCTCCATCTTCCTAGAAGCTTCCTCACATGGGAGGTATGGACAATATCATGTGCAACATGTGAGAGAAGAGTTTCAAGGTTAGGGCTGACCAGAAATTATAAATGCTTTGGGACCCCATGTACCTAGTGTTGTAGAGTTGGATTGGAAGTTTATGTAGCAGGGGGAAGCTGAAGTACAGGACTGCTACTCAAAATCATACAGAGGAGAGGTAAGACTACTACTCAGAAGTCTAGGGAATAGATCTGGACATCTAGGGAATGGATCTAAGTCTACTGCAACCACCTACTTGTCATAAAAAGAAACAGATCTATCAGTGTGTTTTGAAGAGGAAATGGAGTCTTTCCAGGCTTCCATACTTTTAGCCTCCACTGTGCCCGATGAACTTCAGATGCTATTAGCCCCCTAGTGTCTGGAGGAGCTCACAAGGTTGAGTACCTCAGTTATTACTCCCGCCCACCTGGCCAATTAATTACTAAAATCCCTGACTAGTCACCTTGGGTCCATGGTGATTGGTCAGTAGTTGAATAAAGCTTACCATCACCCTTAGGTCCTCATCTGTGATAGCTGTTTGCTAGGGTGTGTCTGTTAAAGAGAACCTGTTGCTGACCCATTACGTTTCCTTGAACATCCCAGTTTGCCGCCCACACTGAGTTTAGCTTGATCCAATTCTGAACTTGTCGTTGACCCTTTGCTCGGCCATTGACTCTGCTTCGTTTCATCCCTGGGTACACAACAACGTCTGACCCTCGGGCTCGTCTCTGGATTACATCCCCTCCTAATACTTTGGCATGTCATCTTTCAGCCTCAGCTCATGGCTGGAACTTCACTATTAGGACTTGGAAGTAACAGTGTCGGGGTAGACATGCATAGTGTTCTGGCAAATAGCAGCTTGTCTAAATGCAGAAGCAGCAGTAATGATTGGAGGTTGTGTTTTGACAGAAGGTTGGTTTCCATCGGGACACTTACATCTCCAAGGACACAAACTGTCAGCAGTCCTCCAACCCAAATTAGCCTCAGTGTGGGAACCCTCAGGGACCAAACTTACCCTACTCCCTATATACTGTTGATCCTGCTAGGCATATATGTGTAGCACTAACCTTTCCTGTGTTATATAACCTGTAAAAAAGGTGACATCTATAAAAAAGTGATGCTATATGCTGGCAGATATTTTCCTCACACACATTCACACAAGAAAGCTTATCATATAGGCCTAACTTGGGCACAATTTATGGTCCTGCTGGTTGCTAACGAGGACAGGTTTGCTTTAAACATATTGTGCATCTGTTTTCTGCTAGTATGAGTATGATAGTAAAATGGAAATGAAGATGCTTAGTGTCCACGGGCTTTGTGATAACATATGTGAACCATAAATAAGTAATAGGCTTTATTGTCAAGGAAAAAAGACTTTTTACCATTTGTCTCAGTGGACCAGATGGAAACAGAAACAGATGGAAGATCATGTTTGGCAATAGCTTGGAATTCCTGAATATTGCTGATAGTAATTCGTCTACATTTAGCAGTTGTACGAGTAACCTGCATGGCATGTGGCTGACAGAACCAGAATAACAATTTAATTAAAAACGAAGTGCCTATAAAATGCCAATTTAATTGCTTACAAAAGGTCATGCCTCTATAAATGCTGTCTCATTTATTTCACTTAGATTTGGCCAAAAAAGTTATCTAGGCAAAATCTGGGCACATTTGTTCCTTGTGTAGAAATGTTACATAAAGGAGGCCCAGATGGGAGAGCACAGAAATGCAAGACTGATGCTTATCACACAGCTGATCTGTGCAATCTCTGTACAATCTTAATAATCTTAAAGTGGACCAACACCCAGGCCGATCAGATCCCTCCCCGCGGGGCATCCGAAATCGGTATGCCCCGCTGTGTGAAACCCCCCAGGACGCCCCATTCACCTTACCTTACTCACGTTCCAACGGCACCTGCGCGGTGCACGCTACTCTCTAGCAGGGCGCGTGCCCGCGCCGGGCGTTTGTGAATGGCCGGCGCGCTCCCTGTTAGAGGGAAGCATGCTCGGAGCCGCTGTGGTTGTCCGTCCCTTGTACGTGCATACCACAGCGGCTCTAAGCGCGCTGATTGGACGAGGCCTGCGCATGCGCGGGGTGAGGTGAGTTTTTTTTGCCATTCTGGGGGGTTTCACGCGGGAAGTGGACCAAAACCCAGGATAGTGAAAATCCTGGGTGTTGGTCCACTTTAAGAACACTGCCTGAAAAATATATTCAACCTGTCATAGAGCTTTCTTCTTCCTATTAGTTACACCAGCGGTTCTCAACCTGTGGGTCGGAACCCCGGCGGGGGTCGAACGACCAAAATACAGGAGTCTCCTAAAAGCCATCGGAAAATACATATTTCCGATAGCTTTAGCCGCTGAGAAGTCGTGCTACCGTCTGCAGCAGCGCTATTCAGCTGGAACGCACACCCCTATGGATGCGTGTTCCAAACTGAATGCTTGCGCGCATGCGCAGATGTGATTGCATCATCCGTCCGGGGCCTAAGGGGCAGAGGAAGCGAGGGGAAGGCTCCACAGTCCATAGCAGTGCATTACTGTGTCCGGCGCTTGCTGACGTCATCAGTGGGTGGACGCAGCAAGCGCCGGAGGACAGAAGCCTAGGAGGCAGAGAGGCAAGAGAGCCTGCGAGACAGCCTGCTGGTGTAAAAAAGGTTAATGATGTAAAAACAGTACACACACCATACACACAATACTGTGTAAGTGTAAGGTGCTTTGTGTGTAATCATTACACAGTACACAAAGCAGCTTACACTTACACAAAGCACCATACATTTACACAGTGTGAACTACATCAGTCTTATACTATAAGAGACCACTATAAGATGTAGTTCACACTGTTCCCCAATGTATAATTATCTCCCATATCTCCCACTATTTTCCCATATTCTGAATGAGGAAACTGCTGAAATCAGCGGTTTCCGGTATTGAATCCGCCTTCTATTGATTTCATTGTGAGTGTGGCGGATTTTGTGGAAGAGAGCTCCCGAGAATCTCGAGTTACCACACAATCTGCCACAGCCTCCTATTAATTTCAATAAGAGACGGAGAAATGACAGTTTCCAACACATGGTATGCCATGGTGAAATGTTATTTATTGGAATTAATAATAAATATTTCTCAACATATAATTAAATATTGTTTTTGTGATTAATCACTATGTTTAAATTATGTTTGATTTGTAGCAATAAGAATACATAATGCATATCAGGTATTTACATTCCGAATCATAACTGTAGCAAAATTACAGTTTTGAAGTAGCCACCAAAATTATTTTTTGGTTTGGGGTCACCGCAACATGAGGAGCTGTATTGCGGGGTCATGGCATTAGAAAGGTTGAGAACCACTGAGTTACACAGATTTGGTATAGAGATTTTGTAGTTTGTGGCTAGTCTAAATTAAAGTTATAATAACAGTACAAACTACATTAAATTAAACATGTAATTAAGGTTATTCCATGATTGGCCAAACATTAAAGAAACACTGATTACTACAGACAGGGGCCACATTTGGGATGTTCAGATAGAGTGCCCATACAGGGCACCATAATCCTAAGGTGCCAATGGAGAGCCAGACTTTTGTTTATTTAGTAAGGTATTTACATTTGTTTTTAAAGGACTAGCTATGTTGGTCCAGGGCAATGGGGAATGGTGTGCAATCTGCTTAGCTCAGGTTCTGCTAGATTGCTTTTTTGGGGGGTTAGTGGTGCTCATTGGAGGGCAGAGAGTGGGGTTTGTCCTGGGAGAGGATGCCATCTGCTAACCTCTGCCACATTTAATTTTTGGGGGTGGTAAGTCCATTGGAGGTCGCACAGACCATCCTGCAATCTTTAACATGATGCATTAGCTTCAGCATCATAGCTGGGGGGGACATGCTAACCCCTGCAACAGTATCCACCTCTAAAATATTTAAGCTGCAAACTACTTTAAACTGGACCAACAGTCTTGCACAGTTGGAAAAACCACCTCCCCAAAACTCACTTGCCCCATCTGCATGATACTGAATCATTGTCAGCACTTATATTTGCTCCTACACCCACTGAAACACCACTTCTTCACCGATTTTCTCCTGGTCGCAGCCATTTTGCAGGCTTAATTTCCCAGCATCCCAGCTGTGCTGCTGCCTGGATTTAACTGACATATGCCATAATGCACAGCAGCCAGAATCCCATCAGCGCCTCCTATTTACAGGCTACCTGCAGCTTCATGGGATGCCATTGAGGGGGGGAAAATGATCACAGCAGTAGTTACAAAAAGGAACATTGATTTTAATGTGCAGCAATCTGAATTGCCCTGGGGAGGGATGCATATGAGCACTATTTCTTGTAAGGGTGTTGGGCCGGTTTAAGAGTGACCAGATACACCCCTGCTAATAATGTTCACTTGTAATGCAATTGCCTTTGCTGTGGTGTTCATTCATTGACTGGCTGGGAAGCGGTGATCACCTTGATAAGTATTTGTGTCAGTAAGAGTGATCAATCTAAAACAATGTAGTAGTCTGTAATAAAGCCAAGCACGAGAGGATCTAACCAGAGTAGGGAGTAACTGCTCTCCATTCCTTCTGGGTCCGTGCCAGTGGTTCCCCTTTAGCCTTTAGTTTAATGACAGCCATGGCTTCTAGGGAGGAATTGTCTTCCTGGCTAAGAGCTGCCTCAGTCTCCCCAGTTCCCATTCTTAAACCAGGACATTCCCAGCTGCCTCCAAAATTCCCAGATTGCCCGGCGATATAATTTGCCTGGACCTGACATCCTGGATCAACAGATATTTCACACCACTTCTTCTGGAAGGTCAAATTTGGAATTTGTGTTAAAATGTTGGCCTGGAATTGCCAAACAGCACTTCTAGATAGATATGTTGTAGAATATTAGTTTAAACAGGGTCAACTAACAGTTTCCCAGACACAGACTAAAACTTGGGATAGCTATAATACTGGGTTTTGGTCCTTTTTAGCCACTTATATTTTATCCTATTTTGTTATCTTGCAATTTGTGTAGAATCAGAAACGAAAATCTCTGTTCTTGAAGTCCAGTCATAAAACGAAGCTGTTTAATAACCTGGGCACAAGCTTTGGCGTATGCCAAGTGTTCACATGTAGATCTGGCCAAGAAAACTGATTTAACAGTATCATGTAATAGCTTTGCTGCAAGGATTAATTTATTTGATTTAGTGCATATGTGATTTTAGGGCTGATTAAAATCCTTTCTAATTAGAATTTCAGAACATAGCAAATATTTTATGTTAAATGAGGGATTTCATTATTGCCAATACAGAACATACCCGCCATTACGCTATTCTCTGTATATCAATTGCCATACATATAGGTTGCAAATTACGCAAACAGTTATACTCAAAAGATACATTAAAACTGATCACGTTTCTATTATTAGAGCAAAAATAATATATGTATAGCACGTAGAATAAAGGTGTCGGAAATATGTGTAAGGAGACTTGGCAATAGCTTAATGTAATGATAATATAGTATAATAGAGCAACAAGCCAAGCAGACTCATAAAACTCTGGACACCAATTGTTACCAGTTTCTTAATGAAGGTTTGAATGCTTACTGCAGTTGAAGCCAATAGAAATGTAAAACACAATTTTTTTTTTTTATAGCTTGTACATATATAACATCGTTATACATTTTAATAGATAAAGGAAGAAATACAATACTGGTCTATGGATTTGAACTAAATTGTGTTATCAAAATGTATTTATCCCAGAGACTGCCAGATATCTACAATATTGTGGATGCACCAAAAGAAGTTATGGAACAAAAATGAAGACAAGCAAGTATATCGAGTAATTACCCTCCTAACCCCTAACACATGTTTCGTGACTGGCACGTGGCCATTGGTGTTGTGTGCAGCTAATTCCAACACCCAAGTGGTCATGCATTTGGTCATGCTGGGGGGGGGGGGTGTATATACTCAGTTTCTTCTTCCAATGCAGACATACCGGAACTCTACATTCCGTCACTAAACACGGTGGTCATCAGACTCCAAACACAAAGAGACACCCCTGCAAGCCAGTACGAGCCCTGCCCCATCCTCTACTGCTTTTCAGTTCAAGTGCATATTCAGTTCAAGTGCAAAAGCTCAGAAATGGGGGGTCAGCCTTATCTGTTATAATAATTGCAATAAATCTGAAAGCACTTCAACCTAACTGCCATCATGTGACTTGTGTCCTCTCGTTCCCTTAAACTGAATATGGACCCATAGAACTACCACAGGACAGCCACAGAATTATTTTTCCCTAGGACAGCTATGTAAATATTTTGCCAAGGACAGCCTTAGAACTTTCTTGACCCAGGACAGATGCATATGCTGAATTATTTTGCCCAGGCTAGCCCACTATCATTTTTCTCACCCTTCCTGACAAAAGCTGGCAATAACTTCTTGCAGCGAATGTAGGTGGGTTAGCACCCCCCCAATCTGTGGTGAGAGCTGGGTGCACAGAGACACAAAACAGTTGCAGATACTACTATTCTCTCCCAGCATGCTACAAAGGTGCACACACCAGCAACTTTTTAGGCAGCTGTGTCTGGGGCAGGATTGAAGACATTAAGGTGTACCAGCGCAGCACCACACATAGGCGCCAAGACATGCTGCTGGGGTCAGAAACCTAGGTACCACCCAGCTGCTGCCATTTGGCACCTGTCAGAGGGCCACATAAAAGGTCTTGGAGGGCCGCATCCTGCCCCCATGCCTTGAGTTTGACACATGTGCTTTACACTGCAAGCTCACAAGTTCTAGTACAAGGGCTCTCTTTCCTATTGTCTCCTGTGCTCACAACATTTAGTTTGAACTGTAGTATCTAATTTGGATTGATCCCTGCACAGTATGTTTTACCTTGTCTATAATTATATCTTGTAAGGTGCTATGGAAGATGATGGTGCTATATAAACAATAATGATATAAGATAATCATTTTTCTGATCATTGTTTACCTTTTCTTTTTTATTATTTGTGCACATTGATACTACTGGCTTATTATGTCGTCTGTGTATTAATACGCATGTTACTATATTTTATTTTTCTGTGTCACTTCCTATAATTAGACAGGATTACCAGCCACAGGTAGGGCTAATAATGGTTTTATTTTGTAGGGACTTTAAACACAATTTCTGGTCCTCTGGTCTATCATTCTTTATATTGAACCTAGCTTCTTGTCATTTGTTAAAGCGGAGCAACCACGTCCTATGGAAGGTTACATTTCCCCCAAAAAACCTGTATCAACTCCCCTTAGTGTCCTGGTAATGAATTGGACAAAAATACTCACAAAAGATTTTGCCTTCAAAGGAAAAACTGGGGGAAAGTTAAATCTTCTTTAGGCTCATATCTTCCTACTAGCACTATTTTCAATAGATTCGAGGAGGGGGCTTAAACAGCTACTTTAGGACAATGGTATCCTGTCATTAACCAATGACATACAAATGGCATGACTGGGGAAAACCAAAATGAAAATCACTATAACATGAATACCAAGCAGCACTGAGGGCAGAAAACATCCAAATGGTAATGTACCCTTAGGTGGAGGAGCAAAATAGATTGAGTTGTTTTTGGCTGCTTTAAGATTTGGTGTTCTGCTGGCCTGGAGCACACAGGCTGAGGGCTTCATTTTGTCTAGTTACCTGGGGTTGGGGTAGTGCTGAGGGATCCTTCGTTTTTATCCCTGGTGGCTAGATGAAGTTCTTTTCATTGGGACATGCAAAGTGGAAGCACTTTGTTTATGTCCTTGTCTCCTTTTCTTGTTGTGGAATCTTAGAGTTGGCCAGCAGAGATAATTTGTGCCCAGACCCTCTTCCACCCTGGATTCTGCGGTGCAAGCATGGGGCAAAATTATTCCGCCTCCACCTATTCCTGTAATAGGAAGAGGATTGCATTATGCCAGTGAGCTGGTGAGGTGGTTCAATGGGAGGGCCTGACTCTTCCTTCACCATGATTTTGCATGCTTATTAACTCTGCAGGCAGCAGTGTAACTAAATAGGAATGGGCCCCGATGGGCCCCAATTACTTATGGAGTAAAGCGTTTCCTGTCATTTTAATGAAATTTTATACAACTAGACAACTTAAGACCAAACCAGCAGAGACAAGTGGTGCTTGTATTTTTCTATACATGATGTCATGAAAGCACAAATCTAATTAATAAGGTAGAGAAGCAACAATGATGGAGTCCCCTGACCTTATAGGGCCCCAGTGTAGTAGCAACCCTTCTACCCCCCTTATTGTGAGGAATGAGGCACAGGTAGGTAAATATGTTTGATTAGGAACCCAACTTAACTCCAAAAAAGTGTCATCCTTATGCCAGTTGGTATGAGCACAAAAACACTTTTGCAAGCTACTTGTAATGCAGCTTGGAATAACTTGTGTGATTATAAAATCAGGATATATCAGTGCTGTTCTGACTCACTTTGAACTGCATAGCAGGCGGCACACAGCAGGCGGCACACAGCAGTCTGCTTCCTCTCTTATGTGAATTTAGTTTCGGGTCTCCAAGGTAAATTTATAAGGTAAAATAGAGCTTTCATGCACTGAGTAACTTTGGCAAGGTCATATCACAAAACCTGAAATGTGTTGAAATGCAGTAAAGAGGAACTATTCAAAAATGACCATAGACCTTCTGCACTATACAGCAGCAGGGTAGCACAACCCGGGCCACCCCTCTGCACATCCCTGCCTGTAAAACAAAAAAACAGGGCACCGGCAACTCACCTCTTCTGAGTCCTCCTCTACGGCTGCTGTGGAGCAGTCTATCAGCCTCCAGGGCTAGTGGCAGCCAGCGCTGATAGGCTGGGCCACTGGCTGCGCTGATATGCCAAGGCCGTGGTGGCAGGCTTACATGAGCTTGCCATAAATATGTACTGGATCTCACTACCCTGGTAAGTGGCCTTGCAATGTCTTGGTCAAGGATGATCCCCGCCTAAACATTTGGATTCTTAAAAAATTGTGGATAAAGGTGTGTGTTCGGATTATTTGATATCTAGTGCATAATTATCTGATATCTAATCATCTGATATCTAATTAGGAAAATATTCCATGGCATGCCCTTTCCTATGTTTTACTCATTCAGCTTATCTTACAAGCCCAGCTCCAGGTTTATGCTGACCCTTGGACGATAGAGGGCCTTATTTATCAAGGGCTAGCGCCAGGTAGTGTCTGACGAGCGCCAGGTACCGCCAGCTAACGGCGGCTACCGACTCAAGTACGCCCAGCGGCAGTCACAATGACGCATTTATCACGCTAAATGAGGCTAGCGCCGGCGAGAGCGTCAGCTAGCGCGGGATTCATCATGTAGCCGACTGCAACGAACAGCGCCGCTACTAATCCCATCACAGCGCCAGGTATGACCTGTCGCTCCCTGGCGCTCTCCAATGCATTTCAATGGAGCAATCTTTAAATATTCATAATTAATTGTTTTTTTGTTTTTTGTTTTTTTTTAACTGTCAAAAATTCTGTGACCACTACGGCAATGTTAGATATTTTTTTTAAGGAAAAAAAAAAAAAAAATATGTGCAGAATTGATATTACAGGTCTGATATTAATGTATTCATATTACAAAATGTTTAGAAAAACTTGTATAATTTTTACATTAAAAAAAATGGTTGTTTGGGGGTTAAAAACTACTTTACACACATCGCCGCCAGCGCTCTGGGGTTTAAACAAGGAATTCACAGCGCGAGAAATTTTTGAGCGTGATTTGTTAATGAATCTGCAGCAAGCCGTTCGCTCTGGCCATTCGCTGTCAGGCGCACCCATACAATGCAGAACCTGTGAAACATCGACCCCTAACCCCGTATTCAACATTACCGCACACCGACTGAGTCGCTGTCAACAAGCAAACCCCGGCCAAGCACAGCGAATACTAGCTGGCGCTGTGAAAATCACGCTACTGGCGCTCATCTGTCGCTACCTGGCGCTATTAATGAATCGGCCTCAGAGTCTCAGTGAGCCTCATGTGTATAAATGGGAAGATTTTCTTAGTACTCTCTGAACTTTCATTGTCAAGCTGACTACTGCAACCCAAGTGGGACAGGGGGTTAGGCCAGTGGTGGGGGAGGGGAGTTGGGTGGTGGGTGAAGGCCAGTGGCTGGGGGAAGGGTGGGTGGACTCCTTCTCTGAGTATGCCACAGTTCCCTGCTCTCTAAATCACACAAACCACACCTAACATTTAGCCACTGTCTTTTACGAAATTGTGTTTACCATTTGAAGGCTTGCAGTGCACACATTCCCATACCCCCCATGTAAACCCATGTCCACGTCCTCCCCATATACTTGCCGGACAGCAACATAATAGCTCCTACCTCTCTGTCCTCCTCAGAGCTTGCTGCAGACTTGCCTTTCTTCTCGGTTCATGGCTGTCACAGGATCCTGTGACAGCCATCACTCGTTTAAACTGAACCTTCAGCATCATTAATCAAAAGCCTGAACTTTTTAAAAAACGATTCCCCAGCATCTAATATGAATATATTTTACATTTTTAGTCACTTTTTATTCTTTTGTCCACTGGGCTGCACCTCTGTTCAGGACTCTAGGAGGGGCGCCGCTATCTCGCCTCAGAAGCATCACACATACAGAGGAGAGGAGGAAAGGAGCTGTGTTCAGGAAAAGGACAGCAATCCCAGAATGCAGCCTGTTAGCAGGCAGCTTGAGACTCCACGTGCCGCCATCTTGGATGTTAAAAGGCTCAAAAATGCTGTAGATGCAGGTAGAATGATTTTTGATGTGGGCAATCTGTATGTATAGGGTGTAGGGAACATAAATCATAAGCTCTTACTCAGGGTGAAGGTCCAGTTTAATCTTACATTTAACAGGATCATTCCTCCCCCTCCTCTTTCTTGCCTCAATTATGGGGGTTATTTAAGAATGGCTAGCGCCAGGTAATGCTACCTAGCGACACATAGCGTCTGGTGAGCGCTGGGCGTTGTAAGCAAAACCACATTTAAGAAAGTGAATCTGGTGAGCGCCTCTAACAGCGCCATGTAGCATCCGATGTATTACTAGAGGCGGCTCAACGCCAGCGCTGTAGGTTCAGGAGAGCCACATATTACCTTTCGCTCAGTGTCGTTCTGCCATACATTTCAATAGGGTTTCATTTGTTGTTGTTTAAATAACGTTTTGGCCAATAAAAAAATTCTTTTTTTTCTTAAAACATTGTGTATTCTTATGCAGAATTGTATGTGCAGGTCTGGTGCTAAAGTGTCATTGTTACAGTGTTAAAACAATATCATTCCATGTGTTTTTGCTTTGTTACTGGAATATATATGTTAAAAAACCAACTTTGATCACACAGCGCCTGGCACTCTATGCTACAGCGGCCAGCTTTAGAGCGCCAATGCTGTGTGTATGTAGTTTTTTGTTAAATATGATGCAGAGCACCGAGTGCCGGATGCACTGAGCTGGAGCTACCTATCACTCGCTGCAGCGACAGGACACCACCTAGCGTTCTCCATTGGCTCTGCAGTGAATCAGGGAGATCGCTTCTACAGCGCCCCCAACAAACATCACATTTATCAGTGCCGGCCAGGATACTACAGCGACTGCTATGCCCGACACCCACTTACAGCGTCTACTAGCGGTCGCTCTAAGCGCTGCTATACAGACGCTCATCTGGCAATACGTGGTGCTAGTAATGAATCAGCCTCTATGTTGATGTGTTCCTCTGTCTCCCCCTATCACTCCACTCTTCTCTTTCCATGCCTCGCTCCTTTTTCCTGAGGCTGCTACAGTTGCCGGTGGGCCCCAGAATACTCCAAGGCCATGGCACTTGCCCAGGCTAGCCACGTGCTAACCAGCTATTTAAAAAAAAATATACGCTAGTAAAGCATCATTGAAGGTATGCTTTCTTCATAATATTTTGAGGGAGGGGTCTACACAATTAGTCGTATAGGATTCTTTAAATTTCATTTGAATTATGTTCCATAATGTGATTCTAGCTCTAGAACAAGAAACGGTATGAATTCATACTTTGGCTTGAAGGTGTAACCATTCTGAAGAGCAATCATTTTTCTGTGGTCATTTTAATTGGCAAAATTTTCTTCTTCACATACATCTATCTGTGAATTTGCACACCGGCCATATGTTGCCATCACCTCTGTCAAGGCTATAAAGAAGCCCACAGGGAGGCGTATATCAGGAAATCATCCACATATGCTAATACACTGCCGCTATCATTATAGCCCCCAGTCCTCCCATGTTTTCATTGCTTTTAATATGGATCATAAAGACTTCGTGAAACAATATAGGTCAGAGGAATATTCAATGTCAGCGAGTTGTAATAGAAATCCCCCCCCCCTTTTTCCTTTTGTAATAGAAATCATTAAAGCTGGATTTGGATATAAGGAAAGTGTTCTTTTCAGATAATATTAATCAGTTTCCAACACTTTTTTTAACTTTTTGTTAAAAATGCAAAGGCTTCATGATTTGGTATCCAACGTAATTAAAATTGCCTTTGTTATGTCTTCTTATCTTATATTGCATATGCTGCAGATATGGTATTAAGTTGGACAATCCCTTAAAGCCTGCTTGAAATTGCACCAGTAATTATATTACATACTCTTTCTAGATGTATGCTAAAATGCCACCATCCATTTTTGGTTGTGTGTTTAAGATTGGTCTATAATTATTGTTTTTCAGTTCTAGAGAGCAATACTCCGAGGTGGTTACAAGAATTGATACATGTGGCAGATTCATATCTTCTTCCTTGTTTCTGTCATTGGCCTTGATTCACTAAAGGTAGAAAAAAAAATTAACGCTTGGAAAATATTTTCGCATGGGAGATTTTTGAAAATCTACGAGTGATTCATCATTGCAGATGAATATAATTCGTGTAGTTGAATCGTTGCGAAAATGCGTGCGAATAATTTTTGCTACCGCTCGAAAATGACTTTACAATTAAATGTAAAAATGTGTTGTTTGTGGCTCGAGTTTTCCTGTAAGCATAAGAGTCTTAGCGAGAATTTTTTAAAGAGCAGTGTACTACTGAAGCCTCCACTGTGGTGACCCACTTTTATTTGAATGCAATTGTACTTTTAATATTTGTGTAGCTAATCAAATGCTCTTTAGTTTTATACTGTGAATTCATGCTTGCATTGATGTTATTTGTAACTGCCACATTTTATCCATGTGTTTTGCACATAGGTTCCCTGGTTGAATTGATAGTTTGTGGTAAGATTATTTTTCTGCAATAGATGAAGGAAACATTTGTATCTAGTTGTATGTAAGTGGCATGGCTGGCCTCTAGAGAACAGTTTGCAGATGCTGTGGAGTCGAATGACAAGCATGGATGTAATTGTAGATGAATGTCAGTTATAGTCACCCTCTTTACCGGTTTGGGTGTGCATGCTGCAGCTGATGCAGCTGATGCAGCTGAGCATCAGCCCATGCATGCTCCAGAGGATTGCTGCAAAGGTGTATAGATGCTAGGGGCCAGAAGGTTTCAGACAGAGGGTATCCTAAATCCGCATGAAAGGCGTCAAATAGGGGTGCAGCCTCATATATAAGTCGTGCAAACCTGTCCGATTCAATCTGGTGAGTTCAAACAGTGCACGGTCAGATAAATTATCAATATCTAACCGCTGTCGAAACACCCTAGGAACAGGCAATCTGTGCCTTCTCCTCTGCATATCACCATCCAGATGCTTAAACTGAACACAAAGAGAATAAAAAGGCTCCATGGTCCAACAGCAAGACAGTTTTGTCCTCCACAACAGAGTTCTCTCCTCCTGTGAGCAACCTAAAAAAACTCGTGTGAATTTAAAGCATGTGTGCAGGTAATTAATGACGGCTGAATCGCCCCAAAATATTTTGCAATCGCAAAATCTACACTAATTAAATTCGACTAATAAAAAATTTTTGCATCCGCTTGATAACACTTGAAATAAATTCGCACTAATCGGAAAAAAGCACTATTTTAAGTTGATGAATCGCGCGTGGAATTTTCGCTCGCAAAATCGCAGTTTTTTCTCAAAACACCAAACGAAAATTTGAATTCGACCCTTAACCTCAAATTTGGTGTGTAACTTTATATGCATATGCAGGAAGGAATCAGTATCAATCCCTTCTATCCTTTCCTCTTGCCTATTAGGGGGGGCTAGCCAAATGTTTTGGGATATTGTTAGGAGAGGCAGTCAGAGCTTTTCTCAATTAGCACACAATAAAGTGAAATAAAAATAGTTGTCCTCTATTTAAAATGGAATAAAACCTGGGATTTTTACTTTCCTGGGTTTTCTTCCGTTCCCCGGGGGCATCCTGGATGGGGATGCCCTGCTGTTTGAAACCCCCTCCTTCCAAAGGCGCATACGTGTGGGCTCAGCCAATGAGAGCCATTTGCTATGCTTACATCTTTTGGCAAACTGCTCTTATTGACTATAATGGGCAGCACACATGGCCACATCGCCTGCATCCCTGCCCTGGCAGTGCACGCTCTTCATTGACAACAATGAGAGCAGCCTGATGCATTACGTCAGTTCAGCAGGTGGCTCTCATTGGACAAAAGCCAGAGCATGTGCCGTTGGACCGGAGAAAGGTGAGCGTGTATGGTCACCCTGGAAGGTATCACACAGGGGAGAATTCCAATCCGGGATGGGGGAGAGCCAGTGGCCCACCCTGGAACTGCAATGGGACAGTTCTATAGGTGAGTAGCATTTTTTCAATAGGGTAGAGTCCAAACACATAAAAAATAGCCCCCCAAATGTGTTTGGATTTCCCATACCCAGCTGTTATTTTGTAAATTGTAAAATAAATTTCTACTCCATTAACACTATTCTTTTGCAGTATGAGATGCAGTACAGTGAAAATTGGAGAGACAACAAAAAAAATGCAAATAGATAGGAACATAGATAGCAATTAAACCACCTGGCAATCAAATCAGCAGATGAATGATTTATAGAGACATTTCCAACTGTCATAGGTCTGAGCACACCAGTGCAAGTGCACATGCGCCAATTTCTCTTCTACACATGTGCATGCTCAGGGCACTTTAAGGAGGAAAGGGGAAAGTCATGTTGCTGAAATCAAAGGACACTGGGCTCTGTAAGTAGGAAGTCTCCGCCGCAAGATGGTGCCAGAAGAAGCAGTTATTTAAAATATGAAAATCATATTCTAGGCCATTCTTATGAAACTTCTTAGAAGAATAAATGAGTCCAAACACATAAAAAATGCCCCCCCCCAAATGTGTTTGGATTTCCCATACCCAGCTGTTATTTTGTAAATTCTAAAATAAATTTCTACTCCATTAACACTATTCTTTTACAAAAGATGCAGTACAGTGAAAATTGGAGAGATAACAAAAAAAAACCCCAAATAGATAGGAACATTGATAGAAATGCCTTTATAGGTTCTCTTTAAAACACAACAAATAAGATGCCTGGATAATATAGCTCACATCTCATGCATAACTCAAACAACCTGAAAAATGATGTAAAATGATGTAATCAACCTTGGAAGCAGTTATTTAAAATATGAAAATCATATTCTAGACCATTCTTATGAAACTTCTTAGAAGAATAAATGACAGTTTCTACTGGTGCAGAAAGTTGCCTGGTTATAATCGGAGTCTGGAAAAATGATTGGGAAAGAACTTAGCATGAAATCAGTTGGTAAAATAAATGTGAAGTATTCTTCTAGAAACCTTGGGAAGCAGTGGTCATGGAAGTTCAGGTGACTGGCGATGCTAATAGAAATATGAAAACTGTTAAACTGCTAGCAGCACAGAATGAAGCAGATGAAAACTAGGCAGAGGCTCTGAATTTAGAAGCACAGTAATAGATACCTGTTAGCTGTGATGTCAACATTCAAAATGTATAATTCTGCTTTGCTCTAAGCAATGTATTGTGTGGGAGCAAAGGGAACAGCCATGTTCTCGCCTTCTAGTTGTGTATACAACAGGAAAAGGACCTGCAACTTGTAACAACCCTGCGGAAGGTGAAGCCTGAATTTTGTGCTTTAGGTCATTTGCTCACTAAGGTAACTAAAATCACAGATTTGTTGAAACTATGCAGATATTTTTACCTTTATTACATTTTATCCACAGTTATAGTTTTTAGTCAAACATGTATAATTGTGCAGTGTTTGTTTGCACTAGTATTAGATTCTCATACGAATAGTCATAGTAATATAAACATTTTGGGGTTTATTCATCAAGGAATAACGGCAGGTAGTGCCTCGTAGCGGCAGGCAGCGTCTGGTGAACGCTGGGCGCTGTACGCAAAACCACATTTCTGAAGGTGATTCTGGTGAGTGACTCTAACAGTGCCATGCAGCGTACGATTCATCATTACAGGCGGCTTAGCACATAGGGCTGGTGCTCTAGCTTCCATGAGCGCCAGGTATTACCTGTCGTCACCCCATACATTTCAATGGACGTTCCTTTTCTTCTGTTTAAACAGGGTTTTTTTTTTTTTTTATTATTTTTCTCTCAAATAATTGTGTCACCTCTCTTGGCCTAGAAAAAGTCATTTTAGAAAACGTTTTCGATTTTTTTGATTTTTATGCAAAATTGTCATTACAGGTCTGGCATTAAAGTATTACTGTCACAATGTTACAACAATGTAATTCCATGTGTTTTCGCTTTGTTACTGGTGGATATGTGTTCAATAACAGACTTTAATTACACAGCGTCTATGCTATAGCGACCAGATCCAGAGCACCTACGCTCTATGTATCTGTTTTTAGTTGAATATGGTGTGAGTCGCTGTGAGTTGGTCGCAATGAGCTGGCGCTACCTTTCGCTCCTTGCAACACTGTACTGGTGTTAGAATGCCCAACATACAACACATTCATCAATGCCGGCCAGGTTACTACAGCGACTGAGGTGCTCTGTTACAGTGCCAGATAGCTGATCACAGCTTATACTAGCGGTCGCTCTTAGCGCCTCTGTACATACGCTCATCTGCCGATACCTGGCGCTAGTAATGACTCAGCCTGTTTGTTACAGGATTACTTCTTTAAAGATATATGATTTAAAGGACTTGAAGGACTTTGCCCTCCTTGGCAACTCTACTCCAGGGAGGGTGCCAGTCTGTAGGCTCCTTAAGACTCTACCTAGACCCTGACAGTGAAGGGCCATATGCACAGATTTTCAGATGGGGGTGATATTTATATCCACTTTAAAGAAGAAAGCAGATGTGTTCTCAATTTTGTTTGACTTTGGTCAGGCTTGTGGATAAAAGAGAGCATCTCTGCATTTCCAAGGGTCAAAAAAAACCCACACTCATCAGTTGATCCTGAGTCAAATGCTCAAAATACTGCAGGTCTTTAACTAGCAGGCAAGCCTGAAACTACAGGTGATTTTTATTAGTTGATTACTAGTAATAATAATACAATTGGGACCGGTGCAAGATAAAGTGAGGAAAGTTGCCAGAGCAATGTGGATTTTGTTTTTTAAGAGGACACCTGATTGGTTGATCTGTAAATGTGAACCGGATAGTGGTATCTGGCATTCAGTACATCTGAATATCATATACAATAAGAACCTGATATATGAAACGTCATGCACAACACAGCGCCACTTTTTTGGCCTCAGCAGCTAATGCCGATTCGGCCGCTGCCTAGCCTTTAATTTAAAACTGGTGCTGAAAATGATGCAGCGCCGAGCGCTCTAGTTAAAGCAGGGCCAGATGAAACCTGGCGCTGTTGCTCAAGACGCCATAGAGCACAAAGGGCAGAACTGGATTGAAGTGTTTAATACTTATAATTAATATTAAACACATTTATTTGAATAGAAGTTCCATTGTGAGTTGTCAATAATTGAAACACAGGACCTAGATGGTCCAAATAGTTTTTTGGGGGGGTGATTAAAATTGATTTTAATGGCTTCTTTTGTTTAACAATGTGTAATTTGCACACCAACAACAAAAACGCAGCCAAAACACACTGTAAAGTTTGTCTTGTAACTGTAATAAAGAAATGCTGACCAGCACCGGAAAAATACAGTGTCAAAGATTTCCAGGTGGGAAAAAAATATAAATGTATGTTGAGTATAAATATGATGTTGAGAGCAGGAGTAACGGCAGTACAAAATGGAGCTCACTGGCACTTGGCCAGCGGGTCCAACAGACGCTGACATAGGCCGGCCAATACCTAGCGCAACTATCAAAGCTAATTAGTAGTGTTCTGGACAGTGGCTGCTAGCGCCAATGTTGTACACAGAACAGCTCCTAATAAGACGGGAATGCTGTCGCATCAAAGCTGGCTCTATAGCCACAAAAATGATGCTAAAAGGCGCACATCATAAATAAGGCCATTATAGTCTTTGGGAGAGAAAATCCGTCCAAAGCATTTAAATGTTTTTCTCTATGTTTTATTAAAAAACATAAAGTGTTTCTCCTTGTTCATTTGTACATGGGCTGATAAACCAGGTCCACTGCTCGTCCAGGGGTTTCAGGGGCATCTGGCCTGTTGGGGTGTGGGTAATCAGGTGGGAATATCAGAAAGCCACCTGCCAGCATGTCAGGGAAGTGGCTTACCAGCCCCGCCAACACTGGAGAAGGGCAGACAGGAAGAGGACAGTTTTGGATGGAGACGTCAGAGGAGAATGTAGTGTTTTTTTAAATTACTGAAATGTTTTTTCAACGTTTTATTTCTGTACTTTACCCGTTGTTTACTAGTAAGTATAAAGGACCCCTTATAGCAGCTCAAAGGGTAGGATGGGCGTTAAGCCACCTGGTCCACTGTTTTGATGCCATAGAGACTAATATCCTAACAGTCGCTTGGTTTCAGAGCCCTGGGTTAGGGGGGGGGGGGGGGGGGTTATTTGAACCCGGATCTTGATTGAATTAGCAATATCTAGGTCTAATTTAGCGGTTTAATGCTTATCACTATTGATCTGGATAACTGCGAAGATGTTGCTGTCCTCCTAGCAACAATTGCAATACATTCCCTTAGCGTATTATCAAGTTAACTGAAGCAAATTAAATTTCTAATTTACTGCACCAAAAAAGAATTAAAAAGCATATTTAAGTAAACACAGGGAAACCGAGAGCAGTAAAGAGATAAAACACTTTAACAGTGATTCATTGTGTTATCCTTAAAGAGCTTTTTAAAAGGCAGTAATTAGTGCACCTCCTCAATAAAACACAATGAATCACTGATATAATGCTTTCTTGTTCTCAGTTTGATTGCGATTTGTTTTGGACGCTCTGTATTGCATCTCAGCATACTTATGAATTGTTCGACGACACGGAGTAATGATTTCTGCACGTATAATAGTGGTACATAATAAAACGGCATGTATTTAATTTATTTTTAAGTGTCTGATTAGTATTAGTATTAATTCATAGCTTCTGTCAACTCAATCCTTTGAAGTGTTGCAATGCCAATTTACTTCCCGTGGTATAAAATCTGTTCCTGTATCGCCCCCTGCTGGTTTAGACTATATTACGCAAGCTTATAAAATAAGCGGGGAGCAAAGAATGGTCTCTGCATTTTTTCTGTAATGTAATTTTTAATACAACCATCCTTATTGTAAATCCATTAGAGAACACAGCAGGGAGCCACGCAGCATCTAAACTAGAAAAGTAAACTAAACAAAAAAATCTTGCCGCAACAGCAAACACAATTACAAGGTTTCATCTTGGACTGAAAACACAATTCTGCTTTTATGAAAGAAAATAAAAAGCTCCAAATAATGTGCTCAGAGACATATGTAAATACGGCACCAAACAGATCTTATCACAAGATTATTGTCTATTCTGAAACAAAAGCTGGGAGCATAAAATAGGTGTTTTGTTACATGGTTTAATTAGTCTCTTACTCTTGATTGTGTTTCCAGCATATACTATAGAGTCTATAGTGTCTGGGCCCCCTTTAACCTAAAATGTGATAACTGTGCTGCATGGCGGCAATGCCTGATCATGCAGAAAGCATGGGGCCCATTCATTAGATATTGGGCAGTGTTAGGCCCCGAGTAGATATTGGGCAGTGTTAGGCCCAGAGTAGATATTGGGCAGTGTTGGGCCCAGAGTAGATATTGGGCAGTGTTAGGCCCAGAGTAGATATTGGGCAGTGTTGGGCCCAGAGTAGATATTGGACAGTGTTAGGCCCAGAGTAGATATTGGGCAGTGTTGGGCCCAGAGTAGATATTGGACAGTGTTAGGCCCAGAGTAGATATTGAGCAGTGTTGGGCCCAGAGTAGATATTGGGCAGTGTTGGGCTCAGAGTAGATATTGGGCAGTGTTAGGCCCAGAGTAGATATTGGGCAGTGTTAGGCCCAGAGTAGATATTGGGCAGTGTTGGGCCCAGGGTAGATATTGGGCATTGTTAGGTGCAGAGTAGATATTGGGCAGTGTTGGGCCCAGAGTAGATATTGAGCAGTGTTGGGCCCAGGGTAGATATTGGGCATTGTTAGGCGCAGAGTAGATATTGGGCATTGTTGGGTCTAGAGTAGATATTGAGCAGTGTTGGGCCCAGGGTAGATATTGGGCAGTGTTGGGTCTAGAGTAGATATTGCGTAGTGTTGGGTCTAGAGTAGATATTGGGCAGTGTTGGGCCCAGGGTAGATATTGTGCGGTGTTAGGCCCAGAGTAGATATTGGGCAGTGTTAGGCCCCGAGTAGATATTGAGCAGTGTTGGGTCTAGAGTAGATATTGGGCATTGTTAGGCGCAGAGTAGATATTGAGCAGTGTTGGGTCTAGAGTAGATATTGGGCAGTGTTAGGTCCAGAGTAGATATTGGGTAGTGTTGGGCCCAAAGTAGATATTGTGCGGTGTTAGGCCCTGAGTAGATATTGGGTAGTGTTGGGCTCAGAGTAGATATTTGGGTTGATTCAAAGAAACATGTAACAGCTTGGATTTGGGTCACGATCATCCTATTTTTCACGTCCGCTCGTGCGTTCGTATGAACTTGCGAGTGATTCTATAAGCAAATACGTTTCTATCCTAAAATATTGGGTTGATTCAAAGAAACATGTAACAGCTTGGATTTGGGTCACGATCATCCTATTTTTCACGTCCGCTCGTGCGTTCGTATGAACTTGCGAGTGATTCTATAAGCAAATACGTTTCTATCCTAAAATATACGTCCGTTCGTATGGCAGTTCGGGAATCAGACCTATGTCAGTTTCCATCCTGATTTTTCCGTTTCATTTCTCAGGTTGCAACATTGGTTTTGCCCTTTTTCCTTTTTTGTCTGGACGTAAATCCTTCTGATCTTGCGGCTGCGCACTACAAACTTACCTCATTAAAGTGCATTCTAAATATTTGGTCTTTTATTTATCTTTATTTCATTCATTTTGTAGTAACCAACCATTAATGAATGCATTTGCATAAGTAAATCTTACTTTGTTGAATTTTTAGTTAACTTGCATTTTTTACTTGTGGATTTAATTTTAATATTTATGCTTCAAATGGTACAACTTTAAATTTTTAGTGTGGTTACCCACACCCTCTACATACAGATTGCTCTCAAATATTAAAAAACACCCAGCAACTTCTGCATGTTATGAGCCTAGAAACAGCCAAGATGGCGGCTCAGGTATTATCGGGCAGCCTGCAAACAGAAAGGGCCTTGTGACTGTGTTGCTCTGGATTCTTTGATTTCTGACCTTTCCATGCCCCCAGCTCTGCTGTGTCTGTGCAAAATACAGCAGTAACCCACATCCTGCACTTTATCCCGCTCTCCTCTCCTCAGTAAGTGTGATGCATCTGACCAAAGATGTGCTTAAATAATTAAACAAAGCAAAGGTAAACAACTACACCAATAAATGCAATCTAAAAATATTATTCTAGTACATCAATGTAAAAATAAATACCAAAGGACATAAGTTTCTTTAATTAACGCAAATATATTGCCAAATAAAGGTTTACATGCAAAGGACTAATTAAGGTCCACATTAAAATGCTTTTATAAGGCATACATGAATCAGGTATGCATTGCCATACAATTTATGGCCTCGGCCATGCTGATACATGCAGTTCATTGCAGCTCAAGACGCGCAGACTCCTCCACATAGCCAAAAAACCTGTTCAAGAACAGCAATACGACTGCTAAAAGGTGTCGGCAGTGGCTTTCTTTTAAAACGTATTTAGAGGTTTGAAAACTGTTCTCTGAATCACACCGAAACACATCCAATTATCCTAAGTTTTACGTTTTCATCCTAAGTTTTAGGATTTGATCCTAAGTTTTACGTTTTCATCCTAAAATTTACGAACGAACTTGCGATGATCGTAAGAGCATATACGCATTCGAACGTAGGCTCGTGCGAGTCGTAAATGGCCAAAAAAACAGGAAAAAATGACTAACACCCACCCAAACTTACGATTCTCGATCCGAAATCAATTAACTTTTGCTCTTTGAATCGAGGGGATTGTGCGGTGTTAGGCCCAGAGTAGATATTGGGTAGTGTTAGGCCCAGAGTAGATATTGGGCAGTGTTGGGCTCAGAGTAGATATTGTGCAGTGTTGGGCCCAGAGTAGATATTGTGCAGTGTTAGGCCCAGAGTAGATATTGTGCAGTGTTAGGCCCCAGCGTAAATATTCTAGGGTGGCGGGGCCTAGCGTAGATATTCTGCGGTGGTGGGGCCCCGAGCAAATATGAGTTTTGCGGGTGACCCCCTGGGTTTAAAACAGTGGGTTATCCTAGTTTGGGATGCCCCAGGGGAAAGCCAGCAGGCGACCCTGGATTATTCTAGACTCCAGGGCTGCCCTCTTTTTTTCTGCTTTAAAGCCCAACTAGTATTAGGCAAAGTGTTGTGGAACTACACCCCCCAGCATGCTCTGCCACCTCAGCTAAGGGTGAATTCATTTGATGTCTGGTATAGCATACATGGGAAGGCATAAATTCTCACTGCCTCTTTCCCAAGCAGTATTAGCCTAGGTGCTGTGGAACTACAAACCCAGCTATGGGTACTTACATTTGCTGGCTTGTATAGCATGCTAGAAGCTGTAGCTCCACAAGGTGTGGGGAGAACATATAACTGTGCCATGGCCCTTTTAAAGCAGAAGTAAATCTAAGCAGGGCTGGCTTCTGGCCTTCTCCTGAAGCATTCCAAATGGGGATGCCCTGCTGTGTGAGCCCCACCCCCGGGTCCCAGAAAAGCTCAGCTTTTCTGGCGGCTCCCATGGTAAGGAAAAAAAAATGGGGAGCAAGAGGCTGCATCCCCATCATCTCATGGTTGAGGCAGGCTCCTACACCCCCACATGCAGATAGGCTGGTAGCGCAAGCTTGCCCGCACCTGGGGATGCAGCGCCTCTGCTCTAGTTTGCCGAGCACAAAGTGGCCACATCCCCAGTGGCCATTAGATTGGGGCTCGCTCAGCCTACCTGAATGGCTGGGTGTGAGATTGCGCCTGAGCCCAGATATAATGGGGATGCCAGCATTGTTTACATCACTGTGGGAGCCCCCGGCAAAGTATAATTTTAGAGGCAGCCCTCAGTGTTTCATACCCCGCTGTCTCTTCCTGCCTGCTTAGGCGATGCAGTTTGCTAAGTGGTGGCACGGTTTAAAGAAAAAAAACAAGGTTTTCCACAGCCGAGACCACGCTCACATGTCACTTTTGAGATCACAGATTGGCTGATCTTAAGAGTGCCGCGTGACATGCGCTAGCCAGATGGCCGCATCCCCGGCTTACTTCCTGAATGCTCGCGCTCTCCTCAGATGCCTGGGATGTGGCCTGCAATTTTACAGTGGGCTTGCCAGCAATGTAAGTATAACGACAATCCCAGGGATTTCACACAGTCAGGTGACTCAAATCGCGATACCCCAGGGATAGGCAATCCGCAGGCCCTGAAATTTTTTTTAGTTGGCCTCAGTGAGATTTGGTCCACTTTAATTTGTGGAGAGTATTTGTTAGATGGAGGCTGTGTGGTGATTAGTGTTATTTCACAGTGATGCTGGGTGTTGCAGTTCTACAGCAGAGGAGCATGGCTTATCCACTCATGGTACAAGGGAGCTTGTGTTTTGTTTCTATGAATTTTCAGCAACTCTGCTATAGGGGGAGTTTAGGGGGGTAAGGGAAGCAGTGTACAGAAAAAAGGGTTTCCTGTGGTATGTAATAAATATGCATTCTGGCTCGAGTACACGCCTAGTTAAAGGTATAGCAGGACAGTGCAACTAGATGAGTTAATGCGGCAATTGCAAGGGTTTCACACAGCAAGGCATACCAAATCTGGATGCCCCAGGTAGAGGGAATTAGCTGGCTCTGGAGTGCTTCGGACACAAGGACCAGCCAAAATGGGTTTTGGTCTACAAATTTGTTACATTCTTTTGCTGCTGAATAAACAGAGTTTAAAAGCCCGCACATGCGCCGCCGGACCAGAATCCACACACAGCAAGGTAAGCATTTGTTCACTCATCTTGTTATGTCTTCAATGTGAACCAATACCCTGGAAACCGTGCTCTAGGGTCAAGCTCCAGCTTGTTGGCAGGGCATCCCAATTTGGAATGCCCCACTGTTTGGAACCCTCAAGATCAGCTGTATACTTAGCTAAGGAATCAATCTCACCGCACATGCATGCAGGGAACAAAAGGTGATTCTTTTGTATTTTTTTATAGGGTGGTCAATTTAGTGTCCCTGTGACTCAAGCTTCTGCATCCTATTGGAGGATCACCCAAAAGTGATGAGTGAAGATACAGAATCCAGCAGAAACGAGTCAATAGCCAAATCACCTGGAGGATTCAGAGAAGACAAGACATTTGGTGCAGAGGAGAGGGTGTGTTTGTGCTACAGGAGGGAAAGCATGTGCAAAACAGGGTCAGGCTTCAAATGAAACTTAGCAGGCAGAATGAGAAGATCTAGCAGTCATTAAAGTGTACCAAAACCCTGGCCAGCCCTGGTATCTAAAAGATTTCAGGGACGGAAGATGGCCTTCCGTATGGGCATCCAAATAATTTTGTCCATACTGGGGATCTTCCCATATTTTACTCCACCCACAGCCAGGACCACCCAAAGCCTAGTGATGCCCCCATAAGTAATGTAGATCAATTGCTGCCCTTGTTATCAAGTGGTGGATGCCTTGAGGCAAGAGCCCTAGTTTGCACTCCCCCCTTTTAATCCAACCCTACCCACAGGAGCCCCATTTATCTGTACTGAATCCTGACCTTTGGCAGCTGAATTAATCTGTACTGCACCCCAACACATAACAGGTCCACTGATGTGCGACCTCGTCAGGTTAAACTGTTGGTGGTCTGGTGGGGCAGCGAACCAGCAAAGGAATGCAGATATAGCAGCCAAGGGCTGTCTGGTCTCATATTTTCCAGGGAGGGGGATGTGCAACAGGGCACCCCAAACTGTAGGGTGAGCCCACAGAGTCAGTTCTATTGTGGGGCCCAGGAAATCCCATACTGCCACTAGCCTATACCACGTTAATTAATATCACAATGATATGCAGGGCACACCAAGGACCGCTGAATGCATTGCATGGCCAGACAACGGGCCTCACCCAGACTTTCTGCCTGGAGCCCTGCCTATACCTTACTCACACAACAGTCATCTCTCCTCCCTGTCTATTGATTTAGGTGCATCTGCAAGGGAGATAGCTGCAAGCAGTGTCAATCTATTGGAGGATACCTGGGGGCCAACAACATGATTCAAACACACACATTCTATCACAACAGAGCCCAAGTCAAAACTTTAGGTCCAAGAGCCCACTCAGGGCCATCGTTATTAGTGATGCTCCCCGGGTAATAAAAAAATGGAAGCCTGAGAACGGTTTTATACTTCCAGGTTCCAGTCAATCTGTGGTGGAACCTGGAAATGGTAAGACATTTTGCCCCGTACTGAGGCTTCCTATTAGATTGTAGATACCCAAGGGATAGTGACACAACTAAAGGGGGCCTAAATTCTATTTTTTTTCTCGATTTGATTTTACGACTGTCCCTAAAGAGCTTTTTTTTCTTAACTGAAAATGAAAGGACAACTCTGATGTAAACCTCTAATTCTGTGTAGTGCTCAAAAGATCAGTGAGGAAGTTAATTTTTATTCATGCATCGCTCCGCTGTAGACATTTGCTGACACCATTAGAAAGCAATAAAGAATTGGAGGTTCCGCTTCCAGAAGAGTAGTGGGCGTCACCAAAACAGAAAATGAGGAAACCAACCCAAAAAGGGCTCCCAAATCGGGTTGCCCTCAGGGAACAGAACTAATTCCAGTTCTGCTTTTAAATTATTTGTGGTCTAATCCCCTAACAGTTAAAGAGTATTTAGATGAAGTGATTACATTTTGAGTTTTTGTTTGAGCCTGTGTTATAAAAAAAAATATCACGGAAGGGCCGGGGGGATCAGAGGGAAGCATGGAAGAGCTGCGGGATTACTAGGAGGCATGGAAGGGCCTCCGGGATCAGAGGGAGGCATAGAAGAGCTGTGGGATCAGAGGGAGGCATGGAAGGAATACAGAATTACCGGGAGGCATGGAAAGGCTGCAGAATAACTGGAAGGAAGTGCACACTAAACACTGACATGCTGAAATGGCTCTGATTGGGGGATGACAGGTTTAAATTTTCTTTACTTTTTTGTCTGCTGGGGGGGGAAGGGGTCAGGGAGTGTGTGGTGGAAATGTACCTTGCAGTGCAGATTGATTTACAGACTTCTGGACAGGTTTTCAGATGCCTGAGAATAGAAGACCTGTGCTTCCTCCTCACTGGCTGTACTCACGTGAGGGGGGGATGGGGAGAGGAGCTGCTGTACTGGAGGCTGCATCAGCTATATCAAGCAAGCGCCACTCGTGATGTTGCCCAACCAACTGTCTAACCTCCCCTCAAGGAGTGTACTTAAAGGAGAAGTATCGAAAGTATGTATTCACTTACACACCCCTATTAAATAAAACTTTCACCAATCTCGTGGTTTTCTTTTCCTGGTAGGTATAAATAAATAGCATGACAGGCTTAGTGTAATAGGGTAGGTTTCCTCTTCCTGGCTGATGCCAGGTCTATAAGTGACCCCTGTTCCTTACTACTGTTCCTTTTCTGCCAATCACTCTGGAGCCCAGGCAGGAGAGACGGAGGAGGGGGCAGCTGCTGTCTTTTCTCTGCGACCATGGTGGTCTTTGACTTGTCAGTATACAGTGTGTGGTGGCAAAAACGAACAGCTACTGTTTATTTTCACCTATCACTCTGAATCCCGGACAGCAGAGACAGGGGGGGAGGAGGAGGCCAGCTGCTGTCTCTTCTGCATGATCATGCTGGACCCCGTTAACTCCACTCCCCACCATGCAGCAGAGCAACGAGATGTGGTGCTGTTACATTAGCTGAATAAGACTCACACACATTTCCCCCCACTTGGAGGGAGAAAAACTGCATCTTATGGTGAGAGAAAATACAGTATCATTCCCCTGAGAGTTCCTCAAAAAACATGTATAGCGCAAAATGCTGAAAAATGTCAGCAGAAGGTAACATCTTTAGGTAGGCTGGTACTGAAAGGGTTAAAGACAGCAGCATCATTTAAAACTAGCATCCTCCTGCTCAACCAGTAGCTGTTTTTTCATTTATTAAAGAGTGGTGCAGCCAAATCTTTCACAATATTTTTTTATTTAAATTACAGAAAGTATATTTTATGAACAATGTTAAATCATATTTAAAGCACCACTGCCATATTAGAGCTGTGAAAACTGGATCAGTGTCTCTAACTGTCCCAGCTTTGAAGCTAAACCCTTTTTTTTTGGGGGGGGTTAAAGCTTACCTTAACCCTCCATGGCATCTCTGCCAGGACAGGTCCTGGTCCGTTCTATGGCACACCGATCTAGCCCCTCCTGTGACTGGTGAGGCCTGGCAACCACATGGCTCCGGTCGGACAGAGCTCTGGGTGAAAAAGGTGTCTCCTCATTGAGGGTATTTCCAGTGGCAAATGGGGGTGGATTAGGCTTGTTTAGGGCCTCTGCCGATCAGGACCCTCCCTGGCCCATAGTTGCTTTAAGTACCTGCAGACACCATATATTGACTTATGAGGCCCACAGTCTCCCACAGGTTTTTGTCATATATTGGCATAATATCTCCCCCGATTCATATACTCCCTATATGCCATTTTCGCAGCCCCTTTGTTATAGGGAATCCTTCCAAACGGCTCCTGATCGTTGTAACAGGAGCTAAATACTTCATCCACAGTCTTTTCTGCAGTTTCCTGGCTGACTTTTCTTGCAGCTACAATAGACTGGACAGCCCTGTCTCGAACACAAGTCTGTTGGAACACAAATATTATTTACTTTTCAGTAAAAAAAGAAAAAAATGGCGAACCACATGTGTTTAGATTTGTCAATAAACACTTCTCTTTAGATCTCTAAATATAACGTTTTACAATGCTGAATTGATGTGGAAGCCAGGAACATTTCCAGTATGTGAAAGCCACATTAAATAAATGGTTAATCATACCCACCATGCTATCAGACCGCAAGGGGTCAGTAAGAGTCTCCCCCCCAAAGTTTTGCGGTAGGGCTAATTAAAATAAAGTAAAATCGAGCACTTTAGGTCTGACCAACAGCCCACCCTGGCCCCAAATCAGGTTTACCCTGATAAATGGAAAACCGTGTAAGGGCTAATATACTTCCCCACTTCCAGATTTGAGGGCTGCTGGTAAAAGCATGTGTCTCCTCTACATGTGTCCTGGCAGTCACATGTAGAGAAGGGGATGCCCAGACTGGACAGTTTTGGGCTGCAGAGGGGATGTCTATTTTAGCCTTGTGCTTTCTATTTAGCATTAAACTGAGGAACACACCTAATCAGGATGCCTTGGCTGTTTACAGACCTAAAGTCTTTTCAGACTTTAGGACAGCTTTAACTAATACCAGACCAGAATCTGAGAGAGCACCTTTTGGCAGTCACCACCTAATGTTAAAAGGGACAGTCCAGGCCATACTTATCTTTTGTCTCCTGCTGCGCTTCCATCCTATTCTAGTTTGGGAAAAAACTCACTAGGTGCTGAGATTAATTTCCTCCAACTGGTTCCTGTATTTATCCTCTGCTAGGATCCAGGAGGACTTGACTGTAAAACTCTTTAAAGTGGACCAACACCCAGGATTTGTACTATCCTGGGTTTTGGTCCACTTCGGTGGGGCACCCCGATCGGGGGTGCCCCGCTGTGTGAAACCCCCCAGAACTCCCGGAAAAACTCACCTCACCACGCTCATACGCGGGCGCTCGTCCAATCAGAGCGCTCAGAGCCGCTGTGGTATGCACGTACAAGCGGCATCCAACCACAGCGGCTCTGAGCGCTGGAGGCCGCGTCTCGGGCTTCCCTCTAACAGGGAGCGCGCCCGTGCTGGCCATTCACAAACGGCCCGCGCATGCGCCGTTGGAACGGGGTTAAGGTAAGGTTTCTGGGCTTCCTGGGGGGGTTTCACCTTATAGATTCCCGGCCGATCCCCCCTGGGTGTTGGTCCACTTTAACAGCTATTTAAATTACTTAAAGCAGAACAAAACCCAGGAATTTGACATTCCCAGGTTTTAATATATGCCCCTGGGGCATCCCAAACCCCAAACTGGAGCTGAAGAGCTGGGAGGGAGTGTGAGCCAACTGCCAGGGATGCGGCAGTGCGGGTTCCCCAATGTAAACCATCAGAGCCGAGAGGCAAGGAAAAGGATGTACCTGTCCAGTCAAGGAAGAGCCAGCGGCCGGCTCTGGAATCTTTTAGATGCAGCCAGCCGGCCACACTCCCTTGACATGGCAGGCTTGGGATCAGCCAATCTGTGATCTCAAATCTGCTGCGGGGGGGGAGACACTAGCCGCATCACCTGAAATTGGGTTTTCATCCGCTTTACTGCGGAAAGTGGATTTTCACCCGCTTTACTGCGGAAAGTGGATTTTCACTATCTGGTTTTGTTTCTTGTCCTGGAGACATCCCAATTTGGGCTGCCCCACTGTGTGAAAGCCCCTAGATCGCCCATAAAATGTACCCTTCATCGGTTCGACAGCGCACAGGCTCTTGGCCAATCAGCGTCGTATGCAGTGGATATTATTGAAAGTCAATATGGAAGCATTAGGCTGCATCTCCAGTTCTCTTCAGAATGGGGTCTGTGGTTGTTTACATTGCTGCGCGAGCTGACAGAAAAGGTGAGATTTCAGGTGACCCAGGGTGGGGACATTCCAATTCAGGATTTCCAGAGGAAGGCCAGCAGCTGGCCCTGGAGTCTTTTAGGATCCAGTGCCATGGATTTTGTTAATCTTTAAGGAATTCTTTTTGACTGCCAAATAGAATTCCTTGGGCATCTTTGATGCATTTGGTCAACAAAGATGATTCTGATTCAGGAGCTCTCTGAGAACTCTTCCATGACATAGGTCTGCTTTATTACAAAAGTGAGTTTTACAGTCAAGCCCACATTGACTCCACTCAAGCCCAGCTAAACCCTTCCCACCCAGCCTCTCCTTAGCAAACACTCTGCCCCACCCATTATGCTGATTTGTATGGTGCATCACAGCTCCAAGGGCCACAGCCATATGGTTCAGAAAAGAAATTATGTGGTAAAACTATAAACCTTGATAGGTCAGCCATTTCTCCGTCAATTTAAAAAGGGAAACAGTTTAGGACACTGCCAAACAGAGCACAACACAATGGTCTAACAACTGGCTATACCTGAAATATCACTTTAAATGCCAGAGGGGTCATTATGTACTAGAGTTGCATGGTTTGTATTGCCTTGCCCATTACTCGCATTGATCCAAAGCCTGTTTCTGACCCTGATTCTTGCAGGTATGCGTTGCTGTCTTCAAAAGATTCTCTAAGAGCTGTCAGTGAATCGTTACATGTATTTTACAGTTTTTTTAATAACCCGTGGATTAAAGTAAGCATTGCTGAATATAGCTGGCTGGGGGGAGGGAAGCAGTTACAGGAATGTCAGGTAATGCACTTACAAAAACAAGGTTTACTGATAACACTTACAATATCAGTATCAAAAATGAACCCTACAAGATTCACAAGTACAAACATACCTGGTGATGCTGCTTTATACCAAACTTCAGCCGCAACATTTCATTTGTAAGGGAACAGTCTCCACTAAGGCTGGCAGCTCTTATCTACAAAAAAAGAAAAACAATGTAGATAGAAATGAGAGAATATAATACAATAATAGAATAACTTGGTGGAGAACTGCCCCTAACAGGGATGCTGGAGTGCAAGGGATGGTTTGGAATTTAGGTCCACTGTCTGTGAATCTAGTTTTACCAGCGTCACAATATAATTTTGTATAAATAATAGTGATGGAGCTGCTCCCACCCCCTTTGCTCAGTTTGAATTGCCATGAACACACACAGGGGGGGATTCAGCCACCATGGATCTCTCCCTATGGAGTGTTCTAAAGGGAGGCTGGCAGCTTCCCATGTGAGTAGCTCTGGCTGCATTGCATGTCCCAACTTTGGGGACTCAAAAATAAGAGTAGGGACCACACTAAACACAGAGTGCCTTGTCGGGGCGATGTGGCTTCCACATGTATCTGCAGATATGTGCAACCAAATCTCTGTTTTTCCACATAGCTAGAAATGTTTGGTGCTTAATACTTAGATGATGAGAGGGTTAAACTGGGTGGTAAATTGGTTCCCAGGCCCTGAATAATGATGATGATTTTGTATAAATAATAGTGATGGAGCTACTCCCACCCCCTTTGCTCAGCGTCACAATAGTTAGGAATCAGTGGCATGGATTAAACATGTTTTTAAATTGAAGCTCTGTATCTTTATCTTATCTCTTTATCCTTATTTTTAACCTCTGGAAAAAATGTATATAAATCGTGTCTTTATCTTTGCATAGAGAGAATAGGTGCATAAATGTCCAGACCTATTTTAAAGAGGAACAACTACTCCCCCTCGAGTCTATAAAACTTCTGGGGCAGTGAGCTATCTTTATGGGGCATCCTGAATTGGGAGGCCCTGCTGTGCAAAACCCCCCAGATCATACCATCCACATGCCCACATCCCCATCATTCCTCTATTTGTCCAAACCTTTCTAAATGGCCAGGACAGGCACATCCATAGCTGGATACTGGGGCAGGGATGTGACCCACAGTACTCGCTCCATTCAGATTTCCTTCGCTGCACTGAGCTCAGAGCTGCTGATTGGTTGAGTGTCCTGTGCATGCACCGTGGGAATGAGGAAAAGGTAGAGTTATAGGCTATCCCAGGAGATACAACACAGCAGGACATTCCAAATCTTGGGTTTTGTTTCTCTTTAAAAATAAGTTCGAAACGGGGTCTACCCAAGATAAACAAATTACCTGCAGGGAATTACAAGTCAGATGTGAGAGATATACACGTTGATAATGGGATATATTAAGGTTACGTTCACACTTGTCTGGATGCGTTTATGGCTGTAAGGAAGGGAGGCCCTTTGAACACATGTTGGCAGAACATTCATTCTAAGCAGTAATTAGGATTTTTTTTACTGATGCACTTTCTTTGCCATAGAGGAGCTATTGTGCGTTGTTGGCACTGCTGCGTCTGCCTTGATTATATGGACACATGTGGTACCAGTCAGGTGTAAATGGAATTTGGACCCGATCCTTGCAACCTAAAGAATAAGGAAAGCCTGGTCCGACCAACCAAGAACCCTTCTGGTGGCATAATAACAATAACTAAAATGCCTGATAAGAATAGAATTCATACCTCAGTGCATGCTAGGTGCCGCATATTACTTAAGAAATCCACATGTGCACGGCAATGATCATAGGCATGAATAAGCTCATGTGTAAGCACTCTGTTCATATTTGGTTGATCATTAATGGTATTCTGGCATAAAACAATCTGAAATAACAAAGAAGAAAATTGACAAGTGTCAGACACACACATTTATTCAGATCTATCATCTTAAAAATTCCTAATCCAAGGGGAAAAAAACAAACATCATGTACCTGCCGGTCCACAGGCTTGATTCAATGGCTGCAGCCGTCCAGCCTCGGTGCGTGTTGCTGCTGCCGGTCAAGTGGAAAAAAGCTCCCTATTTGATTGGCATGAGGAAGAATCCTCCACTAATATGTGCATTTTAGCTGTGGTTATTCAAAAAGCACATTGGACAGGTTGAGAGTGCGTTCTTAACTTTGGGGCTGAGAGAGATGCAACCAGACTGGCTCAGTCTGCAGGTCTAAGAAGGATTGGGTCTGTGGACTGGCAGGTAAATGAGGTTTACCTATATCGACACCAAGGCATCCTGATATGGGATGTCGCTATAGTAAAAGACCCTTACTAAGCCAAAATACATGGAACTTTGTATGATGATAGACAGGAAATATCCACACTCTCCAGTAAAGCATGGCTCCTACTGGGGGAGGTGCAGCTACCTCACATTTGTGTAGTTATATCCTGTACCCAATTAGATGCAGCTCTGCTTGGAATGTTTTTTTTTACAATGGAGAGATCACTGATGGTGTGTGGGAATAGTTTAGTATCTCTATGGGCCAGGACTCTCATTACAAGGACGGATGCGGGTCTGCTTTAATACGCCCATCTACAGGGATCGTTTTTTTTCCTCTGAAGGAGCAGACCCATAGAGCCTTGCTAACAGATTCTGTGGATGGCCTATAAAGCATTATATGGGAGCTGTGGCTTTCTGCTACACAAACATTGTTTCCCACATACAGGCGATGATAAATATCCACAATGGATTATTATTTTGTGCCCACACATCAGTAGGAAACAGAAGCATTTTTTATTTAGCGGTTATGGCACAAATTACCTCAGAGGTAGCTGAATCAAAGCCTCCCCCTACCGTTCCATCACATTCTTCACAGGTAAAATGTCTTTCCCTATAGGCTGTACTGAAAAATATACACAATTAAAAATAAATATGAAAAGTCATTATGTGTCACTGTCATAACATAATATGTATGTTGGTTGTCTCATGTTTCCCTATGTCCATTTTAGCTCCATGCTGGTTAGAGGATAAATTCTGCACAGTAATAAGTTAGTGACAGTTTGCCGCCCCCCCCCCCCCCAGTCACCAGGATTTTCTCTCCTCTTGCTACTGGAAATATGTCTAATTTCTTAGGAAAAGGCTGTGTTCTTACTACTTGTACATCTCAGTATGGCTATGTCTGCCTAACCCCCACCCCCTGCTTTTTATTTATGCAGGACTGTCCTTTCTCACCCTGAAAGCTGGACCTCCCTTGGGGGACAAACCATCTCCTGGCTGCCATTTACTCTGCTTGTCTGCCTGTTAAAGTGGAACACAACCGATTAGGGACACTGGATTCCTCTTCCAGGATTCCACCCGCTGGTAGCATCAGCAAACGGAATGCCCCCAGCCCAAAATAGGTTTGGAGCTCTTTAAATCTCCCTCGCACCAGCTTTTAATAAATAGCCCAGGGAACATGGCGTGGAAGAGGTGACCCAGACAGCATGTCAGTGATGCACAGTGGGGCATCCCAAATAGGGATGTCCCCATGCCTTTATTGCATGAGGACCTCCAGTGAGTTTTGACTGGAGGTCCTCTCTTTCCTACCCCCCCCCCCCCCAAGCCCAGCATTGGTTATAAACAACCCTGGCAACACCCCCACCCCAGACCATTACCTTTGGCATGCAGAGGCAGCATCCATTGCTAATGTGGCTGTGCCTTGACTTGACACACCGCACCCACAATCGTGTATGCTCCGCCCAACATCATTCACGGACACTTCCAAGTACCCGCCAAAAAGAGCGACCTGGCTGCTACCCCTCACAGGAGCTCCCAAGCCCTGCACAATCGTAGGCCTGCTAATCCTAAATCATGCCCGCACCCCCCCCCCCAACAAGTGCCGCCTGCCCGCAGGCTTCCTCCCGCCCCTACACCAACAACCAAGGCTGCTTTGGGACCCACAGCAGAAGTGCCACCAGTCTTGGGGACTTCGCCCCCCCCCCCCCCCCAACAAGCAGCTGAGCCGTGCTGCAGCGTCTCTTTTAAGGTCCGGACAACTGATGGCAGCAGTCCGGATTCGGACCGCAGTCCGCCACTTGAGTACACCTGATAGAGAATATATTAAAAAAAAAAAAAAAAAACTTTACCATCCAGAATGCTTCATGGCTTCCAAAAGTATCTTGACCTGTGGATCTAAAATAGAAATAAACTCAACCACGCATCTATACACTATACATGCACCTAGAAATCCTAAACCAAATGTATGATGTCTATATTATTGTTAGGCTCTCTTCACACCTCTGTGCGTTGCAATGCAATGCACTTAATTTTAGATGGGAACATTCACACATCTGTGCTACAGATGTTGCAGGCACCCTTTTCAATGAAAAGTAGTCTATGGCAATGCATGTATACCGCAGTTTACCTGCATTGCATTTGCATTGCCATAGAATTTACCATTTACTGAGTGTGCAAAAGAAAACAGCTTTCCCTAGCAATACTGTGTTTACCTTAGCAATGTACATCAACAGTTGAGTTAAAAGTACAGATTACAAAACATCCTCACTCTGGCATGCTAATCATCTGATTGGCTAAGACACAGACAACAGAGTTAACCCCTTCTGCTGTAATTGAGCTTATTCAGAGGATCATAGTCTAGTCTTCCAGTAGCTACATGGTTACAGGCAGTGTTCTCAGCTGGAAGCGTCATCACTGCAGTGTGACTTAGTCAAAGCTGCTAAAGAGTTCACCTGTTACAGTGCATTCTGGGATATGTAGTCAGTAGTAGTAGGTAAAAAAAAAAAACACTTCAACCTTGGGATCACAGACACAAAAGAATATAAGAAACAGGGAAACAGAGAGGCAGAGCACCAAAAACCTGAAAAAAGGGAGTTTTCCTTTAAAGTGGTACTCCAAGCTTTTTGTTAACCCCCCCCACCATTCTAAGCCTGATTTGGACATTGAAATAATAAACAAGGTCAGCAGTTGCATGGGTGTGAAGCCATTTTATGTCCCCCATCAGATGGAGCCCTACTGTGAAAAGGTGAGTATTGCCATAATGCAGGGCTCTCTGAGGGCATAGGTTAGGTTAAAGGGGCACTATCGCGAAAAAATGACCCAATAATAAAAATCCATATAAATATGCTGGATTGCGGGAGGAGAGGTCACTTATACAGCCGACATGAAATATCCAGCCAGGCTTGTTTTTTTTATTTTGTTTAATGGAAGGAAGAGGAAATCGAGTGACAGGCTCTGTCACCCCTCATAGACTAAACCTGTCACCCCTTGATTTTATTCCTACCAAGAGAAGGAAACTACAAAGCTTGACAGCACTTTTTTCAGTTCGGGTGCATAAGTGACCCCTCCTCTCATTAGCCAACATCATGTTTAAATGGGTTTTTAATATTTCACAATTTCATGATAGTGCTCCTTTCAGTTTAGTGTCCCGGTGAACCAGGATCTTTGCTGGTACAAGTCAGGCGCTGCGCACTGCAATAAAGCATGTGTTGTATTGGATGAAGTACAGCTGTTACATGGGTGTCAAGCCATTTCCTATCCCTCATTAGACAGAGCCCCACTATGAAAAGGTGAGTATTACTGTAACGCAGGGCTCACTGAGGGCATAGGTTAGTTTAGTGTCACGTTCTTGGCACAAATCTACAAGGTAGTTTGGAGGTCCTCTTTAACCCAACAAACCCAGACAAAAAAATCATGTTTTTTTTTTCTTGATCTTTGTGTAAAAGATTCTTTGGTCCCCATCATAAGGACTGCGTAAGTCACTGTTTTTGGGGGACCTAAAGCCATCTTTTACTAGGTCTGCTTTCAAAGATAATAGATTTCCTTTTCACTTTTAAACGTGTTTTACAATAAAACAATATAGTTTATCACCTCTCCCCCTTTATAGCTCACAGGGGGAGCCGCCCTTGAGCTGCCACCTACTTGTTTCCATGGCGATCTTCAGCCTGGATTGGCACCTGAACTTCAGGAAGTACAGCTTGGAGGACAGGGACTCCTTCTTAGGGCCGCGCCTGTCCCGCTGTGGGAACAGGTGGTAGCCATGCTCGTCCTCTGCTGGTTTGCCTTCTGCCATGACAGATTGCCTTGTGTCTGCAGGCAGTGTGACCCCGTGCAGGAGGCTGCCATACAACGACGTCATTACATGCGGACACAGCATTGATGCACCGATGCCAATAACAGCCGCCGCCATTTTTGTTTTGGGCAAGGGATACATTCGAGAGTCGGTATAAGTGCCTTGATGAAAGTTTCCCGGAACGCAGAAAGCATATATGGGGTATTGGGTATATATATATATATATATATATATATATATATATATATATATATATCCCTCAGTTATTATCATTTATCATCCCCACGCTTCAGCATTCTTCTTTTTTCATTGTATTTTCCTTGTCTCCAGCTTTCTGCGTTTCCTTTTACCCTTTTTTTTTACCATTGCTTTTCCCAGATCCCTCCATCCCACACGTATTTCCTTGTCCTATTTCTTTTTATTAGTTCAATTTTCTTCCCATTCCCTCTTCATTTGTTTCTCCCACTCATCCCTCTTGTGGACCACAAGAGACTCCAGTGCCACCTGATTCTCTCCCCTGGGGCATCCAGAGTCGGGATGCCCTGATGTGTCCTGTGACCCTGCTAGAGGGTAATGGAGAGGCGCCCCCCGGCAAGCTTGGCTGCTTTTGGCTATACTCAGCCCTTGTAGGCTGATTGTACATGCATGCACCATAAGATTGGGGAAAGGTCAGTTTTACTGGGTGACCTGGGGTGTTTCACACAGTGGGGCAACCCGAATTGGGGTATCCTGTGGGCACAAACTAAAACCTGGGATAGTCAAAATCTCAGCTTTTTTGTCCATTTGAACATTTCATCTATATCGTTCTCGTCACTTTCTTTTAACTTCTTTATGTATTCCTTTTTCCCCCAAAATTTACTTTGTCGCTTTCTTGTACACGTTCCATTCTTCTTATGCCTTTTTACAATTTCCCTCCATATCTCTTCTTTTTCCACATTAGCACGCTGATTGTACTAGAGCCCGTGCAAGACCGTGGAAAGGTCAGTTTTACGGAGCGACCTGGGACATTTTACACAGCAGGGCATCCCGGATCGGGGTACCTCGGGGGCAAGGACCAAAACCTGGGATAGTCAAAATCCCAGGTTTTGGCCTAGTTTAAAGAGGTTAAAACCTCCTCCAAACCTCACCGATCTGCTGCTCCCCCCTCCAGTTTTACCTTTGGGCAATGTTTACTCACCTCGCTGGGAGGATCTATATTCTGGTTCCCCCATATTCTGGGTGACCTTCCGACGGGTGGCACCATTTTGCATCCCATCAGGCACTGTGTGCGGTCCCCAATCTCACCCCTGTGCAGTGCCCATGAGTGGGATGCAATGGAGCCGCCCAAAATCCCGCAAGACTTCTCTGAGCGGTGCAGGACTTTGAAGAGCACAGCATTTTCTCCTGCATCCACTCAAAGCTGAAACGCCCCCTTCACCACTGGCCATTTTGGAGCTTCCTCTCCCAGCATCTCAGCCATGCTGCTGCCTGGATTCAATTGACAGAACGAACAATGCACAATAACAGGAAACCCAGCAGCACTTCCTGTTTGCAGGCGGCCTGCAGATACACAAGCCACCATTTTGTTTATAAAATTTACCACACCAGGAGTTAGAAAAAGGTAAAATATTTTTTTTATGTGCAGCAATCTAAATTGCCCCAGGGAGGGATGCATATGAGAACTGTTTGTTGTGTTGGTCCAGTTTAAGTCCCAGCTTTAGCTTCTGTGCTCTATGGGATCTTGAGCAACAATGCCAGGTTTCATCTGCCAGTGAGATTTTTATGATGTTGCCCATATTGGCCTTAGCACAAGGAGGAGCTGTTACAAAAGGCTTGGACTTCCTCTTTTAGGTGAGCCCATATGTACCACACAGGTGGTACCTGACATAAATGAGAAAATTCAATGTGGCATCTGTAGAAAAAAGGTTGGGAACCCCTTGGCCTAGGGGGTTCTCATGACCGTTGGGCATTGTGGGTGGCAATGGTGGCCTTGGATGACATGTGGCAACATTTGACGGTACAGTATTTTGTCAGTAACGAGATAAAAGCTGGTCAAAGGCTGGATTCCCATGTAGCACCAGTTTGCAGTCTCTGTTCCAACTGCAGTTCAGGCAGAGGTAGGGAATCCAAGCAGATGTGAAGGTAACCAAACCAGAACAGAAGCAGCAACTGTTTAGGTGTAAATCCAGCCTTATTGTTTTAGAATGGGGGCCCCAGGGTGGTTAAAGTGATATTTCAGGCATAGCCAGTTGTTAGACCATTGTGTCAGGCTATGCTTGGCACTGTCCTTAACAGGTTTCTGTTGTTTAACTGAGGAAGGAATGGCCGAGATATTGAGGTTTACAGTTTTACCTAAGGATTTCTCTAATGAAGCATGTGGGCGTTGCCCTTGGAGCTGTGATCCTGCATAATAATCAGCATAATGGTGGAGTGATGCTGGGAGCAAGAGCGATTGCTAGGAGAAGGCTGGGTGGGGAGGAGGGAGGGGTTAACAATAGCAACGGGGCCAAGTTTCACCCAAGGAGATGTAGTCTTCTGGCCCTTGCAACTTGAAACTCGATCTGAGCTAGTAGAGAGACTATGGGGTTATTTAAGAAGGGATAGCGGCAGGTAGTGTCTGGTGAACGCCGTGCGCTGTAGGCAAAACCACATTTATGAAACCGAATCTGGTGAGCGACTAACAGCGCCATGTAGTGTACGATTCATCATTACAGGCACCTCAGCATATAGCGCCGGCGCTCTAGCTTCCACCAGAGTGCCACGTATTACCTTTCGCTCAGTGTCGCTCTCCATTACATTTCAATGGCCGTTCATTTGCTTGTATTTAAACAGCGTTTTTGACATTTTTTTGGCTCAAATCATTGTGTGACCTCTCCTGGCTGCAAACAAACACTTTTAGGAACTTTTTTTACTTTTTATAGTTTTATGCAGAATTGTCATCACAGGTCTAGCACTAAAGTGTCACAGTGTAAAACAATGTCATTCCATGTGTTTTCGCTTTGTTACTGGTGGATATGTGTTCAAAAACAGACTTGAATCACAGTGTCTGGCACTCTATGCTATAGCGTCCAGATTTAGAGCGCCAACGCTGTGTGTGTGAGAGTCGGTCGCACTGAGCTGGCGCTACCTCTCGCTCGCTGCAGCACTGTACTGTGTTAGAGCGCCCAACATACATCACATTCAGCAATGCCGGCCAGGTTACTACAGCAATTGAGGTGCTATGTTACAGTGCCCGATACCTGCTTACAGCGTCTACTAGCGGTCGCTCTAAGCGCCGCTATACAGGAGCTCATCTGCCGATACCTGGCATTGGTAATGAATCAGCCTCTATATTATAAGTGTTTTGCGACAGCATCACGGAGGGAGCCATCACTTCCCAGGAATCTCCACCAGAGGTGGCTTGTATTTATTAGTGTCTGAAGAGCTCTCTGAGGTAAAGTCCTCCAAGTGCAATGTGGAATTTTCCAATGAGGTAGATAGTTTTACATGTGTGCTTTTCTGTTTAAATTGGGAAAAATACTTTAATGAACACATTTATTATACATTATTCATTCAGATCAAGCCTTAAAAAAATTATAAATATAAAAAATGAACACAACAGATATACATTCATACATGATAGGATTTGTTTGGCAGTGTTGAGAAACACATGATGAAATTGACTGAAATACAATCATAACACAATTTTTGGATTTTTTTTTTATATGTTTGCATAGTAACGGCTTCGGTTTTTAAAATCTCTGTACGCCATATTTGCATCACTTTTACAATGCGGGATTCGCCCGAAGGGTTCTTGATCATTAAAACATGAATGAAACACTTCATCTACGGCTTTCTCTGCTGCTTCTCGACTGATGTCTCGTACAGCCAATATAGAGCGAAGAGCTCGATCTCTGACACAAGCCTGTCAATGGAGAGGAAAAGGGTAAGAGAAGTTGTGTTAATACTCTACTCTACTCTAATACTAATGCTCTACTGTCAACACTAATACTATATGTACTGAACTAGGAGAAACTAGGGCCGGCCCTAGATTAACCCGTACCAACAGCCTTTCACATTTGGGAAAAAAAACTTTCCAAAACGTCCCCATCAGGTTTTCTCCCAGTAGTGGCCATCTTAGAGCTTCCTTTCCCAGCACCCAGGCGTGCTGTTGCCTGAATTTAACTGATATAACCCCACAATGCACAGCAGCAGGAAACATCCTCTTTGCAGGCAGCCTGCAGCTACATGTGATGCCCTTTGTTTTTATTGATTACAGCAGGAGTAAAAAGGTAAATTCATTTTTATGTGCAGCAATCTGAATTTCCCTGCTAAGGGATGCATATGAGAACTGTTTCTTTTTAAGGGTGTTGGTCTGGTTTAAGTGCGCCATGTGCAAAATTTCAAGGTGCCACCCCCAGACACACACACAAAATGAAAAGCGAGCAACAGAGGAGATAGTGAGATGGGACAAGAAAAACAGAGAATGCAGAAAAAGAAAGACTGCTGGTAGACAAGAGAGAAACGAGAGGAAAACGGCAAAAGAGATGAGAGAAGGAAAAAGGAAAGTAGTATGGAAGAAGGTAAAAATACGATGGAGGGAATGTGGAAAAAAGTAGAAAAGATAGAAAAAAAGATAGGATGACATAGATAATACAAGAGAAGGAATGTAAAGAGAAGAATGGAGAGAATGTGTAAATGAGAGCAAGATGGGGTAATGTGGGAGCACGAGAGAGAGAGAATGAGTGGGATTGAGATGGGAGAAATGTAGAAAAACAAGTGGAGCAGAAAGAGAAAGAAAGTGAAAGAGTTGAAGAGGACTAGAAAAATTAAGAATGCAGAGAAAGAAATGAGGGAAGAAGAAAGCGACAAAGAAAAAGAAACTGGAAAAGACATAGAGGGAAGGTAAAAAAAGGAGGAAGATGTAGAGAAGCTGAAAAATGGAGGGACTATGGAAACAACATGAAAAAAAGGGGGGGCATGGAAAGAGGAACATGGAAGGATCATGGAATAAAAGAGGAGAAATTCAAGCATAAGGAACAAGGTAAAAGAGAATGACAAAGAAATGTACAAAAAAAAAAAGGGCAGGAGATGGGGGTATTTTGGGCCAGTTGAGAGCTTGTTGCGTCCCCTTAAAGAGACGTTGGGATAGTGCCCTGTGCGACAGCGGGCCCCAAAGGCTGGCCATGGAAGAAACATAAAATACTTTTTATTAAAAGAAGAAACACAGGCATATGTTAGAAGGGGAAACATTCAAACAGTATCTGTTAATGAAAAACATTCAAACAGTATCTGTTAATGAAAAACATTCAAACAGTATCTGTTAATGAAATGGGTATAAGATCGCTGTTTTTACCAAAGCCTTTGCCCAATATTCATAAAAACACGAACCGGATGTAGTATGATGTCCGAATTGAAGCCATATGCTAATAATTTCAGTTACAACTAAACTGTCACAAAATGGCAGTTAGGTTAAGGTGCGCCCCAATGCTTATGTATGTGCACAGTAACTAAATGTATCATCGCTGGAAAGTTTGTGTTATGAATATTGGGCAAAGGTGTAAGGATAAAAAAAGAAAAAGGCTGTTGGAGATATAAGGTGACGACATAAACTTCCTTTCTGGCTATAGGCTCACTTTAAGGGCAAAGTGAATGTTGGACTGCAAGTGTAATACTGGGGGCACATTTGGGTGTGAACTGCAACCTGATCTTGGCACAGTTTGTAACTTTTTTGGAGAGTTTGGAAACCAAATGATAACCCAACATTAAAAAAAAATATATTAACTCATTGGAAAAATGATGTACCTAACCCCCCAAAAATGCATCTATCTCAATTACAATGATGAGGGCACTATACAATTTCCACAAGTGAGGTCATAACCAAGACAAATTAAGCTGGCGTCCTTCTCCACTTACCTGATGATGCAGCTTAAACCCAAAATTAAATCGGCTAATTTCATTACTAATCGAACAATCTCCACTAAGGTTGGCAGCTCTGATCTTCAGAAAAGAAAAATAAACTAGAAATTAAAATAATATAACTCATAATCCTCAATTATTTAAAGAAAATTGGAATCAAGAGGAAGAGTTATTTTTCAATAAAGCAGCAGGCCTAAAATTGTATTGCAAGTTGTTGAAGTGGGTCAGTACCTATTGCCCCTTGCAATCTCCATATTGGAAAGACCCCCTTTCCCTCACCCCCGCTGCTCAATTACACAGGGGACTTGAAAACCACTACACACACTTCTGGGTACCCTGACAGAAAAAGCGGTTCTAAAATCTAAGTATGATGTGGAATGGAGTTGGTAAAGGTACCTACACATGGTGTATAGATGACAAGGAGGATAAAGGTTTAGTTAGATGGTGCATACGGACCAAGACTAATAGAGTTACCCATCCTTCTTAGTCAGTGGCCAGAGCCAATAATATCACTATTCTGAGCAACTTTAAATGTCCACATCAGGGATATTTATGTCCTACAAAGCCATAATTCTGCTAGTTGTGTACTTGTGGTTCAGGCTTTTTGCTCCTCATCAGCTCCAATATACTAAGGCCTAGAATGTTGGCTCTCCCCAATATTTTTTTCAAAAGGCCTTGGCTTCTCAGATTGGAGACCTGGGTCAGAATCAGCTGTACACCTAAGTTATTCTGGCTTCCTGGGACCAGAAGAGCTAAAATTGGGGTTGATTCAGCACAGTGAGTATTTTTTTTTTGCTTTTTGGGAGTATACCCTTATTCTCATGTTTTTTTTTACTGCAATACAGCATCATATTTAGCTGTGCAACCGTTTTTAAAAAAGTGCTCAGCTAAATATGGTGCTGAACTGTACTGAGGAGAAAATCATGAGAAGAAAAAAACATAGTATGTGACCACAATAATTTTGTTTAAAGGAGTGTTTAATTTATTGATCAAAAGCAATGTATACCTCAGAGCAGGCTAGATGCTGCACATTGGTGAACCAGTCCACATGGGCACGACAGTGATCAAAAGCATGAATCAGCTCATGGGTTACCACTCTGTTCATGTGCGCTTGATTGTGGATATTATTCTGACATAGTACAATCTGAATGAATAACAGGGTAAACAGTCATTACGTAGTTTACATTTATAAAAACAATCAATAAAAAATAACGAAGTGACAAAAGAGGGGCCCTAGTTGATTGGCCCTAATGTGGCGCTTTTAATGAGCCTGCAACAGTTTTTACCTATAGCTACCTTTAGCTCAAGAGCTCCCAAGCTTTGTCTTTCTGTTTACTTGTAAGGCTATTTAAAGTGGACCAATCACCAGAATTCTATCTATCCTGGTGATTGGTTCCTGCCCCAGGGGCATCCCAATGTAGGATGCCCCCGTTTGAAATCTCCCAGATTGCCCACTTTCACATCTTTTCGCCGTTCCCACAGGACACGCATGAGAGCTTTTAGATTCCAGGCCGACCGGAACAATAAAACCTCCCCCAAACCTCACCGATCTGCCCCCCCCGGTTTTACCTTTGGGCATTCTTTACTCACCTCGCCAAGGAATCCATCTTCTAGGAACCTTGGTTTCCGGGCGACCTTCCGACAGGCGGCGCCATCTTACATGCCATCAAGGCACTGCGCGTGGCCCCTGATCTCACCGCTGCGCAGTGCTTGATGGGATGCAAGATGGCACCACCCACGGGAAGGGATGCAATGGGGCCACCCGAAATCCCGCAAGACTTTGGTGAGCTGCGAGATCGCATGGGACATTGACAAGCACGGCTAAAGCTGTGCTTGTCATTAACAGACGGTGGGGTGAGGATCGGGCCCTAAAGCAGTCGGATATCACTGAAGGCCATGATTGTCATTAACAGACGGTGGGGTGAGGATCGGGCCCTAAAGCAGTCGGATATCACTGAAGGCCATGATTGTCATTAACAGACGGTGGGGTGAGGATCGGGCCCTAAAGCAGTCGGATATCACTGAAGGCCATGATTGTCATTAACAGACGGTGGGGTGAGGATCGGACCCTGAAGCAGTCGGATATCACTGAAGGCCATGATTGTCATTAACAGACAGTGGGGTGAGGATCGGACCCTGAAGCAGTCGGATATCACTGAAGGCCATGATTGTCATTAAAAGACAGTGGGGTGAGGATCGGACCCTGAAGCAGTCGGATATCACTGAAGGCCATGATTGTCATTAACAGACAGTGGGGTGAGGATCGGACCCTGAAGCAGTCGGATATCACTGAAGGCCAGGATTGTCATTAACAGACAGTGGGGTGAGGATCGGACCCTGAAGCAGTCGGATATCACTGAAGGCCAGGATTGTCATTAACAGACGGTGGGGTGAGGATTAGACCCTGAAGCAGTCGGATATCACTGAAGGCCATGATTGTCATTAACAGACGGTGGGGTGAGGATCGGACCCTGAAGCAGTCGGATATCACTGAAGGCCATGATTGTCATTAACAGACGGTGGGGTGAGGATTAGACCCTGAAGCAGTCGGATATCACTGAAGGCCATGATTGTCATTAACAGACGGTGGGGTGAGGATTAGACCCTGAAGCAGTCGGATATCACTGAAGGCCATGATTGTCATTAACAGACGGTGGGGTGAGGATCGGACCCTGAAGCAGTCGGATATCACTGAAGGCCATGATTGTCATTAACAGACGGTGGGGTGAGGATTAGACCCTGAAGCAGTCGGATATCACTGAAGGCCATGATTGTCATTAACAGACGGTGGGGTGAGGATCGGACCCTGAAGCAGTCGGATATCACTGAAGGCCATGATTGTCATTAACAGACGGTGGGGTGAGGATCGGACCCTGAAGCAGTCAGATATCACTGAAGGCCATGATTGTCATTAACAGACGGTGGGGTGAGGATCGGGCCCTGAAGCAGTCGGATATCACTGAAGGCCATGATTGTCATTAACAGACGGTGGGGTGAGGATCGGACCCTGAAGCAGTCGGATATCACTGAAGGCCATGATTGTCATTAACAGACGGTGGGGTGAGGATCGGACCCTGAAGCAGTCGGATATCACTGAAGGCCATGATTGTCATTAACAGACGGTGGGGTGAGGATCGGGCCCTGAAGCAGTCGGATATCACTGAAAGCCATGATTGTCATTAACAGACGGTGGGGTGAGGATCGGGCCCTGAAGCAGTCGGATATCACTGAAAGCCATGATTGTCATTAACAGACGGTGGGGTGAGGATCGGGCCCTGAAGCAGTCGGATATCACTGAAGGCTGTATTTGTCATGAACAGACAGCGGGGTGAGGATTGGGCCCTGAAGCAGCTAGATGAACAGCCAAAAGGTAATTAGGGATAGATGGGGGGGGGGGGGGGGGGGGATAGGCAGCTGTTTATTTTTGGTGTGATGTTCCTCTTTAAAGACAAACTAAACCCAAGATCTTTAACTATCCAGGGTTTAGTTCCTCCTGTTGGGGGCAACCCAAGATCTGGAATGCCACACAATGTGTATCCCTTTTTGCTCTTCCCAGGATTTATGCAATGGCCACTCAGCCAATCAATTAGCCTTGGGTTGCATTCCGATTTTCCTTCCTGCTTATCCCAATTCAGGATGCCCCATAAAGAAGAAAACCACCAACCCTAAAGGTTATCATCACACAGACCTTATCATGCTTTCACTTACCTCAGATGTATCAGCATCAAAACCTCCGCTCACTGACCCATGACAGTCTTCACAAGAAAAATGTCTGTCCTTTGAAACTGCACTAAAACATATGACACATTTAGTTAGGAGTTTATTTTTAATCTGAAGCCTCACAGGATAGGACTAATTCTTCACGGCCCCCAACTTGCAGCTCAAGAGCCAAATGTGGCTCACAGAGGCCTTCTGTATGGCTCACCCTCTGCTAGGCAAGACTACTTGAGGATGTCTAACACACTAGCTTTTCACTATACAATAAGGAAGGGTCATCAGTACCTGTAATGTAGGGTCTGCAGTGTCTGCAAGTATGCTCTGATCATCACTTTACCCGCTGTATATGCTATGCTTATTGTATTTCATGACTACTGGTGTATATAATCATCTGGGCTATAAGTGGCCATTACAAAGTATGCTATGCATTACAGCCCTGCATCTGCCAGTGCCCTTAGCACAACCTTTTCTCTGCTTGCTACCTGCAAGTCTCGCCACAAAACTGTCAGTACTAAAAAACAGGGCCTTCAAAACCTATGGTCACTTACTACAAAGAGACAGAGTGACCTCTAGTGGCTAAGTGCCCTCATGGCATTCTCCTTGCATTTTGTATATATTTTGAGACATAGTCGCAAGCCAGTATGTGGGGAGACCCATGTTAGGCTTTACATCGTAAATAGATTATTTGCATAGCTCCGCCTACTGCAAGGGTAGATGGGTAATGCTATCTGTCCTTGGACTGGGTACTGTGCAAATACTTTCCGTTCTAGGAAAGCCACTCTTTTATATATTTTGAGAAGATTCATGTCATGTCTGTTATTGTACCATTTTATCACTATTGTATTTATTCTAAGAAAAAGTTAAATACACTATTTCTTATATTGAATAGCAATTTAGGCGTGTCATCTGTTCGTATTTTTAATTTGTATTTGTATTACCATCTAGGACATGGAGGTCAACAGCCAGAGCCCTGTCACTATTACCCTTTGAGGTAAAAATCTTTTCCTATTCCTTGTATCTCCTAGGTAGGTAGGTTAGTGGGTAAGCAGGTAGAAAGATGGCTAGGTAGGTGGGTCAGTAGGCATAAAGGTGGGTAGATACTCAGATGGGCAGTTGGGGGTAGAGAGTATGTGGGTATTTATAGGAATAGATAGGAATTCCTATTAGATAGTAATTTAGGATTGGTAGGCAGGTGGTGGATACATAGGTCAGTAGGTAGGTGGGTGGGGAAGTATATAGTTGGGTGAGTAGGTAGGAAGATGGGTGGTTAGGCAGGTAGTGAGGTTGGTGTGAGGGCAGGTAGGGAGGTGGGCAAGTTAGATGGTAGGTGGGTGGGCAACTGCCACCTCAGCTCCAGGGACTGACGAATCTGCTTTTGCACCGGGGCTGCCAGCTGCCACTCCAGGTCCTGGGTAGGTAGGTATACACCCCTACAAGCACATGTAGATCAGGGCCGACCAGACCAAGTGGCAGTGCTGAAGAGTCCCTGTACCGTTCCTTGTGGGTGGCAGGATTGTACCTTTCTGATCTTCAGACCTAGAGGGGCTAGGGAATGGAGGTGTTGTTGGAAAGAGGAGAACCTCAGGAATACACCCCTCTAAGGGTATGTGCATCGGGGCCGGCCAGACCAAGCGGCGGCACTGCAAAGTCCTGGTACTGTTGCTTTCCAATGACAACTCACTGAAGGTGTGGTTGGAAAGGGGAGAGCCTCAGGTATACACCCGTACAATGGCATGTGAATCAGGGCAGCAGCACCACAAAGTCCTGGTACCCCAACCATAGCCCCAAAGTTGTTGGAGACCCTCTGCAGGGCAAATGGTGAAGGCCCAGGGGCATGCACCCCTTGCACCCTGCCTATAATCCGGGGCTTTTATGCTAGGAAACTTTGAGGACCCCAGCTCTGTTACAGTTTATTTATATTATTTACTCTGCTTTTGTGACTTACCAACCAGATTGTTTCATGGCTTCCAAAAGTAACTTGGCATATGGACCTACAAGACACAAAAATAAAAGTTACATCCATTTCCATCACCACCTGTGTTACTATTATAAGCTTTCCACTTATGCCTCAGGGTTGTTTCTAAAAGTGTGAGAAAGCATTCATGCTGCCACATATAACTAATTCTTTCAGGCCAATCAGCACCTGTTAGGATTGGGGCCCTGGGGACCCACCAGTCTGAATGCCCCGGCCAGGCTGCACATGATACATTCATTCCTGTTTTTAAAGGGGAAGTTCAAGCATTTTTAACACTCTGCCCACCTCTCCTGTACTAAGCCCAATTTGGGCAATAACATAAAAACAACTCACTGGGGGGGGGGGGGGCATGCAATCTGCACAGGAGCTGAAGCTGGAAACTTCAGTGACAGTTAAGTCACCCAATCCTTTGCAGCAGTGTGACTGTACTGGTCTGTCACCCAAGTCTATGGCTGGCATACAGAGCCCCGCCCCCATGCTGGCATTAGCGGAGGATTGTGTTGGCAGAGAAACGCGGGTCACGTGATCCAACTAACAATCCAGCACCTATGATCATGCAGCTCACTTTCCCAAATCACTGTCCGCTCGCCCACCGAGCTGGACTACATGGCCCACCAAGGCCCCGGCCTCACAGATTCTTGGCCAAGGCAAAAAAGATCACTCAATTTAAAGGTTTTAATGCACTAAGCCCACTAGGCAGTGATTACAAATATTTGGCTATAATGGAATGAATACAAATGCTGTTCTGAGAAGTGGGTTATGGGTTACAGTGAGTTACAAGCAGAGACACAACACTCAGAGTTACTTTAAAATTCAGATGCAGAGTAGTGATGATGGGCTCTCACAGGGAAGTGTGTGGACAGCTTACGGAAAATCCAGGCACCTCCAGTGCACATCCCAGAGAGTTACAAGGGCCGGCCCGGGGTCATTTCCCTTTGTCTTGGGACCCTCTCGCCCCCTCCCTTCTGTGGGGTAGACAGTTCCCTCCATCCCTTGGGGAACCCTCTCTAATAGAGTTAGAGTTAGTTACAACTTTGGGTGGGGGTTATATGGCTCTGGATACGGCACAAAACGATTGGGCTGGATGCCATGCATCCCATAAGCCCAAATATGAAGTCCTTAGATGTGTCAAAACCTGAGATCTCTATTTTCCAGAGAGAGATTATGCTCCATCCCCTGGGAGGAAACACAAACATGAACAGAGATTTACGTGGCCGCACAACACTGAAAAACGTATTCCTGCGTGCAGCTTTGTGGGCCTGTTCTGGTTCAGTATTTGGTTGGTGCTGGGATACACAGTGACCCAGCTACAGTCCAATTTGTGCCTCTGCCAGATATCTGAGGCATTGGTGTTTGATGAGTGGGAGCTCGCTCAGGGTCGCCTCTGTATCAGACTCAGTGGGGCTTTCCTAGCCCAGAGGTGTGAGAATCAGCATTGAGTCTGTGATCTGAGCCAGCGCTCAACTCACACATACTAATTCGCCTTCCTGGAGAGATTAGGTCCAGTGTGTGTTTATGGCTGGAAAGCCAAATGCTCAGGGGGGAGTAAAAGGGAACTCTGGACTGATATCAGGGAATTTAGGCAATTTTTAATGATTTAACTGGATATGCCTGTCACATGCCACAATCAGGTGAGTTGTTTATTATTTAACACTCAAATCTGTCTTAGTACAGAAGGGAGGGATGGATTGGCTGTGGAGTTACAGAAAGCTTGGACTTCCACTTTAAAGTGGACCAAAAGCGGCCCTGGAATCGTTAAGACTCCAGGGCCGCCTGATTCCTTGCCCTGGGGCATGCAAATTCGGGATACCCTGCTGTGTAAAGCTCCCCACCCAAGTCCCCTATAAAACATCTTCTCCCCAATCCAACGGTGCATGCACAAGCTGCGTCCGCCATCAACTATATGCACTCTGTTAGAGGGTAGCGAGGATTCAGATTCGGCCCTTAGCGTGCTTGCTGGACGAGAGCCCGCTCATGCAGCGTGGGGTCTGGGAAGTGAATGGAGTGTACTGGGTGACCTGGGGGATTTAACACAGCGGGGCATCCCGAATTGGGGTGTCCCAGGTACACTATAAAAAAGGAACAACACAAGATCTTGGGTATTGTTCCTCTCTGGTGGGGCATCCCAATTTGGGACGCTTTGATGTGTATCCCCCAGGATTGCCAATAAACTCACCTTTCAGCAACATAGTCCTGATAAAAAACAGACTGTGCCAACTTATAAACGAGCATAAACACCCCCGGCTCTGCCCATATTAACCCCTTCCTCCCCGTATAAACAAAAGCATAGGCGGAAGCGTCACACCTACTCATTTCCATGGTGATCCCCAGCATCTGGCGGCACCTGGACGGGGATCGCAGCGCGGCTGTGGGGATCTCAGGCTGCCCCTGTGTGTAGCGGGGATAGCCGCTGCCTCCATCTTCCTCCTTCACCCCCTCCATGGGATCACCTTTACACCAATCTCATGAACTCAGCTGAACCTGAGCAGGCCGCTGCCATCATGCTACGTCACTGGGGCTTCTGCATTGGCCGTGCGCTCGGAAGTGAGCGGCACCGCGGCGGACATTTTTTATGTGGGCAGAGAGGGCATGCTTTCCAATATGTAATATTACACACTGTACATGGAGCGCCATGATTCTGTGCATAGCACGCGGCGCCCAGCCAGGCTACAGGCGCGAAGCGAGATCGGGTGCGGGGGTGGAACCCAAACAGCCGGCGGCATTGGTCCCCATGGTGAGGGTGGAGGCGCGGAGCATGCCGGGAGCCCGTGCGTCGCCAGTGAGGGCAGAGAAGCTGCGAGTGCGGCGCCGCAGGTAGGTGATTGCAGCACATGGCTGACTGCTGGGGATGGAGGCTCCTGCACCGGCTAGAAGGGAAGGGGGCATTGCCCACACTGGCGGACCTATACCTGACCCCCGTGCCAGGGAACACCCTAACCTCATGAACTCTATCTGCTAGGGGACAGGAAACGGCTGCACACCATTGACAGCCGCACCTCCTCCCATAGTAGATATGCTTTATTGTAGTGTGCAGCTAGTTCCCATCCCGATCATAAAGAGATCTATGACTGATCTTGGACTCCCTAATGCTTTTTAACTGTAGGGGCATCCAAACGCAGGATCCACTGGTGGCGATTTTTTAACACAGTCCTACTTAAACTTCAGGGTGTGACTACTAGCCCATGGCAACCATTCATCAGCCTGCTTCTCAACAACCGCAGCCTGTAAGCCCTGCTGGCAAAGAAGCCCCTTAGAGGGCCCCATAGAGAATGGCTGTTGTATCTGATTCCCAAGTCAAGTCAGCCAGGGCTTACTCTTTCCTCATTGCTTTGTATGGCAATCACATGATCATTAGTAACCAATCGGGTAGGATAACTTATCAATCCTAAATGGTTGCCAGCCATCATGTGATTGGCAGTCATAAAGAAAGGAGGAAATGAGCAAGTGATAAGCCCTGGCTGACTAGACTTCAAAGTGGAACCAAACCCAGCAGTGAAATGCCTGGAATCTAAGGTGTGAAAGCTCTTGGCTTTACCTTGGAGCATCCCGAATTGGCATGCCCTGCTGTGTGAAACCCTCCAGTTCACCTATAAGCACTCACCTCTCAAGGCTCCAACTGCACATGGGCGGGCTCTCGTCCAATAAGAGCCGTCCACTATGACTACATCATTCAGCAGGCAACTCTCTTTGTTTACATTGGATTTGTGCCAGGGAGAGTCCTGGTCCACAGGGCCACTAAACCAACCTCACACCATAAGCTAGCCCTAGATTAGAATGGCACCTGCGGTGTGCACGCACCCCGGATACCTTGGACACTCCACCAACTTTCCCTAATGAAAATTCTGTTGTGGCTCCTCATTGGGGAACCTGTGCGATTGAAGTCATATCACGGCCTGCGTTGCATTAACAGTGCTGGGCCATGGAGAGGAAATAAAATGGAGCAGGAGGTGGTTGCAGCTAATAAAATATATTTTTTATCCTTAAAGTGGACCAACACCCACTGCTGATCGGCCTGGGAATGTATAAGATTCCCGGGCCGATCGGGGGTGCCCCGCTGTGTGAAACCCCCCAGGACGCTGCAAATCCTACCTGATCCTCGTTCCAACGGCTCATGCGCGGGCCGCCGCCGCCTCTCGCGCATCCCTCTAGAAGGGCGCGCACCCGCCGATCGGGGGTGCCCCGCTGTGTGAAACCCCCCAGGACGCTGCAAATCCTACCTGATCCTCGTTCCAACGGCTCATGTGCGGGCCGCCGTCGCCTCTCGCGCATCCCTCTAGAAGGGCGCACACCCGCGCCAGCCGTTTGTGAATGGCCGGCGAGCTCCCTGTAAGAGGGATGCGTGGGCGGCAGCAGCAGCACTCACCTTGTCCGTCGACGGACCTCGCTTGTCCGTCAGCAGTGATTGGTGGAGCGAGTCACGTGGGAGCGGGGTCAGGTGAGTTTTTGGGGCTTTCTGGGCGGTTTCCGATCGGGGTGTCCCGCGGAAGTGGACCAACACCCAGGATAGTGAAAATCCTGGGTGTTGGTCCACTTTAAAGGAGTCATGATAGTCACAATAGAAACTCGGGGTAGGAAAATGGCAGAACTGCTAACTGGTCTCTTGTTCATTGCCAGATCTCTTTGGCTGGATCTTGCCATCCATCATGTCTTCTCCCAATAAAGCTCTGGAGCTGCAGTTACAAATGAAGCAAAATGCTGAAGAGCTGCAGGATTTCATGCGAGATCTGGAAAGCTGGGAAAAAGATATTAAAGAGAAAGATTCCTCATTAAGAACAGAGACTGACGCTAGCCAAGAGGTAAGTTTATAAGTACCTGCCAAATCTGACCCTTTAAAAGAGTAGAATGTATATATTAGGCCTGTTTTTACATTTGCATATATGTCCTGAATTTTCTTTGGAAAAATACAGCCTGTTGATTCCACTTGCAGGCTCCAGCTGCCATCCTGAATCTTCATGGTGACAAATTCTCTTTGACCAAAACCCACATTTTTAACGATCCCCTTGTTTTTACCCTATGAAAAGTATATTTTGGCAATTTTCACTGCTCCTGCTTCACTTCACATCCATTTCTAGTTCTACACCCCAAGTAGGGACTATCGGCAGGAGCTTTGGCCAAATTTATTTCACAGGTTCAGTGGTTTTTGGTCCACTTTAAATGGACAACTCCAAACCTTTAAAGTGCTCAAAACCCACCTTTCTACCTATTATCTCCTGAATTGCCCCCCCCCCCCCCATGATGAGTATGTTTTAGCATTTTACATTGCTCCTGCTGTGTTACCCATTGTGGAGATTGACCTCCGCTTTCTGGTTTGTACTGCAGACTTTCCCAAAGAACAGAAAATTCAGCATGAGTAGTGGTTGCTAACAGCATAGATAGGGAAAGGGATCTGCGGGTTCTTAGCAAGCAAAGATATGGGCTCCAATGGCTAGATGTGGGCTAACAGAGGTGATTAACAAATGGGATATACAGGACAACACAGTAATACAATGCTGACAATAGTGGTCTGCTAGTGAGAGAGACATGGCATCTGCCGTTGCTAAACTCACAAACACAAGGATTCGTTTCCTGTCTGTCAGTATGTGGCGTTGATTCAGTAATCTTTCCCTAATGTGGACCAAAACCCAAGTATTTCCCTACCTGGTTCTTGGTGCCCTTGACTGATGCATCCCGTGTAGGGTGCCTCTGTATGTGAAACCCTCAGCCCCGGTATTGTTATATCTCCAGGGCATCTGGATACGGCATGCTCTGTTCTGTGAAACACCTTTGGTCACCCATTTTACTTAAAGTGGACCAACACCCAGGATTTTGACTATCCTGGGTTTTGGTCCACTTCGGCGGGGCACCCCGATCGGGGGCTGTGTGAAACCCCCCAGAAACCCCAAAAAACTCACCTCTCAACGCTCCCACGTGAACGCCGCAGCCAATCCCCGCCTACGTCCAGGCGGGGATCAGGAATGTCCAAGCCGCTTCCGCCGCCTCCCGCGCGTCACTCTCGGCGCGCGCGCGCCCCCGCCGGCTTCACAGAGGGCCGGCGCGGGCGCGCGCACGTCTGGAGGGGCGCGCGGGAGGCGGCGGCGGCGGAAGCTGCGGCGGATCAGGTAAGATGTTTTTGGGGTTTCACCCCGCGGGACATCCCGATCTCGGATGTCCCGCGGGGTGGGAGGTGATCGACCCGGGAATCTTATAGATTTCCGGGCCGATCACCCCTGGGTGTTGGTCCACTGCTTGCTTTCTTCCAATTAGAATCAGATTAACATCAGCCAATTAAAATAGATTGCGTAGCTGGGCAGTCTATTCTGAATGTTGAGTGCTCCCCTCCAGCTGATGCGCACCAGCGCCGGGAATGCCACCACGCAGGGGCCATGGAATCGCTGGATTGGTAATTATACTGGGTGATCGGAATGAGTGTTACATGCTTACCTCATTGCCATGGAGACAGGATATGTAAAATTAATCATGATTCAAAGAACTTTACTGGAGTTTATAAATGTTTTTTTTTTAAACTGGGCCTACGCCTAACCAACCCGGCCCCAGCTGCATTGTCCGACGTAAAAAAAAAAAAAAACGTACCTGTCCCAGCAATCCAGCACTTTCACCATCACCACAGGAGGCAGCTGTACATCTGTGCATGTGTCAGCCCCAGCAAGTGAATTTATGGCCAGAAACATGCACAAAGAGACCGGGGTCCAGGGAAGGAGTTTTACTATTAAGTATGTCACACACCCCACTTCAGTCATTGATTATTACACTTGGGTAATACCTACCGCTAGGTGGCAGTGTTGCAGAGAATCTCCAAAAAAGCAACAGGCCCCTCCCGGTCTATACATACCTGGTACCTCCCAATAATCTCCCAGTGTTATTCTCTGCAAGGTGGCGACAAGACAGAAGAAAGAAGTCTACTGCTGGCAGGTAGCCGGGGTGACCTCCCCCCCATGGTCTATTTCTGCCCGGCCCTGTTTTGTTATCCTCCCTGTTAACTGGCAGCCTCCCAGCTTTGGCTGTAGGTCGGGCAAAGGTAGCCGGCACCTTAGGTGCCTAGGAGATTAGCTCCTCCGCTCGACATATTGTGGGGCATAGCGGGATTCCCGGAGTGGTGATCCGGAAGTGGGATGCCCCCATCTACCTAGCAGTTAGATAGCCCTTTTTTACATGAGGTGATCTGGGCATGGGACTGTGTTCTACTCTCTGACGCCGGGCGTCATGGGTGACTGTGTGTGCTTGCGGCGTTCTGGCTGGTATGAGTGGGGCTCCTGCGTTTGCTGTTTATGGCGTCTGTTTGTTCCCAGCGGGCGTTTGGTGTGTGTGTGTTAGACGATCCGGCCGCTGCGGGTGTGTTTTATTACTATTGGCATGATGGCGCCACTTGGCGCGGGATTCCTCTCAGGAGCCGAGGGGCGGGGTCACGCGGCGCGCTTCCAGGGCACGCCCTCCTCCTTCCTCTCCTGTGCGGCGCGGTTTCTGGCCGCCATCTCGCTGCGGTTTGTCACGCTGATTTTGTGCTCTCCTCCAGGTAGGCTTGTGTGGCTTAGCTGCCCTGGCATGACGGGGATAGGCCAACGGAGTTTTCTATGGACATATGCTTCTTTTCTCCTCCGTTTTACATCTCCCCTTTCCTTCCTCCCCCTCGTTCCCTGCCATTTTTTTGAGGTGATGGCGGGACCCATTAACCATCTTCTTAGATTTTGGTTAAAGGGGGGGGGGGGGGAGAGACTTTTTCAGTGGGATATTGTATGATTATTGTATTTATTTGTGTGTTGTTGTGCCCGAACTGATTGTTGTCCCTGTTTTTTTGTGTTTTTCAGATCCTGGGACCCCATCTTGCAGGGCTCCCCCCGGTCTTATATACCTGGCTAGTTTGGGAAAATTGGGATATTGTCCTTTTATATCCTATGGTCAGGGTGGTATAGAATTATAGCTAGATAGAATTAAAGGGGCATCCCGGGTCGCTTACTGCGTAAATCCCTGGGTTCTGTGAATACCATAATTTTCACCATATGGAGGCTGCCAAAGATACCGGAAACGGTCCTTTGGGACAATCCAGGCTGTGTGGGGGTTGTGCGACTCCGCTCCCGGGGGATGATGTCATTATATGCATTCCATGTGCGCAGCGGAACATTGAGCGCCAGTCCGGCACCCCGGTGCCTGGTACTTCGTCGGCCGCGCCATCTCCCTCTCCTCCTCGCCTGTTCTGGACCCCGTGTGACGTTGTCACGGGTGGGGATTCGCAATCTGAGGTGTGTGCCCGATTGGCCAACCACGAGAAGATGTTTTCCGCTATGTCCGCTCAGAAGGCTTCGGCTAAGCGTAAACACCTATCTCCGCCTCCGCCGGACTCCGACGGGGAGGTCGTTGAGGATCTGGATTGGTCAGATCGTCCCCTTGAAGAGGGGGAGCTGGTGGATGATTTGGATGATTCAGTGGGCCAGCAGGTACTGGGTGCTGAAGGGGACCAGGCTGAGGGGCCCGCTCCTGATACGTCTAGCATTTTGGCCCAAATGTTTGAGGTCTTGGATTTGGACCTTCCCGAGGCTGCTCCTCAGCCTAAGGGCCAGCTTTTTGGGGGGTCCAAGCAGCGCTTGGAGTTTCCCAGCCAACAGCATTTTGAGTACGTTGTCTTTAAGCAATGGGAGCAGCCTACACGGCTCGTCGGGGTACCGCTTAGTTGGGATAGGAAATATCCTTTTCCGGCGGACTTGATGAAGCTTTGGTCTGTCCCTCCCGAGGTGGATGCTCCGGTCTTGGGACTGTCTAATACGGCGGTTGTTCATTCTCCTGACACTACTTCTCTCAAGGATGGCGAGGATCGCCGGATTGATCAGCTGGCCCGCCATGGTTTTGTCTGTGCGGGTTCGATTTTGAGGCCGGTCTGTGCTTCGGCTCTTTTGACCTTGGCGGTTAGGTCTATTGTCAGGGATTTGTGTGTGGATCTTGATCCCGCTGGTGAGGAGTTTCTTGCGCTTAAGCATTGTGACTCCTTCTTGTCGTTTATCCTGACCGCTCAGGATGATGCCATGTTGATGTGTGGCAGGGCGTCTGCTCTGTTGGTGGCTATTCGCCGTTCTGTGTGGTTGAGGCAGTGGACGGCTGACTTTAATTCTAAAAGGTCGCTCACGGCTCTTCCCTTTTTGGGTTTGCGGCTTTTCGGTGAAAAGCTAGATTCTGTTGCCAAGGGAGGTAAGTTACCTCTGCGCAAAAAATTTCGCCGGTCCTTTCGGGGGGCGGCCCCCTTCAATCCGTCCTTTCGGGGAGCCAGAACCAGCAGGGGTGCGGGCTTCTCGGCCTCCAGGGGCGCAGGTTGGAATAGGGGTAGAGGCCGTGGCCATCCCGTGCACGCCTGGGGCGCCAAGCCCAAGTCAGCTGCTACGCCTGCTCAGCAATGAGGGGGCGCCCTCACCCGTACGGGTGGGGGGACGGTTGCGACTCTTCTCCCGGGTTTGGGACCAGGAGGTCTCGGACAGGTGGATCCGGGAGGTGGTGTCGGCCGGTTACAAGCTGGAGTTCGAGTCCCGCCCTCCTCCAAGGTTTTTCAGGTCTCGGGGACCTTCAGATCCGTTGGCCGCACAGGGGCTCCTGGCGGCGGTAAGGAATCTTCTGGATTTGGCAGTCATTTGTCCGGTTCCTCATTCGGAGGTGGGAAGCGGGTATTATTCCAATCTCTTCACTGTACCCAAAAAGGATGGGTTGTTCCGTCCCATTCTGGATTTGAAGTTTCTCAACCGGTTTATTCCTCCCCGGAAGTTCCGCATGGAAACCCTGCGGTCTGCGATCGGTTCGCTTCGGCAGGGGGACCTTATGACGTCCATAGACATCAAGGATGCTTACCTTCACATTCCGATCTTTCCGGCTCATCAGAGGTTCCTTCGCTTTGTGGTGGAGGATCGGCATTTTCAGTTTGTAGCTCTTCCATTCAGCCTCACATCTGCTCCGAGAGTGTTCACCAAGGTGTTGGCGGGCGTGATGGCCCTGCTCAGAGCTCAGGGGATTCGCTTTGTGCCTTACCTGGACGATCTTCTCATCATGGCGCCTTCCTTCAGTCAGGCGGAAGGGGACACCAGCACGGTGGTGTCTATGCTGGAAAGGTTCGGTTGGGTGATCAACTACCCCAAGTCCTCTCTGGTTCCGGCCAGGGTGGTGACCTTTCTGGGGATGTCGTTGGACTCTTGCCAGCACAGAGTGTTTCTCCCTCAGGCCAAGGTTCTTTTGATTCAGGAATTGGCTCAGCTTCTTCTTTCCAATCCTCGCCCGTCCATTCGGCTAGGGATGAGACTGGTGGGGTTGATGGCCTCGTTCGAGGCGGTTCCCTTCGTGCAATTTCATACGAGGACGCTTCAGCTTCATCTGTTGGCGTCTTGGGATCGGCGACCGCGGTCGTTGGATCGGTCCTTCCGGTTGTCCCCTCGGGTTCGGCAGTCCCTTCTGTGGTGGTTGGTCTCGGACAATCTTCTGAAGGGCAGGTCGTTTCTGACCCCGCTTTGGGAGACTGTCACCACGGATGCCAGTTTGTCAGGATGGGGAGGTTTCTGGAAGGATCTTCAGTTTCACGGGCAGTGGGACCCTCAGGAAGCCCATTTGCCCATCAATGTTCTGGAGTTGCGAGCCATCAGGTTAGTTCTGTCTCGCTTGACGCATCATTTACAGGGCCTGCCGGTTCAGGTTCGATCGGACAATCAGACGGCGGTTGCTTACATCAATCACCAAGGAGGGACTCGCAGTCTGGGTGCCCACAGAGAGGTGTCTCTGATTCTAGTTTGGGCAGAGGCTCATGTCCCTTGCATCTCGGCAGTTTACATTCCAGGAGTGGAAAACACAGAGGCGGACTTTCTGAGCCGGTGTTCGTCCCACCGGGGGGAATGGTCTCTCCATCCCCAGGTGTTTCGGTCGCTTTGTCTCCGATGGGGGACGCCGGAGGTGGATCTGTTTGCCTCTCGTCACAATCACAAGCTTCCGACATTCGTGTCACTGTCCCAGGATCCTCTGGCTCTGGCGGTGGATGCCATGGCCCTGAGCTGGAGGGACCTGGGGTTTCTTTATCTGTTTCCTCTGATTCCCATGCTAGGCAGGGTGCTGCGAAAGTTGGTTCTGGAAGGAGTTCCCGCCATTCTCGTGGCTCCAAGGTGGCCAAGGCGGGTGTGGTTCGCAGACATCGTTCGTCTGGCAGTGGATCAGTTCGATCTGCCTCTTCGGCCGGATCTTCTTACTCAGGGCCAACTGTGTTACCCCAGTTTACAAACGCTGGCTTTGACGGCTTGGCTGCTGAGACCTCCATCTTCAAGGAGGAGGGTCTTTCGGATTCGGTCATTCGGACTCTTATTAGTGCCAGGAAGAGATCTTCTTCTTCCATCTATTATAGGTCTTGGAGATCTTATATTGATTGGTGTGAGGCTAGGTCTTTGCCTTGCCAGGTCTTTTCTATTTCTAGGATTTTGGAATTTCTTCAATCAGGGCTGGACTCCGGTCTTCAGCTGAGTACTTTGAAGGGGCAGGTTTCTGCTTTGTCTATCTTTTTTCAGAGGTCTTTTGCTAGCCATTCTTTGGTCAAGACTTTTTTCCAGGGGGTTTCGCATCTGCGGCCTCCTAGGAAGCCGTTGCTCCCTGTTTGGGATTTGAATTTGGTTCTCTCTGCTCTTCAGGCTCCTCCTTTTGAGCCTTTGCGGGATATTGCTCTGTCCACTCTGACTCAGAAGGTTGCCTTTCTGGTGGCCATCACTTCGGTTCGGTGTGTTTCGGAGTTGGCAGCTTTGTCTATTCAGGCTCCTTATTTTGAGGAACATCAGGACAAAGTGGTTTTTCGCTTCAAGTCAGACTTTCTCCCTAAAGTGGTCTCTGCTTTTCATCTTAACCAGGACATTGTTCTTCCTTCTTTGTGTCCTAAGCCTAAGAATGTCAAGGAGAGTGCGTTGCACTGCTTGGATGTTGTACGTTGTGTCAGGTACTATCTACGTACTACGTCTTCTTTTCGTAAGACTGATGTCTTTTTCGTTGTGCCCTGTGGGCCTAGGAAGGGTTTGGCTCCGGCTAAGTCTTCCATTAGCAAATGGATTCGTCAGGTGATTGTTGGAGCCTATTCGGCCAAGGGGAAGGATCCCCCCTTTTCGTGTTACTGCTCATTCTACTCGCGCGGTTGGAGCGTCCTGGGCCTTTCAGCACCAGGCTTCTGTTGAACAAGTTTGTAAGGCTGCGACTTGGTCTTCGGTTCATACTTTTTCTAAGTTTTATAAGGTTGATGTGCGGGCCTCAGCGGATGCTGTTTTTGGCCGCAAGGTTCTGCAGGCTGCAGTGGTTTGAGTTTTCTGCATTATTGCCTGGTTGGATACCCGCCCTTTTTTCTGGACACTGCTGTTGGATGTCCCAAGTGTAATAATCAATGACTGAAGTGGGGTGTGTGACATACTTAGAATAATACCATTTTGTAAAATGGGTATTATAAGTATGTCACACACCCCACTTCACCCGCCCTTTTTGGTATCCTGGCTCTTTATATGGTGAAGTTTTGTTCTTTACGTTTGAGGGTTACATTTGTTTGTTCCTGGTACCTTGTCTTACTGCTGTTTTAATACTGGGAGATTGTTGGGAGGTACCAGGTATGTATAGACCGGGAGGGGCCTGTTGCTTTTTTGGAGATTCTCTGCAACACTGGCACCTAGCGGTAGGCATTACCCAAGTGTAATAATCAATGACTGAAGTGGGGTGTGTGACATACTTATAATACCCATTTTACAGGTGAGAATTCACAAAATGGTATTTTTCCCTATACTTCCACGACAGCACGTGAAAGATGGTCCCTCTTCCCCTAGAAAGGAGTGAGCACCACCTGCCGAATTCCATCAGTTCAGGGAACGGCTCTCATTGGACAAGAGCCTGTGCATATGCCGTTGGACTGGGAAAAGTTGAGTGTGTACAGGCATACTCAGGGGTTTCACACTGCAGGGCATCCCAATTCGGGGGTTTTGTTCCTCTTTAAAAGTAGAACTCCAGTCATATGATTGTGGTGTATTTTTGGCTATGTACACATTTTCCTTTCTATGTACAATTGTGTTCTTTTTCTTTTCTAAAGACATTGCCACCTATTAGAAATAAAGACTACAGAAAAAAGAAAAAGAGCAGAAGTAAAGCTCCTAATGAAAAGAATCCTGAAGATGAAAGCAAAAAGCCAAAACGCAAATTATTAGATTATGAGTACTGGGACAAGCTGGATGTGGTGAGTGTTAGTAACTTGTAATGGTGTGTGACTAAATATGTCTCCTCACAGGACTGGAGCTGGGGGCTATGGCAGGACAAGGCAATTTGCTATGGCGTTTTGTCTACATTGTACTTTCCATGTCTTATGTACCACAGTCGACAAAACTAGATACAAAAAGTGTTTGTGAATGCCTGGGGCAAGCACGCTCCCTGTCAGAGGGAAGTGGGGGATGCGTCCGCAAGCACGCTGATTGGACAAGCGGCTGAACATGCCGAATGGGGTGCCCCGGTGGAAAGGACCAAAACCCAGCCCTGCTGGGAGCGCTCATGGAGAAAGGCGAAGAATGGGCTGCTTACCGCACTATCCTGCGCCGGGCATATGCTCCTTGTGCTATGGGTCGCCCGTTGCTAGCTTCACTGGCTTGGTACACCAAGCCTCATTTTCTGAGAGCCCATCGCGCTCCACTGGACTGCAGGGCACTGGTAAGGGGGCGGGAAGGGAGAAAGAAAGGGGGGAGCACCAGGTAATGGGGGGGGGGTTTGCAGAACTGGAAAGAGGCGGGGGTTAGAAGGCAGGAGAGAGGCAAAAGAGGGGCAGCAGTGCACAGAAAAGTAGGAGAGATGGGGAAACTAAGGGGGAGTAAAGAAGAAGGGGTAGGGGGAGAGGGCTGACCAAAACAAAACAAATCAACCCAAATCAATACAAGGAGAAAAGAAGAAAAAAAACACATTAATACTCATGTTGACAGGGAGGCAAGGGGAGGTCCAGCACCCGGCTCCGAGGGAGTACCAGGGGGTTTATAATTTTAAATGATGTTATGTTTCACAGGATCTGGTGTAGCTGGGCAACATTAAGCTGCTGTTTACTGACTTCCAAGGGCCAGCCGTGGCCTGTCTGGGCTCCTTGAGGAACTGAGCTGATTGTTCTTTTACAAATTGCTTTAAACTGGACCAACACTAATTTTACCAAAAATAGGTGTTGGTATGTTCAAGGGGGGGCTTCCCAAATGCCTCGATCAACCCCCTGCAGACCCCATAAACCTTACCTGCGATCTTGCCCTCTCAGTGATATGCAGCCACATGTCCCATTCTTGGCCGGCAAATTAGAAGCCTGAAAGGGGATACCTGACCACCACCAGCCAACCATGCAGCCGAGGGAGCGAGGTCACAGGTAAGATTTATGGGGTTTGCAGCGGGTTAATCGAGGGGGATACCTGGCATTCGGGATGCCTCCCAGAGTGGACCAACACTCATTTTTGGTCTGGTTTAATGCAGCACAGTGAGCCCTTCACCTTAGCTCATGGCAGTGCAATGCCTAGATGTAAATAGTTTTTCATTTACAACATAATGGTTTAAATTACTGTTCTAATGCTGCATTTTTATATTAAATAAATAAAGTAATCTTCATTTTTGTTTAGGACAAAGCATTGCAAGAGATTGATAAGGAGGAGAACACAAACGAGTCAGTGTCTGCAGAGTCTGATTCCGCAGATGAGGATGGGATAAGCATTAACCAAGCAAAAGCTCTTGCAGAAAAAGAAAAGGTAAGGGTTAGCTTTTAAATAAACAAGTCCAGAGAACACGCGCCACACACTTATGAAAACACCTTCTAGCTTTGGGCAATGTGTGTATGTGTGTGTACAGTATAATGCACTGTATAATGAGGCCATGTTGTAATTCTATATTAGCCCCAATTTCTTATTAGGGAACTATTGAGTCCTGCAATATTTTTCCCCTATCTATAGGGTACAAGTTATCCGTTTGCTCACAACTGCTCACTTTAAAATATATGTAGATGAGGGAACTCCCTGCCACAGCTTGGGACATGCCTGTCCCAGAGCCACTGTAATTGAGTATGCGTCTTCCAGAGAATCTTCCCTTTGGAGATGCCACCTCCACACGCTTCCTTGGTCCATCTCCTCCCTGTCTCTTGTCAGTGATACTCGCAAAGGGATCCAGCACCTCCAGTGGACTTCCATTCAAGAAAATAAAGTTTAGTGTATTGCTCCCCTTAAGCCCCCCTTTTGATAATCAGTGGTGTATGCTGTTTTAGAGGGCTTAACCCCATGCAGATGTTGTGGAATAGCTGCGCTCCTAGAATTACATGCAAGCGTCCATCTTGGATCACAGCTTCTTAAACATAAGAACACAAGTACGGGGATGGGGGAGATCCTTTGTTGGCACATAGACACACTGCAGTTAAGCTGGGAGCTTCCCAGCAACCAGTCAGAGAGAGACTTTATCTCCACACAGAATGTCTGGAGATAAAATCTTTCTCTAGCTGGCTGCAGTGTGTCTTTGTGATATTGTTTCTCCACACACAATGTAGGCTGTCCAAAGCTTGGAATTTTGCTATATGGAGCCCACAACAAACAGATTTTCCTCAGAAAAGGGAGCAGCATGTCTGTCATGTTACACGCACTCATACACTGATCACCAGCTGCTGGAGGGAATTACTTTGTAACTATGTATCAATGTAAGTCAGTGGCCTCTGTTGCCTCAGAGCATTGCAACAGTTATTTACCCCTTCCCGCCACAATAAGATTTGGGATTATGTTAGTCCCAGAAAACCCCCAAGCACGACTCTATTGTAAAACTACACCCTTCAAAGTATGCAAAACCACTTTTGGGGAATTTATTAACCCCTTAGTTGCTTCACAGAAATAAACACACTGGGGGGAGCTCCATTTGAACATAAAGTAACAGAGCTATAGTAGAGAGTATAGTACAGCTGATAGCTCTTTACTTCTGGCTATAAATAAAGCATTATTTCAAAGATATTTAGGGTGTTTTTGACTGTAGGACTGGGTTATTCAGAAGCAGGCCTGTCAGAATTGTGGCAAGATGGCTGCCCCCATGCAGTTTTGGAGCATACAATCTGCCTGCTATTCCATGGAGTTAAGCCCTCTCAAATAGTTTACGTCACCAATTGCAGGAGGCAGAGTTTAGGGGAGCAATTTACTAAACTTTGATTTCGTTTTTTTCATCACTGTCTTTCTTCGCAACAACTCTTAAGTCTTTAAAAAAAAGAATAAATGAAAATGAAAAGCAATCATTTTCAAAATAGGTTTTGATTATAAACAATATTTTTTTTGTTTTAGGGAAATAATTTTTTTAGAGCAGGAAAATATGATGAAGCTATTCAGTCCTATACAAAAGGCATGAATGCTGACCCATACAATGCAGTATTACCTACCAATCGAGCATCTGCTTTCTTCAGACTTAAGAAGTAAGTGATGTGCTTTTTATATACTATCTATTCAGAGTGTTTTTTTATAGTTTATACATTATTTTCAGCTGTTGTTTCTGTTTCCACTCTAGATATGCTGTTGCTGAATCGGACTGCAATCTTGCAATCGCACTAGACCGCGACTACTCGAAGGCTTATGCTCGCAGGGGAGCAGCTCGTCTGGCACTAAAGAATTTACTTGGAGCTAAAGAAGGTTGTCATTGAAGTTTCTCTCTCGGCCTGATTACAATATTTAATACTCTTTATGTTACCAATAGACAAAAACTTTTCTTTTTTTTCCTCCCCTGATTTATTTAAAATGTAAAATGAATGTCCAGTGCAACCCTCCTCTTGCACTGAGGCAGGACGGGGTTACAACAAAAAACCTTCTTACCTCTCCCCAAATTCAGCACAGTCACCGACTGCCGCACAGTGCAAATGGCAGCTTCCGCTGCACTGTACGTTTCCCACTTAAGTAAACGGGTGGACAGGGATGCGCAGGGGAAGCCGCCCTGTGCATCAGATTCAAGATGGCTGGGCCAAGCGCTGGAATCGCCAGGGATTATAGCTGGAACTTTGGTTAGGTAAGGACTTTTTTTTTTTTTTTTTTTTGTAAACCCCCTCTCTGGTCTCAGAGCACAGGGAGGGTGCCAGGACGGTGGGGTTACACTTAGACACCCTCTTTAGTTTCTGCATGGTTTAAAGCAGTGCTGAAGTCTTCTCGGACATTAGGACCACATAAGGGCCTCCCTGCAGGGAATCCTAATTTGTGGTAACTAAATAGGGATGCCCTCAAGGGAGGTTGCTAAAGGGAACCAAAGTCCCCCCACATTAGGTTTTCTTTGAAGATTTGAGATGCCCCACAGTCAGATTTGCAACGTAAGCTAAATCCTGAGACGCACACTCACCTAGCCATTATCCATTAACACATTTGTTACTGGAAGTGACTGCTAAGCATGTTCTTTACGCCCAGCAGACCTGCACATGGGTGTGACCAGGAAATGTCTGTGGACATGGCATGAAGACCAGGTTACTGTAAGATTCCCGGGTTTGGCTGATGCCTGACTGGTGGCTGGCATTATTTATCACCATGTCTGCAGTTCCGTCAGCCACCAGCGGGTGTCAGCAGAGCCCTGGCTGCTCTCTCTCCCCATCTTCTGCTGCACCTGGTGTGAGGGCTATTTAAGTGGATCTGCCCCCCACCTGGTGCAGCAGGATTTTGTGCTTTGTTTGGAATCTGTTTGTGGCTGTTCATGCTGGTGCTCTGAACCTGATTCTGTACCTGTACCTCAGTAGCCTGAGCCTGTAGCCTCTCCCTGGGACTGCTTAGCCATTAGACTCTACTGAAGTACAGGTACAGACTCAGGTTCAGAGCGTCAGCATGAACAGCCACAAACAGATTCCAAACAAAGCACACAAATCAAAACAAAATCCTGCTGCACCAGGTGGAGGGAACAAATCCTGCTGCACCAGGTGGGGGGCGGATCCACTTAAATAGCCCTCACACCAGGTGCAACAGAAAATGGAGAGAGAGAGCAGCCAGGGCTCTGCTGACACCCGCTGGTGGCTGACGGAGCTGCAGCTGGTGATAAATAATGCCAGCCACCAGTTGGGCATCAGCTGAAGCCGGGAATCTTACATTTGCGCTCTTGCCACTCTTAGCAAGAAGAAAGAGCTGTATGAAATGTGAGCTTATGATTGGCTATTGGCCCACGTATGTGCTGTGGGATCATCAGAAAGATGAGCCTACAGGCTATCTGGAGGATTTCACACAGACAGGCCAAACAAAACTGGGGATACTAACAATTCCAGGTTTTGTCCCTCTTTAAAAAGCAGAAACCACTGGCCTAAAGTCCATAAAGGGTCAGTGATCTGCTTTGTGGGGCATGACGACTTGGGCCATGATGTGTGAAAGTCCTGGGATGGGCTGTATGCTTGCCTCGCCAGATTCATGACACATGTGCAGTCTGTGCTCACATACCACTATACCTCTATGTGAGATGTGCACCCGCACCAGACAATTCTGAATGGCTGGCAGCTATATGTGAAGGACCAGGACTGTAGCCAGTGGCGCACACTATTAAGTATTGCTTGGGGTTCTTTGTAATTCTTTATACCTTTTTACATATGTCACTGGTGTGTTGTTTGTAATATCATTAGTGAACCGTTTTAGGGGTTAGCTGGGCTTGATGGCAGAGCCAGAGGAGGTGGGCTTGGTTCCATTCTGGAACCTGAAAGTCGATTGGTGGACCACATTGGCAGATGATTTCTTCATTCGGGGCACCGTCTAGAGAAGAATGACAGCCCTGGAGGAACGTTTGGGGAGATAAGCTGCTGTTTATTTGTTTAATACATTAACAATCACTTTAATATATTTAAGTTTTTAATTGCTTACTTATTATTCTTTCCTTCACTTGGCTGCAAATCTGTTCAGGACTCCAGGATATGGCCGCCACCATCTTGCCTCACAAGCTACTCCTTGTTCCTTCCCAGCACCAACTGCTGAGGAAAGAGGGACGAGTGCAGGGGGCGGGTTATAGCTGTGCTTTGCACAGACAGAGCAGCACAGGGATCAGGAAAAGGACAGCAATCCCAGAATGCTGAGTGGCACAGTCAGAAGACACTTCCTGTCTGCAGGCAGCTTGAGAATCCATGAGCCGCCATCCTGGATGTTTAAAGGCTCAGAAAATGCACTAGGTGCCTGTAGGATGGTTTTTAATGTGGGCAATCCGTATGTACAGGGTGAGGGGGACATACAAGATAGGTTGTTATTCAGGGTGAATGTCCCATTTAATTTGTCTCGCTGTACTGTACTAAACATATGTATTTTATTTGATTTTATTGCTTGTTTCCTAGTAGAGATATAGATGTTTAATTTTACATTTTACAAATGTAAAATACAAGTTACATTTCATTATATTTTTGTATAGATTATGAAAAAGTCTTGGCACTTGATCCAAACAACTTTGATGCCACAAATGAGCTGAAGAAAATTAACAAGGTAAGCTCGATGATGGCTCTTTTGCTGACACATATGCATACTATAACTAGTCATTCTAAAGGAAGATACACATTGAGGTCTGACTAGAATGGAGGAGACTTCAACCCATTGTTGTGTTTTATCTGTTACTCTGTCTGTTAAATATGTGTAACCTCATTTTATCGCAACTTTTCAAGAGCAGGACATAGATGGCAATAAACCACGATAGTGTCAGGGCTGTATGAATGGTTTGTGCCCCATTAAAATGGGCCTTCACCATCCAAATTTGTATAAAAGTCTTTTCTTTTTCAAGGACTTTTTTATTGTAGGGTCATTTTGCAGTGCAGATTTACAGAAGCTTAGAATTAGAAACTCCATAGACCTGTTAACCTTCTTATACACAGACTATCATTAAAACTATATTAAAGAGATTCTGCAGGCAAAGAAAATGTGCTGTACTCGCCTTTCATGCCCTGTACTCGCCTTTCATGCCCTGTACTCGCCTTTCATGCCCCGCAGGTAATTGCTGCTCTTCCGGCAGTCAGACACTTACCGGATTGTGTGATTCAGTACCGTGCTGCCTGTCTCCGCCCCATCATGTGTATTTTTTGGCACTCCTCCTCCTTCACTGCAATCGCGAGGATATTTCCTGTGATGAATGGCGCAGGATGGTCTGTCAAGAATTGCACATCCTGATGATTCAAAGTGAAAATTCCCCATTTATCTGTTTAGATGTTTAAAACTCCCCCCAAACAGGGTAAATATATTTAAGGCCCTTAAAGCAGACATAAACCCACTGTCTTGGTCTATGGGCATCCTAGGCCCTCTCCTGTTGCTGGGAGGGGCAGTTACAGTGCCCATAGATCAGAAGACTCCAAGGGGCCACCACCTAGACATAGTGGAGATGACTAGGGTTAGAGACGCGTCTGGATAATTGATCTGTGAAGTAATTAAAAATTCGGAAAGTCATGGATAACCCCTGGACCCCATGACTCGCCTACTGAGGGAGATCCGTTGCCTTGAGTCATGGGCATATATGACCAGTGTTTCAGCTGTTGATCTTACTTTACAAGAACTGAAGTGAATTAAATATTATCTATTAGGTTCTTAAAAAAATGTTCATTTTACTTAGTTATATTTTTATTAGGAGTTACAGGCATCCGGGAGAGCACCACAGGAAAATGAAGATGTGAAGGAAAATGTTACAGAGTTGTCTGAAGAAGAAAAAAAATCTATAGAGGCTCAGAAATTAAAACAACAAGCAGTTGTACAAAAAGACATGGTAATTTCTGTTTTGTTGCCCTTTTTTTTGCTTTACAGCACTGGCTCTAGATGTCAGGGTGATTAGCTTTGGAAGCATGATATTCCTTGGCTTTGACTATCTCACATTTGGGATAAAACTCCATTTTGGGGCAAGCCAAGCATCAGCTGCTGCAATTAGGTCAGAAATGTTGAATTTGGTTCCCTTGAGGTGTTTCTTCGTATTAGAAAACTGATTGTGGTCCATGGGTGCCACATGAGAAATTGTGACTGTAGTGAGAATAGTGAGGATTTGTGATTGTGTAATACACAATTGTGATAGTAGACCTTGAAAGAACATCCTGAAGCAGTATCCCAACTTTATCTAGAAGACAGATGCCTCCCCCATGGGTAATGACTTCTGCCCTCTGAACTTATTTGAACAGGGGAAACTACTGTGTTTCCTTTATTCTGACCGCACTTTGGACCCAGGATTATAAATTACAAATCCACATCTCATCCATTGTCACCAGTCGAGGCAGGAAAGCAGCACCATCCTACAAAAAACACTTGTGAAATTCCCCAGCAGGCTCACTTTGGATCTGTTGCTAAACATTTGGGAAGTACCTTGCTCTTGTCTAGATTACAAATTCTGAACCTAGCTATTTCTCTGAAAATGCTCAGAACCTCATTTATCTTTGGAGATTATTCCAGAATCAACTCTATGGTTTCTGAAATGGTCATCATTTTCAGTGTTGAATTGGTGGTTTTAAATTTGGTAACCTATTTTTGGTGCACTTTTCCTCGTATTGTATGCACCATGTCATTATGACATTTTTTCTTTAGCCGAGATCCCTTTCAGAACTGCATGATCTTCACTGCCCTACTCTCTCATGTGCACTGAAATCTAGCAGGGGGAGGGGGGGGGGCATTAAACGGAGCTGGGGAAAAGAGGAGGTTGAGTATTGTTAATAAGAGAAATTTTATTGTGTGAGTATAAATGTCACTGGTCCAAATATTTAGTGGCCCAGTTTTTCAGTTTTATTTCAACTTCTAACATAATTACCCTGGTATTGCAGGGTAATGCCTACTTTAAAGAAGGAAAATATGAGGTTGCCATTGAATGCTATACTCAAGGCCTTGCAGCAGACAGTACCAATGCTCTTTTACCAGCAAATCGAGCCATGGCGTATCTGAAGATTCAAAAGTAGGTATTTTCCGATTACCTAGTCAGTCAATCAAAGTGAGGGCGGCATTCACGGCAGTTGTCACCAAGATCTGCTGTGGTATTAGATGGTCCACTCTAGCAAGCAAGTCCTTTTTTTATTTTAAAACACCAAATTGAGCTCAGCGCCTAGGTGGGAAGTGGGGTGTTTTATTATTCTAAGTATGTCACACACCCCACTTCAATCATTAATTATTACACTAGGGTTATACCACCAGCAGGTGGCGACGTGCAGAGAAGTCATGAAAAACAAGCCCCTCCTGGTCCATACATACCTGGTACCTCTCACTCATTCCCCAGTTTTTCTTCTCTGCAAGATGGCGACAAGACAGAAGAAAGAAGTCTCCTGCTTGCAGGTAGCCGGGGTAACACCCCGTCCCCCCCCCCATGGTCTATTTCTGCCCGGTTCTTTTGTTTTTAATCCCCTGATTGTTTGGTAGCCTCCCAGCTTAGGCTGTAGACCGGGCAAGGGTAGATGGCACTCATGGTGCCCAGGAGATTAGCTCCTCCACTCGACCCCATATTATGGGGCATAGCGGTGATCCGGTTGGTGATCCGGACATGGGATGCCCCAGCCCTCATTTGCCCTTAGGACCACAACAAATAGTACAGTGGCTAGAAGAGTGAACTCTGAGTGATGACCAACAGTAGATCACTGGTTCAAGACCCTGTTCATGCCAGTCCTAACAGTTGTTAGTTTTATGTGTTTGGATGTGACTGCTTGTGGCGCTTGGCCTGTTTGTGTGTGTGTGGACGGGTGTCTGTGCTGTGTTGGGCCGTTTGGCATCCGTTTTACTTGTGGATCCTCTCGCTTTATTTTTATTTTTTAGGCCTAGCTGGCATATTGTCCGGGCGGTCGGGAGAGGGCTTTGCACTTTCCACTTGGGGCGGGCGCCATGCTGGGCGCCCGTCCTTTGAGGTGATTGGGGATGGGGGCGGAGCCGGATGTGAGCGCCGAGGACCTTCTCGGCGCTTGCAGCGTTCCCTTGTCAGCGGGGGGGGGGGGGGGGGGGGGACCGGGCGGCACATGTCGGTTTTTGCTTCTGCGGGCGCCATCTCTTGATGGTGCCCGCGGCTCGGCGACGGGGATGGGCGGGCCGCGTCTTGCGCGGCCCGCGCCGTTACTGGCCGGTTGGGAAGGGGGCGGGGCCGCTGCGCTCCCGCGTTTCTGTGGGCCCGCCCCTCGTCTCCCCTTCGCTCCTTGGCGGTGCTGCTCGGGTCTGGTCGGGGCCTCCATCTAGCTGCGGGGCTAAGGAGGCCTTCGTTATCTCTGCGGGGTCTTTGCTATGCAGGGCTTGAGGTCGGCTGTTGTTTAAGGTAGCCCTGCAGATTGATTATTATTATTATGCTTGGATTGCGCCCCCCCCCCCCCTGTGGGGGTGATGGCAGGGGTATTTAGCCAGTGTTCTGGCATGTGGGCTCTTTATTTATTGTACGGTATTTCCCCTGTGTGTGTTGTGCTGGAATGTTTGTTGTCTTTTTGTTTTACAGATCTTGGGATCCCATCCTTCAGGGCTCTCCCGGTCTTATATACCTGGCTAGTTTGGGCTTTTTAGGTTATCACATTCCTTATTTGGTCCCATGATCAGGACTTTTAAATTTATATCTGTATATTGAATTATAAAGGGGCATCCCGGGTCGCTTACGGCGTAAATCCCTGGGTTCAGTAAATAACCATAAATTCACCATAGGGAGGCTACCTCAGATATTGGGAATGGTCCTGCGGGGCAGTCCAAGATGTGCGGGGGATGTGGGACTCCGCTCCCAGGGGATGATGTCATTATTTGCATTCCATGTGCTCGGCGGAACATTAAGCGCCAGTCCGGCACCCTGGTGCCCGGTACTTCGTCATCCGCGCCATCCCCCTCTCCTCCTCGCCTGTTCAGGACCCCGTGTGACGTGGTCACTGGGGGTGATCCGCAATCGGACGTATGTGCCCGATTGGCCAGTCTTGAGAAGATGTTCTCCGCTGTGGTCGCTCAGAAGGCTTCGGCTAAACGGAAGCACCTGTCTCCGCCTACGCCGGACTCAGATGAGGAGGTTATTGAGGATCTGGATTGGCCAGATCGTCCTCTTGAAGAAGGTGAGCTGGTCAGCAGTTGCTGGGCGATGAAGGTGGCCCAACCGAGGGGTCCGTTCCTGATACGTCATCCATTCTGGCCCAGATGTTTGAAGTTTTGGATTTGGTTCCTCCTGAAGCTGCTCCTCGACCTAAGGGTCAGCTTTTTGGAGTGTCTAAGCCGCGCTTGGAGTTTCCCAGTCAACAGCATTTCGAGGATGTTATCCTTAAGGAATGGGAGCAGCCTACGCGTCTCGTTGGGGTGTCTCCTAGCTGGGATAGGATGTATCCCTTTCCGGCGGACATGGTGAAGTGTTGGTCTGTCCCTCCCGAGGTTGATGCCCCGGTTTTGGGACTATCTAATACGGCGGTTGTACATTCTCCTGACACAACTTCTCTTAAGGACGGCGAGGATCGCCGGATTGATCAGCTGGCCCGCCATGGTTTTGTCTGTGCGGGTTCGGTATTGAGGCCTGTTTGTGCTTCGGCACTTTTATCATTGGCGGTTAGGTCTATTGTCAGGGATTATGTGTGGATCTTGATCCTACTTGTGTTGAGTTTCTTGCCCTTAAGCGTTGTGAATCCTTCGTTTCATTTATTCTTGCCGCTCAGGATGATGCCATGTTAATGTGTGGCAGGGCTACGGCTCTGTTGGTAGCTATCCGCCGCTCAGTGTTTTCAGGAGAGGAGCTTGATTCTGTTGCCAAGGGAGGTAAGTTTCCTCAGCGCAAGAAATTTTGTCGTTCCTTTCGGGGAGCCAGAGCCGGCAGGGGTGCGGGCTTCTCGGCTTCCAGGGGTGCCAGCTGGAACAGGGGTAAAAGGCCGTCCTGTTCACGTCTGGGGCGCCAAGCCCAAGCCAGCTGCCAAGCCCGCTCAGCAATGAGGGGGCGCCCTCACCCTTACAGGTGGGGGGACGGCTACGACTCTTCTCCCGGGTATGGGACCAGGAGGTCTCGGACAGATGGATCCGGTAAGTGGTGTCGGCCGGTTTCAAGCTGGAGTTCGAGTTCCGCCCTCCTCCAAGGTTTTTTTTCAGGTATCGTGTCCCTTCAGATCCTTTGGTCGCGCAGGGCTCCTGGCGGCGGTAAGGAATCTTCTGGAATTGGCAGTCATCTGCCCGGTCCCTCCTTCGGAGGTGGGGCGCGGGTATTATTCCAATCTCTTCACTGTACCCAAAAAGGATGGGTCGTTCCGCCCCATCCTGGATTTGAAGTTTGCTCAACCGGTTTATTCGTCCCCGGAGGTTTCGCATGGAAACTCTGTGGTCTGCGATCAGTTCTCTTCGGCAGGGGGACTTTATGATGTCCACAGACATCAAGGATGCATACCTTCACATTCCGATTTTTCCGGCTCACCAGAGGTTGCTTGGCTTTGTGGTGGAGGATTGGAGTTTTCAGTTTGTAGCTCTTCCATTCGGCCTCACCTCGGCTCCGAGAGTGTTCACCAAGGTGTTGGCGGGCGTGATGGCTCTGCTCTGAGCTCAGGGAATTCGCATTGTGCCTTATTTGGACGATCTCCTCATCATGGCTCCGTCATTCAGTAAAAGCGGCAGTGGACACCAGCACGGTGGTGTCTATGCTGGAGAGGTTCGGCTGGGTGATCAGCTACCCCAAGTCCTCTCTGGTTCCGGCCAGGGTGGTGACCTTTCTGGGGAGGCCCTTGGACTCTTGCCAGCACAGAGTTTTCTACCTCAGGCCAAGGTTCTTTTGATTCAGGAATTGGTTCAGCTTGTGGTGGATGGTCTTTTTTCCAATCCTCGCCCGTCCATCCGGCTAGGGATGAGATTGGTGGGTTTGATGGTAGCTTCTTTCAAGGCCGTTCCATTCGCGCAGTTTCACACGCGGGTGCTTCAGCTTCATCTGTTGGCGTCTTGGGACCGGCGACCGCGGTCGTTGGATCGGTCCTTCCGGATGTCCCCCCGGGTTCGGCAGTCTCTTCTGTGGTGGATGGTCTCGGACAATCTTCTGACGGGCAGGTCATTTCTGACCCCGCTTTGGGAAACTGGCACCACGGACGCCAGTTTGTCAGGATGGGGAGGTTTCTGGAAGGATCTTTGGTTCCGGGGGCGGTGGGGTCCTCAGGAAGCCCATTTGCCCATCAATGTTCTGAAGTTGAGAGCCATCAGGTTGGTTCTGTCTCACTTGACGCAGCATTTACAGGGCCTGCCGGTTCAGGTTCGTTCGGACAATCGGACGGCGGTTGCTTACATCACTCACCAAGGAGGGACTCGCAGTCTGGGTGCCCTCAGGGAGGTGTCTCTGATCCTGGTTTGGGCAGAGCAAGGGACTTGCATCTCGGCAGTGTACATTCCAGGAGTGGAAAACACAGAGGCGGACTTTCTGAGCCGGTGTTCTTCCCGCCGAGGGGAATGGTCTCTCCACCCCCAGGTGTTTCGGTCGCTTTGTCTCCGGTGGGGGACGCCGGAGGTGGATCTGTTTGCCTCTCGTCACAATCACAAGCTTCCGACATTCGTGTCGCTTTCTCAGGATCCTCTGGCTCTGGCGGCGGATGCCATGGCTCTGAGCTGGGGGGACCTGGGGTTTCTTTTTCTGTTTCCTCCGATTCCCATGCTAGGCAGGGTGTTGCGAAAGTTGGTTCTGGAAGGGGTTCCCGCCATTCTCGTGGCTCCAAGGTGACCAAGGCGGGTGTGGTTCGCAGACATCGTTCGTCTGGCAGTGGATCAGTTCGATCTGCCTCTTCGGCCGGATCTTCTCACTCAGGGTCAACTATGTTACCCCAATTTACCAACGCTGGCTTTGACAGCTTGGCTGCTGAAACCTCCATCTTAAAGGAGGAAGGTCTTTCGGTCATTCAGACTCTTATTAGTGCCAGGAAGAGGTCCTCTTCTACCATCTATTATAGGGCTTGGAGATCTTATATTGATTGGTGTGAGGCTAGATCTTTGCCCTGTCAGGTCTTTTCTGTTTCTAGGATTTTGGAATTTCTTCAATCTGGGCTGGACTCTTGTCTTCAGCTGAGTACTTTGAAGGGGCAGGTTTCTGCCTTGTCTATTTTTTTTTCAAAAGGTCATTTGCACTCCATCCTTTGGTCAAGACTTTTTTTCCAGGGGGTTTCGCATCTGCGGCCCCCTAGGAAGCCTTTGCTCCCTGTTTGGGATTTGAATTTGGTTCTCTCTGCTCTTTCAGCTTCTCCTTGAGCCTTTGCAGGTTATTGTTCTTCCTACTCTGACTCAGAAGGTTGCCTTGTTGGTGGCCATCACTTCTTTTCTGCTTGTCTCGAAGTTGGCAGCCTTGTTGGTTCAGGCTCTTCACTTTGAGAGACATCAGGTCAAGGTGGTTTTCCGCTTCAAACTGGACTTCCTTCTAAGGTGGTCTCTGTTTTTCATTTTAACCAGGACATTGTTCTTCCTTGTGTCCTAAGCCTAGGAATGACAAGGAGAGGGTTTGCACTGTTTGGATGTGGTACACTGGGTGAAGTACTGTTTGTTTACTTCTCCTTTTTTTCGTAAGACTGATGTCTTTTTCTTCGTGCCCTGTTGGGCCTAGTAAGGGTTTGGCTCCCGCTAAGTCTTCCATTAGCAAATGGATTCGTCAGGCTGTTGTTGGGGCCTATTCTACCAAGGGGAAGGTTTCCCCTTTTTTCGTATCACTGCTCATTCTACTCGTGTTGTTGGAGTGCCTTAAGTTTTTCAGCACCAGGCCTATGTTGAACAAGTTTGTAAGGCTTTAAACAAATGATTCAAGATATACCGCGCTATTATAACGTATCTATAAGCTTCCACGTGCAGATATTGGGGTCCTCCTCCCCAGCTATAGGTAAAAATAAATTCTTTCAAGATTGCACAGAGCTAACAAATAAAGTCTTTGAAAAACTTTTTGATAAATGGATGATCTTCAAGTCTTCAATATCACCCAGTGAACAATTATTCAAGTGCAGATCCACCACCTGATAAAAGGGAGGCTTACCGGACCACGCAAGACAGATAGGCTTTCATACAATGCAGGATCTCATAACCACTCATTGGCATAGCTTATGTCAGTGGCTCTCCTGGGGTTAGATACACTTCCTCTGCTCTCCACATTTAAATAGCAATTGCTCCAAATACATGCAGGGAGAGATAAAGGAAACAATCTAGTGCAAAAACGCTTTTCACACAAAACACTTTATTCTAGAAATAACCCGCACTCACATCTCATAAGAAGATAAAAAGCACAACTTTAAAATGCAGAGCTATGGCGACTCTCACCGCTAGGGCTCCCAGTCCAACCATCAATCGATGACCTTTGGAAAATGAAGGTGCTGCTTATGAGATCCTGCATTGTATGAAAGCCTATCTGTCTTGCGTGGTCCGGTAAGCCTCCCTTTTATCAGGTGGTGGATCTGCACTTGAATAATTGTTCACTGGGTGATATTGAAGACTTGAAGATCATCCATTTATCAAAAAGTTTTTCAAAGACTTTATTTGTTAGCTCTGTGCAATCTTGAAAGAATTTAAGTTTGTAAGGCTGCTACCTGCTCTTCTGTTCACACTTTTTTCTAAGTTTTTACTAGGTGATGTGCGGGCTTCAGCGGATGCTGTGTCTGGCCGCAAGGCTCTGCAGGCTGCAGCGGTTTGAGTTTTGCATTATGGCCTTGTTGGATACCCGCCCTTTTCTGGACACTGCTGTTGGATGTCCCTAGTGTAATAATTAATGATTGAAGTGGGGTGTGTGACATACTTAGAATAATACCATTTTGTGAATACTCACCTGTAAAATGGGTATTATAAGTATGTCACACACCCCACTTCACCCGCCCTTTTGGTATCCTGGATTCTTTATAGGGTGAAGTTTTCGTTTACAGTTTGAGGGTTTTTTTCCTGGTACCTTGTCTTTACTGCTGTTTGAATACTGGGGAATGAGTGAGAGGTACCAGGTATGTATGGACCAGGAGGGGCTTGTTTTTCATGACTTCTCGTCTTCTGCACGTCGCCACCTGCTGGTGGTATAACCCTAGTGTAATAATTAATGATTGAAGTGGGGTGTGTGACATACTTATAATACGCATTTTACAGGTGAGTATTCACAAAATGGTATTATTTTGTCTGGACCCCCACTTACAGCACAAAGTTATGTGTCTGTCAGTAAAGTTCAGAGTCTCAGAAGAATATTTATTCGAGGATTTGCCTTTGAGAAGCCCTAGGTTTATGTCGGGTTGTATATGAATGTAGGCCGAGCTAGGTTTTGCTATGGATATAAAATTGTGTGGTTAGTTATTAATATGCAGGTGTTGGTTTGTAGCAAACATTAAAATATCTGAAAATGCCATTAGACATGTATATACCTGTACTTCTCCCTTATTTGGTGCCTTCAGAGTTCAAGGTCCTTTATACTGCTTAGAAGCTAAGAGTTAGTGAGAAATTTCCAGGAAATCCCTTTGGAGAGCTTTGTGTGAATGGTGTGATATTGAAGAATGTGCCGTTACTAACAGAGGTCATTGTAAGGGTGACTGCAAATCAATATTTGCTTTTCATTAAGTGTAAAAAAATGTTCTCTGTGACTTTAGAGGTAACTCCCATTTTGCATTGGTAATGCTCGTGCATTCAAGCATGAAGGATCTTTGAAATATTCCTTTCTTAAATGAACCGTTTTTTCTGGATTTTTTCAGATACAAGGAAGCCGAGGAAGATTGCACAGTCGCCATTGCATTAGATGCAACTTACACAAAAGCATATGCCAGAAGAGGGTCTGCAAGAGTAATGCTGGGAAAGTTAAAAGACGCAAAAGAAGGTGATTAATAATAAGAGTAAGGTTCTATTCACACTTACAATACGAGGGAAAATGCTCCCTATTATTTTTAATGGGCCAGTTCACATATATATGCTGCGTATATATGTAAATTGGCCCATTAAATATAATGAGCAGCATTTTTCCTTGCGTTGTGACTGCATTGCCCAACGCAGCACAATTGCGAATAGGTGTGAATAAACCCTAAATGCTTCTGTAGCTAAACTACATTCCATGCTCCTATTTTTGCTTTGTGGTCGCTAGAATTTTGTTGACCTGTACCCCAACGTTGCTGCTCCACCATTGCAGCACCTTGTTTACAGGTCATATTCTGCCTCCATAGCCAGTAAGAAGGTTGCAATGCCAGGACGCAAGCCTGAAATTTCAGGGAGAAAGGCCAAACTCACATTTTCCCCATCCATATAAAGACATATAATTGGCACGTGTGATGTATGGGGATAAAATTCCCCCTCTATTGCCTGTTTATTCTATAGAGAAGAGGTTTCCAATTGTTGTTCATCAAGTACTACTTTCTATTTACTTGTTTTTTCAAGTACCACCTTAGTTGTACGTATGGGTTGGTGGTCACCGAAAAACTGTGTTACCCATTAAACTGGACCTTCACCATGATTTATTGAAAAGCCCAAACCCTTAAACGATTCCCCAGCATCTAAAGTTAATATATTTTAAGTTTTTAGTCACTTACTTATTATTCTTTCCCCCACTGGGCTGCAACTGTTCAGGACCTTAGGATACGGGCGCTGCCATCTTGGCTCAGAAGCATCACGCTTACTGAGGAGAGGAGAGTGGGTTAAAGTGCAGGGGGGCGGGTTATAACTGTGCTTTGCACAGACAGAGCAGAGCTGGGGTCAGGAAAAGGTCAGAGATCCCAGAATGCAGCGCGACACAGTCAGAAGACACTTCCTGTTTGCAGGCTGCCTGATGTTCCATGAGCCGCCATCTTGGATGTTTAAAGGCTCATAACAGGCAGTAGATGCAGGTAGGATGATTTTTAATGTGGGCAATCCTGTATGTACAGGGTGGGGGAAACATATAAGATAGACTCTTATTCAGAGTGAAGGACCGCTTTAACAAAACAACAATTCAAAGTGTGTGCAATGGACCTAACTTTTGGAACAGCTTTGTACTTATGGAGCTTAAAGTGGCAGGATTTTGACTATCCTTGTGATTGGTTCTTGCCCCGGCATCCCATATTGTGTGAAACCCCCCAGATCGCCCACTAGACTCTGCCATTCCCAAGACACATGCCCATGCGTCCACCCAATCAGTGCTTTATGCCATGCATACCAATGCACAACATAAAGCCTGTGTTTTGGACTGCAGGTAGGTAAATCGACTAGCGGCTGCAATAGCATCCCCAGTTTTTCTATGGAGTGTGCATTCCCATGTGCCCGGCCTATCTAAATGGCAGGGTGCAGGAGCATGCGCAGCTGCAGAGATGTGGCCCACGATCATGGTAAGGAGCCAACCACAGCGTAAGGTGGGGTTCACACAGTGGAGTATCCCAAATTGCGATGCCCCAGGGGCACCTAGTTGGCCGCCCTGGAGTGAAGTATGGATGGCAGCACATGGAGGGTACAGATCCTTCTGCAGCCTTGCTGAGTATCAGCTGATAGGATCTTGTGTACTGTACCGCTGGTTGGGAAACACAAAACTTTAGTAACATATTTGAGGGACATGTCAACATAAAAATGATATAGGTACACTGCCTTAGCCTCTGAAGTAAATATTCATGTTCCCTACGTTATTCTAGTTGTATGCTCACCCCCAATCGCCAATCTTCTTACCTTCCACAATAGCAGTTTCCAGATCTCAGACTACCTCTATGGTCTTTTCCACAATTAACTACCCCACATATCACCTGGTCTTTCCTCCCGCTTCAGGCAGGCTGCAGATGTGCTTCCCTGCCAGGTCCAGCTTCCATGTCCTAGAGAAAGGCTATAGTGAATTCTATTTCATTTGAGCCTGGTCGCAAACTGTAGCTTGGCTGAAGCAAGTGGAAGAAAACAGCAGCACTGTATTATCTCTGTGGTATGGAGGTTAAAGTGAATATATATATCATTTTTTTTCAAAGTAACAAAAATATTACAGAGCTGTAAAACAAAGCTAATATAGAAGTGTAGACTGTAGAGTAATGAAATGGAAAGTAACGATTTTTTTTTTTGCCATTTATGTCATTTTGTAGATTTTGAAATGGTTTTAAAACTGGAGCCTGGTAACAAGCAAGCTGTCTCAGAGCTAGCTAAAATATCTCGGGTATGTATGCTGCATTTTAATTAGCTGCATGTCACTGAAGCATTCGTTTGTTGGTACTGCTCATATCAGTACCTTTTCTTTTACAAGTACCAATAGCCATATTCTAATTCTCAAGTACCACCTGATAGGATCTTACGTACCGTATATACTCGAGTATAGGTCGACCCGAATATAAGCCGAGGCACCTAATTTTACCACAAAAAAATGGAACAAGTTATTGACTCGAGTATAAGCCGAGGCGGCTTTTTTCAATTGGAATTGGAGTTGACACACAGAAAGAGAGAGACACACACACACACACACACACACACACAGACACAGACACACACACAGACACACACACACACACACAGAAAGGGACACACACACAGAAAGGGACACACACACAGAAAGGGACACACACACAGAAAGAGACACACACACACACACAGAAAGAGACACACACACACACAGAAAGAGACACACACACACACAGAAAGAGACACACACACACAGAAAGAGACACACACACAAACACACACACACACACACACACACACACACACACACACACACAAAGAGAGAGAGACACACACACACACACAGAAAGGGACACACACACAGAAAGGGACACACACACAGAAAGGGACACACACACAGAAAGGGACACACACACACAGAAAGGGACACACACACACAGAAAGGGACACACACACACAGAAAGGGACACACACACACAGAAAGGGACACACACACACAGAAAGGGACACACACACAGAAAGGGACACAGACACAGAAAGGGACACAGACACAGAAAGAGACACACACACAGAAAAAGACACAGACACACACACACACACACACACACAGAAAAAGACACAGACACACACACACAGAAAGAGACACACACTCACACACACACACTGTGGGTACCTGCTGCTGCCGCCGCCGCTCTCAGGCGCGCAGGTGTCGGGGGTCAGGGTTTGGCCGAGGTTACCCTGCAGAGGGGCAGCGGGGTCCCCCTCCCCTCCTCCTCCCGCCGGTCGCTCGGCACACAACACCCTCCATTCAGCTCCGCCTGGCAGCCGCCAGCCGCCGCCGTTCTCATACACACACCAGCACTTCCTGGCTGTTGCGCGCTGGTCGTCGGTGGGCGTGCCCCATATGGCCAGTGTCCAATGAAAACATTGGACGCCGCCCATTGACGACCAGCGCGCAGCAGCCTGGAAGTGCCGGTCAGTGTGTGAATGTGTGTGCGTGTTGGTGTGTATGAGAGCGGCGGCGGCGGCGGCGGCAGCAGCGGGTACAGCAGGGACCCGCAGCGGCCGCCCCTCACCCTCCAGCATCTGTTGGGTTCAGGGTTGCGGCCTTCCCTGGCAGTCCGCCCCTGGACTCGAGTATAAGCCAAGGCGGCTTTTTTCAGCCCAAAAAGTGGGCTGAAAAACTCGGCTTATACTCGAGTATATACGGTACCTTTGGTTGGGAACCCCTGCTCTAAGTATTACCTTTTAATAGTTACAAGAGATCGGTTAGCTTGAGAAAGATATTAATAAAGTTCAAGATGTGATGCTGAAAAGCACTTTTATATTTAGGTTATATTAACCCAAGAAGATGCATTCATAAATTAATGTCAAGACAATAAAAAAGTCATATTACATTTTAGGCCATTTGATCTACTAATGCTTTACAGGTGAAATTTTTAAATTTATGAGGGAGGTACAGGGGCCAACAATGGAAACTGTATTGGTCCTGCTCAGTTTATTTGGCTGCACCGATTGTCTGCATGGCCTTTCTCTTCTTCATTAAAAGTGTAAATATAGTTTAAAGGGACTCTAAATCCAACAGTCCTAATCGGTCAGCAAGCAGCTGACCTGATGGCCTGTCCCTTTTGCCTCTCCTTCATTCCCTTGGCATGAGCGAGCATGGTAAGCCACAGTGGTCCTGCAGCTGTCTCTGACCACAGAAGAGCATGCTCAACACTCCTAAATCTGATCCATGAAATTGAAGAGAAAAAATTATGAGGTGTTTGCATATAATCAGAGATATTCAGGTGCTTTGAACTGGCTCATTTTACACTGTTTCAGAGGGGGTAAGTGTGTGTCTGGACAGGACCTTTAAGCCTACCAGTAGGCTAGGCACTATACAAGTGTTATGTGGCTTTTTATACATAGAAAGTGGCCCTCTGTTTGGTTATAGTGTGTGTAAGAAATGCATGTTTAGCTGGCTATATTTTCTACATCACTTTTGTGATTTCAGCTCAACCAGAATCCAGTTTGTCTCCCTAGTTTACAGTCTTTAGCTTTGACGGCTTAAATGTTAATATTAGGTTTTTATGGGATATGGCTCTATCACAGGCGGTCATCTTCACTATGATCTAGATGAGGAAGTTCTTTTTAGTAAAACAATGTACTCTCTAATCTTTTTCTAGTGGCTGAATTTACTTTTAAGAAGAACTGGACACAGGATTGACCTTAAAGTAGCACTATCGCGAAATTGTGTAATGTTAAAAATTCTTATAAACACGTCGGCTAATGAGGGGAAGGGTCATTTATACACCTGATATAAACTGAATAAAACTCCCGCCAAGCTTGTAGTTTTCTTCTCCTCGTAGAAATAATATCCAGGAGGTCATAGGTTTAGTGTATCATCCTGATTTCGTCTTCCTTCCATTAAAATTAAAAAAAAAACACGCCTAGCCTGATATTTCTTGATATCGGGTTTATAAGCAGGGGCGTACATAGCCCTGAAGGGCCCCCATCACGGGCCCTCCCCATCTCTGCCACTATGTGCAGGGAGCTTCCGGTCCGGCGGCACTGTGCAGGCTAGGACAGATGGTGGTGCCCAGCACAGTGTTCGGCCGACGGTCATCGCTGGAGTACGGCCAGGGTAAGTGTCTTTTTGTCTTTTAGACTATTAGCGGCAGGGCAGGGGTTGGATTCGGATAGGGCAGTCTGGCTAGAATGGCCCTTTAAGGTTTTGGACCTAAATCTACCCCCCTCTGTGATTTGTTGTGTTGAGCCTCATGGTAATGCTCCTGATTGCCATTACCTCATTAGAGAAGGTTTTGGAGGTGACATCAAAGCCACCTTACTTTGTTTTCTACATGGATAAGATTCATTTAGGGAATGTGGAGCCCACCTATGTTGCTTTGGCTGCTTTGTGTATTATTGCTGGCTCTGGCATATTTTGTTATGGGCTGTTGCCCTGTGTTAATTCTAATAAATCTGGATGTCTCTACTGCTTAAAGGGGACCTTCACCCTGAATAAGAGCGTCTCTTATATGTTTCCCTGACCCTGTACATACAGATTGCTCACATTAAAAATCATCCTACCTGCATCTACTGCATGTTAGGAGCCTTTAAACATCCAAGATGGCGTCCCACGGAGAATAAGGCAGCCTGCAAACAGGAAGTGTCTTCTGACTGTGCTGCTCTGCATTCTGGGATTGATGTCCTTCCCCTGACCCCAACTCTGCTCTGTCTGTGCAAAGTACAGCTATAACCCTGTACTTTATCCCACTCTCCTCTCCTCAGTATGTGTGATGGTTCTGAGTCAAGATGGTGGTGCCCATATCCTAGAGTGCTAAACAGAGTTGCAGCCCAGTGGGGGGAAGAATAATAGAGTGACTAAAAACTTAAAATATATTAATTTTAGATGCTGGGGAATAGTTTAAGGGTTTGGGCTTTTCATTAAATCATGGTGAAGGTCCGGTTTAAAACCTCCTAGTGTGTTGAGCTATTGGGGGGTTTAGTCTGCTTGGAGATGTTTTGTTACATGTCCTGTCTGATCTGCTGGTTATAAAAGCCTAATCTCCTTAGTGCTATGTCTGTAAGGGAATATCAAGAGAAAGAGACCTGCTCTAAAACTTTTGCTGGGCATCCTCTTCTTTATAACATCCATGGATGTTCTGAAAAATTTCCGGTTTGTGGTAAACTGTAATAAACCATCTTCACGCCTGTGTTTTTATAATTCTACCCTTTGGTATTTTGTAAGTTTGCCTTGTGAAACATTATTTATATATTTGTTTTTTTGGGGTGGGGCTAGGTACTTAATGAGAAACGAGTAATGTCCAGTCAGGACAATTCCCCCAGTCAGCATAAAGGAAATGATCAGAGGCACTTTGTGAAGCCAGTAGACAAGCCACCACATCTTAGGTCTAAGGTAAGAAATTTGTGGTAGTCACTTTGAAATAAATGAATTTATAATGAAAAGAAATGCTGAATATTTTACAAATGATCTTGGGCATTGTTAATTTAGTGTTTTATCTAATAAACATTTAGAAGAGTTTAACTGGGCCTCCAGTCAAGGTAATACAGCGTCGTGAATGAGGAAATCCCCCACCAGTCTCCCATAACAATACCATTCTCCTTCCCCCGTCTGTGGCTTGAATGAGCTGCCATGAAGCCCAGCTAACCCCTCCCCCTGCCCAGGAATGTGGCGTGTGTTTGGGAGTGCGCACATTTGGGTGTATACTTATGCACTTTGGGAGTGCATGGACATTTGTGGGTGAACGCATGTGCTCGTGTTTGGGAGTTGGGGGTTGCGTGCTTGTGTTTGGGAGTGCGGATCTAGGCGTCCATTGTTGCCAAGCAAAAGGGCCTTTAACAAAAGTTAAGCTATGGTTACCCAGCTTACTGAGTGCACCTATACTCAGAGGGAAGTATATGTGGTCACCTTCTATCCCCAGCCCATTGCCCCAAAACAGTCTGTTTCTTATTCTAAGTATGTCACACACTCCGCTTCAAAACATTCATTACATGTGGGTATACTGACCTGTAGATGGCGATCTGCAGAGATGTCAATAAAAAAGTAAGATCCTCCTGGTCCATAAATACCTGGGACCTCCCACTCATTCCCCAGTCTTTCATCTCTGCAGACGGTGAGCAAGTCAGAAGATGGATGTCTCCTCCTTGCAGGTAGCGGGGGTGACTCCCGGCCCTCTATTTGATCTATTTCTGCCCGGATTCTTTTATTGATTTAACTTGCCTCCCAGCCTAGACTGCTGGTCCGGGCAAGGGTAGATGGCACCCTAGGTGCTTAGGAGTTACGCTCCTCCGTGAGACCCCATAACAAGGGGTAGGCGGTTAACCGGGTTGGTGACCCCGGTTTGGGATGCCCTGTCCCTTGGCCTTCCACCCTAGCGTGGCTTCCCCCTCTCCCGGATACCCTTAGAGGGGGGGACCTTGTCCCTTGAAGATTTTCATGTTTGAGAACCTTTATTGTATGTGTGTGTGGTATGTGTGGTGCATGTTTGATCACTTGTCATGGCGCTGTACTTAGCCGGCGCCGGCCTCTATTGTCTGCCATGGCGGCGGGGGAGCTTCTTCCCCTCAGGGGCGGGGCCGGGCGTTCGCGCGATCGCCTACGGCCCGCCCCCGTGCTGCTGGCACCGCTGTTCAGGTCCTGGCTTCTGGCCGGGAGGGGCGCGCCCGGCCCGCCCTCCTTCTTCCTCTGCTTACGCGCTCTTTCTTCCCCTTCGAGGTGTGCGTGTGTGACGGTCTGACCTTGGTCGGTGAGTGGCCTGTGGCCCCATTAGTTTTTTTATATATATATATATATATATATATATATATATATATATATATATATTCTTAGTATACAGTACGTTCTGCTCCAGATAGATTACTTACACTTGGGTTATCCTCCGCCAGATGGCGCTGCACTGCAGAGACATGCAAAACAGGCTCCTCCCGGCCCCTCAAATACCCAGGGACCTCCCACAAATCCCCTCAAATTTCTCTGCAGTGCTGACTGCGAAGACATGAAGTTATCACTCTCTCGCAGGTGAGCGGGGCTATTAGCCTGCGGCCCTGTTGGACTATTCCCACCCGTCCTTTGTGTGATGTGCCTCCCAGCCTGGGCTGCGCTGGTCTGGTAAAGGTAAGCGGCACCATGCATGCTTATGGAGCGCTGCTCCACCGCAGTCCCCCACCAAAGGGTAGGCGGTATAGGCTGATGGTGAGCCTTATGGGATGCCCCTCCCGCATTATTGTCCCATGCCCCTCGTTCTCCCTGTAGCCTTCGGGGGGAAAGAAAGGGGGGGGGGTGTGTGTGGTGTCAGTGTATCGTGATTACGTGCATATGGCCTCTTGTAATGTCTTTTGGACTAGTATATGTGGTGTCAGCCGCCGCGCTGACTTGTCTTTTTACTCTTGTAAATGCCGCTGCCGCGCGCCTTTTTCCTTCATTTGGATGTTCCGCGCTGGGCGCTTCTGCGTCCTCATTGGCTGCTTGCTGGACTTCGCGCCCATCGGGAGGGTGGGGCCTGGCCTGCTCTGGCCCGCCCTTCGAGGTACTCGGCGCCATTTTGTCAGGTCGCGCGCGTGGGACGTTCTTACTTACCGTGGTCTGTAAGTGCCCTCGCGGGCGGCTTTATACTCATTGTAGTGTTTTTCGGTTCTGACACCTTTTCTTCTCATTGTGTCTTTCAGACGGGTGAATCCATTGGCTTCTCCCAGCCCGGTGTAATTGATAGTCGGGCCTTGTAAAATTACTCCCACTTCCCTAGCGGGTCATTGGGGCATCCAGGGTTGCTTTATAGCGTCAATCCCTACTGGCATATTGTGCCTAAAAATCACCATATGGAGGCATCTCAGGATAATGTCACCGCGGTCCCTTCGGGACAAGACCGGCTGTGTATGGCGTGTGGACAACCCCATGCTGACGCTGACAGGGCATGGGTCTGCGTGCCCTGTGCTGAGCAAGCGCTGGCCTTGCAATCTGGCCTGCCAGTGGCTGCACCTCGTTGCACTTCACCTACTTCCCCAAGCTTAAATCTCACTCCTGCTGAGTTGCATACAAGTGGGGATTCCCAGCCTGATTTGTCTTCTAGACTGCCTACGGCTGAACAGATTGTTGCGAGGTCTTTAGCGCATAAGGGCCCTGGTAAGAAGCGGCACTTGACGCCTTTATGTTACTGTTTTCCCTTTGGGATCTCAGGAGTTTATGAATCTGTGTGAATATACTCCTGATGAAGGAGAGCTCTTTTCTGACTGAGGCTCATCTGATGAGAGACCGAGGGGTCATGACGATTCTGGCTCTGACCCCAGGGCCCCGGATGACACTGACAGATTATTGATCCAGATCTTTGAGGTTCTGTCTATCTCTCTCCCTGGTGAGGCTCCCAGGCAAAGAGGGGAGCGTTTCCATACAGCAACATCACGTTTGGAATTTCTAGAGCAGGCACATTTCCATACCCTTGTGCTCAAGGAATGAGAGTGCCCCAGGAAACTTCCCGGGGTTCCAAGGGATTGGGATAGGAAGTATCCTTTCCCCCTGAGGTGGTTAAATATTGGTCACCCCCCCCCCCCCCCCCCCCGAGGTGGATGTCCCGATCATAGGGCAATCTAGCACCCCTGTCATGCATCCCCCTGATTATACTATCCTTCGGGATGCTGAGGACCGGCGCATTGACCTGCTGGCCTCCCACGCCTTTGCATGTGCGGGGACGGTGCTGCGCCCGGTCTGTGCCTCTGCCATTACTGCTGTGGCCACTAGAACCCTCATCAGAAAAATGCTTGATAGTGCCCCTGGTGATCTCCCTTGGGAGGTGTTTAATGCACTCTCCAGTTGTGATGTGTTTGTAAAATTTGTCCTATTAGCATTGGATGACACCATCAGAATGTGTGCAAGAACTTCTGCCCTCGTGGTGGCTATACGTCGCTTGGTCTGGCTGCGACAGTGGGGTGCTGACAATGCTGCGAAGAAGGCCCTTACTGGGCTTCCTTTTAAGGGGCTACGCTTATTTGGGGCCGTCTAGACCTGTTTGGTAAGAGAGGTAAGTTACCCCAGCGCAGGCGGCTGTCTCGGCCCCTTCGGGGCCAGGGCCCCCCTTCTACCCCCTACCATGGTGTTAAACAGGAACCAGGGGTGTTCTTCGCGGGGGCTCGCGCAGATTCCTGCCCCAGGAGCAGCAGACTACACCCTGGCTCCTCCGGAGGGGCTAAGCCCAAAGCCTCTACCAGGTCCACTCAAGCATGATGGGGCGCCCTCGCCCGTCGGGGTGAGGGGACGCCTGCGGCTCCTTGCTCATGTCTGGAGGCATCACGCCTCAGACCGGTGGATTCAGGAGGTAGTGTCCTCCGGCTACAAGATAGATTTTGCTGTGCGGCCTCCCCCAAGATTATCAGGTCCCGGGTACTCCTGCTCCCTGCCTCTGCTCAGGTGTTGGCGCAGGCTGTGCAATGCCTGCAGGGTCTGGGGGTCATTTGCAGATTTCCCTTAACAGACAGAGGCAAGGGACTCTACAACAACCTTTTCACAGTTCCCAAAAAGGGATGGGCAGTCGGGCCCATTCTGGACTTGCAGATCCTCAGCAAATCGTCAAGTACAGGCGTTTTCTGCATGAAAACTCTGCGCTCAACCATCAGCTCCTTGCGCCCCGGGGGCTTCATGCTGTCTGTGGAGATCAAAGATGCTTATATTCTAAGTACGTCCTGCTCCAATATAATACTTACACATGGGTAATCCTCCGCCAGAGGGCGCTGTTCACTGCAGACATTCAAAAACGGGCTCCTCCCGGCCCTTTATATACCCAGGGACCTCCCACAAATCCCCAGATTTCTCTGCAGTGCTAACTGCGAAGACATGAAGTATCAACTCTCTCGCAGGTGAGCGGGGCTATTGCAGCCTGCGGCCCTGCGGGACTATTTCCACCCGTCCTCTTCGATACAGATGTGCCTCCCAGCCTGGGCTGCGCTGGTCGGGTGAAGGTAGGCAGCACCTCGTGTGCTCACGGAGCTACGCTCCACCGCAATCCCCCACCATAGGGTAGGCGGTTTAGGCCGATGGTGAGCCTCCATTAGATGCCCCTCCCGCATTGTTGCCCGTGCCCCTCATAGCGATAATCCCTGGGTGCAGGTCCACTTCTCCCTCGCTTCCTCCCGTAGCTCGGGGGAAAAGAAAGGGGGGGGGGTATGTGTGGCAGTCCTAGTGTAACGTAACACGTTTAAAGCGGACCTTCACTCTGAATAAGAGTCTATCTTATATGTTTCCCACACCCTGTACATACAGATTGTCCACATTAAAAATCATCCTACCTGCATCTACTGCATGTTATGAGCCTTTAAACTTCCAAGATGGCTCGAGATATATATATATATATATAATATCTATATGCACACCATGCCGTGGTGGTATTCCGTCTTATGCCGGACCTCTTTGCCCAAGTGGTGTTTTTATGATCATTGTTTAAGTCCTTTTAGTCTAACTACGGACCTTATTCTTAATAATGCTAATGTTAAGGGTCTACATTCCCTCAACAGGTGTTGCAATTTTTCCTGATGGTTTCTTGTCCTTTAGGGGGACTGATGCCCTTGGGGTCTGCGGGCGCCTCCTTATGTATGCGCCTGATATCGCTTGCTTCCAGGGCCACTGCACCCTTTGGATTGATCTTACTTGGATGCCTTCTGGTCCTGAGTAAAGCTTTCGGCTTCTTGCTAATGAAGGGGTCAGTATTCCCGCCTTTTGTCGAGTGACCAGTTCTCATTCCCCTTGGGAGAGTTCTAAGTTTTCCACGAGGCTTCTGTTGCCTGTGGGCTGGTTGGGCCGTTACACTGGCCTATTCCTTTAAGGGGGAAGAATCTCCCTTTTTCATTTTATTCCGTTATATTGGTGTTTGGGTACCATTGGCCCTTCAGCACCAGGTTTTTTTCTGTTGAATAAGTTACTAGACTGTTGCTTGTCTCTGTTCATACCTTTCAAAGGTCTTGTTATGAGATTGACGTTAGAGCCTCTGCTCATGTCATACCTGGTTGCAAAGTTTTGCAGGTGACAGCGCCTTTACTGTCCACTGTGCCTTGTTTTTGGGGATCCCACCCTACTTTATGGACACTGCTATTGGATGTCCCATGTGTTGTTATTATTATAGATGGAGCAGGACGTGCTGTATGCTTACAATAATACAATTCTGTGAAATACTCACCTGTAGAATTGGTATTATATGCATACTGCACGTGCTGCTCCACCCCACCCTGGTTTTACATTTTCTGGATCCCCAGTATGGTGATTGTTATCATTACTATTGTTACCAGTTGGTGGTTGGTTTCTCCCGGCTTCTTTTCTCACTGCTTTTCAATACTGGGAATTTGTGGGAGGTCCCTGGGTATATGAAGGGCCGGGAGGAGCCTGTTTTTGCATGTCTGCAGTGAACAGCGCCCTCTGGCGGAGTATTACCCATGTGTTATTATTATAGATGGAGCAGGACGTGCTGTATGCGTATAATACCAATTCTACAGGTGAGTATTTCACAGAATTGTATTTTTTACAGCATGGGTTGGAGTTGGGTCTAATACTCAGTACTCTGAAGGGTCAGGTTTCTGCCTTGCCTGTCTTATTTCAGAAGTCTTTTGCTCAACATTCCTTGGTTAAGACTTTCTTTCAGGGGGTCACTCATGTGCGTCCCCCACGTAAATCTATTGTCCCTGTTTGGGATTTGAATTTGCTTTTGTCTGCCTTGCAGGGTGCTCCCTTTGAGCCCATTCAGAATGCTGCTTTGGCTGTTCTTACCCTCAAGGTTGTCTTTCTGGTGGCTACTACTTCGGTCAGGCGTGTGTCTGAGCTGGCGGCTCTGTCTATTCAGCCCCCATACTATGAGAGACACCAGGACTAGGTGGGGTTCCGCTTTAAGCCAGATTTTCTGCCTAAGGTGGTGTCTGCTTTTCATTTAAATTAAGATATTGTTCTTCCTTCTTTGTGCCCTAATCCTAGCAACGCTAAGGAACGGGTTCTGCATTCCTTGGATGTGGTCAGGTGTCTGAAGTATTACCTGGTAGTCACTGCGTCCTTCAGGAAAACGGATGCTCTTTTTGTGGTCTCTTCTGGGCCCAGGAAGGGTTTGGCTCCTGCCAAGTCTACTATTAGCAACTGGATTCGCCAGGCTGTGATTCAGGCCTATTCTGCTAAGGGGAAGAGTCCTCCCTTCCGCCTTACTGCTCATTCTACTCGTGCTATTGGTGCCTCTTGGATTTTACAGCACCAGGCTTCTGTTGAACAAGTTTGCAAGGCCGCTATTTGGTCTTCTGTTCATACCTTTTCAAAGTTTTACAAGGTTGATGCTAGGGCCTCAGCTGATGCTGTTCTTGACCGTAAGGTTTTGCAGGCGGCAGTGGTTTAAACTGTCTGCTGCTACCTTTTTTGTTGGGGATCCCACTTTACTTTTATGGACACTGCTATTAGATGTCCCAAGTGTAAGTAATCTATCGGGAGCAGGACGTACTGTATACTAAGAATAATACAATTCTGTGAAATACTCACCTGTAGAATTGATATTATAAGTATACAATACGTCCTGCTCCACCCCACCCTTGGTTTGCATTATTCTGGATCCCCTGTATGGTGATTGTTATCATTGTTATAGTTACCAGTTTGGGTGGTTAAATTCTCCCGGCTTCTCGTTCAATGCTGGGGATTTGTGGGAGGTCCCTGGGTATTTGAGGGGTCGGGAGGAGCCTGTTTTGCATGTCTCTGCAGTGCAGCGCCATCTGGCGGAGGATAACCCAAGTGTAAGTAATCTATCTGGAGCAGTATACTTATAATATCAATTCTACAGGTGTGTATTTCACAGAATTGTATTATCCATGCCCCTCCTTGGGGTTGTTGGCAACGCTTGTTTGTTAACCCATTTGGACATTTGCTACTGTGGTCTGATTGCTGTGTCTGTTTTTGTGTTCCAGGTGGACCATTGTTTCTATTAAAGGGGGTTCTCCCGGTCCTAGGTTCCCTGGTTAAATTTAGGGGTCTGTAATTTCCTCCCATGTGGGACTTAAAGGGGCATCCCGGGTAGCATTTACTGCGTAATTCCCTCTGGGCATTGTGCCTAATTTTAAAAAATCACCATATGGAGGCTTCCCCGGATACTGGGCTTGTGCCCCCCTCGGGGCAATCCAGGCTGTGTTTGGGGTATCCCTTTCGGGGGATGATGTATTTCTTTGTGTACCCTGTGCGCAGCGGACTATTACGCGGCAGTCCGGATCTCAGGTGTCTGGTTCTGCTCCGCCATTCTCTTCTCCTTCTCCCCCTTGCTTGATACGTACCCCATGTGTCATGGGTGGGGAGTCGCAATCTGAGGTGTGTGCCAGATTGGCCAATCTTGAAAAATTGTTTTCCAGTGCTGTTGCCAAAAAGGCCACGGCTAAGAGAAAACATTTGTATACAGCCACGCAGGCTTTTGATGTGGATGAGTTTGACTCTCTGGATTGGTCTGATTGCTCCCCGCTTAAGGAAGGGGAGCTGTTTGAGGAGTCAGAGAGGTCCGATGATCAGCAGTTTGTTGGTGCTGATACCGAGCAGGGTCAGGGGGATTCTTTGGATACCTCTAAGGTCCTAGCTCATATGTTTGAGGTCCTGGCTATTTCTCCCCCTGAGGCGGCTCCCCCGCTGAAGGGGGAGTTCTTTGAGGTGACCAAGCCACGCTTGGAATTCAAAAGCATTTTGATGGCATTATTCTCAAGGAATGGGAGAGGCCTACTCTGCTTCCGGGCGTTCCTCCGAGTTGGGACAAAAAATATCCCTTTCCGGTGGACGCGGTGAAGCACTGGTCGTCCCCCCCCCCCCCCTCCCTGAGGTGGTTGCTCCTGTTTTGGGGTTGTCCAGCACCTCAATCCTGCATTCTCTGGACTGCACTACTCTCAAGGATGGTGAGGATAAACGCATTGACCAGGGTGGTGGAGTTCCTGGGAATGTCTCTGGATACTTCTCAGGCCAGGGTGTTCCTCCCCCGGGCCAGGGTTCTTCTGATTCAGTAATTGACTCAGCATCTCCTATCCATCCCTCGCCCGTCCATCCGGCTGGGGATGCGACTGGTGGGATTGATGGTGGCATCGTTCGAGGCGGTTCCCTTTGCCCAGTTTCACACAAGGTCGCTCCAGCTCCATATCTTGGCGGCCTGGGATGGGTCCCCGTTGTCATTGGATCAGTCTTTACTGATGTCCCCCCGGGTGCGGCATTCCCTCCGGTGGTGGCTGACACCAAGCAATCTGACGAGGGGCAGATCCTTTCTGACCCCTCGTTGGGAGACGGTCACCACGGATGCCAGCCTGTCAGGTTGGGGGGGATTTTGGAAGGATCTTCAGTTTCAGGGACTGTGGGGTCCTCAGGAGGCTCACTATCCCATCAATGTTCTGGAGCTGAGAGCCATCAGGTTGGTTCTGGCTCACTTGACTCATCAGTTGCGGGGCCTACCGGTTCAAGTTCGGTCAGACAATTGGACGGCGGTCGCCTACATCAATCACCAGGGAGGGACTCGCAGCAGGCGTGCCCTCCGGGAAGTGTCTTTGATCCTGGCTTGGGCAGAGGACAATGTCCCTTGCATCTCTGCGGTGTACATTCCAGGAGTGGAGAACATGGAGGCGGACTCCCTGAGCAGGGGCTCGTCTCGCCGGGGGGAATGGTCACTCAGGCCCAAGGTGTTTCGGTCGCTTTGCCACCGGTGGGGGACTCCGGAGGTGGACCTCTTTGCCTCTCGTCACAATCACAAGCTTCCGGCATTTGAGTATCTCTTGCGGGATCCGCTGGCTCTGGCAGCGGATGCCATGTCTCTGAACTGGAGGGATCTAGGGTTTCTGTAACTGTTCCCTCCGTTTCCCATGGTGGGCAAAGTGGTGCGCAAGCTGGCCATAGAGGGCGCATCAGCAATCCTGGTGGCGCCAAGATGGCCAAGACAGGTTTGGTTCGCAGATGTGGTAAGGTTGGCAGAGGATCAGTTAGATCTGCCCCTTCTGATGGATCTGCTCACTCAGGGCCCACTGCTCTACCCCAATTTACCAACGCTGGCTTTGACGGAGTGGGTGCTGAAACCTCCATCTTGAAGGAGGAAGGTCTTTCTGATGCTGTCATTCAGACTCTGGTTAGGGCTAGAAAGAAGTCTTCCTCTACCATCTACTATAGGATTTGGAGGTCTTATATTGATTGGTGTGAGGTCCGGGCCTTGCCTTGCAGGGCGTTTTCTATCCCTAGGGTTTTGGAATTTCTGCAACATGGTCTGGACCTAGGTTTGCAGCTTAGTACGCTGAAAGGGCATGTTTCTGCCCTGGCGGTTTTCTTTCAAAAGTCTTTTGCTCTTCATCCTGTGGTTAAGACCTTTTTCCAGGGGGTTTTGCTCCCAGTGGGATTTGAATTTGGTTCTTTCTGCCTTACAGGGTCCTCCCTTTGAGCCTTTGCAGGGTATTGCACTTTCTACGCTTACTCAGAAGGTTGTGTTTCTGGTTGCCATTACTTCCGTTCGGTGTGTATCGGAGTTGGCGGCTTTGTCCATTAAGGCCTCTTACTTTGAGAGGCATCAGGACAAGGTTGTTTTCCGCTTCAAGCCGGATTTCCTTCCTAAGGTGGTCTCTGCCTTTCATCTTAATCAGGACATTGTTCTTCCCTCCTTGTGTCCTAAGCCCAGCAATGACAAGGAGAGGGTTTTTGCATTCTTTGGATGTGGTTCGCTGTGTGAAGTACTATTTGGTGGCTACTTCCTCTTTCTGTAAGACTGATGCCCTTTTTGTGGTGCCCTCTGGGCCTAGGAAAGGCCAAGTCTTCCATTAGTAAATGGATTCGCCAGGCCATTGTTGGGACCTATTGTGCCAAGGGGAAGGTTCCTCCTTTTCGTGTTACTGCTCATTCTACTCGTGCTGTTGGGGCGTCCTGGGCTTTCCAGCACCAGGCCTCTGTTGAACAAGTTTGTAAGGCTGCTACTTGGTCTTCAGTTCACACTTTTTCCAAGTTTTACAAGGTTGATGTTCGGGCCTCAGTGGATGCTGTTTTTGGCCGCAAAGTTCTGCAAGCTGCAGTGGTTTAAGTCTGTGCATTGTTGCCTTGTTTTGGATCCCCACCCTTTATGGACACTGCTATTGGATGTCCCACATGTAATGAATGTTTTGAAGCGGGGTGTGTGACATACTTAGAATAATACCATTTTGTGATTACTCACCTGTAAAATGGGTATTATAAGTATGTCACACACCCCGCTTCACCCGCCCTTTTGTATTCTGGATCCTTTATATGGTGAACGTTTTTTAGTTTTCATTGGTTATAATTCGCTTTTCCTGGTCCCTTTACCTTACTGCTATCTTTATGCTGGGGAATGAGTGGGAGGTACCAGGTATTTATGGGCCGGGAGGGTCTTACTTTTTTTTATTGACATCTCTGCAAGATCGCCTTCTACAGGTCAGTATACCCACATGTAATGAATGTTTTGAAGCGGGGTGTGTGATATACTTATAATACCCATTTTACAGGTGAGTAATCACAAAATGGTATTTTTTTTTTTACCTCACCCATTGCCCAATATTCATAACACAAACTGAATGCAGTTGGCCAGGCCCTAGCTGAGCACCCCCACCTCAGTGATGCAATCAGTTACAGTACACACAGTTTAGCAATGGGGAGCACTTAGACCTAACTGCCATTATGTAAGTTTGGTTGTAGCTGAATGAATTAGCCAATCTCTATAATATTACTTCCTGTTGTTTTTTCCTGGTGTTTCAAGGAATATTGGGTAAAGGCTGAAGTAAAAAAAGTAAAGAAACAGACTGTTTTGGGGCACATGGCCCCACATAAACTTCCTTTCTGAGTATAGGTGCACTTTAACCTTGTTGAGCCCAGAGTTGTTATTGTTCCTTAGAAACATTGTGTTTGCAGCTGAGGTTTTACCCTTTATTTATTTCTGGACCTTTGCTATCAGTACCCATGTTATATTTGTAGCTATTCAGAACATCCTCTAATTGGTTTCTTCTTGTATTAAATTGTCTTAACCCTTGACAAATCAGAACGTTAAGTCACCTCTTCTGTGGTGGCCCAAGATGTTTTAGTTCTAGTAGGCGGTCCACCTGGGGCTTCCACCACTAGGTCACTGCCAAATACAGGTCTTCAGGATTGCCTGAGCATCCTTTTGTTACATTTTTATCTAATAAAGGAGAGTGCATTGGCTGATTTAGCTCAAGGTCATCGGATGTCTTAGTCTTATCGGATTATGAGAAATTGCAGAACCATAAGGAGAACCCCCAGCTTGACTGGCTGGTTCTTTCCCTAATGGTACTGATTGCTATAAACTGAGATGGCTCCTGACAAATCCTAGGATGTGTACCTAGCGAGTGGGGGTCTTTCTATTTTAAGGTGGACCTTCACCCTTGAATTAGAGCCTATCTTATATGTTTCCGCCACGCTGTAGATTTGCCCACATTAAAAATCATCCTACCTGCATATACTGCATGTAATGAGCCTTTAAACATCCAAGATGGCGGCCCATCGAGTCTCAGGCTGCATGCAAACATGAAGTGTCTTCTGACTGTGCCGCTCTGCATTCTGGGATTGCTGTCCTTTTCCTGACCCCAGGTCTGCTTTGTATGTGCAAAGCACAGCTGTAGCCCCGTCCCCTATACTTTTGACCCTTCTCCTCAGTATGTGACGCTTCTGAGGCAAGATGGAGTTGCCTATATCCTAGAGTCCTGAACAGAGTTGCAGCCCAGTGGGGAAAGAAAAAGTGACTAAAAACTATTATATTATTATTATTTTAGATGCTGGGGAATAATTTAAGGGTTTGAGCTTTTCATTAAATGATGCTGAAGGTCCACTTTAAGACCCAGTCCTATTTGAATATCTGAGAACAGTACTACCTGTAGGGAGTGCTAAAATACAATTCTCTTCACAATTTTATGATAGCTAAACTCTTGTGTGAGATCAGTGAATAACTCCTACCTGCTTTGTATTGATGGCTAGCTAGCTATTTTTGATGCCCGAGTGCTTAAATTACTTCTGCAAGATTATATTGTGTTATTGCCTTTTCACTCCCAAGATCCACATCCTCAACAATGCCATAGGAGTGCTCCTTTATCCAAACCAAGTTCAGATAAACTATAAAAGTAAAAAAAAAAAAAAAGGCAACGTCTGGAAGCCTGTTTTTTCTCCTCTATTCTTCACCAATAAATGTTAGGCTCCTTTCACATCTAGCCCTTGTTTGCTCCATAGAAGTCAATGGCAACGCAAACGCATGTAAAACGCAGTGAAGCGTAAAAATAAGTAAAGTGCAGGGGTGTGAAAGGAGGCTTAGGACCTGTTCATGGCTCTCCACTGCATTAAGAGGAGGTGTTTTGTAAGTATGCCAAAGTTGCATTTTATCAAAAACAAATGCTGCTCTTTTGATGCATTGGCAATGTGTTTTGTTGCACAACACGTAAAAGGTAAATTCTATGGCAGTGCAAGCATAATGCAGGTACATTGTGTTTATAACTGTGTTGTGCTTGCGTTGTCATAGACCTCCGTTTATCCCGCGCTGTTACTACGTTGCGGCGAAAAATGTGTTTGCGACTTTTTTTGATACGTTGCATAATGCAGCAGATGTGTGAACTATCCCATCTAGAATTATATGCAGTGTTTTCTTTGCATTGTAACTGCATTACAACGTAGAGAAAGCCTAGGGCTGTGTTTCCACCTCTGCACTTTCTCTGCGTTGTTGATCTGCACTGCAACGCAGGGGATGGCATAGTTCACATATCTACTCTGTGTTGCGCAATGCATTTAAAAAGCATTGCAGACCCCTTTTTTTTCAGCGCAACATTGTAACAGCACAGGTCAATAGAAGTCTATGGCAATGCAAGCACAACGCACATATAACACAGTGTACCTGCTTTTGCGTTTGTGTTACCATAGACATTACCATCTACTTATTATGCAAATAATGTTTTGTTTTTTTTTTTTTTTTTTTTTAATAAATGCAACGCAAGTGCATTTCTAATGAATCAAAAGCACATTGTTTGTTTTGATACAATGCCCATCTGGCATACTTACAAAACACTTGCTCCCAATGCAGCGGAGAGGTGTGCACAAAGCATATCCCTGTATGTTCTACAGCAGCTTCCTCCATTTGCTGTTTGGGTATGGCATTATAAATATGTGGTACTGTTACTTTTAAGGTATATAGCAATGTATGAAGCTCAGTAATGCATCTAATCAACCAGCATTTTGAATAGTTTTATATGCTCTTAAGATAATAATAAGTCTAAATACTTGGGACAAATCTATTCAAAGCGTTTTGTATATGCTCTGATGATGGGTCTAAATACTTAGGACAAATCTATTCAAAGCGTTTTGTATATGCTCTGATGATGGGTCTAAATACTTAGGACAAATCTATTCAAAGCGTTTTGTATATGCTCTGATGATGGGTCTAAATATTTGGGACAAATCTATTCAAAACGTTTTGGTATATGCTCTGATGGGTCTAAATATTTGGGACAAATCTATTCAAAACGTTTTGGTATATGCTCTGATGATGGGTCTAAATATTTGGGACAAATCTATTCAAAACGTTTTGTATATGCTCTGATGATGGGTCTAAATATTTGGGACAAATCTATTCAAAACGTTTTGTATATGCTCTGATGATGGGTCTAAATATTTGGGACAAATCTATTCAAAACGTTTTGGTATATGCTCTGATGATGGGTATAAATACTTGGGACAAATCTATTCAAAGCGTTTTTTATATGCTCTGATGATGGGTATAAATACTTGGGACAAATCTATTCAAAGCGTTTTGTATGTGCTCTGATGATGGGTATAAATACTTGGGACAAATCTATTCAAAACGTTTTGTATATGCTTTGATGATAGGTCCAAATACTTGGGACAAATCTATTCAAAACGTTTTGTATATGCTCTGATGATGGGTCTAAATACTTGGGACAAATCTATTCAAAACGTTTTGTATATGCTCTGATGATGGGTCTAAATACTTGGGACAAATCTATTCAAAGCGTTTTGTATATGCTCTGATGATGGGTCTAAATACTTGGGACAAATCTATTCAAAACGTTTTGTATATGCTCTGATGATGGGTCTAAATACTTGGGACAAATCTATTCAAAACGTTTTGTATATGCTCTGATGATGGGTCTAATTACTTGGGACAAATATATTCATTTTTTTTCATTTTACATTATGACTAAAGTGTTAACTTGTCATTAGATTGAACTTGTTACTGTTCTCATCCATCCAGGTCATGGTGTGTGTGTGTGTATGTATGTACCCGTTTATATGTGTGTTCCTGCTGGACTGACTGACGTCACTTAGCCCCCAATGACTTAGTTAGTACTTGTCCTAGCTTCATTAACTGATGTACACAAATACAAACACAACCACCTTTTGGGTACTTGCAGCAAAAGTCTGAATTGGAGTAAGGAAATACCTATGTAGATGTAGGGAATAATGTGAATATTGATGTGCAGTTGTCCATAAAATATATAAAATACATTGTATACATGGATGGTATTACAGGTAAACTTTTAGAAGCCCTGTTGCTAGAAACTTAGATGTTTATTCTTTATGGAGTTTTTTATAATGTTTTTGTTAGTTTTCTGACTTGTACAAACTGCGCAAAACACGTCTTGTTTGGTTCCTTTTAGAAACCTTTGAGGAGGATGGTAATTGAGGAGGTAGGAGGTGCAACATTAACACCACTAGATGTGCTGACTGAAAGGAAGCCTAGTGAAGATGAGACCAAGGATGGAGCACACATCACCACTTCTCTCAGTATTCCCAGTCCAAAGACAATAAAGATAGAAGAAATTGGAGATATTCCCAACTCACAGTAAGTTTACACTAATCCTCTTACCAGCCAACACAGCAGAGGGGGATAGATTTAATGTTGCAATCAAATGGTTTTTAAGGCCCACAAAATCCTGGCCATTTATTTGGAATACAAATGGTTGAAATTGCACATGAATAATACATATGACATTTCTCTCATTTTTGTAAAAGTGGACCTTCAGGATTCACAAGTAAAAAAAACAAAAGAAATATAATTATCAATATAATTATTGACTGGACTTATTTTTAACCTTTGCTTGAAGTAGTGTCCCTTTAATTTTTAGGAAATGCCAGGGGTTGGATGGGAAGCCTGGAATGTCCTTTTTTACCTCTGTTTCTCTCACATATTAAATCAGCTTCTGTTTTCAGCACAGTTGGGTGGATGATCCATCTGCATAAGTCAAGTCATGTGCTTTGTTTTTTGGCTGATAGTTAAGATGCAACTTAAAGCTAAGTCTCCGAGGAGTTCAAAGGGACATATTTTATGTGACTTTCCCATAGAGGGTTTAAGAGGAGTCTTTTAGGTTGATTTCCTCATCCTTTGGACATACCCCGCTGTGTCAAACCCCCACAATCTTCCCAACTGCAGCCGGCGACCCCACGGCATATGTGCAGGCCATTGCTTCGTTCCTCTTCTTGCTGATTTGTGGTCAGATACACTTAGTAAAAATGAATAGAGCGCCAGCCTCTGAACTGCCAGCCCCCCGCCAATGTGTCATGGGATCGCCAGAAAGGTAAGTTCTTACGGCGTTCCCCAGGGATACACACAGCTGGGGTGGCCCCGGTGTGTGAACCACAAGGATCATCCCAGAATTCGCGAGCTGCAACCGAGGCATGCTCCTACGCCTAGCCATTCAAATAGGGTGAGCATAGGAGTGTGCCGCAGACTGCAAGGAGGCTGTGAATTTGCCCACTCCCTATGCTTTGGCCGAATACAGTGCCTTGCACAGCGCTGCGCTGTGGGAACGTAGGTTTTAGGGGTGATCCGGGAGGTTTGCTAGGACCAAAACCCGGAATAATTCTTTATAGACTTTTAGACAGGATGTCATTGAACGCAAATGAAATCACTGGGCTAGTTCACTAAAGGCTACCTGTCAATAATAAAGCAGTGATGTAGTCTTTTGTTTAAAGCGGAACAATTTGACTTTCCCGGGGTTGTTCCGTTTCTCTGGGGCATCCCAAATTGGAATGCCCTGCTGTGTGAAACCCCCCCAAGAACGCTGCTTCTCACTTACCTCTCCCTGGCTCCAATGGCGCATGCACAGTCTCTTGTCCAATGAGAACCATCTGCCATGAATGTCAGTTGGCTAATGGCTCTCATTGACTAGAATAGAGAGCATGCTGCCGCATCCCCGGCGGCATGCACGCTGCCATTCCACATCAATGACAGCACATGACCTAGTCATGGCAGAGGCTCTCATTGAACAAGAGCGCGAGGATGCTTTTAGAATCCATGGCCGACCTGGTTGGGTTTTGTTCCACTTTTATGGGGAAAAAATGGTTTTCACTCCCCTGGCCGTTCTCTCCGTTTGGGATGCCCCGCTGTGTGTGTATGTTCCCATCGATTGGCTCCTTTACTTCCCTTTCCAGCAATCCCGTGGCATAGGCAGGAAGCCAATCGACGCATTCCACTCCATTCAGATTCTTCTACCCGCTGTGACGTCTGAGCGACAAACTAGCTAAATGGACCCTGCCGACCTCCATTCAGAAATGTCTGGTGTTATGCCCTCAGCCGTAGACCACAAATTCATTTACTTGGCGATCACATGGGTTTCATTCAGAGGGACAATCTGAAGCAGTATTCCCCAGGAATAAGGAATCGACCAGCCCTCTGAAGTATTTTAAACTAAGACTCCAGGGATGGCCAAAGAGGCTGCTGTCCTCACTTTGATAACTTGATGACCCCAATACTGTGTGCAATTGATTTGCATTTGAGCAATTGTATAAAAAAGAAAAGCTATTGTCAGTTCTGCTGTTACATGTGATGTGCCATTATAATGAACACAGCAAATACCTTTTCACTTTAAAAAATGCTCTAATGTTGTGTTCATCGTTCTAGCCGATTTAATTGACATCAAATTGTTACATTTAATAAGCGTTTGTGGTCAGTGAGGCCCCTTGTTGTCATGCTTCCAGATAATTGCCATTATTAAGCTATTATCTTCCATTATAGGTTATTGCCGTTTATTTCTGGCTCCTGAGGCGGAGGGACTGTTTCTATAATTTGTGTCATATTTTGTGCTAAATGTAAATATTTTTAGAAAAGCTATTTTTGGACACGGGGATGTGTGGTACATTGTGTGATTGCCACAGTAACGGAGCTTGAAAGTCACTCACATGGATCATCCATTTAATTAAATCTATTTCTGCAGCTCGGCAGGCTATGATTTTCCTTTGAAGTTCTGGATTGCCCCTTTTCTAATGAAAATGAGTGTGCTTTTATTAGACGCAATCGCTATACAAATTGTGTATACATCACCTTAGCATATTCTTGTGCTTGGGCAGCATCACCCTAAATATTTTATTATTTCTCTTTATGGCTTACGCAACACATCCATGCTTTGCAAGCTGTATACTGACAGACATTATGCAGTGTTCAATAGTCTTTTTTATATCCTTTAGTATTGGGACAGGTATGGTTAATAGCAGTCCATTGTATAGATTCAGTCATCACTTTTACAGGAGATGCCGAATACTAAAATAGAATTAGCAAAAACAGTAACAGCTGAAGCTGTAAAAGAATTGTATATTTTTCTGGGACAACATATTTTTGTTTTTACATAGCCTGTTCTGCCTTCTGGCATCATGTAAACCTATGTGATTGTGAATTTTGCTCACCTAATATACATTGGCTGAAATAAATACATTGGCTGAAATAAAAATACTGAAGTAAATGCTAGGTCAGACATGTTCACTGAGAACATTGCAACTCATGCTGTTCTGGTAAAACCTGTGTCTTACATTATCTGGTTACTTTAGCTACCAAGACCAGCTACAGTATGTAGCCAGCCATACAGTATAGTTGTACCACCGCATACTTGTATATTAGAGTCATTCAAGATACACGGGTGCAACTGAGGCACCATTTATAAACCAAAGAACAGAGTAAGCCAGCACACCAAAGTGTGAAAACTTAAACTGTAAACCATAGGTACCCCTTATGCTGCCCCAAACATTTAGCTTAAAGGAGCACTATCACCAAATTGTGTAATATTAACAACCTATATAAACACGTTGGCTAATGAGAGGAGGGGTCATGGAGCCTGGATATGCAGCTGGAGCCCTTGAACCCGGTGTGGGAATGCTGGAAAAGTAAGTGATTGCAGGGGCCATCAGGAGGCGCACACAGCAGAGCATCCAAAATCAGGCTGCCCCAGGACATTTGACTGGCCAGTACCAGAGTCTTTTTGACTCCATGGCTGTATACAAGGGGATTGGTCCTCTTTTTAAGTTGGGTTATAGGTACCATTAGAGATATATCAGGGGTTGCTAGTTGGCATGTTTTTCCCAGCGTCCTGTTCAGGTCGCTCCATTTCTGACATGTGGGTAATCCGCCACAAGGTGGCGCAGTAACTGCAAGATGAAAATCGTAGCTCCTCCCGGCTCCATATAAGGCAGCTGTCTCCCAAAAATCCCCAGAATTCTTCTTGCAATCTCACTGCGAAGATTGTGTTAATACTCTCCCTGGATATTGCAGGGTAGCGGGGCATCCCAAGCCTGTCGGCCACTGCATCCCTATTCCCACCTTCTTCCGGGGACCCATCCTGCCTCCCAGCCTTGGCTACGGAACAGGTGACGGTAGGGGAACGCCGAGGGTCAGGCGTTCGGCAGAGCTATGCTCTGGGCCACAGACACTCTCCCGAAGGATAGCCGGCCATGGGCAATGGTCAGCCTATATGGGGGGGGGGGGGGGGGGGGGGGGAACCACCTAGGGACCCTTTCACTCCCTCATGTCACCCACAAGCTTTATTGAATCTGTGTGTATTTTACTGTTTTTACTTGTACTCACCTCCTTCGTTCCTGTCTTTCTCCTCACCCCTCCTCCTGTCAGGCGCTGTGAGGGAGGGGGGTCACGGGCCCCCAGCGGGAGCGGACAGGCAGCCGCTCTGATCGGGCGCCTGCCTCGCTGTGCGGGCGCGAGCAAGCGCTCCACGGCGGGGAGGGGCCTCCTCTGGTTGTCTCTTCTTCATGTGTGGTCCGGGCGCCATTTTCACATCTCTGGCGCCCGGGGGTTCGCTCGTTCCGCGTCATCTCTGTGCAGCCCGCCCCTTGAGGTGATCGGCACCATTCTCGCTCCGGGCTGCGTGCGCTCGGCATTGCGCGCCGGTCTCTTCAATCTCTGTTTGCGCATCTGGAGGTTATCCCACGATATTAGCTGCACTGCTCTTTCAGGATCAGGCGCTCCTCTGTCCCTGCTGTGATCCGTGAGTCTTGGTTTTCCCTTGTCTCTTCCTTGCATGTGCTGTGGGATGCTCATGCTTTCCTTTTTGTGTCTTCCAAACGGGTCCCTTATTGCCGCTCAGAATTGTGGTTCCTCCCGGTTTCCAACCACCCCCTCCTCTCCCCCTCCCCATAGTCTCTATTATTTAAAGAGATCAATGAGAGGGATTAAATTGTGGATTGTCTGGGTTTTGGGCCGTTAGTGCCTTGCGACCCGAATTATTTTTTTGATATAATCACCATAATGGAGGCTTCTGGGGATAGCGAGCTAGGGGCCCCCTCAGGGCGGGTTAAGCTCGGTCTCATGTGTGGTACATGCCCTCTGAGCGGTCTCCGTGCGGTTTGTGTCCCCTGCGCTAAGAGCGTTCTAGAACAGGATAGGGCGGGCACTTCTGCCCCCAGCCCTATTTTACCTATGGCCTACCGCGACTGCATTTAGCTCCCAGTGAGGGGGAAGCCAGCAGGGGGTCTCAAACGGATTTGGCACTCCGAGTGGCCAGCCTAGAGAAACGGTTATCTCGCCCGGCTGCCGGCAAAGCCACGAGTAAGAAGCGGCATATTGAGCCTGGTTATTAGCTTTTTGATGATGATGAGGTGTTTGGGGGTCGGGACCGACCGGGTGGCTATGACAGCGACCCTGGGTCTTCCTTGGATGAGGATATGTGGCTCCCTGATGACACGGAGAAGTTGCTATCTTCTGTGTTTGAGACCTTGCACCCCGCCTACCTCTGAAGGCATCCAAAAAAAAGCGGGGGATTTATTCCGGCCTGAGAGACAGCGACTTATCTTTCCTGACCAGGGCCATTTTTCTGAAATGGTTTTTAAGGAATGGGAAAGGCCTAATAAATTGCCGTCGGTGCCTAAGAATCTAGACAGACGGTATCCTTTCTCTGGTCCCATCCCCCAGAGGGGGATGCCCCTGTGCTGGGGCTATCCAATACCACGGTTATGCCGTCACCCGATACGGCTTCCTTGCGCGACCCTGCTGACCGGCGCATGGTTCAGCTGGATTGTCACGCTTTCACCTTTGCCGGTGCTGGCCTTCGTCCTGTCTGTGCCGCGGCCATTGTCTCCTTAGCCATCAGAAATAAGGTGAGACGTCTTGTTGATCTTGCCAGATCTCGCAAGCGGGCAGAGCAGTATAAGGACCTTCTAGCCTGCGTGGACTTTATTGCATTTGTAGTCTCGGCTATGGACGATAGCGTCCGACTTGGCGGCAGGGCTTCGGCCCTGCTGGCTGCACTTCGTCGCTCTATCTGGCTGCGGCAGTGGTCAGCCGACGCTGCTGCCAAGAAATCACTCACTAGTATCCCCTTCTCGGGGCTTCGGTTATTCGGGGAGCGTCTGGACCTCCTGACCAAGGATGGGAGGCTCCCTCAGCGACGGAAGCCTGCGCGGCCCTTTCGGGGTTCGTCTGCCTATCGCTCCTTTCGAGGAGGAAGAGGCTCTTTCTTTTCAGGTGGCCGTAGAGATTCCTGGGAATGAGGTAGCTCTCGCTGCCGACCCAGTCCCTCCTGGGGAACTAAATCCAAGCCCCCTGCCAAGTCCTCCCAGGCATGAGGGGGCGCCCTCACCCATTCGGGTGGGGGGACGGCTTTTGCTATTTGCTCACGTCTGGAGACTGCACGTCTCGGATCGGTGGATTCAGGAGGTGGTGTCCTCTGGTCACAAAATAGAGCTGGCAGCCCCCAAGATTTCTTCAGTCACAAATTTCCCAGAATCCATTGACGGCGCAGGGCCTAAGAATGGTTGTTCAACGCCTTCTGCTGTCCGGGGTGATTTGTCCTGTGCCTCACCAGAAACGAGGTCGAGGGTTCTATTCCAATCTGTTCACGGTGCCCAAGAAGGACAGTACTCTGAGGCCTATCCTGGACCTGAAGGGTCTCAACAAGTTTGTCAGATTCAGGCATTTTCACATGGAGTCTTTATGGTCCGCGGTGAGCTCGCTTTGGCCCGGCGACTTCATGACCACGGTGGACATCAGGGATGCTTACCTGCACATCCCGATTTTCCAGGGACATCAGAAGTTCCTGAGGTTTGCGCTGGAGGATCAGCATTACCAGTTTGTGGCGCTGCCGTTCGGGATATCCTCAGCCCCCCGGGTGTTCATGGCCCTCCTGAGGATCCAGGGTATTCGTGTTCTTCCTTATCTTGACGACCTGCTGATTGTGGCTCAATCTCTTCAGCGGGCCGAGAGCGATACCCAGACGGTGTTGTCCACTCTCGAGGATTTCGGATGGGTGATCAATTATCCCAAGTCTTCCATTACTCCCTCAATGGTGAGGTCCTTCCTGGGCATGACGTTGGACACCTCTCAGGTCAAGGTATTCCTCCCCCAGCGGAAGGTGGAGGTTCTCCAGATGCAGATGTGGGCCTTACTGTCTTGCCAGCGGCCATCGATCCGTCTGGGGATGAAGCTGGTGGGCCTCATGGTGTCCTGCTTCGAGGCAGTGCCCTTCGCTCAGTTTCACATGAGGCCTCTTCAATTGAATCTTTTGACCGGTTGGGACCGGACACAGGAGTCCCTGGAGTGGGAATTTTCACTGTCTCCTCTGGCCAGGCAGTCCCTCTCATGGTGGTTGGACTCCAGAAATCTTTTAGTGGGCAGGTCCTTTCTGACTCCTCGTTGGGAGGAGGAGTCATCCCAATTTACAAACGCTGGCTTTGACGGCTTTCAGGCTCGAGAGAAATCCTCTTCCATGATATATTACAGAGTTTGGCATGCCTACATTGCCTAGTGTGAGTCTAAGAGTCTTCCTTGTCGCATTTTCTCTGTTTCAAGGATTTGGGATTTTCTACAACATGGTTTGGACTCGGGTCTCCAGCTGAGTACCTTGGCCATTTTTTTCCAAAGTTCTTTCGCCAATAATAGACTTATCAAGACCTTTTTTCAAGGGGTTTCTCATGTACGTCTACTGCGTAAGCCTCTTTTACCGGTGTGGGATTTGAACTTGGTGCTTTCTGCTCTCCAGGGCCCTCCCTTTGAGCCCTTGTGCGATGCTGCACTATGTATTTTGACTCTGAAAGTGATCTTTTTGGTAGCTATCTCTCTCCTCGGTGCGTTGCGTTTCAGAACTGGCTGCGCTTTGTATGAAGCCTCCTTATTTTGAGCGGCATCAAGATAAGGTGGTATTTCGCTTTAAACTGGATTTTTTACCTAAGGTTGTTTCTTCTTTCCACCTTAATGAGGACATTGTTTTGCCTTCCCTGTGTCCAGCTTCGACTAATTCTAAGGAAAGGATCCTCCATGCCGTGGATGTGGTCGGAGCCATTAAGTACTACCTGGTTGCAACGGAATCCTTCAGGAAGTCGGATTCTTTATTCGTCCTCACTGACGGGCCTAGGAAGGGTCTGCCTCCAGCCAAATCCACTCTCAGCAAGTGGATCAGACAGGCGGTGGTGCAAGCGTACTCTGCCAAGGGGAAGGAACCCTCTTTTCGGATCACAGCTCACTCTACCAGAGCTATTGGTGCCTCTTGGGCTTTTCAGCACCAGGCATCGGTTGAACAGGTTTGTAAGGCCGCTACTTGGTTTTCTGTTCATACCTTTACAAAGTTTTACAAGGTTGATGTTAGGGCCTCAGCTGATGCTGTTTTTGGCCGTAAGGTGCTTCAGGCGGTAGTTTCATGAACCGCGTGCTGTTGCTCACTGGGGATCCCACCCTTTTTTGGACACTGCTTTTGGATGTCCCACATGTCAGAAATGGTGCGACCTGAACAGGATACTGGGAAAAATACAATTCTGTGAGTACTCACCTGTAGAATTGTTTTTGACAGTGTCCTGTTCAGGTCGCTCCATCCCACCCTTGTTCTGTTATCTCAGTTTGCCTGTTATGGTGATTACTGTTGTATTGGCTTTAGCCCTTTGGTTTAACATGGTTTCCTGGCCTCCCGGCATGTCTCTGTTTTACTTCTTTTGAACCACTGGGGATTTTTGGGAGACAGCTGCCTTATATGGAGTCGGGAAGAGCTCCGATTCTCATCTTGCAGTCACTGCGCCACCTTGTGGCGGATTACCCACATGTCAGAAATGGAGCGACCTGAACAGGACACTGTCAAAAACAATTCTACAGGTGAGTACTCACATAATTGTATTTTTTTGTGTGGCTAATATTATGTTAACCTCCGATGGTCTTCTTCCCTTGCTTTACTGATCTGCAAGTTATGTTTCGTTAGACAGATGCTTAGGTTAGGGTCCAAAAATTAGCCATGTAAAGCATAAGGCACATAACATAAGACACCAAGACCTTGGCTTACTAAAGGGAACCTAATTTTGACACTGAAAGGCAGACTTATCCAGATCAGTTGGATTGCAGTAAATTGAAGGTTGGTTACAAGATGAAATCCTTAGACCACACTAGGAGGGGGCAGGCTGCTGTTTCTTTTGTAATTGTCAAATAAAAAATAATTATTAATAATTCTTTTTTTTTTTTTTTTTTTTTAAGTGTAATTACCTCTCTCTTCTCACTTGCTCTTTAACCGATTGTTAATCTTTTATATCAAATGTAAAAGAAATGATCAAGACAATCAAGTGTTGCCTCAAACACCACCACCAAAAGTGACAGAAGAGCAGCCTCCATTATGGTCCCAATTGAACACTGATATTCCGAGTGTCCCTGCAAATTCATTTCAACTTGAATCAGATTTCAGGAGACTAAAGAGCAACCAAGACATGTTGTATTTATACTTTAAAGTAAGTAAAGTCTAGTTTGCTTGGCTTTGACTGTTTGGATAAATAAAACATACTCCACTGGTTCTGGTATGATTGAGCTTTTTGGGGAGTTAATTCTAAAAAATACTTAAATGTTTGTTTAAAGGAGATAATATAAGTATGCTCAATGGCAAGGGTTACTTGTACAACCTAGAACAAAAGAAAAAGAGACCGGGTATGAACCGTCCCGGTACTATATGGAAAAACTTCCAGGGTGACCCCGCCCACAAAACAACATATTCAGTGCCTATAAATAAAAATACAAATTGCTTTATTTGTTTTACAATTTAAAATTGACACCTTGGGGTATACAGAGTATGATACTCATGGCCATAGTTCAGCCCTTCATCTCTGTATAAGCGGAGAAATTGTCCCCATAAGTGTTAATTGACACACCTATACATCCAAAAATTACTAAATGCAAAGGCTGGCAACATTGGTATACACATTGTTAAAAACAGACATTTTCACTGGTATACACCCAGACAGTAATCACATTGTTAGAAACAGACATTATGGCTGGTATTCACCCAGACAGTAATGTATAACATATTATATGAAAAGACACTCTTATCTGATAACTGTGTGTTAACAATAAAGCCACTGTGTGGTGACGGTGAACTAGTTTCTCCCCATTGAGCGGGGCTTCATCAGCACCCTCCCACTTCTTATATTTCTGTAATCCATAATGCTGATTCCTCCTATCTGAAATACCATGAATGGGACTCGAATCAGAAACTAATGCACACACAAAAACAAAAGGAAAACATAAACCACTGTGAATACTATGATGTGTCAAATGCAATAGCTCACTGCAACACGGATATTAATATGGATAGGTACCTGGATAACAGCCGGAATACCACTCTACCATGTGGCTCTACCCGCGATTTAAAGCACCTCTGCCCAGGAAAACCTCCTGTTCCCAGCTCTGGACTATATTCTGGTCCTATGACAAAGTGCATGAGATATCACAGTCAATCCCATATGCCCCGCCATGGTCCCCTCATACTGCTTAGTTCAAAAAGGGTGTACTTACTTAGAAGTATGGTGACTGTGCTCAAGAGGACAAGCTGCTCGTCTACTGCCCATCCCCACAGGCCCGCCGCCACGATCCTATCCGCCGTAAGTCACCACTGCCTCCCCAGGTTCAGGAGGTACAGTGGCGTTAAACGCAGGACCCGTACAGCTCTCCGTACGTAGTTCCACTCCCCATCTGCCCCTGATGGCGTCCCTGCACAGCTCGTATCAGGACACGTGCTGGGTGTATGATCGGCTTCCCGGTCCGTTTCTTATGACGTCACTGCGCCGCACGTGAATAACCACGTGCTGTAGCCAGAAGGCGCGCAATTGACCTCTGCCTCCAACACCTAATTTAGGCGGGGCCGGCGGGCACTAAAGGAAGGCTATGAGGGGGGGGGGGGGGGGAGGAAAGACACAAGCATAACTGAGAGAGGCGCGCGCATACCCGCCACGCCCCCCCCCCAGCCGCGTCAGTGACTGCGCTCTGCCATTTGGCAGATAGACTAGCACAGTCATCCGCTATCAAAGCGGACGTAACCTCCTCCCCCCCCCCCCCCCCCCACACCCCCCAGACCAAGCAGAACACCAGGCACAGTTAATCCGCCTCCTGTCTTAAAACGCCGGTCCTAACCATACGGGCGAGTAACCCGGCGCTGGGCATACTTGTACAACCTGCAAGAAAAATTTCCTGAACCTACACTTTAGTATGTTGATTTAACGCGCACCAAAACCCACTGAGCAATCATATCATTGCCACACAGTGACAATGAATGGAGGAGGCGGAGCTTTACAGCTAAAACGTGCCATTATCTGGGATTAGAGTGAAGCAGGAGCAGTGAAAATTGGCAAAATATACTCTTCATAGGGGGAGCAATTCAGGGGATGCTAGTTTAAAAATGTGGGTTTTGGTCCATTTTAAGTTGTACTTGAGTTAAAAATCAAGGCAGAATATGCTTTCTAAAAACAGAAAGTGTTTGCATGGAGCATACAAGCCAAGAATAATGGAATTTCTCCCAGAATCCCTTGCAGTAGGTGGGCCCATGCAAATGATAACTTTACACCTCTTAAAGCTATATCCAAATCACCCAGATCCGCCAGGTTGTGCAGTGCTCTGGAATAGCATAAAAGAAAATGTCACCATCCACTCCTACCTGTGTACACGTGTTTTGGGCTTTTGACCCTCGTGAGCACAGGGCTAGGGAAGGATGGGGGGGTGGTGAGGCTTAGAAAGCTAGAACATCCTCATGTGTCTGGTTAGGGAGGAACCCATGTTAGGCAGTATAGGGGAATTAAAGAGATCTAAAAGTCCTCTATTAACGGTGCAAGACAGGGAATGCTTTCCTAAACAGAAACTATCTGCGTTAAAAATCATAATCCCAAATTGCCAATACTATTCAAGCGTATCAAAGCACCTGTTTCTAGGGATATCCGGGGGAGGGTACAGTTCCCCATATGTCCCCATATGTCATGGGCCTGTCCCAATATCAGGGGCTGTTCCAAGATTCAGTTTAGAGTGTTGGAGTTACTCAAGTGCTTGTTGGGGCAACTTGTTTACAGGGACCCCTGGGTTGCATTGCTTCATGTAAAACCAATCGGCACAAGTTAATGACCTTTGCAATAGATTGCTTGGCTGCTAAAAATGCAAAGGCATGGAAAACGTATGGTTCTCTTTCAAGAAGTAGATGACAGGCTGAACATATTTTTAGTCAACGAAAAACTGACAATGTAATAAACCATTCGAACAAAACATTTTTAGTATGAGAGTCATAAAAATGCTCCACACCACAACTAGAACCAAATTTGTTCAGCTGGTGTAATGTTAGAATGACATAAATCCTTGCATATAGTGGGATTCCAGGGCTAACCCACTACTAAGTCCACACCAATGGCTGCACACTTATTTCCAATAACTTAAATTTATTAAAGAATTGTACATACACAACACTATATACACGACATTATAAAACCATACATTAAAAACCCAAGTGGGGAGGAACTCCAGGGCTAACCAATTTAGAATTAGATAATCATCTCGGCACCAAACATAAATGTAATTGAATATATATTGGCTGACACTTATAGGATAAAGTGCTAAGTGCATGTGCAATACCTAATTGAAGACTCAAAAAGTCCTGACTAAAAATGTAAACATTTTCCAAGTGTACAGCACAGCCTGTTTCACTTCAATCATTACTTCTGGGTATTCCGCCACAAGGTGGCACAGTTGACTGCAGAAGACTTGTGGCTCCTCCCGGCTGTATTAAAAGCCAGGAATCGCTCATAGACCCCAGTGTTTCTCAGCAGTCATACTGCGAAGACCAGAAGATGGCTCTCTATGTTTCGCAGGCGAGCGGGGCAACCAAGCCTGCGGCCCTGCAAGCCTATTTCCACCCGCTTCCGGACCCTCTTGCCTCCCAGCCTCGGCTGACAGATCGGGTGATGGTAGGGGAGCACCTGGGTCGTGTGCTCAGTGAACTTTGCTCCAGGCCGCAGACCCTATGCACTGAAGGGTAGCCGGCCATAGGCGTTTGGTGAGCCTATAGGGGGATGGGAGAAACCCTGCTGACTGTGTGTCACTGTGTTTGGGGTGAGTTGTGCTTTTACTTGGGGTTTTTTTTCCTGGCTCTTTGGCGCTTCCGTAGCCCTTCCCTCTCCGTTACACTGCTGCCCTCCCTCTGGCCTTGTCCTCTTGTCCCTCCCTCTTTCCCCTCTCCCCGGTGTGGCCGTTTTCGGGGGGAGGTGGTAGTCGGGTGGCAGCGCGCGCTGTTTTGCCTCTTTCGCCACTGCGGGAGGCGCTAAACTGTGCTGCGCCGGTGCATCCCTCCTGTGGCGCTTGCCTCTCTGAGGCGAGGCCGTTTTTGCGCCCTTCATTGGGGGGGGCGCCGCGGGATGACGCATATCGCGTCATCCTCCCGTGGCCTGCCCCTCGAGGTTCCATACGGCGGTGCCATTTTTCTGCCTGTGCTGGCCAGTGTAGGAACGGTGCTCGTATGCCGTTGGGGACCATCCTGTGCTGCCGCCGGCGATCTTAGACGTGTGCTGGGCTCTTCCTGTAGCTTCATCCGTGGTCTGACTCGCTGTGTGAGCACCTTGGGGGCATCCGAGGTGGGCTTTGATTTAGCCATTATTCCTGGTGGGCTGACTGTGCCCTTTTTTTTTATAATTACCATATGGAGGCTTCTGGGGATAGCAAGCTTGGGGGCCCCTCGGGGCAGCCTCGGCTGTGTGTCATGTGCGAGGCATCCCCTTTGAGTGGTGGCCCAAAGTATTATTGCGGATCAGGCTGGGCTGAGCGCTTCTCCTTCCAGTCCTGCGTTCCCTATGGCGTCCCCTACTCCTCTGTGCCTGCATTTAGCCCCCAGCCAGGGGGATACTAGCAGGGGGTCGCAATCAGATCTGGCGCTGTGCGTGGCCAGCATTGAGCGGCAGTTGGCCCGACCAGTGGCGGGCAAGGCCTCTAGCAAGAAGCGGCACCTTGACACCGCGTTGTCCCTATTTGCCGAGGAGGATGAGGGCCTTGATGTGTATGGCGGCCGTGACTCCCGGGAGGAGGGGGAGCTTTTCCGTGACTCGGGCGACTCTGGGGATCGTCGGGACGGTTACGATAGTGACCTAGGGTCCTCCTCTGATGAGGATACATGGCTCCCGGATGATACCGGTTTTCGATACATTACACATCGCCCCTAAGGCGGCGAAGAAGGAACAGGGCGAGCTTTTCCGCCCTGGCAAGCAACACTTGGAGTTCCTGGAACAGGGCCATTTCTCAAATATGGTTCTTAAGGAGTGGGAACGTCCTAATAGGTTACCCTCGGTGCCCAAGGGGTTGGATAGAAGGTATCTTCTTTTGGCTGATTTGGTTAAGCGCTGGTCGTTCCCTCCTGAGGTGGCCGCTCCGGTCTTGGGGCTATCTAACACTTCGATCATGCCATCCCCCGACACTACCACGCTGCGTGATAGCACAGACCGGCGTATAGATCAGTTGGCTTTACCTTTGTGGGGGCCGGTTTGCGCCCGGTCTGTGCCGCGGCCATTGTGGCTATCGCCATTCAAAAGAAGGTCAGGCGTCTTGCTGAGCCCGCCAGGTCTGGTAAGAAGAGGGAGGATTATAAGGATCTCTTGCTTTGCTCTGCTTTTATTTGTGCTGGCTGCCATGGACGATGCTGTCTAGCTTGGCGGTAGGGCCTCGACCCTGTTGGTGGCTATGCATCGGTCAGTTTGGTTGCGTCAGTGGGCTGCTGACACTGCCGCTAAGAAGTCTCTCACTGGGCTTCCTTTCACGGGTCTCTGTCTTTTTGGTGAGCGTCTGGATGTTCTGGCCAAGGATGGTAAGCTCCCCCAGCGTAGAAAGCAGGCTCGGCCCTTTCGGGGCTCCTCCTCCTTATGTCTTTCAAGGGGAGGTCGTTGCCCCCCTTTCTCAGGTAGTCGCAGAGACTCTTGGGGCCGAGGCGGTCGCCCTGATCTCTCCTGGGGAACCAAGCCCAAACCCCCTCCCAAGGCCCCTCAGGCATGAGGAGGCGCCCTCACCCGACCGGGAGGGGGGGCGGTTTCGGCTTTTTGCTCACGTCTCTAGGCTTTGCGTCTCCGACCGGTGGATTTAGGAGGTGGTGTCCTCCGGTTACAAGATAGAGTTTGCAGCCTGGCTGCCCCCAAGATTCCTCCGATCCTGGATATCCCAGAACCCTGTGTTGGCTCAGGGACTGCGTCTGGCCGTCCAACGTCTTCTGGCGTCAGGAGTCATTTGTCAGGTACCTCTTCAGGAACAGGGTCGGGTGTACTACTCCAACCTGTTCACGGTGCCCAAGAAGGACGGCTCCCTAAGGGCCCATCCTGGACTTAAAGGGCCTCAACAGGTTTGTCAGGTTCAAGCACTTTCGCATGGAGACACTATGTTCGGCCGTAAGTTCTCTTCGGCCGGGCGATTTCATGACCACGGTGGACATCAAGGATACCTATCTTCACATGCCGATCTTCCTAGGTCACCAAAGGTTCCTGAGGTTCGCTCTGGGGGATCAACACTACCAGTTTGTGTCCTTGCCATTCGGTATCACCTCGGCTCCTCGGGTGCTGGCTGTCGTCATGGCTCTCCTGAGGAATCGGGGCATTCGCATCCTTCCTTACTTGGACGACATTCTGATTGCTGCCCAGTCTCTTCATCAGGCTGAGAGGGATACTCAGGTGGCGACTTCCACTCTCGAGTCCTTCGGCTGGGTGATCAATTATCCCAAGTCACCACTATCTCCGTCTTTGGCGAGGTCCTTCCTGGGCATGACGCTGGATACTTCTCAGGTCAAGTTGTTTCTCCCTCAGCAGAAGGTGGAGGGCATTCAGATGCAGGCATGGGCCCTGCTTGCGTGTCCTCACCCCTCCATTCGGCAGGGGATGCAGTTGGTGGGCCTCATGGTGTCCTGCTTCGAGGCGGTTCCCTTTGCTCAGTTTCACACGAGACCTCTTCAGTTACATTTCTTGTTGGTTTGGGATCGGAATCAGGAGTCCATGGATCAGGAATTTGCACTGTCCCCTCCGGTCACAGTCCCTATCCTGGTGGCTGGACTCGAGGAACCTTCTGGTGGGCAGGTCCTTTCAGCCTCCGCGCTGGGAGATTGTCACCACGGATGCCAGTCTGACCAGCTGGGGGGGGGGACTTTGGCAGTCTCTGAAACTCCGGGGTTGGTGGGTCCCCCAGGAGGCCCATGCACCCATCAATATCCTAGAGCTGCGGGCGATCAGGTTGGTCCTCTCCCAGTTGACCCCCCACCTTCGGAGTTGTGATGAGACGGCGGTTGCCTACATCAACCATCATGGAGGGACTCGGAGCAAGCGAGCCCTCAAGGAAGTGTCCCTGATCTTGTCTTGGGTGGGAGGAGATTGTTCCCTGCATTTCAGCGGTTTACATCCTGGGGGGTGGAGAACCAGGAGGTGGACTCCCTGAGCAGGGGGACGTCTCGCCTGGGAGAATGGTCCCTCAGCAACAAATTTTTCTCGCCCTGTGTCGCCGCTGGGGTCAGCCGGACGTGGACCTGTTTGCGTCCCGTCACAATCACAAGCTTTCAAAGTTTGTCTCACTGTCACAGGACCCTCTGGCCTTGCCACGGACGCGCTAGCAATTACATGGATGGAGTTTCGGCTCCTTTATGTATTCCCTCCCTTTCCTCTGCTGGGTCGGGTGTTGCGCAAGATTGCTCAGGAGGGGGTGCCGGCCATTCTGGTGGCCCCCCGCTGGCCGAGAAGGGTATGATTCGCGGACGTTGTACAGTTGGCAGTAGATCGGTTTGTCCTGCCCGGCGATCCAGAGCTTCTCACGCAGGGACAGCTGCGCCATCCCAATTTACAAACGCTGGCTTTAACGGCTTGGCTGCTGAAACCTCCATCTTGATGGGCAAGGGTTTGCCGGCCTCTGTCGTCGATACCTTGATTCAGGCTCGGAAGAAATCCTCATCTTTTATCTACTACAGGGTCTGGCATGCTTACATTGCTTGGTGCGAGTCCAAGTCTCTTTTTTGTCGGGAATTTTCCATTCCCAGGATTCTGGAGTTTTTACAGCATGGTCTGGAATCGGGTCTACAACTTAGTACCCTCAAAGGACAGGTTTCGGCTCTGGCAATTTTTTTCCAAAGATCCTTTGCCAATAACAGGCTTGTTAAGACCTTCCAGAGATTTACTCATGTGCGTCCGCCAGGTCTGCTCTATAGGGTCCTCCTTTTGAGCCCTTGTGCAATGCTGCGCTGTCCATAATGACTCTTAAGGTGGCCTTTTTGGGCGCTATTACTTTGGTGCGTCAAGTCTCTGAGCTGGCGGCGCTTTCCATGAAACCTCCTTATTTTGAGCAGCATCAGGATAAGGTGGTGTTCCGTCTTAACCCGGAATATTTGCCTAAGGTTGTATCTGCCTTTCATCTCAATGAGGACATTGTTTTACCTTCCTATTGTGCTGCCCCTGCTAATTCCAAGGAACGGAACCTTCATTCTCTAGATGTGGTCAGGGCGCTCAAGTATTATTTGGTCACCACTGAGCCTTTTAGGAAGTCTGATTCTCTTTTTGTTCTTCCTTGTGGACCTAGGAAGGGCTTGCCTCCAGCCAATTCTACTATCAGCAAGTGGATTATACAGGCGGTGGTGCAAGCTTATTCTGCCAAAGGGAAGGAACCTCCCTTCCGTGTTACTGCTCACTCTACTAGGGCTGTTGGTGCCTCTTAGGCGTTTCAGTACCAGGCTTCTGTTGACCAAGTTTGTAAGGCTGCTACGTGGTCTTCTGTTCATACTTTTTCTAAGTTTTACACGGTTGATGTTAGGGCCTCAGCTGATGCTGTTTTTGGCCGCAAGGTGCTTCAGGCGGTGGTGGTCTGAACTGAACTGGGGATCCCACCCTTCTTTAAGGACACTGCTATTGGATGTCCCAGAAGTAATGATTGAAAAGAAACAGGCCAATACAATTCTGTGATTACTCACGTGTAGAATTTATTTTACTGTGTACAGCACTGCCTGTTTCATCCCTCCCTTGTTATCGTTGTCCTTGGTTGCCTCTTTTTGGTGATTTGTTTTAGAGTTAGCCTTTTTGGGGCTGTGTATTCTTTTATCAAGGTTTATTTCTCTTCTTGCGTAACTGCTTGTCAACACTGGCGATCTATACGTTATTCCTGGCTTTTTATACGACCGGGAGGAGCCACAAGTCTTCTGCAGTCAACTGCGCCACCTTGTGGCGGAATACCCCGAAGTAATGATTGAAATAAAACAGGCCGTCCTGTACACAGTAAAATCAATTCTACAGGTGAGTAATCATAGAATTGTATTTTTACTAGTGCCTTCAAAATAGATACATTTAATAATGTTAAATTAATAAGAATGTGCAAGATAGCTATGTGCAAATAGAATAAAAAGTGACTAAAGTGCCAAGTGCCAGCAGTGCAATAAACATTAGGCTAAACCTATACTGTGCTCATATATACCCAATAAGCGTCGCCCATCAGATCAAGTCAATTTGTACATATAATCGTCTGAGCCCACTGTCCTCCCCACTTACCTCACCGACGCACTACATTGTCTTCCCACCACTTCGCCTGGGTGCCAGAGACACTGCGGCCATCTACTGATTAAATAGCTCTCACCGTTCGTCGGGGCGGAATCCCACTATATGCAAGGATTTAGGTGTTGTTTGGTCCCTAAGGCATGCAACTATCATTCACAATTTTGGCAGTGCATATCCATTTTGGAGCTTTGTTAGAATGACATAAGTAGGGGATTCTCCCCTTTCAGGACTTTGCTCTCCCCTACCCCTTCTTCTTCCTTTCCCCCCCACTTTTTTAGATCAAGTTTAGCTTGATGTGTGTTGTATTAATTTTAAACGACTGCTCTATACCTCAAGTGAGACATGTCAAATAGCAAAGAATTGCGTGTATTTCATTTTTGTATTTTTTATAATTGGTGCTGATATTACACTTGTAATTTTGTATGTTGTATTATGCTTAAGATAAACCAAATGGTTAGGTCAGGCACACCATATATAGATAAATTGTATCAATGGGTGGAACTTGGGGTGCAAGAAGTCCTGAGGTGCTCCCCCACAACCACCTCAATAAACCATGTATAAAGGGAGTTGGACTAATGCACACCACACGAAGTAATTGATTTGCAATTAAAAATGTATTTAAATACATATACAAGATAATACAGTGTTCCATAAGTGCAAAAAAGGACACAGTGAAGATCCACATTGCATAGTCAATCCAGTCTCCAGGATCGTTGACCACCTCAATTGAAAAAGTGAGAATTAGCCTAATGGCATATAATGTAGAAAAATACTAAAGTATGAGAGATAGTTACCCAATGGAGGCAATGAGGTGGTTAACAGATCGGTCCTGAGGAGTGTTACATAAGTATAACTGAGTGATCACAAGTTAAGGATAACAAAGCATATCTATGCAATCAAAGCAAAAGCAAGTTTCTGGTCAGAGTCTGAGTGCTGCAGAAGACATCATTCCAGAGACTCAAAGTGTAGCACTGAATCAGAATATACAGTCAATAACACAGCATAATTGAATCATGACGTATATCGTAGTCAATGAATAATATAAGAACAAAGTAACATTACCAAAACAGAGAGAACCCTGATCGCATAACCTGCCTACGTTTCGGGGCTACCCGGCCCCTTTCTCAAGGCTGCGATGGAATGCAGAGTATACGGAACCTGTTATAAAGCGTGCGGCGTCCCCCCTGGCCGGCCAGTGTGACGCTTCTGGAAGCGCTCGTCGAGTGCTTTCGGGAACGTCACTTCCGGCGGCGAGGTCCCTGCTGACGTCACATCCGGGGCTGGATGGCAGTATGAGCGACTGCCATCCAGTTACCAGTGACATCAGCGTGCGGGGCCCACGCGCGGCGGACATCTGCAGTGAATAAGCTTTATTGACAAAGTGGCAATAAGAATAATAAACAGTTGATGTGCGACGAACGCGAGTATTGTCAGCAGCTGGGAGGCACATATTCAATGTTCAAAGGAGGCCGCTTTATGCCTATAAAAAAAGTTAAAAACAGATGTTAAAACCAAATATCAGGGTTACTGTATGGCACTGGAAGAAAGCTAATAGATAAAGTGTAAATGGGGTTTGTAAGAATCTGGGGATAATAAGAGGCAATAAGGTAGACACTAAAACAAACAGGGTAGACACTAAGACCACTACCTAATGTCATATCTCAATTATGGACCTGTATAGTGAAAAGGGCTGTGAACTATAGATTTGGGTAGAAAGGGAGAGTATCAGGGACAGTCAGGGGTAGTTGCGCAGAAAAACGGAATATTTTCATATTAGGTGATAATCTTTTTTTTTTTTTAATTCTTTATTTCAAGATTTTCGCATAAAAACATACAAGGGATGATACAAAAATACCATATAAAACAATACACATTAGACAATGGGGTAAGGGTTCAGGGGCAAGGGGGCTGACGGAGGGGGGGTGGGGGAGCAGCTAGATGACTTGTATGTCACTCATGTTCACGGGTAAATGGCTCAACTACGTGTAGAAGCTATCAAAGGGACCACTGTCCATGGGCCCGAGGTGCTCCCGTCCGGGTCTAAAAGAAGGGGGGGAGGGGGCTGGGGTGTACCCCTTGGCCAGTAATCCAACATGGCAGTATAGATCACGATCCCCGGGTTTCCGGCTCCCTGAAGGACTGCTTGAACTCCTCAGACTCCTGGTAGATTAACCAAGGCATCCATGTGTGCCTATACTGCTCATCTCTCATCTCTATCATGCATTGCCAAAGTGAGGTCTTCCATTTCCGAAATGCTCAATACCTCCACAACCCAATCTCTCACCGTGGGGGCTCTTTTTTGTTTCCAGTATCTCGGAATCACCATCTTAACTGCATTCAACAGGTGGGCCCGCAGGGACTTCTTGTACCTGCTTATGGGGTGATCTGTCAAATGCAGCAGGATCTGGGCTGGGTCAGTAAGAGCCGGATCCCCGGTGAGTCGAGAAATTATGGCCAGCAAGACCACAGTATGTGCATAAGTGTGCCTCGCTCGGTCCCACACCTCCAGCACTGGGGGTCCACCGAGGCTGATATTCTGTTGAGTCTATCGGGGGTGTAGTACCAGCGGGTCAGGACCTTATAGTTGGACTCCTGCACTCTGGTGGCTATAGAGGATCTGTGAGCGAGGGATGCAATCTTCTCCCTCTGTGCCTCATTAAACTCCGTCCCTAAGTCGGCTTCCCATTCCCTCCAGAATGACAGGGGGCTATCTCGCTCTCCCACTAGCTGCAGGTACAATTTGGAGGTCAGGTGTTTATTTGGCACTTCACCCAAACAAATCCTTTTGAGGTCAGTATGGGGCCTGCACTTTTCTCCAATCCCTGTTTGGCTACGAAAGATTGTAAACGAACTAGAGTCCATGGGTCGAGGTCTGCGTTTCCCCATCTGGATCTATTAGGTGATAATCTTGATGACTATACATGAGAAGGGGGCCTAGGAAGGGCATGTGAGATGGTGATCGTTACAACAGAGCAGAAGCTGTTGGTTGTCGGAATAGTCCAAGAATGTGATCGTCCTGGCTCTCCAAGGACACAATTAAATGGTAATATAAAGAATCTGGGGCTTGACTATAATATAGCCCTGAGTGGAGCAAAATGCAAAGGGTAACCAGAGGAAAGTCCTTATCAGAGATAGTCAGCTACTGTTGCGCAAGTCAGAAAATGGGGATAATCGGGATGTTTCACCTTGAAAGTCATGGATAATGTCGTTGGTGTAGTGAAGGACTGGTAGAAAGAGGGGGGATCCGTCCAATAAATACGCCAAGTGGCATCCTGAAGAGAGCAAAGAAGAGGTTAGAACGTGCGGAGTGTTAAAGTAATAAAGTGTATCTAAACTCTAGAGAAAAGGTGTATAATCCATCTCTTCATTCAGTCCCTTCGGTGTCATAGTCTGCAAAGAATGAATCCAAAATAATTCACGTCTTAAAAGAACCTATCACCCCCTCTCGGTAGGGGCCTTGTCTGTTCTATGGCTTGAAACCTCAACTGTGAGACCTGATGTCCAACCTCCAGAAAATGTTGTGTGAGTGGAGAATCTAGATTATTTCTGCGAATGGAGCTGCGGTGCTCACTAATGCGAGTCCGAAGTTCTCTGATGGTTTTGCCCACATAGGCCAATCCGCAGGGGCATTTTAGTAGATAAATGACAAAATCTGAACCACAATTGAGAGGTTTTAATTGGAAATTTTTTACCAGTATGTGGGTGTGTAAAATAGTCGCTTTTAATGACGAACTTGCATTGGGCGCAGTGCCCACACGGGTACATGCCCTGAATCGGGTGTTGGGAAGTGAGCCAATTTTGTGAGGAGGGATTTCTAACCGTGGGGTTAGGTTCTGCTTTGATTAATCTATCGCGGAGATTTCTTGGTCTTTTTTTGACAAATAGTGGGGGTTGTGTAAAGGTCTCCTGAAGACGTACGTCAGAGGTGAGTACATGCCAGTGCTTCTTGATAATTCGTTCTATTTGAGGGGACATCCAGGAATAGTTCAGTATCATGGGTATACGTCTGGAGGACCTTTTGGGTTTGTATTGTAAAAGTGAATGTCGTGATTGGGCAAGGGCTTTGGTTTTTGCCGCCTCTAGAACGTGTTTGGGATACCCCCTGGCAAGAAAGTCGGACATAAGCGTGTTAGCCCTATCCAGGAAGGCATCTTCATCTGTGATGATCCTCCTGAGCCTCACGTATTGACTATAGGGAAGGCTCTCTTTCATATTCCTAGGATGAAAACTGCTATAGTGTAAAAAAGTATTCCTATCGGTATGATTCTTGTATAGATCATTGACAATCATATGGTCTCTGATGGCTACCTGTACGTCCAGAAAGTGTACCTGGTTCTGACTGTGTTTAGGTGATCAGTGAATTGGAGTAAATCTGTTTGTGAGCCATGCCACAGGAAGAAAATGTCGTCTATGTATCTGACCCAGTAAAGTATATGTGACTGAAAAAATGGATGTGTGTATACATGTCTGAAATTGGTTCATGTAAAGATTAGCGTAGGACGGGGCCACGTTGGACCCCATAGCAGTCCCTTGCAGCTGTAGATAATAGTGTCTCTCATATCTAAAGTAGTTCTTTGTCAGGACTAGTGTAAGCAGGCTGATGCAGAAGTGGTTAAATTCAAGTGACCCCCCCCCATCTCGTTTAAAGCTTGAGAGATGGCTGAGATTCCCGAATCATGTGGGATGGACGTGTACAGTGACGACACGTCCATACTGCAAAGCAGGACATTATCCGGAAGGGGACCTAGGTTGCCGATCTTGTTCAGAAAGTCCCCTGTATCCAATAGATATGACCGTGTGGCCATAACCTTTGGTTGCAAAATTTTATCGAGAAAGGTAGCGATATTCTGAAATACTGAATTTGTGCCAGCTACAATAGGGCTGCCAGGTGGGTCACTGGGATGTTTGTGTATTTTCGGAAGAATGTAGAAAACCGGAGTTATGGGATAGTCCGTGATCATGTAGTCATGAAGCTTCTTATCTATGATACCCGTGTCATGTGCATGGTGTATTAAGTGGTCTATTTCGGATTTAATTGTCGGTAATGGATCCCCCGGGTAATCTCTGGTATACTTGAGTGTCGTTGAGCTGTGTCATAACAGTATCGTGGTAGAATGTTTGGTCCATAATGACAGTGGCACCCCCTTTATCCGCAGATTTAATAATGATCGTAGGATCTTGTAATAATGCCTTTAGGGCCTGTTCGTCTGCCTTACCAAAGTTTTGAAGTGTATGTTTGGATGTAAGGGGGGTCCACTGTAACTGTTGGACATCCCTTTGTACCATTATGCTTAAGACTAATAAAAATATTGAAGTATCAAAATTGTAGCTCTCTGTAGCTTTGAGATATAACATTAGGGATTCCTGTGGGCTAACATTTGGATTTTCAAATCTATTTTACTCCTAACTGCTATACTCATATTAAAGCAAAGTTATGATGCTTATCCACTCTCCATGTATTTTGTTTTGGATTTCAAATATTTTAATAATAGATTTTAATATTAAAAATAATTAAGATTTTAATGTTATTTTAATACAATTAATTTTATAATAGATATTTTACCTTCAAGGTTCATTGCCATTTTCAAGTTACAAAAATATGTAACCCTTCACATTATACACTGTAGTCCAATTAGGATAGAGGATTAAACAAACACCATGGCTCAGTTGAAAGCCAGGTCTAAAAGGATGCTCATTGTATAAGTTAGAGTAGTTAGTCCATGAACAGGCAGGCTTATTAAACATGAACCAGTGCACTGCAGCACAAATCCTGCCATGTTTTTTACATTCTGCAACACAACTAAAGAGATTATGTTGCGGCAGGAGTCAAGCTTCATCATGTTATAGCTTCATCTTGTGATTTCAAAATAATACATTATACTGATTCATGTAATATTGTTTTTTGCAGCAAATCGAACCATCGCTTTACGCAAACATTTTCCAGAAAGCATTAGATCCAGATGTATTCAATCAAATTTTAAAGGTCCTGCGACTTAAATATATTGAGTAAGTAAAAATTGTTCAAAGCCATTGTTTGGCAGAATGGAAGATTATGACACTTTATAAAGAAAACAATTATAATAATGATAATGGTAATTATTACTGTTGTCCTAGACCAGGCCATTTATGAGCACCTTCTATGGTAGTTGCCTTGCTGCAGTGGTGACTATCCAGCTTCACTGCTTACATATAGTTGGTTCCATAAATATTTGGATACTGACACAAATGTAGTTTTTTTACCTGTTTACTTAACCCTTTCGCTGCCAGCCTACCTGGAGTTTTTGTCACGCTTGGTGCCAGACCATTTTGCACTATTTTGCGCTCCCCATGTTCAAATGTGATTTATGAAGGGATTTCCCAGGAAAATGATATATTGTTTGGGCTTTAACATGAAATGTCTTGTTTGTAATTTTTTAGGTGTATTCTCAATACTTTTGGGTGAAATATGTGCAAAAAAATAAAAAAAAATCTATTTTTTGCAATTTATAGTGTTTTTTTTGTAATAAAAAATGTAAGTTTGTCAATAAAATCTTATTGCATGTGAAACCCCAATTAATCCCGGTCACAGCGTTACCACATATGTATAGGTAGACACCCTTTCCTGCCCAGGAGACTCCCCCAAACTGAAACAGCGCTTTAGGAGATTTTCAGATAAAATACAACTATGCACCGCGCTAAGCGCACCTTGCAGTCTTTCCAGAAAAAGAACCCTTTAAATTTGAAATACCCCCCAAAAACTATATATTCTCTGGAAGTATACACCTCAGGCTTTCTAGGCGTACCAGGTTTGTTGACATGGGTGCAATTTTCTGGAAGTAATCCCTCAATCAATTCTTTGGTTGCACAGAGTTTCCCTAAAAAAGAATAAAAAAGAAGAATCAAAGTCACATTTTCCTAAAAAAAAAAATATATGCAAACAGAAAAAAATGAGTAAAATCTGAAAAAGCAACAACCCCCGAACAGAACAATACCCAACATGCATAGGTACTGTCAAGGGTAGAGTTGCCAAACACCCCAAAGTAAAGCATGCGCATAACGGTAATTTTACTTAAAAATTTCAGCTCTGCAGACAAAGTGCGCACCTTGCGATTTTTCAACCAAAACAACCCTTTAAATTTAGAATATCCCCACAAACCATATATTCCCTGAAAGTACACATGTTAAGCTTTCTAAGAGTACTGAGCTTGTTGTAGTGGGCTCATCTTTCTGGAAGTAATCCATTGAAGAATTCTTAGGTTGCACAGGGTTTCCCTAAAAACAATTATAAAAAAGCAGAATAAAAACCATGTTTTCCTAAAATATCAATATGCAAACAAGAAAAAACAAGCTAAATCTGAAAGCGCAAGGTCCCCCGAGCAGAACAATACCCAACATGCATAGGTACTATTAACCCTTTTAATTGTCAGCCTACTTGAAGTTTTGTCACCCTCTGTTGACAGGTCATTTTTCCCCATTTTGCGGCATGATTAACTGTGATTTTTACTGGAATTTCCAGAAAAATTATATACATTACATATACATTTTTTGCAGCAGAGTTTAGGCTTTTAACATGAAATGTCTTGTTTGTAATTTTTCTACTGTTTTTTGAATATTTCTGCTTAAAAAAACAAAAAAAAACAAAATATATATTTTTTAATTGTTTCCTTTATTTTAACAATTGTTTAATTGTTTCCTTTATTTTAAATAAAACCTTTTTTTTTTTTTTTAATGAAAACCATATTGCATGTGATAGCCCCATTTCTCTCGATTACCACATATGTATCGGTAGCCCCCCCCATTCTTGCCCTGGAGATCCCCCAAACTGAAAAGAGCACTTTATTACATTTACAAATAAAATACAACCACTATCCACACTGTAAACATAAGGGGTTAATTAAAAAAAAATGACATAGGGTCCCCCCTTCCAGGGAAGGGGGGGGCATTTTTCGGGGTAATTTTAAGGGTTTAGGGTTAGGCTAACCCTAACCCTCAAATATCCCCCCAAAAATGACATAGGGTCCCCCCTTTTTGGGGGGAATTTTAAGGGTTAGGGTTAGGCTAACCCTTAAAAATAAAAAAAAATATACAAAAATAAAAATTCCCCCCAAAAAATGGGGACCCCCCCCATGTCATTTTTTTTTTTTTTTTTTTTTTTTTTTAAGGGTTAGGGTTAGCCTAACCCTCACCCTTAAAAAAAAATTTTCATTTTTTTTTTTTTTTGAATTTTAAGGGTTAGGCTAACCCTAACCCGTAAAAATAAAAAAATATACAAAAATAAAAATTCCCCCCAAAAAATGGGGACCCCATTTCCCCCCCATGTCATTTTTTTTTTTTTTTTTTTTTTTTTTTTTAAGGGTTAGGGCTAGCCTAACCCTAACTCTCACCCTTAAAAAAAAATGTTTTAATTTTTTTTTGAATTTTTAGGGTTAGGCTAACCCTAACCCTTAAAAATAAATAAAAATGACGTAGAGGGGAACCCATTTTTTTTTTTTTAATTTTAAGGGTTAGGGTTAAGCTAACCCTAACCCTTAAAATTAAATAAAAATGACGTAAGGTCCCCCCTCCAGGGGGGGAACCCATTTTTTTTTTAATTTTAAGGGTTAGGGTTAGGCTAACCCTAACCCTTAAAATAAAAATAAAAAAAATGACGTAGGGTGCCCCTTACCCGTCATAACTAGCCCGGGACCAGCTATGGGGGCTTGTAGGAACAGAGTGGAGGGGCCAGCTTTTGTGGCCCCCCACCCTGCAGCCTACGAGCCCACATACCCTGTGTGGGCCCGGGCTCTTCTGCCCCCCCCCGGGCTTTTGGGAGGCAGGTAATTGGGGGGGCGGGGGTTAATGGCAAGCCACCCGCTAGTTGCAGGTGGCTTGCCAGACCCCAGCCTTGTGAACTGGTATAAGGGGTCTCATGGACCCCTTACCAATTCACAAAGGGTTAACATAAAAAAAAAAAAAAAACACACACACACACACACACAAAAATGTCTTATTTAAAAAAAAAAAAGTTTTTTTTTACTTTACTCACCTCACCCGATTGTCAGCTCCTGTGGTGATCAGCTATCAGATGCCTTGGTGATCGCTGGCCAGAGGAGGGGGGGGCAGGGGATCAGAGCATCCCCTGCCCCTCCACTGCTCTGCCCAGCGATCACCAGGGCATCTGACAGCTGAGCCGAGGAGAGGCAGCAAGAGGCCCGGGAGTGACGTCATAAGCCCCGCCCCCAAATGGGCGGGGCTTAACAGCAAGATGGCAGCGCCTGTCGGGAGAGAAGGGGGAGAGCCCTTTCAGGCTCTCCCCTGAAGCTGAAGAGGCTGGCGCGGGGGGGCGATCGGAGGCCCCCCAGTGAAGAGGAGACCCGGAGGGAGGCAGCGCGACTGCAGGTAAGTAAATGTCATTTTTATTTTTATTTTTTTACAGTTAGCAGCTGCTGCTGCCAAAAGGGGGGGGGGGCTATTCCGGGGGCTCTCCTGGAGCCATCCGACCGCCCACGGGGGATCGGATGGCACCAAATTAAAGAGGAGACCCAGCCGGATCCAACGAGGGGTCAGGTGAGTATTTTTGATTTTTATTTTTTTTACTAGCAGGGGGGAAAGTCAAGCACGTAGATTCTATGTGCTTGGCACTTAAGTGGAGTAGAAGCAAGCACGTAGAATCTACGTGCTTGGCACTGAAAGGGTTAAACATATTCAAGTTATAGGAATATAATGAACATTGCCATCAAGTCCAGACTTTCAGCTTTCGTTTGAAGGGATATCCACATTAAAATTGGGTGAAGGGTTTTGGAGTTTCAGCTCCTTAACATGTGCCCCCCATGTTTTTAAAGGGACCAAAAGTAATTGGACAATTGACTCAGGGGCTGTTTCGTGGGCAGGTGTGGGCTATTCCTATGTTATGGCATTCTTAAGCAAATAAAAGACCTGGAGTTAATTTAAGGCATGGTGCTTGCATTAGGAAGATTTTGCTGTGAAGAAAACATGCGGTCAAAGGAGCTCTCCATACAGGTTAAACAAGCCATCCTTAAGCTGCAGACAGAAAAAAAACATCAGAGAAATTGCTACAATATTAGGAGTTGCAAAATCTACAGTTTGGTACATCCTGAGAGAAATAAAGCGATGAACTCATCAGTGCAAGAAGACCTGGACGCCCATGTAAGATAACAGTGGTGGATGATCGCAGAATAATTTCCATGGTGAAGAGAAACCCCTTCACAGCGGCCAACCAAAAGAACAACACTGTCCAGGATGTGGGTGCATCAATATCCAAATCTACAATGATGAAAAGACTGCATGAAAAGACTAAATTGAACATTGCTAAAAAAAAAAAAAAAAAAAAAAAGGCAGCACAGTTCTGGAAGAATATTCTTTGGACTGATGAAACCAAGATCAACCTCTACCAGAATGATGGGAAGATAAAAGTATGGCGAAGGTGTGGTACAGCTCATGATCCAAAGCATCACCAGTAAAACATGGCGGAGAAGCAGAAGCAGCTGGATAAATTCTGAGCTATTCAGAGACGACATGTGTGCTCAAATCCAGCCAAACTGATTGGTTGACGGTTCATAATACAGATGGACAAAAACATAAATACAAAGCTATCCAGTAGATTATTAAAGTAAAGAAGTGGAATATTCTTGAAAGGCCAAGTCAGTCACCTGATCTCAACGCAATTGAGATGCATTTCAATTTTTAAAAACTTCAGACAGACAGGCCCACAAACAGCGACTGAAAACCGCTGCAGTAAAGACCTGGCAGAGCATTAAAAAGGACAGCAATGTCTGGTGATGTCCATGAGTTCAATACTTCAAGCAGTAATTGTCAAGAATTAGAAATTAACATTTTATTTGCCAATTATTTTTTACATGAAATTATTGTGTTTGCTACAATTTTTCACATTTTTATGCAATCTTTTTGTTTGAACCCACTGAATGAAAGCTGAAAGGCTGAACGTCAACTGCATCTGAATTGTTTTGTTCAAAATTCATTGTGGTAATGTACAGAACCAAAATTAGAAAAATGTTGTTTCTGTCCAAATATTTATGGACCTAACTGCGGCTGAGTGTCTGGTGTTAAGCATGCAGCTTGTCTGGTCATGGCCTGTTTCTGATTCATGGCTCACATGTAGGCGGCCAGGGTTAGCCTTATACAGTAACTTATCACAAGTCTTTAATGGGAAGTTCCTGTGGGGGGAGGTGCCTATTAAAATTCGTGTTCCATGGGAGCGAGCTAGGAGTGAGTGGCAGGTTAGAGGGGAGTATTATGACATCTTCCATGGTCTGATTTCAGATCTGCAGGGAGCCCTTGCTCAAGTAGAAAAATATCTCCCCACCCCTGCAGCTATTTCAGTGTCCATAAACTGGCTTCTGGGAATAGGCCTGTGACATCCTGGCGCACCCCCACTGTATATAAGCTGAATACCCCTTGGCTGCAAGACTAAAATATCCTATTCCAAGTATGTCGCACACCCTGCTTCCACTATTCTTGACATATGGGTTATGGTCCAGTAGAGGGCGAACTTCTGCAGAGATGAAAGCAAAAAAGAAGCCCCTCCCGGTCCATAAATAGCTGGGACCTCCCACACATTCCCAGTTCCTTCTCTGCAGGACGGCGAGCAAGTAAGAAGATGTATGCTGCTCTTCCTTGCAGGTAAGCCGGGCTTGCACCCGGCCATTTTTTGCCCTATTTCTGCCCGGACCTTTATATTTTAAGCCCTTTACTAGTGTTGCCGCTGCCCACCCCCTTCTGTTTTGGCTCCATTGCGGGCCCATCTTCTGGCTGGGAACCGCATTGCTGGACTCAGAGGGAAGGGGGCGGGGCCAGGAGCGGCGCGCGATCCACGCTGACCCACCCCTTCTTCTCCCTCTCTCTCTCTCTCTCTCTCTCTCAGGAGCTGCGGATTAGCTGGATGCCATTTTCTGTGTCTGTGAGTGCCCTGCCGGGCTTCCCCCCCCCCCCCTTTCTTACTAGGCTTAATGCCCCAGTCGCGCTTGGGGCAGCGCTGGCCTCCCTGCTTTTTATGTTCCTTTTACATGTTTTTATTATGCAGTTGTGTGTGTGCATGTGCTTATGGACATCCCTTGTGTCTTTCAGGGGGACTCCCTGTGCCAATTGCTTAAAAGGGGGTTCTCCCGGTCCTAGGGTCCCTAGCAAAAATTTGGGGCAATTATAAATCCTCCCACTTGGGACTTAAAGGGGCATCCCAGGTTGCTTACCAGCGTAATTCCCTCGGGTCATTGCGACTACCTTAAAATCACCATATATGGAGGCTCCACAGGATACTGGGCTCGGGCTCCCTTCGGGACAATCCCGGCTATGTGTGGGTTTGTGGGGTACCCCTTACGGGGGAGAATGTACTTATTTGCATACCATGTGCGAAACGGCTCAGTGCCGCCCGCCTCTCCTACCCCACCCCGCATCATCCGTACCCCAAGTGACACGGTCATTAGTGGGGAGTCGCACTCAGATGTATGTGCCAGGTTGGCCAACCTCGAGAAAATTATTTCTAGCTCAGTGGGCAGAAAGGCCACTGCTAAGAAAAGACATCTGTCACTGGCTACGCCGGTAATTGATTTTGATGATTATGACTCCCCTGACTGGACGGATTATTCCCCGCTTGAGGAGGGGGAATTGTTTGAGGAATCTGAGACTGAGGAACTGCAGTTCTTTGATTCTGATGCCGGGCAGGCGCTGGGGGATGCTGTGGATACCCCCAAGGTCTTGACCCATCTGTTAGAGGTTTTGGATATTTCCCCACCAGCGGAGACCCCTCCGAAGAAGGGGGGATTCTTTGGGTTCTCTAAGCCCCGCTTGGCGTTTCCAAATCAGGATCATTTTGACAGCATGATTCTTAGAGAATGGGAGAAGCCGAGTCGCCTTCACGGTGTTCCTCGGGGATGGGATAGGAAGTATCCCTTTCCGGTGGACGCGGTGAAGCGCTGGCCTTCCCCTCCCGAGGTTGACGCACTCATTTTAGGATTGTCCAACACCTCCATTGTACATACTCCTGACGCCACTACCCTTAAGGATGGCAAGGACAAGCGCATTGATCAGATGGCATGTCATGCCTTTGCCAGTGTGGGTTCTGCCTTGCGACCTGTCTGTGCATCGGCACTCGTGGCTGTGGCCACCAGGCCGGAGATCAGGGACATTTTAAATGGGTCCCAGCTCAACCCGGCCAGCGCTGAATTCACAGCCCTTAAGAGGTGTGAATTGTTCATGAATTTTGTTTTGTCGACTATGGACGACACTATTACCATGTGTAGTAGAACTTCTGCCCTGTTGGTGGCCATGCACCGATCGGTCTGGCTGCGCAAGTGGGCGGCGGACATTGCGACCAAGAAGTCACTTACAGCTTTACCCTTTTTGGGAACGCGGCTGTTTGGAGACAAATTGGATTCTGTGGCGAAGGGTGGGAAGCTACCTCAGCGTAAGAAGCTGCGTTGCTCCTTTCGGGGGGCAAGCTCCTTTAATCCTTCCTTTCGCGGTGCCAGAGGGGGCAGAGGTCTTGCCTACTCTGGCTTTAGAGGTGATTCCTGGAACAGAGGTTGAGGATGTGCCCGTACGGCCTCTACCTGGGGTTCCAGGCCCAAGCCCGCTGCCAAGCCAGCTCAACAATGAGGAGGCGCCCTCACCCTTGCGGGTGGGGGGATGGCTGCGGCTCTTCTTCCAGGTCTGGGCCCAGGATGTCGCAGACAAGTGGATATTGGAAGTGGTCTCATCTGGGTACAAACTGGAGTTTGAGTCCCGGCCTCATCCCAGATTCCTAAGGTCTCAGGTGCCATCGGATCCTCGGGCGGCGCAGGGGCTCCGGTTGGCTGTAAAGAATCTTCTGGACATGGCGGTCATATGCCCGGTGCCTCTTTCAGAGAGAGGCCGGGGCTATTATTCCAACCTCTTCACGGTTCCCAAAAAGGATGGCTCCATAAGACCCATCCTAGATTTGAAGCTTCTCAACAGGTTCATCATAACCAAGAAGTTCCGCATGGAGACTCTGCGTTCAGCCATCGGTTCCCTTCCTCAGGGGGATTTCATGACGTCCATAGACATCAAGGATGCTTACCTTCATGTACCAATTTTCCCTGCACACCAGAGATTTCTCAGGTTCGTGGTGGTAGGTCAGCATTTTCAGTTTGTGGCCCTCCCGTTTGGGCTGACCTCGGCACCGAGGGTGTTTACCAAGGTTCCGGCGGTCATAATGGTCCTGCTCAGAGCCTAGGGCATTCGCATTGTGCCGTATTTGGATGACCTACTCATTACAGCTTCTTCCCTCTGCCAGGCGGAGCTGGACACCAGGACGGTGGTGGCGACGCTGAAAAGGTTCGGATGGGTGATCAACCACCCCAAGTCTTCTCTCTCCCCATCAAGAGAGATCTCCTTTCTGGGCATGAATCTGGATACCATTCAGGCCAGAGTGTTCCTAGCCCAGCCAGAGGGTTCAGGATCTGATACGTGTTCTCCTGACCAACCCTCGCCCTTCCATTCGGCTAGGGATGACTCTGGTGGGTTTGATGATGGCCTCCTTCGAGGCAGTCCCCTTTGCTCAATTCCACATGAGGTCGCTACAACTCCATCTATTGCTGAAATGGGACAGATGTCCACAGTCCTTGGATCAGTCATTTCTTATGTCTCCCAGGGTTCGGCAGTCCCTTCAGTGGTGGCTGGAATCAAGCAATCTGATGAGGGGCAGATCGTTCCTGGCCCCTCGTTGGGAGACGGTTACCACAGATGCCAGCCTGTCGGGCTGGGGAGGTTTCTGGAAAGATCATCGGTTACAGGGGTTGTGGAGTCCTCAGGAGGCTCACAACCCCATGTCTTGGAGCTCAGAGCTATCCGCTTGGTTCTGTTGCGTCTGACACTTCACCTACAGGGTTTACCGGTTCAGGTTCGATCAGACAATCGTACTGCGGTAGCTTACATCAATCACCAAGGAGGGACTCGCAGCAGGAGTGCCCTCAGGGAAGTCTCTCTGATTCTGGTGTGGGCAGAGAGCAATGTTCCTTGCATCTCGGCAGTATACATTCCGGGAGTGGAGAACACGGAGGTGGACTCCCTGAGCAGGGGATTCTCTCGCCGAGGGGAATGGTCTCTCAACCACAAGGTGTTTCGGGCCCTGTGTCACAAGTGGTGGACCCCGGAGGTGGATCTCTTTACCTCTCGGCACAATCACAAGCTTCCAACCTTTGTATCTCTGTCTCGGGATCCTCTGGCCCTGGCAGTGGATGCCTTGTCCCTTGCCTGGAGGGATATGGGGTTTCTGTACCTGTTTCCCCCCTTCTCCATGGTGAGCAAGGTAGTGGGCAAGCTGGCGCTCGAGGGGGCACCAGCAATTCTGGTGGCCCCAAGGTGGCCAAGACAGGTTTGGTTCGCAGACGTCATAAGATTGGCGGTAGATCAGTACAGGCTGCCCCTGTCTCCAGATCTGATCTCTCAGGGTCAACTACGTTACCCCAATTTACAAACGCTTGCTTTGACGGCGTGGCTGCTGAAACCTTCATCCTGAGGGAGGAAGGTTTATCTGGGGCGGTTATTCAAACCTTGATTAGAGCTAGGAAGAGGTCTTACTCTACCATTTACTATAGGACTTGGCGGTCCTATATTGACTGGTGTGAGGCTAGAGCCTTACCTTGCAGGGTGTTTTCGATTCCTAGGATTTTGGAGTTTCTTCAACATGGTCTGGATCTGGGGTTCCAGCTTTGAAGGGTCAGGTTTCTGCCCTGGCTGTCTTTTTTTCAAAGGTTTGCATCATCTGGTCAAGACTTTTTTCCAAGGGGTCACTCATGTTCGGCCCCCTAGAAAGCCTTTGGTTCCCGTTTGGGACCTAAATTTGGTTCTGTCGGCCCTCCAAGGGCCTCCCTTTGAGCCGATGCAGGATGTGGCTCTTTCTGTGCTCACTCAAAAGGTTGCCTTTTTGGTGGCTGTTACCTCTGTCTCTTGAGTTGGCGGCTCTGTCTATTCAGGCCCCTTACTTTGAGAGACACCAGGACAAGGGGGTTTTTCGTTTTAAACCAGATTTCCTTCCTAAGGTGGTTTCTGCTTTCCATCTTAATGAGGATGTAGTTCTCCCTTCCTAGTGTCCTAAGCCTAGCAATGACAAGGAGAGGGTTTTGCACTCTTTGGATGTGGTTCGTTGTGTGAAGTACTATTTGGTTGCTACTTCTCCTTTTCGTAAGACGGACGCCTTGTTTGTGGTGCCTTCTGGGCCCAGAAAAGATTTGGCGCCCGCCAAGTCTACCATTATGTCAGGCCATTGTTGGGGCCTATTCCACTAAGGGGAGGGTTCCTGGTCATTCTACTCGTGCTGTTGGGGCTTCCTGGGCCTTTCAGCACCAGGCTTCTGTTGAACAATTTTGGAAGGCTGCTACTTGGTCTTCTGTTCATACTTTTTCCAAGTTTTCTAAGGTTGATGTGCGGGCCTCAGCGGATGCTGTTTTTGGCCGCAAGGTTCTGCAAGCTGCATTGGTTTAACCCTTCTATTGACAGCCACGTAAATTTTACGTGGCTGCCTCTCCAACCGTTAAAAGCCAGCCACGTAATATTTACGTGCCTGACTTTCCCCATTAATAAAATAAAAAGTATTAAAAAAAATCACTTACCTGACCCCTTGTTTGATCCAGCCGGGTCTCCTCTTCAGCCAGAGGGGCTCCGTTCGCTGATAGAAGGGTTAAACCAATGGGGGAGGGCAGCTACCGAGATTTGCCTGGAAAAAAATAAAAATAAAAAAATGACAGTTACTCACCTCTGCTCCCGCCGCCCCCCCCCCCCCCCCCCCGGCTCTTCTGTCTTCTGGAGGGGGGCATAACAGCCCTCCTCCCTTTACATCTTCCGATGGCGGCTGCCATCTTGGATTCTGGCCCCGCCCCTTTGGGGGCGGGGGCGATGACGTCACCGCCGGGTGTCATCGGGGCACCCGGCAGTTCAGCTCTCAGATGCCGGTGACGGCTGGACAGGGATGGAGGGAGGTAGGCGATCCTCCGATCGCCTGCCTCCCCCCTCCTCTGCCCAGCCTTCATTGACATCAGATCACCGCGGGACACAGGAAATGAAGATCGGAGGTGAGTAAAGTAAAAATTTTTTTTTTTTTTTTTTTTTTTTTTTTAATAAAGTAATTTGAAAAGTGTCTGTTTTTTTTTTTTTTTTTTTTTTTTTACTTTTAACCCTTTGTGAACTGGTAAGGGGTCCATGTGACCCCTATACCAGTTCACAGGGCTCAGGGGTCTAGCAAGTCACCTGCGGCTAGCGGGTGACTTGCCATTAACCCCTGGTGCCCCAAATTACCTGCCTCCCCAAAGCCCGGGGGGGGGGGCAGAAGAGCCGTGGCCCTAGGCTATGACGGCTTGTAGCCGCAGGGCCAGGGGCCACTAAAGCTGGCCCCTGTGCCCTGTTCTACAAGCCTCCATAGCTGGTCACAGGCTGGTTACGCTGGGTATGGGGGACCTCACGCCATTTTTTTTTTTTTTTGATTTTTAAGGGTTTTAACCCTTAAAAATAATGGGGTCCCCCTCCCTGGGAGGGGGACCCTATGTCATTTTTTTAATTAACCCTTTGTTACCTGTAACCCAGTAGGTATAAAAGGCTTCCAGCAGCAGCAGGAAAGCAGAAGCCTAAGTGATCAGCGTGGGACACAGGGATGGATGGGAGGTAAGTATTAAAAAAAATATTAAACATTTTTTTTTTTTTTAATAAAGATATTTTTAAAAAGTGTGTCTGTGTGTTTTTTTACTTTTAACCCTTTGTGAACTGGTAAGGGGTCCATGTGACCCCTATGTCTGGTCACAGGCTGGTTACACCGGGTAGGGGGGACCTCACGCCATTTTTTTGGGGGGGGATTTTTAAGGGTTTTAACCCTTAAAAATCCAAAAAAAACGGGGTCCCCCTCCCTGGGAGGGGGGACCCTAAGTAATTTTTTTTATGTTACCTGTAACCCAGTAGGTATAAAAGGCTTCCAGCAGCAGCAGGAGAGCAGAAGCCTAAGTGATTAGCGTGGGACACAGGGATGGATGGGAGGTAAGTATTAAAAAAAATAATTAAAAAAATGTATTATTTTTTAATAAAGTTATTTTTAAAGTGTGTCTCTGTGTGTTTTTATTTTTTTTTTTTACTTTTAACCCTTTGTGAACTGGTAAGGGATCTACGAGACCCCTATACCAGTTCACAAGGCTCTGGGTCTGGCAAGTCACCTGCGGCTAGTGGGTGACTTGCCATTAACCCCGAGACCCCCCATTACCTGCCTCCCCAAACAAACCTTAAAATTCCCCCAAGAAATGGTGTCCCCCCCCCGTGAAGGGGGACCCCACACCAATTTTTTTTATTTAACCCTTTATTATGTGGATAGTAGTTGTATTTTATTTCGCAAATGTTATAAAGTGCTCTTTTCAGTTTAGGGGATCACCTGGACAGGAACGGGGGGCTACCGATACATATGTGGTATCATTGTAATCGGGAGAAATGAGGCTTTCACATGCAATATGGTTTTCTTTAATAAAATAAATGTTTTTGTTAAAATAAAGGAGACAATTTAAAAAATATATTTTTTTTTACTTAACAATATATAAAAAAAAGTAGAAAAAATGCAAACAAGACATTTCATGTTAAAGCCTAAACTCTGCCACAAAAAGAAAATATGCCATGTTCTTGGAAATTTCCAAAGAAATCACAGTTCACATCACGCAAAATGGTGAAAAATATCCTGTCAGCAGAGGGTGACAAAATCTCAAGTAGGCTGGCAGTTAAAAGGTTACAGGTACCTCTGGGTGTTGGGTATTGTTCTGCTCGGGGGACTTTGCGCTTTCAGATTTACCTTGTTTTTTCTTATTTGCATATTGATATTTTAGGAAAAGGTGTTTTTTATGAAACCCTGTGCAACCTAAGAATTCTTCGAGATATTACTTCCAGAAAGATGAGCCCACTACAACAAGCTAGGTATGCTTAGAAAGCTTAACATGTGTACTTTCAGGGAATATATGGTTTATCGGGGATATTCCAAATGTAAAGGGTTGTTTTGGTAGAAAAAGCACAAGGTGTGCACTTTGTCTGCAGAGCTGAAATTTTGAAGTAAAACTACCGCTATGCGCATGCTTTACTTTGGTGTGTTTGGCAACTCTTTCATTTACAGAACCTATGCATGTTGGGTATTGTTCTGTTCGGGGCATGTTGCTTTTTCAGATTTTCTGGTTTGCATATAGTTTTTTTCAGGAAAATGTGGTTTTGATTCTGCTTTTTAATTCATTTTTAAGGAAACCCTGTGCAACCAAAGAATACATTGAGGGATTACTTCCAGAAAACTGCACACATGTCAATTAGCCTGGTACGCCTCGAAAGCCTGAGGTGTGTACTTCTAGGGAATATATAGTTTGTTGGGGTATTTCAAATGTAAAGGGATGTTTTTCTTGAAAAACTGCAAGGTGCGCATATTGCATAGCATAGTTGTATTTTTATCTGAAAATCTCCTAAAGCATTGTTTCAGTTTGGGGGAGTCTCCTGGGCAGGAAAGGGTGTCTACCTATACATATGTGGTACCGCTGTAACCGGGAGAAATTGGGGTTTCACATGCAATAAGATTTTATTGACAAACTTACATTTTTTGTTACAAAAAAACACTACAAATTGTAAAAAATAGTTTTTAATTTTTTTGTACAATTTTCACCCAAAAATATTGAGAATACACTTAGAAAATGACAAACAAGACATTTCATGTTAACGCCCAGGCTCTGCTGAAAAAAACAATATATTACTTTCCTGAGAAATCCCTGGAAATCCCTTCAAAAATCACAGTTGAACATGGGGAGCACAAAATAGTGCAAAATGGTCTGGCAACAAAGGGTGACAAAATCTCAAGGTAGACTGGCGGTTAAAGGGTAAAATTGGTGCATTTTTGCTGTATTTGGATCCCCACCCATGACGGACACTGCTATTGGATGTCCCATATGTCATGAATAGTGGAAGCGGGGTGTGTGACATACTTGGAATAATACCATTTTGTGATTACTCACCTTTAAAATGGGTATTGTAAGTATGTCACACACCCCGTTTCATCCTGCCTTTTTTTGGATTCTGGAACCTTTATATGGTGAACCTTTTTATGGTTAAGAATGTTTTATTAGTTCTTCCTGGTCCCCTTACTGCTGTCATATACTGGGGAATGTGTGGGAGGTCCCAGGTATTTATGGACCGGGAGGGGCTTCTTTTTTGCTTTCATCTCTGCAGAAGTTCGCCCTCTACTGGACCATAACCCATATGTCAAGAATAGTGAAAGCGGGGTGTGTGACTTATACTACCCATTTTAAAGGTGAGTAATCACAAAATGGTATTTTTCCATCCCATTATTCAGGTATTCAATGCCTGTATAGGTATCTTTACAAACATATGTATATATAATTTGTGTGTTACTGATGAATGCAACATTCTTGCATGAAAATCTTGGCCTGCCGTGTAAGTGTATTTTAATTTATACAATTGTAATAGAGAAAATTGTTTTTTCCCCCAGGAAGGAGGATGCCACGTTGGTGTTGGAAGTTTTACAAAGGTTGTCTGAGCTCAAGAGATTTGATATGGCTGTAATGTTTTTATCAGAAGAAGAGAAACAAGGCAAGTCTGCAAATGTCATCATTAACCAATATGAAAATGTCTGGCAACTACATTGTGTTTATTTCTCTTGGTTGCAAATATTCTAAATCCTTATGTAAAGAGTGACAGTCCCTGTCCAGATATTACATGCAGGCTGCTAGGGTCCTGACATCAGCACCAGGAGACTGGACATGCACCGCAAAGGTTTATTTTCTTTTTTTTGAAGCCTCCAATATTACTATTGGCAACTGTACACCTGCCTGTAAACCACGATCTACAAAAAGAAAGAAGTGAGCCCTGTACACATAGAACACTGCTGCTACATGCTCACAGCTGTGTTCTGTGTGTTCATGCATCAAGTCTCCCTTCTTGTAGATCTTTTGTACAGTTTCCAACAGATTTGCAAGTAGGTTCCCTTTAAAGGTGTAGATGAGCAATACAGAGGAAATATCTACTGTATATAGGTGCACCCTTTGTTGGGAACAGAGGCAAATGCAAATACTGAAGATTGTTGCTAGAGAAAATGGTTTTCTTATAACACAGAGTTGCAAAAAAGTAAAAAAGAAATAATAAGCTCAGCACCCTGAGGACATCATTTTGGGCCACAATAATGGAAGCTTTTAAAATGCCATCAAATGTGGAATTACCCTTTCATGCCAAAGATTTTTTAAAAAATCGATATGGGCCACCAATACTATCTCGAAGAGCTATTCCAGACCCCCACACACCCACACCCTCTTCAGTATTGTTGCTGTAAATGGCACTCGGAGCTGCCATTCAAACCCAGCTAACCCATTCCTTCCTCCCTCCCTCCCCACCCTTCCTCCTCCTTAGCAAGCACGCTCGCTCCCAGCATCGCCACACCCATTATGCTGATTATTATTCAGCATCAAAGCTCCAATGGTCATGCCCACATGCTTCAGAAGAGAAATCATAAGGTAAACTTTGGACTTTGATATTTCATTGTAGCCTGACACAATAGTATAACATTTGCCTTTGTCTGAAATATCAATTCAAAGCTCCAGCAATCTACCAGCAGGCAGTAGTTTGTTTTAACTATAGAGCTTTAGACTTCAAAGCAGACCAAAACCCTTCTCTAGATTTCAAATAGTATGTTGCTTTGCTTTGCTGATTTTGTATTGCTTTTCTAATTTCTAATTTTTTTTTTTTTTTTTTTTTTTAGATGTGAGTGCCTTGTTTACATATATAGAACAGTCCGAAAAGACCAGTGATTCTTTTAAAGCGCTAAAGAAGAAGTATGGCTTATGAGTATTAAATCATATACACCAATTTATCAAGCCTAGTTATGAACGTTTTTTTCAGCAAGAATGGACCCTGTAAAAATCCTGTACAAAAATAAATCAGAATTTCTTTCTTAAATGTAGTGAGACATTTTCTGTTTTGTTAACACTGTGAATTGTCTGAAAGTTCACGTCCATAGTAAAGCATTGGGGGCATTATTAAAGTCATATTTACAGATTAATGTAATTAACTGGAGGCTGCCGTTCATTAACTCCTCTGCTGAATGATGGGGGGGCATTAGCAACGGTAATGCCCCCCAGACCCTACCTCATACTGAAATGACGCGTCTGTATATGTCACCCCCATCAGTGTGATGCAAGTTTGTAGGGGTGCATCGAGTCCAGTATGTAACTTGAGCATATATTGCCGGGCAAAAGGGTTGGATCCAGTAAGGGTGGCCAATCACCAGCGAGACCACTCCCTTCTTCTAACCATGTCTGCCCCACCCCTAGATCCCAGCTCTGTACGAGTGACTCGAATTATAAGTCGCTGTGACAGCCATCACCCCTTAACACAGTGCCATCTTCATTACCTTCATTCATTTTGGATCACTCCAGACTTACCATTAAATTCTGCTCCCAGGATATTGGGAAATATTTTAGTATACAGTACATCCTGCTCCAGATAAGATTCTTTATTCTTGGGTATTACTCCGCCAGATGGTGCTGGACTGCAGAGACCGCGAAATTGGCTCCTCCCAGCCCCTCAAATACCCGGGACCTACCACAAATCCCCAGAATTGGGGTTCTCTTCGCTTATGTCTTTCAGGTGGGTCGAACTCCATTGGTTTCTCCTGGCCCTACCCCTCTAGTCTTTAAACTCCTGAGGCCTAGTGTGCAAATTTCTCCCACTTCCCTAGCGGGCTATTGGGGCATCCCGGGTTGCTTAATAGCGTGAATCCCTATCGGCCTATTGTGCCGCTATAATCACCATATGGAGGCGTCTCAGGATAATGTGCTCGGGTTCCTTCAGGACAAGCCCGGCTGTGTGTAGCTTGTGGGGTGTCCCCTACTAGTGCTGACAATGTGTGGGTCTGTATAACTTGTGCCCAGTGGGTGCTTGCGCTGCAGCCTGTTTTACCAGTGGCTGGGCCTGCGCCACGTATGGCTTCTCCAACTCCCCCAAGCTTAAATTTGACTCCCATTGAGCTGCATACCAGTGGGGATTCTCAGCCTGATGTGTCTGCTAGACTGGCTAGTGTTGAGAAGTTGCTTGCTAATACCAATGGTGCGTAAGGCCTCTGCTAAGAAGTGGCATTTGACGCCTGATGTCACTCTCTTCCCTATGGAGGCGGAAGAGTTCTTTGAACTGTCTGGTTATACCCTCTTGGAAGAAGGGGAGTTGTTCTCTGACTCGGAGTCATCTGATGAGAGGCCCAGGGGCCATGATGATTCTGGCTCTCACCCCTGGGCCCCAGATGATACTGATAGGCTGTTGGCTCAGATTTTTGAGGTACTGTCTATCTCTACCCCGGTTGCGGCCCCTAGGCAGCAGGGGGAATTGTTTCATACTGCTAAGCCACGTTTAGAGTTTCCTGAGCAAGCCCATTTTAATAATCTTGTGCTCAAGGAATGGGAGTCCCTAAGAGTTGGGATAAGAGGTATCCCTTTCCTGCTGATGTGGTGAAGCATTGGTCATCCCCTTTGGTCATCCCCTCCAGAGGTGGATGCCCCAGTCCTAGGGTTGTTTAACACCTCTGTCATGCATTCCCCGGATTCTGCTACGCTGCGGGATAGTGAGGACCGGCGTATTGATCAGCTGGCATCCCATGCCTTTGCCTGTGTGGGGACGGCGCTGCGCCCGGTTTGTGCCTCTGCCGTTACAGTGGTGGCTATTAGGACCCTGCTTAGAAGTGTCCTAGATGGTGCTCCTGATGATGTGTCTAGTGAGGAGTTTAATGCACTGTCTCGTTGTGAGGTTTTTGTGACTTATGTCCTCTCTGCCTTGGATGATACCATTAGGATGTGTGGCAGAGCCTCTGCCCTGGTGGTGGCTATACGCCGCTCGGTTTGGCTGCGCCAGTGGGCAGCTGACACCGCTGCCAAGAAGGCTCACTGGTTTTCCCGTCAAAGGACTACGCCTGTTTGGGGACCACCTGGACCTGTTTGCTAAGGGAGGCAGGTTACCCCAGCGCAGGAGGCAGTCTCGGCGCTTTCGGGTCCCAGGCTCCTTTTCTTCCCCCTACCGTGGATCCAGACAGGGGAGGGGGGGTCTCCTTTACTGGGGCTCGAGGAGATTTTTGGGGTAGGGGCAGAGGACGTGGGTGCCCTGGCTCACCCTAGGGCTCCAAGCCTAAGTCTTCTCCCAAGCCCCCTCAGGCATGAAGGGGCGCCCTCACCCATCCGGGTGGGGGGACGGCACCAGCATTTTGCTCACATCTGGAGGCTTCATGTCTCAGACAGTCTCTTCAGGAGGTAGTGTCCCCCGGTTACAATATAGTTTGCTGCCTGGCCGCCCCCAAGATTCATCAGATCCCGGATGTCTCAGGACCCCGTGTCAGCTCAGGCTCTAATTCTGGCGGTGCAAAGCCTTTTGGAGCTGGGGGTCATCTGTCAGGCCCCCTTAGGAGAAAGGGGCAAGGGTTTCTATTCCAACCTTTTCACCGTGCCCAAAAGAGATGGGTCAGTCAGGCCCATCCTGAACTTGAAGATCCTCAACAAATTTGTCAGGTGCAGGTGCTTTCGCAGGGAAACTTTGCGCTCTGCTATTAGTTGCCTGCGTCCAGGGGACTTCATGACCTCTGTGGACATCAAGGATGCTTACCTTCATATTCCTGTTTTTCCAGGTCATCAAAGATTCCTCAAGTTCGCTCTGGAGGATCAGCACTACCAATTTGTGGCATTGCCCTTCGGTCTCACTTCAGCTCCCAGAGTGTTTACCAAGGTGCTGGCAGGAGAGATGGCTCTGCTCAGGGCCTTCGAATGCTGCCCTGTTTGGACGACATTCTCATCACTTCTCAGTTCCTCCAACAGGCAGAGCTGGATACTCAGCGAGTAGTGTCCACTCTGGAGTCGTTTGGCTGGGTGATCAATCATCCCAAGTCTTCCCTGTCTCCCTCCTTGGTGACGCCATTCCTGGGAATGAATCTGGATACAGGAAGGATTTCTCTTCCTCAGCAGAAGGTGGACAGTCTGCTAGCACAGGTTCAGTCCCTGCTATCTTGCCCTCATCCCTCCATCAGGCAGGGAATGCAGCTGGTGGGTCTGATGGTGTTATGCTTTGAGGCCATCTCTTATGCCCAGTTTCACATGAGGCCTCTGCAGATCCACCTCTTGTCAGTGTGGGACAAGGATCCTGCGTCCCTGCACCAGGTCCTTGTTCTGTCCCCCCTAGCCAGGAGGTCTCTCTCGTGGTGGCTGGATTCCAGGAACCTGTTGGCGGGCAGATCCTTTCTGGCCCCCTGCTGGGAGATGGTCACCACGGATGCCAGTCTGACGGGTTGGGGGGGCTTCTGGAAGTCCCTACAGTTCCAAGGGAGCTGGGGCCCTCGGGAGGCCCACACGCCCATCAACATTCTGGAATTGAGGGCGATCAGGTTGGTTCTGGCTCATTTAACCCAGCACCTTCGGGGCCGGCCTGTTCAGGTATGCTCGAACAACCAGACGGCGGTTGCCTACATCAATCATCAGGGAGGGACCCGGAGCAAGGGGGCCCTCAAGGAAGTGTCTTTGATCCTGTCCTGGGCGGAGGACAATGTTCCCTGCATATCAGCTGTGTACATTCCAGGGGTGGACCTCTCGCCTGGGAGAATGGTCCCTCTGCGACAGGGTGTTTCACTATCTGTGTCACCGTTGGGGTCAACCAGATGTGGATCTGTTTGCGTCCCATCGCAATCACAAGCTCCCGGCCTTTGTCTCCCTGTCCCAGGATCCTCTGGCCTTGGCCACAGGTGCTCTAGCAATGTCATGGCAGGACTTTCAGCTCCTGTATGTCTTTCCCCCATTGCCCCTGTTGGGCAGGGTTCTGCGCAAGATAGCTCAGGAGGGGGTGCCAGCTATCCTGGTGGCTCCCAGGTGGCCAAGAAGAGTGTGGTTTGCAGACGGCAGTAGATCAGTACACTCTGCCCAGGGTTCCAGACCTGCTCACTCATGGTCACTTACGCCATCCCAATTTACAAACTCTGGCTTTGACGGCCTGACTGCTGAAACCTTTATCTTGATGGAGAAGGGGCTGTCTGCCTCTGTTGTGGACACTATGATCAAGGCTAGAAAGAAGTCTTCTTCTATTTACTATAGGGTTTGGCGTGCCTACATTGACTGGTGTGAGTCTAGGTCTCTTCCCTGTCGTGTGTTCTCTATTCCCAGGATCCTGAAGATCCTACAGCATGGTTTGGATCTGGGGCTTCAACTCAGAACTCTGAAGGGTCATGTCTCTGCCCTGGCTGTTTTCTTCCAGAGGTCTTTTGCTCAGCATTCTCTGATCAGGACTTTTTGCCAGGGGGTTACTCATGTGCGTCCCCCACGTAAGCCTATGTTGCCTGTTTGGGATTTGAACTTGGTCCTGTCTGCCTTGCAGGGTGCTCCCTTTGAACCTGTGCAGGAGGCTGCTTTGGCCATTCTTACTCTCAAGGTTGTCTTTTTGGTGGCTATCACTTCTGTTAGGCGTGTTTTTGAGTTTGCGGCGCTTTCCATCCAGCCCCCCTACTTTGAGAGACACCAGGACAAGGTGGTGTTTCGCTTCAAACCAGATTTTCTGCCTAAGTTCGTGTCTGCGTTTCATCTGAATCAGGACATTGTTCTTCCTTCCTTGTGCCCTAATCCTAGTAACGCTAAGGAGAGGGTTTTGCATTCTTTGGATGTGGTTAGGTGTCTGAAGTACCATCTGGTGGCTACTGCACCTCTCCCAGGCGACAGGTCCCCCTGCTCAGAGAGTCTGCCTGCAGATTCTCCACGCCCGGAATGTACACATCTGATATGCAGGGAACATTGTCCTCCGCCCAGGACAGGATCAGAGACACTTCCTCGAGGGCCTCCTTGCTCTGGGTCCCTCCCTGATGATTGATGTAGGCAACCGCCATCTGGTTGTCCGAGCGTACCTGAACAGGCCGGCCCCGAAGGTGTTGGGTCAAGTGAGCCAGAACCAACCTGATCGTTCCAGAATGTTGATAGGTGTGTGGGCCTCCTGAGGGCCCCACTGCCCTTGGAACTGTAGGGACTTCCAGAAGCCCCCCAACCTGTCAGACTGGCATCCGTGGTGACCGTCTGCCAGCAGGGGGCCAGAAAGGATCTGCCCGCCAACAGGTTCCTGGAGTCAAGCCACCACGGGGGGACAGAACAAGGACCTGGTCCAGGCACGCAGATTCCTTGTCCCATATTGACAAGAGGTGAAGCTGCAGAGGCCTCATGTGAAACTGGGGATAAGGAACCGCCTTGAAGCACGACACCATCAGGCCCACCAGCTGAATTCCCTGCCTGATGGAGGGATGAGAGCAGGGACTGAACCTGCACCAGCAGATTGTCCACCTTCTGCTGAGGAAGAAAAATCCTTGCCTGAACTGTATCCAGCTTCATTCCCAGGAAGGGCGTCACCAAGGAGGGAGACAGGGAAGACTTGGGATGGTTGATCACCCAGCCAAATGACTCCAGAGTGGACACTACTCGCTGAGTATCCAGCTCTGCCTGATGGAGGGACTGAGAAGTGATGAGAATGTCGTCCAAATATGGCAGCACGTGAATGCCCTGAGCCCTGAGCAGAGCCTGACCCCACACAGGCAAAGGCATGGGACGCCAGCTGATCAATACGCCGGTCCTCACTATCCCGCAGCGTAGTAGAGTCAGGGGAATGCATGACAGAGGTGTTAGACAACCCTAGGACCGGGGCATCCACCTCTGGGCGGGATGGCCAACGCTTCACCACATCAGCAGGAAAGGGATACCTCTTATCCCAACTCTTAGGGACTCCGGGGAGCCTGCTAGGACACTCCATTCCTTGAGCACGAGATTATTAAAATGGGCTTGCTCAGGAAACGTGGCTTAGCAGTATGAAACAATTCCTCCTGCTGCATAGGGGCCGCAACCGAGGGAGAGATAGACAGTACCTCAAAAATCTGAGCCAACAGCCTATCAGTATCATCTGGGGCCCAGGGGTCAGAGCCAGAATCATCCTGACCCCCGGGCCTCTCATCAGATGACTCAGACTCAGAGAACAACTCCCCTTCTTCCAAGGGGGTATAACCGAACAGTTCAAAGAACTCTTTAGCCTCCATAGGGAAAAGAGTGACATCAGGCGTCAAGTGCCGCTTCTTAGCAGAGGCCTTACGCGCCATGGTATTAGCAAGCAACTTCTCAACACTAGCCAGTCTAGCAGACACATCAGGCTGAGAATCCCCACAGGTATGCAACTCAATGGGAGTCAAATTTAAGCTTGGGGGAGTTGGTGAAGCCATACGTGGCGCAGGTCCAGCCGCTGGTAAACCAGGCTGCAGCGCAAGCACCCACTGGGCACAAGTTATACAGACCCGCACATTGTCAGCACTAGTAGGGGACACCCCACAAGATACACACAGCCGGGCTTGTTCCGAAGGAACCCCAAGCACATTATCCTGAAACACCGCCATATGGTGATTATAGAGGCACAATAGGCCGATAGGGATTCACGTTATAACAGCAACCCGGGATGCCCCAATAGCCCGCTAGGGAAGTGGGAGTAATTAGCACACTAGGCCTCACAAAGTTTAATAACTAAAAAGAGGGGTAGGGCCGGGAGAAACCAATGGAGTTTGACCCGCCTGAAAGACATAAGCGAAGAGAACCTCATAAGCGACATGTATAATGACACAGGGTAAATAAACCGCCCACGAGGGCACTCACGGACCGCGGTAGGCAGATGCCAGCCACGCAGCAGACAGAATCCAGAGAAAAAATGGCGCCGAATATACCTCGAGGGGCGGGCCGGGAGACAGTGACGCGGAACGTGCCATCCACAGGCCCCCCCCCCCCCCCCGAAGAGCGCGAAGCAGCACATGTGACAAGCAGCCAATAAAGGCGCAGCAGCGCCTGAGGTAATGCCGCCGCCAACCACGGAACGCAGTGGAAGAGCATATTCAAACCGTAACCAGTGCAACCAATCAGTGCGGAGACTGAACAAAAGTCAACAAGCACACCATCCAGAGTAAAGGGGGTGGGATTAGCTCCATCACTATTATTTATACAAAATCATCATCATTATTATTCAGGGCCTGGGAACCAATTTACCGCCCAGTTTAACCCTCTCATCATCCAAGTATTAAGCACCAAACATGTCTAGCTATGTGGAAAGACAGAGATTTGGTTGCACATATCTGCAGATACATGTGGAAGCCACACTGCCCCGGCAAGGCACTCTGTGTTTAGTGTGGTCCCTACTCTTATTTTTGAGTCCCCAAAGTTGGGACATGCAATGCAGCCAGAGCTACTCATGTGGGAAGCTGCCAGCCTCCCTTTAGAACACTCCATAGGGAGAGATCCATAGTGGCTGAATCCCTCCCTGTGTGTGTTCATGGCAATTCAAACTGAGCAAAGGGGGTGGGAGTAGCTCCATCACTATTATTTATACAAAATCATCATCATTATTATTCAGGGCCTGGGAACCAATTTACCGCCCAGTTAAACCCTCTCATCATCAGATATATGCAACCAAATCTCTGTCTTTCCACATAGCTAGACATGTTTGTTGCTTGATATTTAGTTGATGAGAGGGTTAAACTGGGCGGTAAATTAGTTCCCAGGCCCTGAATAATAATCATTTTGTATAAATAATAGTGATTGAGCTGCTCCCACCCCCCTTTATTCATTTGAATTGCCATGAGCACAAGCAGGGAGGAATTGAGTCAATATGGATTTCTACCTGTGAAGTGTTCTAAAGGGAGGCTGGCAGCTTCCCAGGTGAGTAGCTCTCAAGTATTTGTCTGCATTGCATGTCCCAATGTTGGAGACTCAAAATTAAGAGTAGGGACCACACTAAACACAGAGTGCCTTGCCGGGGCAGTGTGGCTTCCACATGTATCTGCAGATATATGCAACCAAATCTCTGTCTTTCCACATAGCTAGACATGTTTGTTGCTTGATATTTAGTTGATGAGAGGGTTAAACTGGGCGGTAATTTAGTTCCCAGGCCCTGAATAATAATAATAATTTTGTATAAATAATAGTGATGGAGCTGCTCCCACCCCCCTTTAAGCACACCATCCAAGTGAAGCACCAACGCATACACCCCCCCCCCCCCCCGAGAGCTACAAGGGAGAGCGAGGATGGGCAGTGGCCAATTAACGTAGGGCCCACCGATAGACAGGGGCAAGGGGCAATAGCTCAGGAGGGGCATCGCATAGAGGCTCACCATATACCTATACTGCCTACCCTTTGGTGGGGGATTGCGGTGGAGCAGCGCTCCTAAGCACCTGCGCAGCCAAGGCTGGGAGGCACATTAATAATGGAACGGGTGGGAATAGTCCTACAGGGCCGCAGGCTAATAGCCCCGCTCACCTGCGAGAAGAGAGAGCCATCATCTTGTCCTTCGCAGTCCAGACTGCAGAGAAATTCTGGGGATTTGTGGGAGGTCCCGGGTATTTGAGGGGCCGGGAGGAGCCAATTTTGCGGTCTCTGCAGTCCAGCGCCATCTGGCGGAGTAATACCCCCAAGAGTAAAGAATCTTATCTGGAGCAGGACGTACTGTATACTAAGAATATGTGTATTTTTTGTGGCAAAAGGATGTCCCTGAGGTGCAGACCCTGCTTAATATATTTAATTTTTTTTTTTTATGTTAGCAAATAAGTGTTTTATGGAAGCAGTTTTTGCTAACTGCATTGTGTTGCTGAGAGGAGTGAGCCCTTTACACACAGAACACTGCTGTTACGGCTGCTCCGTTTCTCCAGACAACCAAGTTCAAGATGTAGTTGCTATGCTCAGTGGTGTTGGCCCTGCACTAGGGGCATTACCTAGCGATGATCAACTTCAAAGATGCATATTCCAATTTTTCCAAGTATACAGCACGTCCTGTTTCACTAAATTCTTTACGTCTGGGTTATCCACCACAAGGTGGCGCAGTGGACTGCAGAAAAGACTTTTGGCATCTCCCGGCCCTATAAAAGGCCAGGAACCTCCCACAAATTCCCAGTTTGCTTCTGCAGTCTGGACTGTGAAGATAGAAGATGGCTCTCTATATTGCGCAGGTGAGCGGTGCTTACTAGCCTGCGGCCCTGCAGGACTATTTGCACCCATTCTGGACCCACTTCCTCCCAGCCTCGGCTGACTGGTTCGGGTGAAGGTAGGACGGCCCCAGGGTCAGGTGCTCGGGGAGCGCTGCTCCAACCGCAATCCCTGTAACATACAAGGGTAGTCGGTTCAGGCTTATGGTGAGCCTTCTTTGGGATGCCCTTCCTCCCCCCCACTCCCTCCTGTCTGGCTTGGGCGCCCCTGCCGCTGCTCTCTCCCCCTCGTTCTCTCCCTGGGGAGTTCTCCGGGGGGTGGGTAGGTGGTGGTGCCCTGAGAGATGTTTGACTTGATTAGCTGTGCTTTGTCACTGTCTTGATGTGCGCTCGCCGCCACATCGCTTTGTACGGCGCTCTGCGGCAGGCAGCGATATGAGCTGAGGCGATTCACAGCGCTGTCATGGCGCTGGTGGGTCATGTGACCGGCGATATCGCGCTCTTCGGGGGGGGCGGATGGCGCTTTCTGCGTCATACCTCCGCGTCCCGCCTCTCCAGGTCTGCTGCGGCGCCATTTTGATTCTGTTGTGTGCTGGGGCCCTCGTTTCTACGCTGCTGCTGCGCGCTGCTTTTCCGGTCTGGTCCTTGGTGCAATCGGCCCTCTTGGTCCGTGAGTCCCCTTTGGGGTTATGTTTTATTGCTATTTAGCCGCGCTATGGGATATTTATGTATTTTTATTATGTCTTTCAGGTGGGATAACCGTGACTGTGGTTTCTCCCGGCCTTCCCCCTTTCATCTCCCACCTTCCCTAGCAGGCGTCTGGGAATCCCTGGTTGAGGGGGGCATCCCGGGTGGCTCTTGCTAGCCTTAACCCTATACTGGACATTGGGCCTATGCCAATAACCATATGGAGGCTTCCGGGGATAATGTGTTTGGGGTTCCTTCGGGACAAGCTCAGTTGTGTGCCGTGTGTGGGGTATCCCCTGTGAGTGATGGTGTCAGGGTATGTGTGCCCTGCGCCCAGAAGGTACTTGCACTGCAGTCTGGGTTGCCTGCTACGCTGCCCAGCTCTGCGCCCCCTTCTACATCACCTACCCCCCTGCGCCTGCATTTGACCCCTAGTGAGGGACATGCTAGCGGGGAATCACATTATGACTTGGCTTTGTGGGTGGCCAGCCTGAAAAGGCATATTACTGGGCCTGCCCCCCCCCCCCGTAAGGCCTCTGGCAAGAAGCGGCATTTAACTCCTGCTGTTTCCCTTTTTTCTGAGGAGGATGAGGGACATTATTCTTTCCCTGGCCTTTACCCCCTAGAAGAGGGGGAACTTTTCTCTGATTCCTCTGAGGAACGGCAGGAGGTTAAGGCGGTACTCCTTTTGGAGAAGATCCATGGTCTCCCGAGGATACTGATAGGCTGTTGGCTCACATTTTTGATGTGCTATGTATTACCCCTCCTGTGCCGGCTAAAAAGCAGCAGGGTGAGCTTTTTCACACTGTTAAACAACGCTTGGAGTTCCCTGAGCTGAACTTTAATAATTTGGTGCTCAAGGAGTGGGAACGCCCTAGCAGATTGCCCGCGGTGCCTAAGAGTTGGGACAGGAGGTATCCCTTCCCTGCTGATGTGGTTAAGCACTCGTCGTGCCCCCCTGAGGTGGGTGCTCCCGTGCTTGGGTTGTCCAATACCTCTACTCTGAGGGATGGTGAGGACTGGCGTGTGGATCAGCTGGTCTGTCACGCATTTGCTTGTGCAGGGACTGCGCTGCGCCCTGTGTGCGCTTCTGCCATCACGGCTCTTGCTATTAAAGGGCTGCTCAAGTGCCTTCTGGATAATGCCTCAGATGCCAATAGGGGGGAGGAGTATAGATCCCTCCTGCTTTGCTATGAATTTGTTGCATTTATTCTTTCTGCTATGGATGATGCGGTCAGGATGTGTGGTAAGTCTTCTGCCCTTTTGGTGGCTATACGCCGCTCTGTTTGGCTGCATCAGTGGGCGGCTGATAATGCTGCTAAGAAGGCTCTCACTGGATTCCCCTTTACTGGGCTACGGCTCTTTGGTGAGCGCCTGGATCTGTTTGCCAAGGATGGTAGGCTGCCTCAATGCAGGAGGCAGCCGCAGCCCTTTCGGGGGGGGCTGGTTCTTCCCTCGCCTCCTTCCGTGCTCCCAGGTCTGGCCGTAGAGACCCTTGGGGCCGGGGTAGAGGCCGTGGACGTCCCGGTCTCTCATGGGGTCCCAAGTCCAAATCTTCCCTCAAGCCCCCTCAGGCATGAGAAGGCGCCCTCACCCATCCGGGTGGGGGGACGGTTGCGGCTCTTTGCTCACGTCTGGAAACTGCACGTCTCAGACCGGTGGATTCAGGAGGTGGTGTCCTCCGGGTACAAAATAGAGTTTGCAGCCTGGCCGCCCCAAGATTCATCAGATCCCGGATGGCTCAAAACTCACTGTCAGTTCAGGGCTTGCGGTCCAAAGCCTTTTGGAATTGGGTGTCATCTGCCCGGTGCCCTTCCGGGAAAGGGGCAGAGGCTTCTACTCCAATCTGTTCACGGTGCCCCAAAAGGATGGGTCCCTGAGGCCCATCCTAGATTTGAACCATCTCAACTATTTTGTCAGGTTCAAGCATTTTTGCATGGAGACTCAGTACCCTGCAGCCGGGCGACTTCATGAATTCTGTGGACATCAAAGATGCTTACCTTCATGTTCCAATCTTTCCAGGTCATCAGAGATTTCTCAGGTTCGCTCTGGAGGATCAGCACTACCAATTTGAGGTCTTACCTCGGGCCTTCACCAAGGTGCTGGGGGGGGTGATGGCTCTGTTGAGATCTCAGGGCATACGTATCCTTCCTTATCTGGACGACATTCTGATTGTGTCTCAGTCCTTCCATCAAGCCGAGCTGGATACCCAGATGGTGGTCTCCACACTCGAGTCCTTCGGTTGGGTGGTCAACCATCCCAAGTCTTCACTGTCTCCGTCCTTGGTGAGGTCCTTTCTGGGCATGACTCTGGATACATCTCAGGTCAAGGTTTTTCTGCCTCAGCAGAAGATGGAGAGCCTGCAGACGCAGGTACGGTTTCTACTTTCTTGTCCTCATCCCTCCATTCGGCAGGGGATGCAGTTGGTGGGCCTGATGGTGTCATGCTTCGAGGTGGTCCCCTATGCTCAATTTCACATGAGACCTCTTCAGCTGCACCTCTTGTCAGTGTGGGATCAGGACCCTGTGTCCTTGGATCATGAATTTGCTCTGTCCCCTCTGGTCAGTCAGTCCCTCTCGTGGTGGCTGGACTCAAGGAATCTTCTGGTGGGCAGGGCATTTCTGCCCCCGTGCTAGGAGTCTGACAGGTTGGGGGGGCTTTTGGGAGTCTCTGAAGTTCCAGGGTCAGTGAGGCCCTCAGGAGGCCCATGCTCCCATCAACATTCTGGAACTGCGGGGGAAAAAGGTTGGTTCTCTGCCAGTTGACCCCACACCTTCAGGGTCGGGCTGTTCAGATCCGCTCGGACAACCAGACGGCGGTTGCCTACATCAATCATCAGGGAGGGACTCAGAGCAAGCGAGCCCTCAAGGAAGTGTCCCTGATACTGTCCTGGACGGAAGAGAATGTATATCGGCAGTTTACATCCCGGGAGTGGAAAATCTGGAGGCAGACTCCTTGAGCAGGGGGATTTCTCGGCTGGGGGAGTGGTCCTTAGCAACAGGGTGTTTCGCTCCCTGTGCAGTCGCTGGGGTCTGCCGGATGTGGACCTGTTTGCGTCCCGTCACAATCACAAGCTTCCATTCTTTGTCTCTCTGTCACAGGACCCTCTGGCCTTCGCCACGGATGCGCTAGCAATGCCTTGGAAGGGGTTTCGGCTCCTCTGTGTTCCCTCCGTTTCCTCTGTTGGGCAGGGTGCTGCGCAAGATAGCCCAGGAAGGGGTGCCAACCATTCTGGTGGCCCCCTGTTGGCCAAGAAGGGTGTGGTTCGCAGACATTGTGCAGTTGGCAGTAGATCAGTACGTCCTGCCCAAGGATCCAGACCTGCTCACTCAGGGGCAGGTGCGCCATCCCAATTTACAAATGCTGGCTTTGATGGCTTGGCTGCTGAAACCTCCATCTTGATGGAAAAGGGGTTGCCTGCCTCTGTTGTTGATACCATGATAAGGGCTAGGAAGAAATCCTCGTCATTTATCTACTACAGGGTCTGGCATGCTTACATTGCCTGGTATGAGTCCAAATCTCTTCCTTGTCGGGTGTTTTCTATTCCCAGGATTCTGGAATTTTTGCAACATGGCTTGGATTTGGGCCTTCAATTTAGTACCCTCAAAGGTCATGTTTCAGTTCTGGCAATTTTTTTTCCAAAGATCTTTTTTCCAAAGATTTTTTCTCACGTGTGTCCACCACGTAAGCCTATGTTACCAGTTTGGGATCTGAATCTGGTATTATCTGCTCTGCAGGATCGTCCCTTTGAGCCTCTCCGTGAGGCCGCTTTGCCCATTCTGACTCTTAAGGTAGCCTTTTTGGTGGCTATCACTTCTGTCAGGCGTGTTTCTGAGTTGGCGGCGCTTTCCAGCAAACCTCCTTATTTTGAGCGACACCAGGACAAGGTGGTGTTTCGGTTTAAGCCAGATTTCTTGCCTAAGGTTGTGTCTGCTTTTCATCTCAATCAGGACATTGTCTTGCCTTCCTTGTGTCCTAATCCTGCTAATCCCAAGGAGCGGACACTGCATTCTTTGTATGTGGTCAGGGTTCTGAAGTTTTATTTGGTTGCTACTGAATCATTCAGGAAGACTGATGCTCTTTTGTTCTTCCTTCTGGACCTAGGAAGGGTTTGCCTCTGGCTAAATCCACTATCAGCAAGTGGATCCCTCAGGCAGTGGTGCAAGCCTATTCTGCTAAGGGGAAGGAACCTCCATTCCGCCTTACTGCTCATTCTACTTGTGCTATTGGTGCCTCTTGGGCTTTTCAGCACCAGGCTTCTGTTGAACAAGTTTGTAAGGCCGCAACTTGGTCTTCTGTTCAGACTTTTTCTAGTTTTACAAGGTTGATGTTAGGGCCTCAGTTGATGCTGCTTTTGGCTGCAAGGTTCTTCAGGCGGCAGTGGTTTAAACTGCCTGCCATTGCTCTTTGGGGATCCCACCCTACTTTACGGACACGTAAAGAATTTAGTGAAACAGGACGTGCTGTATACTTGGAAAAATACAATTCTGTGAGTACTCACCTGTAGAATTGTTTTTGTAGTATACAGCATGTCCTGTTTCATCCCTCCCTTGTTATCATTATTCTTGTATGGTGATTTGTTTAAATGTTTGGTTGGGGTTTCCTTCATTATTATTCTCCCAGCTTTTTGTCTAACTGCTTTGTAACACTGGGAATTTGTGGGTTCCTGGCCTTTTATAGGGCCGGGAGATGCCACAAGTCTTTTCTGCAGTCCACTGCGCCACCTTGTGGCGGATAACCCAGACGTAAAGAATTTTGTGAAACAGGACGTGCTGTATACTACAAAAACAATTCTACAAGTGAGTACGTTTATGGCGGAATTGAGTGAGGTCCACAGAGAGTTAAATCCTCTGTGGTTACTGCTCTTCACTCTCCACAGGTGTGCTTTTTCCAACAGGTCAGCACCATAACCACTTTTTAGGGTCTTTACCAAGGTGCTGGTGTTCTGCAAGGCATTCCCTTGATTCACACCAGAGACCTGCAGTTCACCATTCTTTTCTTTTTTTTTTGGGGGGGGGGTTCAATCACACTTGGAGTGGTGGCTGTAGTCCTGCTCCCTTGGTTCTGTGGGCTGTGGTTACAACAGATGCCAGTCTGAATGTCTGCCTGTTTCCCATCAATGTCCTGGAGCTCAGGGACATGCGAGCATTCGTGGACACGGTGTTTGGGAGAAAGTTGCTTCAGGCGGAGGTCCAGTCCCGTAGGGTCCAATTATCCACTTCGATTGTTACACTGAAGTTGGCACTTGTTGCACAGTCACTTCTGTGGTTCAAGGGATTCACTTGTGTTGTTTCCCACTCTTGAGGATTGCTTTGAAGCTAGCGGATGACTTGCCATTAACCCCCAGCCCCCCATTACCTGCCTCCTCAAAGCTCGCGGGCAGAGGAGCCCAGGGCCATTTAGGCTGTGTGGCTTATAACCTGCAGGGCGGGGGGCACCGGAGCTGGCCTGAGTCCTGTTCTACAAGCCCTGCATAGCCTGTCCCCGGCCTGGTTATGCTGGGTAGGGGGGACCCCACATGATTTATTTTTAAAGGTTTTTAACCCTTAAAACTCCAAAAAGACCCTCCCCCCGGAAAGGGGAACCCCGCACCATTTTTTTAATTTAACCCTTAATAGTATGGATAGAAGTTGTATTTTATTTGTAAATGTTATCAAGTGCTCTTCAGTCTCCTGGACAGGAACGGGGGCAACTGATACATATGTGGTACCGTTGTAATCGGGCGAAATGGGGCTTTCGTTTGCAATATGGTTTTCTTTTTAAAATAAATAAAACTATTTTTTTTAAATAATTTTTTTAGTTTTTTTACTCAAAAATATAAATAAATAACAGTGGAAAAATGACAAACAAAGCATTTCATGCTAAAGCCTAAACTCTGCTGCAAAAAAAAAAGCAATTCTGTGAGTACTCACCTGTAGAATTGTTTTTGTTCTTGCATGACACGGCCCGCTTCGGTATTCATAACTGATGGGTATTCTGCCACCAGGTGGCGCAGCAGCAATGCAGAAAGCTGTGGCAGCTCCCGGCTCCCTATAAAAACGGGACCAACCAACAAGTTCCCAGCAGAGACGAGCAGTGAGACAAGAAGCCGGGAGAGAATAAAGGTAAGAATGTAAAAAAGGTAAAAAAAAAAACCCATTTAACTTGGAACATTCACGAGCAAGAGGCAACCAAGAACAACTATAACAAGGGTGTGGCGAAGCGGGCCGTGCCATGCAAGAACAAAAACAATTCTACAGGTGAGTACTCACAGAATTGCTTTTTTCTTTAATGCATGGCACGGCCCGCTTCGGTATTCATAACTGATGGGATCCCCGAAAGCCAGTAGTTCAAGTCACTACCGCCTGAAAACCTTGCGGCCCAAAGCAGCATCAGCTGAGGCCTAAATATCAACCATCTAAAAACTTAGAAAAAGTATGAACAGAAGACCAAAAAACGGCCTTACAAACTTGTCCCACAGAAGCTTGGTGCTGACAAACCTCCAAGAGAGTCCAATAGCACGCATGGAAAGAGCAGTCACCCTAAAGGGAGGAGTCTACCCCTTAGCAGAATAGGTTTGAACCATCACCTGACGTATCCACTTACCAAAGTGAAACAAACAGAAAATTAGACTTCCCAAAAGTCTCCATAGCACCAAAAAAAACATCAGAGCCCAGACCACATCCATAGAATGCAGAAGTAGCTAGATTGGAACACAATGAAGGCAAGACAATGCCCTGAATAAGATGAAAGGCATACGCAACCATAGGCCGAAATCTGGCCTAAGTCTAACATTGCCTAACTCTAAAGACACTCAAAATACGTTTTTTTGATGAAAAAAACACCGCTAATTCAGAACTCGCCTTACAGAGGCGATAGTCATACAAAAAGGGGGGCTACTCTAGGAGTCAACAAAGGGGCAAGGCGGCCTCACGGATAGACTCAAGAGGAGGCCCCTGCATAACCAGTAGCCCCAGATTCAGATCCTAGACAGATAGCAAGGCTACCTGGGGGGACGCACGTGAAAAAACACCCTGAAAAAACCCATGCACCAGCAGATAATTGCAAGGGCACGTTGGAAGAACTTTTAGAGAGCTATAAACATGGCCCTAGAGTGTACTTAAGACGAAGGTCCAAATGTAACCAAGTTGCAAGAATTCCAGAATCCTGGGAATAGAAAAAACAGCCTACAGGAAAGAGACTTGGAGTTCTACCAGTCAATGAAAGCATGCCAGACCCTGTAATAGGTGAGGCACAAGGACTTCCTCCTGGCCCCAATCCTGGTATCAACAACAGAATCAAGCAACTGCTAGATCATAAGATGGAAGCTCTCAACAGCCAAAAAGGCTGCCAAGGTGGCAGGTACCTGCTCTTGGGTTATGGAGCCCATGAGAGAATCAGGGAGAATCCCTTGAAGGCTAACTTGCCCCAAGTAACTCCCTGACGAATGAAATAGGCAACAGCCTACTGGACATCTGAGCACAGAACAGTCTAACCCTGAAGGTGAGCGGACAGGAAGAAGAAGCAACCTGATCGTCCTCAGTTGATGGGAACCTGGGCCTCCAGTGGGCCCCACCGTCCCTGGAACCTCAGGGCTTTTCAGAAGTCTCCCCCAAACGGCAGACTGGCATCTGCGGAGACCATCTCCCAACATGGGGGCAGAGAGGACCTAACCCCCAGAGGTACCAGGAGTTCAGTCTCCACCAGAAGGACCATCTGGCCAGAGAAGACAAAATCCTGCTCCAAGGACGCAGGGTTCCGATTCCAAACTGCCAAGAGGACTCATGTGAAAAGAGCAAAGAGGATTACCTGAAGCAGGACACCAACAGGCCCACTAACTGCATCCCTTGACAATGTAGGGGTTAGGACACTATAGCAGAGCCTAAGCCTGCATCTGAAAAACTATTCCCCTATTACTGAGGAAGGAACACCCTGACCTGGGAGATACTCAGAAAAGACAGCATCCAGGACGGGAACAGATAAAACTAGGAATGGCAGATTACCCAGTCGATGGATTCTAAAAAGAAGATAACCAAGATGACTTGCGCAACCCGAGAAAGGGACTTGGCCACAATCAGATTGACGTGCAGGTCAGGAATGGTGAGGATGCCTTGGATCCTTAACAGAGCCATGACCCTTGCCATTGTCATGGTGAACCATCTGGTGACCCTAAAGGGCCATAAATTGGAATGCTAAGTCTCAAGCGCTAACCGCAGAATTTCTGACAACCCCAAAAATAGGCACCAGAAAATAAGCCGCCATGATGTCCACAGAGGACCTGAAATCATCCAGATGAAGGGTACTGACAGCAGGCTAGCGGCTTAAAGCAGAAAATCAAAAGAAGATCAAAATCAGAATCAAACAACTTGGTTGAGGCCCATCAGGGCCAGAATGTGCCTCAAAAAGCCTTCCTGTTGGGTGACCATGAAAAGACTCCTGACTCTAATAGTCAAGGAGCCAGAAGAAACATCCCTTAATAAGACATGGGATTTAAATGACATCCAGGATCAATGAATTCTGGGGGGCGGCCAGGCAACAAACTCTATCTTGGAACCAGAGGATAAAAGCTCCTGAATCCACCAGATTGAGACGTGAAGTCTCCAGATATGAGTAAAAAGCCAAGGCCATCCCCCCACCCAGATGGGCGAGGGCGCCCCTTCATGCCTGAGGGGGCTGGCTTGGGAGAGGGTTTGGTCTTGGTATTCCAGGAAAAACCGGGACGACCACGGGATCTGCCACGGCCCCAAGAATCTCTGCGGCCACTAGATAAGAGGGAGCCACGAGCTCCTCTGGGAGTATGAAAAGAGAGGCGGATGGAGGACCCCCTAAAAGGCAGAGACTGCCTCCAAGCTGAGGCAACCTGCCATCCTTAGCTAAAGCATCAAGACGCCCCCCAAAATGTCGCAGCACTGCGAAGGGGAGACCAGTGAGAGCTTTCTTGGCTGCAGCATCAGCTGCCCATTGGCGCAACCAGACAGAACGGCGCATAGCCACCAAAAGGGCAGAGGCCCTACCGCACAGCCGCACAACATCATCCATAGCGGTAAGGATAAGGACCACAAAATCAGAGCAAAGTAATAGGGTCCTATGTTCCTCCCCCCTGCTACCAACAGTAGCACCATCCTGTAGACGCTTGAGAAGCCTCTTAAGGGCAATAGCAGTGATGGCAGCAGCACAGGCCGGGCGCAAACCAGCCCCCACACAGGTAAAGGCATGGCAAGCCAGCTGATCCATGCGCCTGTCCTAACTGTCCCTCAGCGTGGTAGTGTCAGAGGAAGGCACGACCGAAGTATTGGACAAACCTAGCACAGGAGCGTCCACTTCAGGAGGAAAGGACCACCTTTTGACAAGATCAGAAGGAAAGGGATACCTTTTATCCAGCCCCTTGGGCACAGCAGGCAGTCTTTTGGGACGTTCCCATTCCTTAAGCACAAGGGAGGTGAAGTGTTGCTGCTCAGGGAACTCTAGACGCTGTTTACCATGGCGAAAAAGCCCCCCTTGCTTTCTCTTAGCAGCCTCGGGAGTAGCAATGTGCAAAATTTCAAAAATATGTGACAGCAGATTATCAGTGTCCTCAAGGTACCATGAATCCTCTCCGGACACAGAACCAGGGTCACTATCGCAACCCTCCTGCTTGCTCCCAGAGGAGTCAGAATCCTGGCAAAGCTCCCCCATCTCAAGGGGGTGACATTCACCAAATTCATCAATCCCCACATAAATTTCAGGAAGAGGGGAGGATCTGGGATCCAGGTGCCGCTTCTTACCAGAAGCCTTCCTACAAGCAGACTTGGCAAGTTGTTTCTCAAGTTTGGCCACTCGCATAGCCAAATCAGAGCTAGACTCCCTGCTAGTGTCCCCCTCATTGGGACCCCTTGTGCCGGTGTGGGCAAGTAGGTTAAGCCGAGGGAGGCGCAGAGCTTGGAAGCGAAGCAGGCAAACCAGCTTGGAGCGCAAGGACACTCTCAGCGCACGGCACGCACACCCTGACACTGTTTCTCACAGGGGACACCCCACACATGGAACACAGCAGGGCTTGCCCCGAAGGACACCCAAGTCCACTATCCCCAGAAGCCTCCATATGGTGATTAATACAGGCGCAAAAGGCCAGCAGTGGGCAAAGGCTATACAAAGGCTGCCCCAGGATGCATATGCACTCTGAATAAAAAAAACCCCAAGGGGGACTCACGGACCAAAGACACCGCTGGGTCACTCAGGCACAGACCGCAGGATAGGCGACACACCGGAGGAAGCAGCGCTGCAGCCAGGAAGGGAGAAATCCAGAAGCGCAGCTCTCTCAAAATGGCGCCGGCAGAGGTACCTCGAGGGGTGGGCCGTGGGGAGACGACGCGATACGCGTCACCAAGCGGCCCCGCCCCCCCCGAAGAGCGCGAAAACGGCGCTCACGTGACCTGGCCGGCGGCATGACAAGGCAAAATCACTTCAGGTTATAGTTTATCCCACAGCCGCGGAGCATAGTACAAAGCGGCGTAGCAGCTAATAGCACCAAAAAACGTCAAAACACCACAGATATTACTCCTGGCCACTACCCGCCCCCCCGCCGAACAAGTCAGAGAGGGGAGGGGGAGAAGAGAGGGACAAGGAGGCAGCGGCGAGCAGCCATGGCCAGGGAGGGGGAGGGTCCCCAACTCACCCCCTCAGAAGCTAGGGTAGGTGCTCCACATCCCAAGAAGGCTCACCATAAAGCCTATGGCCGGCTACCCATTCTGGCACAGGGTCTGCGGCTTGGAGCACTTGACCCTAGTGCTCTTCTACCTTCACCCGATCTGTCAGCCAAGGCTGGGAGGCAAGTAGGGTCCAGAAACGGATGGAAATAGACATGCAGGGCTGCAGGCTTGGTTGCCTGCAGTGTCACTGCAGAGACAACACTGGAAACTTGTTGGTTGGTTCCATTTTTATAGGGAGCCGGGAGCTGCTACAGCTTTCTGCAGTGCTGCTGCGCCACCTGGTGGCGGAATACCCATCAGTTATGAATACCGAAGTGGGCCGTGCCATGCATTAAAGAAAATATGTAATTTTTTCTGAAAATTACCTGCAAAAATTGCCGTAAAAAATTACAGAGGGTGACCAAACAAGTAGGCTGGCAGTTAAAAGTACCCATGCATGTTCTGTTTGGGGGAACTTGCACCATCAGATTTAGTTTGTTTTCTCTTGTTTGTATATTCATTTTTTAGGAAAATGTGTTTTTTTTTTATTCTGCTTTTTCATAATTTTTATTAGGGAAATCCTGTGCAACCAAAGAATTCTTCAAGGGATTACTTGAGAAAGACGAGCCCACTACAACAAGCTGGGTATGCCTAGAAAGCTTAACGTGTACTTTCAGGGAATATATGGTTTGTGGGGGGTATTCCAAATGTAAAGGTTTGTTTTGGTTGAAAAATTGCAAGGTGCGCACTTTGTCTGCAGAGCTGAAGTAAAATAATACTTTACTTTGTGGTGTATGGCAACTCTTCCCTTGACTGTACCTATGCATGATAGGTATTGCTCTGTTTGGGGGACCTAGTTGTTATTTAACTGTGCAACCAAAGAATTAATTGAGGGATTACTTCCAGAAAACTGTGCCACATCAACAAGTCTGGTATGCCTAGAAAGATAGAGGTGTGTACCAGATAATATAAATTTTGTGGGGGGTATTTCAAATGTAAAGGGTTGTTTTTTTCTTGAAAAACTGCAAGGTGCGCCTAGCATAGTTGTATTATGTCTCAAAATCTCCTAAAGCGCTGTTTCAGTTTGGGCAGGAAAGGGTGTCTACCAATACATATGTGGTACCGTTGTAACCGGGAGAAATGGGGCTTTTACATGCAATAAGAAACTTACATTTTTGTATTACAAAAAAACACTATAAATTGTAAAAAATAGATTTTTTTGCACATATTTCACCCCAAAATATTGAGAATACACTTAAAAATGACAAACAAGACATTTCATGTTAAAGCCCAAACAAAGATATATACCGTATATAATTTTCCTGGGAAAACCCTTCAAAGGACACTGCATCCACCCGGGGTTGTTGCAACTGCTTCTTTGGTTACTTTAACAAAGTTGAATTTGTATTGGGGGTTGAAATGGTATTTTTACCACCCAAAAGAAAAAAAACAGCATAATGCCAAAAACCTGACAAAAATTGAGTTTCTCTCCATCTCAATTGCGATTGCAACACAGCCGATGGGCAGCATGTGTTACAGTGCAGATACCTGTACTTACGGCTGCCTCCCGGTCAATCGATGTTTCCACCTGTGCCTCGAATGCCAGCCGGGTTCACTCCCCCTCCTCCCTGCTGGATCCGCCGCCTCTGATGGAGGGCAGGGAACAACATATGTTGCAAGGTGGCCACGACCACAGCGATCCTTTAACAGACTCACTATGAAAGGTGCCTTGGACTGAAAATTGGGGACTCCCTGGGGGGGGCAGTCCAACCGGCCCTGAAATCAGCATCATGACTGTCACAGCCATACCCACCCCTGCCACAATAGCTGCTAAATACTAAAGCTTCAGTACCATCCCATATCCACCCCACTCCATGATCTGTTCCTGCAATGATATAGCATCAGCTGATAAACACGGTCATTGATCAGCTGAGAAGCCCAGTGGAGGGGGGGCTTGGTTTTGTCTGCTTAAAAAGAGATCAGAAACCAATTTAAATCGTTTTCAGATCCAGTTACTCCCAAATCCTATTTTCTGAAAATATATTAGAGGTAAAAAGAGACAACATGTCTACAGTTGGGCATTATTGTGTTGCAATACTTTATTGCTATGGTGTGCTTTATATCTATTAAATACATGCGAGAGAGCAAACATGCTCATTTGCATTTGACAACTGCACAGTCTGTGGAAATCCTAATAAATCATTAAAATCAACACACTTCAAAGATAACAATCGAAAAAGATTCTGAATACAGATTTAGAAATGAGTCATTGCACCGTCTATCTAGAAACATTATGCCATTTCACAGAAAAGAGAATAAAATCACTCGTACAATGTAAAGAACCCTAAAGTGGTGCCATAAAAGTGGTCATTTGGCCTACAGTTCCTCATACAAAAAGTGCTTGTGCCTTGATAGTAAACAGATCGCAATATCAGAAGAGGTTTCTTATACATAGTAATAGTATGGTCACCCAGAAAAGGTTACTCAACACATACTGCAAGTTTTAGGCTTTGAGGGGAAAGCTAAATCCTCATCTGTAAGGAAAATATCACACAGTCATTTTTTTGCTATTTGTTTTTATCACTGTATCACTATGTGCCTTGGTAACCAAGGAAGGTCATTCCGTCTGGCTTGCTCACCATTTCTTGCTATGGCTGGTAACAAATTTCTAAAAGAATAACAATTTGTCGCCACAACGTCAGCAGCAGAATTGAGGTTGTACATCACTTTCTCTACCTACGTATAACCAGCTTTAGCGATTTGTTCACAAGGCTGACTTAAAAGGGCCTGTCCCAGCTTAAAAAAAAAACATTTGTCCCCCGCAAATGATTGCTGCTTCAGTACTCTGGATCGTACCTGATTGTGAGATCAAGTCCCAAGCAGTCCAGGCGCCTCCATGGTGAATGCTCCTGTCACTGTGATTAATAGTGGGGGTGATTGCACTACAGAAGTGCTGGTGACTGCAGATTGGAGGGAGATTCAAACTTTCAGGACAACTATCATTAAGCAAATGAGAATATAAAATGCTGGTTTATGACTGGCATAATAGCTATAGATAAACAAATATTTGACTATCATGCTTTATTTCTTTCAAACCCCCAAGTCTTTTTCCTACTTGGGGTTTGAAAAAAGTCAGCAGCAGAAAGTGACAGGACTTGGCAGCCTGACAGGACACTACTGTATCTTAAAGTGGAACAATCAGGCCCTGTAGTCTAAAACAGTGGTTCTCAAACTTTTTACACCAAGTACCCCCTCTCGTGACAAGCACACATTACCCCCAAGGAAGAGATCAATAATTAATTTAGCCAATTCCCTGTCACTGGGGCATTCCAATTTAGAATGCCCCGATGTGTGAAATCCTCCATAAAGCTGTGTATACTGACCTTGCTACCAATCCCATGGCAAAATGCGTGGGCCATAGCCATATTCTTGGCTTTCCCGGCTGATGTGTGTACTTGCAAAAGGCATTTCTGAATGGCTGGTGCAGGTACACAGGGGGCAGGCCCTGCTCCATTCATCTTTACAAAGCTGCCCTAAAATGACTGCAACTTAATAAAGATAAATAGAGCACGAGCCGCTGATTGGCTGAAGGCCCTCACATGCATTGAGGGATCCCTAGGAAGTGAGTTTTTACAGCGAACATTGTTCCACGAATTGAAAGCCCTAAACCGTTATGTTTTTGTGGTTTTAGTCAACTACCGGTATTTACTTTCCCTAGCCTGTCATCCAATAGCATTTTATTTTCACAGGGGCAAAAAAGGTGAACCTACGCCCTTCCTGGCCTGGTAAATCTAAGCCAGGGAGGATCCTTGTTCACAGCGACACTAAACTAACCTAACCATCCCTCCTTATGACATCTTTAAGTCTTGCTTCAGAGAGATGCTCACCTTTACCTAGTGGAGCGTCATGCAAAAGGGAGCATCCTAGAAATCTTTAACGATCCAAATCAGTATCCCATTGGGGTGATAGTTAAAAAAGGCCCAAAGTCATTTTTGAGTGGAGGTCTACTAAGACAGAAAGGCTGTTGACTTGAGGTGGGGTGCTGGGTTCTCGTTTTTTGTCCTTGTGATACCCATGGCTCTACTGTGAACATTCTTTAGTGTTAGTGAGCCAAGATACGAAGGAAAATCTCACCCACCATAAAAAAAGAATTAAACCTTGTTATCCAGGGATCAAGAGATTTGGCTGGAGTGCGGTGAGAGAAAAAGAGGCTGCCATTGCTGATAGGTTAAGAAAAAGGTAATTCCTTGGTTGCCCCATGGCTTCACTATGTAAAAGGCAACTAGGTCCTATTTATCCTATCAAATAGCCGCCCACACTTCCATGGCTCCATGGTCTTTGGGGCAATACTGATTGGCTGACATTGGACAAAGTGGTAATTTTCCCAAGGAAAGAGCCCTGACATGCAGACGTCTGTCAGTAGGAGGGTGGTGATAGGGAGGGTCTAGTTAATCCGCTGCTGGAGAAGTAGAAGGGAAGCCTAAGCGAATTAGGCCTCACTGTCAAACAAAGCAAAAATCTGGTCAAAAATGACTAGTGGGTCTCTTCTAACTATCCTATGGGGACATTTAGTGAACATGGTGTAGGGAGCCCAATATTGCATGCGCCATTGGATCGGTGGTCAGGTAAGTTTTACTGGGGATCCCGGAGGTCTCACACAGTGGGGCACCCTAAATCTGGATTCACTCAGCCCGTCAGTGACTGTGAAAAGCAACTGCGTGAGGTAAAGGAAGCCTGAGGGCCCTATGCCATCCCATCAGGAAAAGTGGCATGCTGCATTAAAAGAGGACCAACCACGATTTTGGCTTGCCGGTTAAAGTGGACCAAAAGCATGATCTTCACTACCCGGGGCATCACAAATCGCTGTTTGAAACCCCCCAGATGTACTCCAACAGTTCATGCGAGGGCTGCAGCTGCGCACCTCTATACTTATAGCCGGGCATGTGCCGTGCCAGGCATTTGTGGATGGCCAGTGCGGGCATGCCCCCAACTCAAGCATAGCGGGGATGCAGCCAGCAGCACACTTGGCTTAGGTCAGGCCTTAGCTGACAAGAGCTGTCATCAGCTAATACTAAGGAAAGACGGCTCAGAAAAGCCAAACAGAGACGAACACGCTGGATCGGCTGCACGCAAGCACCGTTGGATAGAAATTTTTTAATAAATATCAAGGTTGGCCCACTGTGCATTTGAGTTTGACACCTCTGATCTAGGGGAATGATGAGGCATGCGAGAGGGCTGAGCATGTGGGGAACAAAGATCCACTCTTTACATTCAACCTGGCTTCTGTAGCAGCATAGGGAGAAAAAAAGCATCTGGTTTCAAGTACATGGCTCTGAATTGTTAAATCAGAATTTTGGCAAGCAGCAAAAGGCATCGACGGCCCTGGTGCTCTACCGCAGCAGTAAAATATCAGTTCTATATGTAAAGTTCTATAAATTAGAAGTGTAATCTGTTTTCCATGTATTAAAGCAGACCAAAACCCAGGATTTTGACTGTTCTGAATTTTGGCACTTTCTCCCAGGGCAGCCCAATCGGGGATGCCATGCTGTGTGAAATTCCCCAGGTCCCCCAATCTAACTGTTCCCTGGTTCTACAGCACATGCATGGCCTCTCATTCAATCAGCACGCTTGAATCCGCTCCAGCCCCATCATCTATGCTTTCATGTAAGGGAGCGTGTATGCATGGATGCTTTCCCTGCTAAAGTGATAGCGGGAAGCCGCCACTGCTCGCAATTGCGCCATTGGACCGGGGGAGAAGGTAAGTGTACCGGGCGTCCTGGGGGGTTTCACACACCGGATGCCCTGTGCGGAGGGAATGAGGCGGCCTGGAATCTTATAGATTCCAGGGCCGTTGGCCAGTGGGTTTTGGTCCTCTTTAAGCAGAACAGATTTACCATTCTGCTGTAAACATTCAGTGCTGTGTTCATCTAAACCTGTATCTCCCTTATTTGATCTGTAATTTTGTCTTGTTTCATTTTATTCACATGATACATTGCACCTGCGAGACTAATTCCTTGTGCATGTATGCATATTTTGCAATAAAACCATACAGTCTAGAAACTGGAGGCAGACTCAAATGTAAACAGAGCTCTATTTATACAGGCTAAGCTCAGACATTTACAGAGGAGAGATGGGGCTAAAGGGATTGTCCAGGATAAATCATAAACAGCCTATACTCCCCTTTTGGCCCTCGCAGGTCCTCTATGCTGGTCTGGTTTTCCCCTGCTGCCCCCCTGTCCAGTGGTGGTGTCTTTATACTTACGCTTGTTTTCCCTCATCAGTAACTATGAAGATGCCAACAATGCTTGGAGTAACTCACAAAATGTGAGTATAGACTTTTTTAATGTCTGGACAGGGACTTTAATAGCTATAAGTTTCCTTTAAAGCTAAACTCTGGGCAGACAGTTATCAGAGAGAAACCTCTGATCTACATTTTCTCTACACTGCCAGTCTGCTCCTGTTGAGGAGAAGAGGTCATCCCCAGATGCGTAAATTACAGAGCAAGGCATGACATCACACACTGTGGTCCAATTATGGAAGAGGGGCGGACCTAAGACTTGTCTTGTGGCGTAGAGGTGCCTTTTAAAAGCCGGGTCCCCCACGATTCTCATTAGAGAGTGGTTAGACCGTGATAGGTATACTGAACAAACATTAACCAGTGCACTGCCACACAATCAGTACACACAGTCTGTGATGCTTTATGTGCAGAAACACAATTGTGTTCAGAGTTAAGCTTTAATTATATACAATACTTTAATTGCACCTTTACCATTTAAGAGCGAAAAATGGCTATTTCCAAACTGCACACCTCCAACCCCTAGAAGTGACTGGTCAGCGCTGTGGCTTGCCTAGGCCTCACGCACATTAGTAGTTAGCCATCATCTCTTCCTGCCCTGTGCTATACAGGTTCATGGGCAGGGGCAACACTTCTGTGGAAGGAGCAGGTCTCTTACTGCAGTCCCACACATGACAATGACCTGAGACCCTGTTGCTAGTCAGTGGGACCACAACAATATGGCAAGCGCCATGCAAGGGGAACACTGAGAAAAGACATTTCCATACATTGAAGGTCTGAAAGGTCAAAACCAGCATTTCTTGTTTAACACTATCATTTTATTTTACACTGGTACATTTAGGGCCAGTTTACATATATGCTGCCATGTTTCTATTTCATGCCTTTGATTTTAAAGTGGACCAAAGCCCACGCCGATCTCCCCCCCTCCCCGGGGCATCCAAAATCGGGTTGCCCCACTTTAAGTGATAACTTTAGGTCACTTTTAAACCCCACCCCCCATGGCAATGGGTGCTCTCTTGTTAAAAGAACTGTAAACCCTTATTGTATTTACCTTTTTTTCACTTGCTGGTCTGATGCTAATAAACCTGAAATTGAGTCCCATGTAGGTGCCTGACCAATGCTCGCTTTTTAGTTTTGCTCGTCCCCCCCCCCCCCCCCGCATCAGTCACAGTGTCTGTCCATGCCCAACTCCATTCACTGCAATAAGGAGGGTGTGCCACAGCATTGCCTTGCCTCCTTTGCACTGAATGCAGTGGACATGCACATTTACTGTGTCTAATGTAAAGGGCAGCACGAGATCCAATATGAACTCTGGACCAGACAGAAGATGCTGTGGGGGAGAAAAGGTGAATATGGGTTTACAGACCCTTTAACGATCCATAGACAGCCCAAAATTTCTTCAGAAAACTGGCTTTAGTTTGTTAAAAGCTGGGTACTTCATATGGAGGCTTTGGCAAGTTTCACATTTCTTTCACTAGGTATACTGATAGTTTTCTACTTTGTTCATTCAGTGCAGTGCAGTTCCCCACTGTAGTGCAATTCCCCACTAGCAGCTAGACAAGGGAATATGTATTTCTGAGGTCGTGGGAATTTATCTCCATCAACCTTCTCCATTTACAGGCTTGGAAGAGGGTTGGGAGCAGCAAAGTGTGGTACCATTACAAATACAGTAAAAATGGTGGCTCTCTGTGGCTGGTGGCCAGTGCCATGAAGTAACACAAAACAAGTAACACTGAGCCACCAGTGAAAGAGGGGAGAAGACTTTGGAAACTAAGGCTGCCGTCTCTTTAATAACACATCAATCTTCCATTGCACTCAAGTTTGGATTCACCTTGAAAAGGTACCTGGGTCCAGGGGTGGGATTCAACCTATTACCAGCAGGTTCCCTATATATAAAGTGGTCAAGTGCAGCGCAAGTTGTACACATTTATATCTTGACATTAAACGTTTGCAAAAAATCTAATAAACACCAAATTGTGTAATACTATTAAAAATGTTTAGACAATAATTATAGATTGTACCACTTACTTGTTTCAGTTAAAAATATTCCCACATAACAGTTTATACAAAGCTTACCCCAAGTCATTTACACTCTGCATTTAAAAAGTAGCTATGCCCAGATAGGAAGTCACCTTCTATGCCCCCAGCTCAGGGCCCCAAAACAGCCTGCGTTTCTATTTTTATCTAAATCCTCTGCCAACTATTCATAAAAACACACAGGAACAGAATGTTGAATGGCAGCAATATGTTAAATCATTGATTTCCAAAGTAAACTGCCACATAATGGCAGTTGAGCTTGTAGTGCTTCAGATTTATTGCAGTATAAGGCTGGCCCCAATGCCGAGCTGTGTTTAACATAATGTAATGGAAAGCATTGGGGAGCAATACAGCTGACCATTCAGACATCACATTACTTCCTGTTAGTGTTTTTATGAATAGACGTTAGTGAAAAAAGAAACACAGTCTGTTTTGGGGCACTTGGCTGGGGACAGAAGGTGATGACATAAATGTCCATTCTGGGTATAGGAATACTTTAATTAGCTGGTTCTGGGGCATCGCTTCACCCCAGTTCTGAGATCCAGCAAAAATTTCAACCACCAGTTCCACAAAACTGTAAAGAACTGGCTAAATCCCACCCCTGTCTGTGTCATTTTTAAATGTTACTTTAAAGTGGACCAACACCCAGGATTTTGACTATCCTGGGGTGCCCCGCTGTGTGAAACCCCCCAGAAAGCCCCGAAAACTCACTTGACCCCGCTCCCACGTGAGCGCTCCAGCAAATCACCGCTGACGGACAAGCGAGGTCCGTCGACGGACAAGCCAGCGCACCCGCCGCCGCCTCCCGCGCGTCACTCTTACAGGGAGCGTGCCCGCGCCGGCCATTCACAAACGGCTTGCGCGGGTGCGCGCCCTGCTAGAGGGACGAGCGGGAGGCGGCGGCGGCCCGCGCTGGAACGAGGAGAAGGTAAGGCTTGTGGGCTTCCTGGGGGGTTTCACCCCGTGGGACATCCCTATTTCGGATGCCCCGCGGGGAGGGATCTGATCAACCCGGGAATCTTATAGATTCCCGGGCCGATCCCCCCTGGGTGTTGGTCCGCTTTAATACATGGCCCCCAGAAATTGTGTAGCAAGACATGGGGGCTCTTCTCCCCACTTCTCTGATCTAAGCAGTCCAAGCTGAAGGGAAGAAAAAGTGGTTATAGCAACAACGTTTCTTAGTTTTTAAGGACATAGAAAATATCAATAGTGACAAATCAAAGCAACTGGATCTGCTGTATTTTTCTTGTACAGTAATCTCCAGGAGTGAAGAGTGCTGGATGCAGACTGGAGCTACATTACTACATTATTACTGGAGAAGTCAAGTAGCCACCCACCTTCTTAGGTGGTCAAGCGATTGCATGGATGGCCAACGTGAGTAGATTAAAAGGATTTCCACTGGCACATCACAGATTAAAAATGTACAAGCCATCTCATGGGACCCTTCATCAGGCATGCAATTGTGTAGTAAACCATGTGCCGGTGGAAATCCTCCTGTACAAGTCATTCAGAACTGAGGAAACAAGTTGGATAACTCTTAGAGAAGGATACTGCTGCCTAGATTTATTACTATAGATATATCATGACCTGGATGAGTGAGAAGACCTTTCACAGATAAATATATATATATAAAAGCTCATTAAAATAAAACTTTCCCCATCCACCGGAATCATTACTACAGACAGTTTGGTCATAAGAACCTTCAACTCTAAATCTGAAGTCCGCAAGATGTAGAGAGTCACTTTGGTGGACCAAGCTGTTGTCTTGCCAGGCAGCCCTCCACCAAGTCCACCTTCGGACTCGCCCCATCCACTTGGATCATTAATATGGGGCTCATTTGAACCATCAGCTCTAATTCTTTAATAGTCCACAATGTGTTGGGGTCACTTTGGCGGGGCCAGAGTGTTGACTTACCGTGAAGCCCTCTGCCATGTCCTGCTTGGCTGCCTCTGGACTGACCACTTGGATCAATAATACAGAGCGCATTTGGTCGCTCTAAATTGAAGAGATTACACAAAGTGTTGGGGTCACTTTGGCAGGGCCAGGCTGTTGACTTACTGGGAAGCCCTCCACCACGTCCTACTCGGCCAGCTCTGGACCCTCCCGGGCCCCTTGGATCAATAATACAGAGCCCATTTGAGCAATCTAAATGGTAAAGATTACACAAGGTGTTGGGGTCACTTTGGCGGGGCCAGACTGTTGACTTACCGGGAAGCCCTCCACAACGTCCTGCTCGGCCAGCTCTGGACCCTCCCAGGGCCCCTTGGATCAATAATACAGAGCCCATTTGAGCACTCTAAATTGTAAAGATTACACAAGGTGTTGGGGTCACTTTGGCGGGGCCAGGCTGTTGCCTTGCCGGGGACACATCTGTATGGTGCGGAAGCCCTCTGCCACGTCCTGCTCGGGGGTCTCTTCGGCGATCTGGCCCGGGATACGGAAGCTGAGCGTGCTCTGATTGGCCAGCAACCTGGAAGCAGAAGAGGTTGGGAAGCTGTTCCTCCTGTCCACCACACAGCTAGTCCTCTGCAGGAACTGCAGGAAGTTTTCCTCCACGGAGCCCTCATGGCTGGACAGTCCCAGTTGCTCGTCCAGGGACTGCTTGAGGAAGCACTTAGGGATGCGGGCCAGCTCGCTGCGGATCTGACGGTTGAGGCAGCCATAGAAGAAGGGGTTGGCGGTAAAGGATGAGTAGGCCAGCCACTTAACGATGCTCTCCCACTTGCCTCCCGCAGGGGAGGGTCGCACTGCGCTGCCCCCCTCTAGGGCGTGCTGCACGTGGTACACGAAGTAAGGGAACCAGCACAGGACGAACTGGCCACCAATGATCATGAGGGTAAAAGCGGCTTTGGCGCCCCCTAGTGCCCGCTCGGGGGAGCGCTGCTGGCCGGGCACGATGCTGGTCCTGCTGCCGGTAGAGTTGGAGCGATGGCGGGGACTGGCCGCCCAGGAGGGCAGAGGGCCGGGCTGCATGGCGGCGATGCGGGCCACCTTGAACACGCTGCAGTACACGGTGACGATGATAAGCAGCGGCAGCACGAAGTATACGAGCACTAAGAAGACGGCGAAGGCTTTGCGGTGTGCGGCGGGGTGGCGGTGCAGGGAACAGCGGCTGGCATTGTGGGGGGCAGCCGAGGGCAGGAAGGGCACGGCGGAGGTGAGGGCGGCCTGCAGCCAGATAAAGAGCAGCACGGAGGCGGCCAGCCCTAGAGTCATCTTCGCCTCATAGCGCAGCGGGTGCACGATGTAGTAGTAGCGCTCGATGTGGATGGCGGACACGGTGAGGATGGAGGCGCTGCTCAGGCACACCTCCAGTGACAGGTAGGCCCGGCACACGCTCTCCCCTCCGGCCAGGCCGCCCAGCACAGCCGCCGCCATACCCAGGGGCATCAGTGTGGCGGCCGCCAGCGTGTCTATCAGGCACAGGTGCAGCACGAACAGGAACTTGCGCAGCTGCGGGGTCTTCACTATCACCGCCGCCACCGCCACATTGGCCAGCACGGCCGCCACATCCAGCAGCAGCATGAAGAACAGGCCCACGTAACGGCCCACCGGCTCCGCCACCGGCCGCCCCAGCGAGCAGTTACTGCCGTTCCCCTCCATCCCCTGGCTGCCATCGGTCATCTTCCCCCCGCTGTCAGTCCCCGCTGCTGCTGCTGCCGCCAGCAGCCGCATCCTTCACCTGAAGGAGGACCCTTCATTGCCGTCTCCAATGCCGCACCTGCCGCTATCTCCAGCCCCGCGGGCGGGAACGGGGGAGTGCTGACTGCTCAGCCGCCGGCCTCCCCGGCTCACCGAGACCGTGACGTCACCTCACCGGCTGCGGGGACCTCACGTGGACCTTCCGGGGTGCTGAAACGTTAGCCCGGTTACTGCTGAGCTCCCCCCATAAGGGAAGCCTCATGGCCTGCCCGTTTCCCCATTCTCTCTGTATGGAGGCACCATTCACCTCTACAGGTTTTTCTTTTCTTTTCCATTTATTTCTGTCTCTCTCTCCTTAATTTTACCTTGTGTCTGTAGAGGGGCACCAGGGGGAACCATTCACCTCTACAGAGAGCTCCACAGGTCTTTCTTTTATTTTCCATTTATTTCTGTCTCTCTCTCTCTATCCTTAATTTTACCTTCTGTTTGTAGAGGGGCACCAGGGGGAACCATTCACCTTTACAGAGAGCTCCACAGGTCTTTCTTTTCTTTTCCATTTATTTCTGTCTCTCTCTCTCTATCCTTAATTTTACCTTCTGTCTGTAGAGGGGCACCAGGGGGAACCATTCACCTCTACAGAGAGCTCCACAGGTCTTTCTTTTCTTTTCCATTTATTTCTGTCTCTCTCTCTCTATCCTTAATTTTACCTTCTGTCTGTAGAGGGGCACCAGGGGGAACCATTCACCTCTACAGAGAGCTCCACAGGTCTTTCTTTTCTTTTCCATTTATTTCTGTCTCTCTCTCTCTATCCTTAATTTTACCTTCTGTTTGTAGAGGGGCACCAGGGGGAACCATTCACCTTTACAGAGAGCTCCACAGGTCTTTCTTTTCTTTTCCATTTATTTCTGTCTCTCTCTCTCTATCCTTAATTTTACCTTCTGTCTGTAGAGGGGCACCAGGGGGAACCATTCACCTCTACAGAGAGCTCCACAGGTCTTTCTTTTCTTTTCCATTTATTTCTGTCTCTCTCTCTCTATCCTTAATTTTACCTTCTGTCTGTAGAGGGGCACCAGGGGGAACCATTCACCTCTACAGAGAGCTCCACAGGTCTTTCTTTTCTTTTCCATTTATTTCTGTCTCTCTCTCTCTATCCTTAATTTTACCTTCTGTTTGTAGAGGGGCACCAGGGGGAACCATTCACCTTTACAGAGAGCTCCACAGGTCTTTCTTTTCTTTTCCATTTATTTCTGTCTCTCTCTCTCTATCCTTAATTTTACCTTCTGTCTGTAGAGGGGCACCAGGGGGAGCCATTCACCTCTACAGAGAGCTCCACAGGTCTTTCTTTTCTTTTCCATTTATTTCTGTCTCTCTCTCTCCTTAATTTTACCTTCTGTTTGTAGAGGGGCACCAGGGGGAACCATTCACCTCTACAGAGAGCTCCACAGGTCTTTCTTTTCTTTTCCATTTATTTCTGTCTCTCTCTCTCTCCTTAATTTTACCTTCTGTCTGTAGAGGGGCACCAGGGGGAGCCATTCACCTCTACAGAGAGCGCCCCAGGTCTTTCTTTTCTTTTCCATTTATTTCTTTTGTGAATTTTCTGTCATCCTCTCTCTCTCTCTCCTCCATCTGAAAGAGAAGCCAGGGCCTTATGCTCACATTTACCTTCTATCTGTAGAGGGGCACCAGGAGGCACCATTCGCTCTACGGGTCTTTCTTTTCCATTTCTTTCTTTTGTGAATTTCCCATCATTCTCCCTCTCTCTCATCTGTGGTTACAGAGGAGCTCCATCTGAAAGCGAAGCCAGGGCGTAATGCTCATGTTTTAACTTCTGTCTGTAGAGGGGCACCAGGAGGCCCCATTCACATGCCCCCTTTACAGAGAGGTCTCAACTAGCTTGGCAGGTCTCTCTTGTACAGTTTTGGATATGTGATTTTTCTCTGCAATTCTCTCTTCTCTCTATCTCTGGTTACAGAGGAACTCCACCTGAAAGGGGAGCTTGGACCTTATGCCCAGGTTTTACCTGGCCCAGTCTTTTCTCCTATTCTCTCTGTAGAGGGGTGTCAGGAGACACCATTTAGACACCCCCTTAAAGTGGACCAACACCCAGGGGGGATCGGCCCGGGAATCTATAAGATTCCCGGACCGATTAGATCCCTCCCCGCGGGGCATCCGTAATCGGGATGTCCCGCGGGGAGGAACCCCCCAGGAGGCCCACAATCCTTACCTTACCGACGATCCAACGGCGCATGCGCGAGACGCGGCCGCGTCTCTCGCTTCCCTCTAGCAGGGCGCGCTCCCGCGCCGGCCGTTTTGTGAATGGCCGGCGCAGGCGCGCTCCCTGTTAGAGGGAAGCGAGAGACGCAGCCAATGACAGCGCTCTGGTATGCGCGTCCAAGCTGCTTTGGACGCGCATACCAGAGCGGCTCTGAGCGCTGTCATTGGCCGGACGAGGTCACGTGGGAGCGGGGAGAGGTGAGTTTTTGCGGCGATCGGGGGGGTTTCACACAGCGGGGCACCCCCGATCGGTGTGCCCCACCTAAGTGGACCAACACCCAGGATAGTCAAAATCCTGGGTGTTGGTCCACTTTAAGAGAGGGGGCTAGCTTTCTTTCTCTCTCTCCCTCTCTCAGTCCCATCCTACAATAGGTTAAAGTGTAGCTCTATTTGAAAGTGAAGCCTGGACCTAATGCCCAGGTTTCACCTGCAATCATTGCTGTCTTTGCAGAGGGCGCCATCCTATTCTCTCTGCTAGGGGGCACCAGGAGACACCCTATTTAAAATGAGAGCTGTCAGCTAGCTCAGCTCTTTTTTACATTCCTCCATCTCTCTCTTTTGTGAATTGCCTCTAGCTCCCCCCCCCTCATTGGAGTGCCACTTGAAAGGGGAAGCCTTGACCTAATGCTCAAGAGGCACCATTCCAATTCTCCCTCTAGAGAGAGAGCTCCCATCTCTGTTTTTCACATTTCTCTATCTCTAGCTTTTGTGTATTGCCACCATCATTCTCTCGCTTTCATATTCCCTGTTACAGCGGAGTTCCATCTGAAAGTGAAGCCTCAACCTAATGGCCAGGTTTTACCTACAATTAAGACTGGCTTTTTCTCCTATTCTATGTGTCATTCAGATGCCCTATTTAGAGAGACAGCTCTCACCTACCTCAGCAGGTTTTTTTTACATTTTTCAACTGCCTCCATCACTCTCTCCCGTCCCTGGTTACAGAGAACCTCCACTTGAAAGTGAAGCAGGACCAAACCCAGGTTTCCTCTGAAATCATGGCTAGACTTTGCAAAGGGCACCTTATTGTCTCTGTAATGGGGCACCAGGAGACACCCCTTTAGTGATAAAGCTCCTAAAGTGCAACAAAACTGAAGCTGGCCAACCACTGTCTTTTCACTGGGGCACGCTGCTGGGAATGTGCCCGCTTTGCTTACAATCACACAATGCACGGCAAGCTTCAGCCAAGCGCAGGGGGCCAGTGTAAGTATGGGGCCTCCAAAGTGGTCCCTAAATTCAGGGCCTTACTGAGTTATCCTTTGGTGCCCTGTTGGGCTAGTCTGTGTCTGGGGGTGAATAACCATCAGCCCACCTATGTCAGAATGCAGAATCTCTTTGTGCAGCAGTAAGGTCCTGAACCTGATTCAATAAACATTCCTTAAAGCAGAACTTAACCCCACCCTGCCCTGGAATTTAAAAGATTTCAGTGCTGGGCTTTCCTTCCCTGGGGCATCCCAAATCAGGATGCCCTGCTGTGTAAAACCCCCAATGGCGCTGCAGCTTCCGGTGGCTCCCTCAGCATTGTTAACAGTCAGAATAGATAGACACTGCATTTCCAGCATATTTGGGCTGTGCGTGTGCTACCGCCCCCAACCCAGGGCCGGCCCTAACAAAACCCAACTGGATCGGCCTGGCTATCTATAAGATTCCCGGGCAGATCTATTCATTCCCTGCTGGGCATCCAAAATCGGGATGCCCTGCTGTGTGAAACCCCCCAGGTCGCCCGCTACACTTTAATCCCGGTCCAGCCGCGCATGCACGGGCCGCGTCTGCATCCCCGCTATCCCTCTAGCAGGGTGCGCGTCCGCACCGTCGCTCAGACGTGCATAGCTCAGCAGCTCAGAGCGCACTGATTGGATGAGCGGCCGCGCATGCGCCGTAAGACCACGATGAGGTGAGTTGATGCAGGCAACATGGGGAGTTTCACATAGTGGGGCACCCCCAATCGGGGTGTCCCCGGGGAGTGGACCAAAACCCAGGATAGTCAAACACCTGTATTTGCCGTTCCTGAAGTCTAAACAACTCTGGACTTGGCTGATTTCCTATCCTTGGGACATCCCAATGTGGGATGCATCACTGTGAAATCACCTGTGATTGTTGGTACACTTACCTTACAAGTGATACCATGACACATGCCTGGGCCAGCAGATCCCTGCTATCTATGCCGTGCTCTGTGGACCAAAAAAGTTCTATGCCCTGCATTAATATATACATCATAGGGTGTTGTTGGATGAAAGCCTGCACATGGGCCATGAGTTTGCTTGTACTGTGGTTAAGCCGGCAATCCCAGGGGGTTTCACACAGTGGAGCATCCAACATTTGGATGCTCCGGGATAGAGAATCAGCTGGTTTGGTCCAGAACAGAGATGTGCATGGCACCCCTTCCTTCTGACCCAGCCAACCATGCACCCCCAGCAGCTCCAAATGACACTCCCCCAAAAAGCCAGTAAAATGAGCAGGCAGCTGAGCAAGCGGCAATTGGATTAAAGGGTAGTTAGGGCATCAAGTTGATGGGAGGAGCTGCACGGTGCCCCCCTTACCACGGCACCCTGTGCCATAGTACACCTCACATACCCCAAAGGCTGGCCCTGTCCGAGCCATGTATATAGGCTGGGGGCAGGATTGAGCCCACTGCTGGGGATGCGCCCACTTTCGCTCTTGATTGCCTTCAACAAACCCTTATCCGAACATTAAATATGCACGGCAAATGCCTCTAATTGGACGCGAACCAGCGCATGCATCGTAGCACTGGGGAAAGGTAAGTTTGTATGGGCAATCTTTCAGAGGGTCATCCCAATTCAGGATGCCCCTGGGGAAGGGCCAAAACTAGGGAAAGTCAAAATCCGGAGTTTTTTTTCCACTTTAAAATATCTTTTGAAAATAGGGATCATAGTCACTTTATTTCAATATTAAACTAGTAATAGGTGTGATTTAGAGATAAGAGGAAGTTAGAGGCATGGTTTACAACTAAAACTTTCACTAGAGCAATGTGACAACTCATATCATTCACTATTTAAAGTAAATCTTAAAGTGGAACATAACCCAGGATTTTGACTATCCTGGGACTTTGGTTCTTGCTCTTGGGGCATCCCGATTTGGGGTACTCCACTGTGTGAAACCCCCTAGGTCACCCTTTCTCCAGTCCTACGGTGCATGCGTGGGCGCACAGCCAATCAGCGCACTAAGCTCATTCGTCATTCAGCTAAAGGATGAATGGAGCATAATAGATATGAATGCAGCCGACCACGCTGAAGGCCGCATCCCCACTAGCCCCTAGCAGAGGGCATGCCTACGCTGGCCATTCACACATGCCTGGTGTGGACGTGTACCTGGCTAAATATATAGTGTAGTGTAGCTATGGCATGCGCATGCACCGTTGGATCAGGGACCGTAGGTTTTACTGGGGTCTAGGTTTTCACACAGTGGTGCAGCATTAATCAGGATGCCCCCGGGAGAGGTGATCAGGCGACGTTGGAGTCTTATAAATTCGAGGGCCGCACAAGATGGGTTTTGGTCCTGCCTAAGTCTTTGGCATTGATCATATAAGCACTTTAAAGCACTTACATTGAGGCCACTGTTTAGACAGTTCAAATATGTGACCAAACATAACTGGATGATACTGACTTGCAATATCAGAATTCAAGATTTTTTTGAGCTCATAGTGAGAGATGAAATGAAAAAGACAAAAGCTGCCTTTGTAGGATATACTGAAATGTATGCTTAGAGTCACACATACAATGCAGCGAAAATCTATACTAGTTAAGCAGTAACTTATTATTTTCAGTTGATAAACACCAAGATTCAGGCAGCTCTTAGTTTCTAGGTAACCTGATCATCATACTGCATAGAAGAATGTAACACATACTTAAGGTGTTGTGCTGGAAGTGAGATCTAACAATGAATTCACAATATATACTTATACGTAAATGCTCATGAACGCTATGCTAATATATTGCAAAAAGCATATAAAGTAGATGCATCAAATATAACAGACCATCTATATGAGGAGAGTAAGTAGGAGGCATGAGCCTCATCATGCAATTCTCTGCCTTAGTCTCCAAATTATTTTATTAAATGGAGGGTTTGCAAAAATACGGGTATTGCATTTTATATACAAATAATGTACAAATCTATTTAGATATAGATATTTAAATCAGACCAACAGCCTGGCACAGTTGGAAAAAAATCCCCCAAACTCACTTGCCCCATCTGCACACATGACATGATGCCTCATCACAGATTTTCATCGATTTTCTAGTGGTAGTGGCCATTTTGGATCTTTCTTTGCCAGAATCTCAGCCATGCAGCTGCCTGGATTCAATGAGAGGTGTTTTCCAAAAGAGGAAAACAGAGCAAACAGCTCTCATTGGTTGAGCACCTGCATGTGCTCTGTTAGAACGTGGAAGAGGTGAGTTTGGAGCTTTTGGGGGGAATACACACAGAGGGGCATCCCAATCACGACATTTTGCTTGTTGCAAACTGAGAGGAACAGGATCTTGGTTTAAAAACAGCAGATTGCTACACGCCTAAGCCAACAGATCGGCACAGTTAAAATTGTGTGTCCCTGTGGTTGGGAGAACAACACGAAACTGAAATGAAAGAAATGGATGGATTATCTGATTGGACGAATGTCCCCTAGTGATCTATTCTGTACTGCAACGGGAATCAGATGTTGCATCCCAAGCTTAGAGCAATCAACGGTACAAACCATCAGAAGGCATTTAAAATACATTGGGCTATGAGTCAGACTTTCAGCAACAGGTGTTTCATTGAGCTCACATCACCACTTTTAGGGCTATCATGCACACCAAGACAGCATTGGATGTATATCTGTGACCAAACTGATCAATGTGTGTGTGTGTGTGTGTGTGTGTGTGTGTGTGTGTGTGTGTGTATATATATATATATATTTTAGCTGACCTGCCTGCTTGGTATAAACCCCTAATTTCTTGTCCCACCTCCCACTTGGGTTTCACCTTTATCTAACCTAGTAATACAACCACTTGGAAAAGCAAAATAAACAAATCACAAATAGATCCCCAATTGAGACAGCGTGGTCCCTCTCCTGCTTGTGTTACCCCCTCCCTTGGAATGTGGTCAGTTGGTATCATATAGCATAAACAAGATTGGAATACTCTGAGACAGGGTGTGATACCAACACCAGCCCCCTGGTAGGAGAGGTAGGGAGACCCACTGTTCTGGGGCCTATAATCATGGCTGGCAAGAATGGACACACACACAAATCTTACCATCAAGAGTGACACACCCTGGCTTTTAACATCCAAGCAGAATAAGACCAGAAAGCGTGTAAGGACTTTATTCGATCGGACCGCAGCCCAGACTCCTAAGTATTTTGCCATTTTTTATATATCTTGCTATTTATCATATTTACCGTGTTTTATAGTTAATTCTGTTTTATCACCTCTGTTTGTTTAAATAAATTTTAAAAATACAGCAGAGGGTCACTGATGCTCTGAATTAAGGATCTAAAAAGCTCACGCTATTTCTGAAGAGCCTGGCTACTTTACTTGCCTAGGACGCTCGATCGCCCCCTGCCTGGAAGTGGTTGTGGGTCGATCGATCCGTTTGATCTGATTGTGTTGTGTGTGGTTTATTTAGAGTTGAGCCCTGTTTGGGTTCTGGTGGCAGCAATTTATAGCCATGCATGTTGCTAATTGAACAATTGCAGTGACACACGTGGGGTACGATTGGCCTGTCTGCTCAGATGAACGATCAATAGGTCTGATCAACCCGTGCAATCGTCACAATATCCTCATTAATGAGGGTCACTTTTATCTGAAACACAATGATAGCTGGAGATTGGTTTGGAGCCCACAAGAGCAACTCCATAAAGAGTTCTCCGTAAGAGAACATCAGACTGGTCCTACTTTACGATTTATGGTGTCAGATGGCGGTGGTTGGACTCCTTTTATTTTTATTTCAGGTATATTAATAGCTCAGTGTTACATTGATTTGGTCATGAAACCATTAGTACAGTCTACATGTTGTTCATGCTACTGTGAGCAGTCTGCGTGGCCTAAATTGCATATGACCTGCACAATGACCTGCAACATTTCTGGACTTGTCTGCTATTGATCACATCTTGGAGGCCATTGGTTAGCAGTTGTAAAGGGAGCTGCCAGCAGCTGACAATGCCCACATTGATAGCATGCAAAGGCATTTATTTCTGCCAGTGTTGCATTTCTGTCTTAGCTGCCAGCTGCATCCCCAGTTTCCCTGTAAATGTGATGTGCTTCTGTGCCCAGCCACTTCAGCCAGCAATTTTGAGATCAGCCAATTGGCGATCTGAAAATTGTCAAGTGTCAACTGGCACTGGCAGTGCCTTGGTGGAAGAACACATTTTATTTTTAACCACTGCCGAGCCAACTGCATCGCCCAAGGTACTCGGGGGGGGGGGGGGAGTGTAAAAATGGTTTTGTTCTGCTTTGAGTAAATTATAGAGCTGGTAATCCTTATTCTTGGATGCTTCAAAGCCGCCCGGCTTGCTCTTGTAATGGTGGCAGAAATGCTCATTGGCCAAAAGCCCTTTGTCAAGTGTCTTTAATATTTAAATTAAATAAAACTTCCCTACATTCAGTGATGCTTAGAAATTGTGAGCAAAGCTTGAGAATATCATTTCTCTGACTAAGAATATACTGAATTTCTATTTCTCTTCTTTTAGGATGAAATGTCACAGCCTCAAAAATGTTCATTGCTTTGCCGATGATCTATAGGGATCATTGGGTAGGGCTGCACGTGAGTGCCCAGTGAGTTCATTTCCTGATTGAACTCCTGATTGGGGGGGGGGGGGGGGGTTGCACGAGGCTGATGTGCTTACTTTGGATAAGGCTCTGCCAATCACTAAGTAGACCAATCACTAGGATTTTTACTATTACTATCCTGGTTATTGCTCCATATCCCTCGGGCATTCCGATTTGGGATGCTCCATTGTGTGACAACCCCAGGTCGCCCAAAGCCATTGTTTTGGACTGAGCATCAGCATAGGGAATGGCAGTAGCTGCGAATGGTGCACCCTCCAGCACCCAGTCTATCTGAATGGCTGAAAATGCAATCATCTTAGGGGTTTATTTATCAAGGGCTAGCGCCAGGTAGTGTCTGACGAGCGCCAGGTACCGCCAGCTAATGGCAGCTACCGACTCAAGTACGCCCGGCGGCGGTCACAATGACGCATTTATCACGCTAAATGAGGCTAGCGCCGGCGAGAGCGTCAGCTAGCGCTGGATTCATCATGTAGCCGACTGCAACGAACAGCGCCGCTGATAATCCCATCACAGCGACAGGTATGACCTGGCGCTCCCTGGCGTTGTCCAATGCATTTCAATGGAGCAATCTTTAAATAATCATAATTAATTGTTTTTTTTTTTTTTTTTTTTTTTTTTTATGTCAAAAATTCTGTGACCACTTCTGCAATGTTAGGATTTTTTTTAAGTAAAAAAAAATAAATAAATAAAAATTGTGCAGAATTGATATTACAGGTCTGATATTAATGTATTCAAACATCGACCCCTAACCCCGTATTCAACATTACCGCACACCGACTGAGTCGCTGTCAACAAGCAAACCCCGGCCAAGCACAGCGAATACTAGCTGGCGCTGTGAAAATCACGCTACTAGCGCTCATCTGCCGCTACCTGCCACTATTAATGAATCGGCCTCTTAATATCACTTCACTTGGAGGTATGAACAAGCCAGGGTCTATCCACACTTACGCCTGCCTGACGAGCAACAAATTAGGAAGCTGCTTGAATGGCAGGTGTACAATCTATCTTCGAAGTACTAAGTCTTCCTTGTTATGATACCTGCTGTTGTATGAATGTGTGTGTTCTTATGAATGTGCGTTATCTGGCTTTTTCTTGTATTGTTGGTGTGGTGTTCTCTGCCCTCTCACAGGTGTCTTAAATGCCAACATGTGTCTTCTCTATGAAGGTTTGTGCATAACATGGCTTCTTGCTGGATAATTGTGTCACTGCTTCATTTAGTCCATGAGCTCTCCACAGCACATTAAGCCCTGTTTTGGTATGGGGCCTACTGACTTCTGTTTACTGTTGTGGGCCATAGGTCTTATGTTCTCCTGCTGTTACCTTTTGTGTCCTGTTGCCTCTCTACCATCTGTTTCAATTGTTCCCTAATATGCGACTTCCAAGGGCCTGCTCTCTGGGGCTCAGCAAAGGAAATGGCATGGTAACAGTCCCCAGTGGGAAACTAAGCCTGCTGTGCCATGGGTAGTTGGATGCTTGCCTCTTTGGTGGCGCAGATGGGTTGTCTTTTGCCTGTCTGTCTGTTCTCTGTCTATGACTCTGCCTACCTGTTATTGACCATAGCTGTCACTTCAGTCCACAGGGAGGAATTAAAGAACATTTCTGTTTTTCAAAGGCTCCCAGATCCCAAGTGCACAGCCATCTTGTTCATCTGGGCCTGACAGATGCTATTAAACATTACAATAGTAACATTAGTTAATATTGTTATGAGACACTACAATTGCAGCTCTTTGCTCTTGAGCATTTGAGCAACATCAAGATGAAACATTTAGCAATATCTTTCTAATTATTTGTTGATCCAGTATCTTAATAAAGCTGTAAAAGATACATTTATTTTACCTTTAGGTATTTGTGGAAAATTATCTAATCAGCTTGGTTCATCCTTTCATGTCTGCAGTATATTGTTTAAAACTTTTGAAACAGGTTCAGTCAGAGCAGTATGAGGTTTTAGAATTCTGGTACAAAGCAATAGGAGTATTTGAAGCACTGTACTGTGAAACAAGAGCAAGAGAAGGTGGCTACCCATGTGATTTCTTGCTAGATAGTCATTGTCTGGCTACTTATTATCACTAAGCATTCCCTAATGCAAATATTAGCCGAATTGTGTTCAGGAGTGATGCATAAAGCAGGTGTAGATCCAGCAAATCTGGGTGAGGGGGTCCTGACCCTTGGACCACCCCCTTGGGCACTTCCCTGATTCCTAAAACAAAATAAATGAATGTCAGTTAGCATTCTTATATTAATATTCATGACATTAAGAACCTCATTCTGCCCTGCTACAAATGGAGGGGGTAATTAAAACCATAGCCTACAAACAATTCAGGTTTGAAAAGAAGAAAACACCCTTCTCCTATTTTCCAGCAGACAACCTCCCTATCTCCACCCCACCTGTTTGATAGCTAGCAAAAAATAAATTAGAGAATGGTGTTTAGATCAAAACCTTTGTTTTTAACCTAAGTTTGAGTGGGGTATCCTCCCAGAGGCATTTAGATCACAGTCCAGCCTAAGCAGATTTTGGTCCCTTAATAATCCAGAATGTGGCACTGTGCGGAATTTAGTTCAGGGGAGGAAGCCCCTAAAAAGTTTTTGGAGGTTTGGTAACTAAGTAGCCAGTTTGGTTTCTGAACTCATAAGAGAGTTATAATTGTGTTGCTACAATCAATCAGCCTATTATTGTCAAAATTGTAATTGGTTGTTGAAGTTGCCTTTTTGTTTCAACAGGGTGAGGTTTCAGGGCCACATCAGCTAAACAGCCATTCCAAGGTGAGGTGCCTTTTATTGTGGTTAAATCTTCATGACATAGAACCATAGAAAACATAAGGTTTTAACTGCTATTCCTCTCACATGCTTCACCTATGTTTGAACCTCTGCTCAATCTTGGCCTTTAACACTATATTAGCACATGTATGCTCTACTGGACTTAGCGTAGGATGATGATGTCTGAGACTGTGAATACTGACATATGTCCAGAACAAAAGGAAGTCAAATGAGCTAACTAGGAGGCCCTGCAGTCAAGAATAGTTAATACAAATTCAAACTTGTCCAGCAAACCCATTTGACTGTCACCGCTGGCTGGTTTGGGCTTTCTGCTAGGTTATGCATTGAGCGGCATCCCAAACTTCCCTGGGGAAGTAAGCGGACTAGCAGTCATTTTGGACTGATAGTCCACTTTAAAACACTTTAAGCATGAAACCCCCCAAAATATATAGCCCAGCATTGCCATGCCAGTTTCTGACTATGGTGAGCTGATATAGGCCCCCCCCCCCCGTGTTACCAGTTCACCCAAATAAGATAAAAATAAGAAACAACACAAAAATATTTTTATTTTTCTCAATTTAACTTAAACTTGCCTGTCCTCGTCTTCCATCCTTTGTCCCCACCAGCACCGTCTTCTTCCTCCAGTGGGTTCTTCTGTGCCCCTCTCTGTCTCCTCGTCCCTCTTCAGGGTTCGAGCCCCCCTCCAGCCTGTAGATGTGGCAGCGCCGGCCATCAGAAGTTGATGGTTGCAGGGCCAATTGGATGAGGGGGCACATATGTTCCCCCTTCTTTTATGCTCGCTACATAGTGAGGTAATGAAGTGAGGGCCAAAAGAGGAGGGGCCTAGAGGGGATTTTCCCATGCCACCTCCTCTAGTTCCGTCCCTTTTTGTAATGTCATAAGTGATATCTGGGAGATTCCAGAGAGGCTCCCCCTCTCAGTATAAAAGCTTCTCCCTGACAGCTCATTGTAGAGTCCCCAACCAGGAGCTGGGATGAACATTCCATGGGAACCCTTACCAGTTCATTGGGAAAGTTTAAAAAAACACATTTTTAATATTAAACTTTATTATTTTTAATTAACTTATACTTAGCTTCTATTTTTAGAAAGGAAGGGAACACCATGATGAGCCGATGGGGAGCGGATTTAAGCTAAAGAATCTCCCCTACGTCTCTTATGACATCACATAAAGGGAGGGGCCTAGAGGAGGTGGCACAGGAAAATCTCCTCTATACCCCTCTCCTTCTGTGATGTCAACAGTTATGTCAGGGGGATTCCATGGAGGCCACGTATCCAAGTATAAAACCCTGCTTCCTCAGCCTTCAATTTAGTCCCTTGCTGGGTAGCTTGGATGAAAGAAGGGGCAACCTTTTTTCCCCTTCATCTAAATGGCACCGCAGCTTCTTAAGGCCAGCGCAGCGACATCTACAAACTGAAGGGGGCTCCAAAGAAGGACGAGGAGATGTCACAGACCCACCGGAGGAGAAAGACGGCACAAGCAGAAGATGGAAGATGGTGACAGTTGTCTATAAGTTAAATTGAGAAAAATAAATATTTTTTTTGTGGTGTCTTATTTCTTGGGGTGAACTAGTAAGGGGTCCAGGGGCAGGCATGGCAACTGCCAGATTCGGAAGGTGCCATGCCAGTAAAATAACACATTTCTCGCACCCCCATTTGGGGCATCAAGGAAATGTGTCATTTTTGTTGACATCACAAAAGTGACAAAAAAAGGTCAAACATATTATTCTTAGTATACAGTACGTCCTGCTCCAGATAGATTACGTACACTTGGGTTATCCTCCGCCAGATGGCGCTGCACTGCAGAGACATGTAAAACAGGCTCCTCCCGGCCCCTCAAATACCCGGGACCTCCCACAAATCCCCAGATTTCTCTGCAGTGCTTACTGCGAAGACATGAAATTATCACTCTCTCGCAGGTGAGCGGGGCTATTAGCCTGCGGCCCTGTTGGACTATTCCCACCCATTCCTCGTGTGATGTGCCTCCCAGCCTGGGCTGCGCTGGTTGGGTGAAGGTAGGCAGCACCATGTGTGCTTAAGGAGCGTTGCTCCACCGCAATCCCCCACCAAACGGTAGGCGGTATAGGCTGATGGTGAGCCTTTATGGGATGCCCCTCCCGCATTATTGTCCCATGCCCCGTGTAGCGGTGGGTCCTGTACAGAGGGCCGCCATCCTCCCTCATTCTCCCTGTAGCCTTCAGGAGGGAAAGAAAGGGGGGGTGTGGGTGAGCGTGTATCGTGATTCGTGCATACGGCGTTTTGTCATGTCTTTTGACTAGTATATGTGGTGTCAGCCGCCGACTTGTCTTTTTTACTCTTGCAAATGCCGCCGCCGCGCGTCTTTTCCTTCATTTAAAGGCAAGGGCTTTTATTCCAACCTATTCACAGTACCCAAAAAGGACGGTTCTGTCAGAACCAAAGATTTTCAACAAGTTTTGTCAGGGGCAGGCGCTTTCGCATGGAGACTCTGCGCTCTGCCATCAGTTCCCTGCGCCAAGGGGATTTCATGACTTCTGTGGACATCAAAGATGCTTACCTTCATATTCCTGTGTTCCCAGGTCAGCAAAATTTCCTCAGGTTCACTTTGATAGATCAACATTACCAATTTGTGGCCTTGCCCTTCGGCTTCACTTCATCTCCCAGGGTGTTCACCAAGGTGCTGGCTGGCGTGATGTCTCTACTCAGATGTCAGGGTGTCAGCGTCCTTCCCTATCTGGACGACATCCTCATCACTTCCCAGTCTCTCCATCAGGCAGAGTTGGATACTCAGCTGGTGGTGCCCATTCTGTCATTTGGATGGGTGATCAGCCACCCCAAGTCCTCACTGTCCCCTTCCTTGGTAACTCCATTCCTAGGAATGAATCTGGATACAGTTCAGGCAAGGATCTTCCCTCCTCAGCAGAAGGTGGACAATCTGATTGCACAGGCTCAGTCCCTCCTAGCTTGCCCCCATCCCTCCATCAGGCAGGGGATGCAGCTGGTGGGCCTGATGGTGGCGTGCTTCGAAGCGGTCCCTTATGCTCAGTTCCACTTGAGGCCTCTGCAACTTCACCTATTGTCTGTATGGGACAAGGACCCAGTGCCCCTGGACAGGGTCTGTGTGCTCTACCCCCTGGTCAGGAGGTCACTCTTGTGGTGGATGGACTCAAGGAACCTGTTGGGGGGCAGATCCTTTCTTGCCCCTTCCTGGGAGACGGTCACCACGGATGCCAGTCTATCAGGTTGGGGGGGGGGGTTTCTGGAAGTCCCTGAGGTTCCAGGGGAGGTGGGGCCCTCTGGAGGCCCACACACCTATCAATGTCTTGGAGATGCGAGCGATCAGGTTAGTTCTGGCTCGCTTGACTTCTCATCTTCAGGGCCTGCCTGTTCAGGGGCGCTCGGACGACCAGATGGCAGTTGCCTACATCAATCAAGCATTAGGGAGGGACCGGGAGCAAGAGGGCCCTCCAGGAAGTGTCTCTGATCCTGACCTGGCTGGAGGCCAATGTTCCCTGCATATCAGCGGTGTACATTCCGGGGGTGGAAAAATCTGATGGCAGACCCTCTGAGCAGGGGGACCTCTCGCCAGGGAGAATGGTCCCTCTGCAACAGGGTGCTCCAATTTCTGTGCCACCGCTGGGGCCAACTAGATGTGGATCTGTTTGCTTTCCGTCACAATCACAAGCTCCCGGCCTTTGTCTCCCTGTCCCAGGATCCTCTGGCCTTGACCACGGATGCTTTAGCACTGTCATGGCAGGACATTCAGTTCCTGTATGTCTTTCCTCCATTCCCCCTGCTGTGCAGGATGGTTCGCAGACGTGGTGCAGATGGCAGTAGACCAGTACGCTCTGCCAGGGGTGCCAGATCTGCTCACTCAGGGCCCCTTACGCCATCCCAATTTACAAACTCTGGCTTTGACGGCCTGGCTGCTGAAACCTCCATCTTGATGGAAAAAGGCTTGTCCGCCTCGGTGGTTGATACCATGGTGAAGGCTAGGAAGAAAACTTCTTCTTCCATCTATTACAGGGTATGGCATACCTACTTTGACTGGTGTGAGTCTAGGTCTCTTCCCTGTCAGGTGTTTTCAGTCCCCAGGGTTCTGGAGTTCTTACAGCATGGGTTGGAGTCGGGACTGCAACTCAGTACTCTGAAGGGTCAGGTTTCTGCCCTGTCTGTTTTCTTTCAGCAGTCTTTTGCTCAGCATTCTTTGATTAAGACCGTTTTTCCAGGGGGTCGCTCATGTGCGTCCCCCACGTAAACCTGTGGTCCCTGTTGGGATTTAATCTTGGTTTTGTCTGCCTTGCAGGGTGCTCCCTTTGAACCTATGCAGGATGCTGCTCTGGCTGTTCTTACCCTCAAGGTTGTCTTTCTGGTAGCCGTTACTTCGGTAAGGCGTGTGTATGAGTTGGCGGCTCTTTCTATTCAGCCCCCTTACTTTGGGAGACACCAGGACAAGGTGCTGTTCTGCTTTAAGCCAGATTTTCTGCCTAAGGTAGTGTCTGCCTTTCATTTGAGTCAAGATATTGTTCTTCCTTCTTTGTGCCCTAATCCTAGCAACGCTAAGGAGAGGGTTTTGCATTCCTTGGATGTGGTCAGGTGTTAAAGTATTGAAGTATTACCTGGTGGTCACTGCGTCCTTCAGGAAAACTGATGCTCTTTTTGTGGTCCCTTCTGGGCCCAGGAAGGGTTTGGCTCCTGCCAAGTCTACTATTAGCAAATGGATCCGTCAGGCTGTGATTCAGGCCTATTCTGCTAAGGGGAAGAGTCCTCCCCTTCGCCTTACTGCTCATTCTACTCGTGCTATTGGTGCCTCTTGGCCCTTCCAGCACCAGGCTTCTGTTGAACAAGTTTGCAAGGCCGCTACTTGGTCTTCTGTTCATACCTTTTCAAAGTTTTACAAGGTTGATGTTCGGGCCTCAGCTCACTCTGTTTTTGGCCGCAAGGTTTTGCAGGCGGCAGTGGTTTAAACTGTCTGCTGTTACCTTTTTTGCTGGGGATCCCACCCTACTTTATGGACACTGCTGTTGCATGTCCCAAGTGTAAGTAATCTATCTGGAGCAGGACGTACTGTATACTAAGAATAATACAATTCTGTGAAATACTCACCTGTAGAATTGGTCTTATAAGTACTACAGCGTTCCCTTGGCTTTGTTCACAGCCGTCCTGCCCATGTTCCCTCTATTGGACCTGATGGAGGGAGATCTGGTTGCCTTGGATTCCATTTGGCTGGAAGGATAATCTGAAATGATTTCCTTGGAGAAAGGCCTGAGTGATTCCCGCTGTCTTTGGTACACGGGTCCCTACTGGAGAAAGCATTATCTGTTCTCATTAATGGATGAAGATGTATGGAGGTTTCCTGTGCTGGCATGCTCCCTGGACCAGTGTATACTGAACATGCCCCTTTTGGAGGAAGAGAGACTCAGTCCTAAGTATTTTAAATAGATGATCTCCAATACTGCTTGGCGTTTGCACTTACATACAGTGACTTGGTGCTTTGCCCCTCCCTATCTAAAAGTGATTAATCATTGATCTAAAGTTATATAAGAAGATCACAATTGTTTGTTATTTAGGACCTGGTAGAATGAATTGATTTAATCTTCTAATATGTGATTTTTGGATATAGGTTTATAATAAAGATCTAAATATGTTGGTTACATAATTATATGTTGTAGGTTTTGTAACATGGTCTGTGGATAAATATAAGGGGTGGTCCCACATCAATTCCTTTATGGGTTACTGTGCTGATTGTCACCAGCTTCAGCACGCCTAGTACATAAGGCACCCGTGTTTATATATATGCACCGCCCAGATATGGGTTCAGCACTGTGATCCCGTTTGCCACCTCCCCATTCCCCTTTTTGCTCTCCTGTTCTACTTTCCTCCTCGTTTTCCTGGGCTCCTCTTATTTCCTTTCCACTGCCCTGTCACTGCTGGGCTTCCAGTTACGGCGGGTGGCCGGAGCGCCGGTGACGTCATGGGTATGGGGACTGTGACTTGCGCGTGCGCTTCGACCTCCCGCCGTGGGACAGTATTGACATGATTTAGCCTTATGGGCATGCGGTTTTGCCTGAGGGAATTGGGGAGTGATGGGCACCCTCTCGATTTTCTTGTTTTGGCCAGTTTAACGCTTTTGCATGGTATCGCGCGTTGCTTGGCAACAGCGGGCGGGGCTCGCGTGACGCACTTCCGGCCGGAGTGCGCCTGCGCGAGTCCCGGCCCAGCTTAAGCACAGGCAATCAGCCGGCTATTTTATGACAGCTGTGCGGGGCTGCGCACTGGCCATGCGGGACGGTCTGGAGGCGGGGGATGGGAGGTAGGTTTTGATAATCACGGACTCACATTGGCGTTCCCTGCTATGGAGCGGGCATGTTCATTCACATATAAGGGACTTGGTGTGGGGCTCCCTTCATTGCCGCCCTGATGAAGTAGTGTAGGGTCACTACGACACGCGTTGGCGTTTTATCCCTACAGGGGTACCCCGGTTGGTCTGTTTATATGCACAGTTACTATTTCTTTGCGCTATTTCTTTATAATTGTTTGTTTCCTTTGCACACCCTGGCTAGTCCTCCTGTTATATTAAGAGTGATTTTGGTATTTTCTACTGTGTGATATTTTTATATACAGCACAATTGCACAGTTGATTGCAGATTTGCACATATCTGAAATAGGTTATTAATTTTTGTGTTTTAGGTTGGATTTTAGGGTTATATGATGATTTTGGCAGACCTCTGGTGCCCCCTGGTGTTTTTATATTGTTATGTCATGTCTGTTGTGTATATGTAATAATGTTAGTATGTCATGTTTATGTAATCACTTAGAATAATAAACTCTTTATATTTTTGTATACTTATGAGTAGTGCCACTCATTAGTAACCCGGTATCTTTTCTGGGGGAGGGTGGGTTCCCCCATTTCTTTCTAGGTTTTCATAGCTTGATCCTGCGTTGAGTGAGCACACAAACATTCATGTTATATTAGATACTAGTGGATACTAGGCGAGTGCTGCCCAGTTAGCTTGTCTACTGTTTGCTTGGTCTTATAAGTATACAGTACGTCCTGCTCCACCCCACCCTTGGTTTTGCATTATTCTGGATCCCCTGTATGGTGATTGTTATCATTGTTATAGTTACCAGTTTGGGTGGTTAAATTCTCCCGGCTTCTCGTTCACTGCTTTTCAATGCTGGGAATTTGTGGGAGGTCCCGGGTATTTGAGGGGCCGGGAGGAGCCTGTTTTACATGTCTCTGCAATGCAGCGCCATCTGGCGGCGGATAACCCAAGTGTAAGTAATCTATCTGGAGCAGGACGTACTGTATACTTATAATACCAATTCTACAGGTGAGTATTTCACAGAATTGTATTTTTTCATTAGATAAAAATTGTCACTAATGGAAAATGCTCCAAAAAGTACAAGAACATATAAAAAAATAAACTCGCAGGCAGTTTTAATGTTAAATGTTTAATGGAAAGTCAGTAATAGTGGCATTCAGTGAAACACTAAAAACTGAAAAAATATACTTAAAAAATAAAATGTCAGGATATCTTTGTTGGATAAACATTGTATCTAGTGAGAAATGGCAAGAAAAATTATAAAAAAATAAACCCGCAGGCAGTTTTAATGCTAAATTGCATGCTGGTTAAAGCAGCATTCTGTAAAGCACTAAAACTGAAAAAATAAAAAGTCAGGCTTTTTTTTGTTAGATAAAAATTGTATGTAATATAAAATGCCCCAAAAATTAAGAAAAAATATATAAAAAAATAAACCTGGAGACAGCTTCAATGTTAAACTGCATGGCAGTAAAAGCGGCATTCAGTAAAAAACTTAAAAAATACAATTAAAAAAATAAAAAGTCAGGCTATTTTCATTAGATATAAATTGTATATAAAGGTAAAATACAAAATATATATAAAAAATAAAGGCTTTGGCTCCCCTTTATAGCAGACTGTGTGACAGAGCCTCCCATCTTCCCTATAGCAGACTGGTTGGCAGAACAACATCCATCATCCCTATAGCAGAATGTGTTGCAGAACAAACCCATCATCCCTATAGAAGACAAAACAACCACTCATCATCTTCCATAGCAGGCTGTGACAAAGCTCACAATCTTCTATAGCAGATTGTGACAAAGCCCCCCCATCTTCATCCATAGCAGACTGTGACAAATCCCCCACCTTTCATAGCAGACTGTGACAGAGCCTCTCATCATCTTCCATAGCAGGCTGTGACAAAGCTCACAATCTTCTATAGCAGATTGTGACAAAGCCCCCCATCTTCATCCATAGCAGACTGTGACAAAGCCCCCATCTTACATAGCAGACTGTGACAAAGCCCCCCATCTTACATAGCAGGCGGGCGCTGTGTGCTTCTGCCTGCTTGCTGGGAGGATAGAAGCTCTGCGGCCCATAAACCAGCTTTTGCGTGTTCGGCCCTGATGCCGAACCCCGCATGGACTACTGGCTGAAGTCCATATTCGGGTTCAGGTGCCCAAGCTCGCAATGTTCAGTACGAACCCGAACTTTGCAGCTTGGACTCGCTCAACCCTAATTACCATTAGTTTGGGCACCTACCTGTTCTGACCTTGCAACTGTTTCAGAAGAGGAGTTGCTGATGCTTGTCAGGCTGGAAAAGGTTAATCATCTAAAATGATTCATTACATTGGGATGGGAAGAGCCATTACACTTAGCATGTCAAAGGTAGTTTCCCTATTGACAATTGTATGCTGCATTTATGTTATGGCGACCTTTGCTATATATGATGAGACAGAATTTCATTACCAAGCTTCAAAAGCTTCTTAAAGCCAAGTCTCTTTAATCGTAGCATGCAGTTCATACTGTGCCTTAGCCAGCCTTTACAAGGCTATAACCTTTACTGAAATGTGTGCTCTTCTGACATTTTGGGGGAGAAGACCTTTGTATGCTAGGTCTACTATCAAGTAAAGTCAGTAAAATGAGCAGTCAATGACCTTTAAATGTATTATTTTAAACATTCCAACTTAAAGGATATGTATGTTCTCAACCATCTGATTTCATGCACTGATGAGCCTTAAAGTGTAACAAAACCCAATGTGGGTGGTCCTGGAATCCAAAAGAGGCATTGCAAATTGGGATAAACTGGGTAACGTTAGTATCAGGGTCAGCCAGCTGTAACCACGAGCAGCTTTAAATGCAATACAAAGTATGTCACGGACCAAAAGTTTAAAACAAAAAAAAGCTCTAAGGACTTACCTTCACAATGCAGTTCCTCATGCTCCAGCAGCATCTGTTTTCTTAGTCGCTTCAGGGTTCATTTAGTGTGGTAAAACACTGCTACATGAACCTGTTTGAAGCTGCAGAACAGCAGTCCCCGAAGTTCCCCGGAGCCAGCAGCTTGGTAATTAGGTCATTATTAAGAATGCAGCGGTTTGCATGCCTATTAATAAACCTTTTTGTTTATCTACATAAAAAAATGACTTTAAACCTAATTTAAATAGTCTTTTGCCCTCAGGCAAAAGGACATAGGTACATTTCATCATAGAGTTAATCAGGCTTGTGTCTGTCAGATTGCTGTTGTAAGCCTTTTTCCAGACAGAGATTTGTGCGACCACCATGCAACTTTGAAGTTAGCACCACTTCGTAGTGGAGACCATCTTTAGGGTATCCCAGAATTGGACTCAGAATTGCTCAGCGTCAGCAGAGCAGCTATCAGGCTGCTAGTAAGTAAAGCACAGGAAACCTCTCCTCATCAGGCACCCGAGCCCGGACTGTTTTCCAACCAAAGGGCTTCTCCCTCACACATCAGTCACTACAGGGCAGAGTTTTCAGACAGGGGCAGCCACACCTTACCAGAGTCTCAGTTACAGCGGCTCCTCCATCGCGGCTTGTCAGTCCCTTTCCCCAAAGGTTCTCTGGGTCTCTTCCTGTGTGGACCTCAACTGTCTCTGCATAGACCTCAGCTCTCTCTCTGCAATTCAGTGTGGCTTGCATTACAGCCACGTCTTCTCACTCGCTTCCAACTGCACTTGGGCCTCTCAATAGTAGCCCCAACAGATGTCTTACGCAGGAAGCTACACCAGACTTCCTTTTAACAAGGTTATGGTTATTATCTTTCTGTATGTCCCTCTGACTTCCCCTTATAAACTTCTGCCCAATACATTGTTGCCTGAGGTTTTCCCTCCAAAAGACTCACAACCAATCCCAGAAGTTTCCTGTTGTTCCCCAAATGTATCTTGTACCACCTGACTTATCCTAAAGGAGAACTCTGAGCTATCATTCTGAGCTTGAATAATATTCTGCTTCTTATACTCCCATCTAGTGACCAAAGTAGGATAAATTTCCATATAAATCCCTTTCTCAAGTTCACAGATGTGTGAGTGTGGTTTTTGATACTACCGCACCTTCTGTGTGAACCTTCCCTCCCTTGAGAGCTGCTGCATCCCCATCATCTCTGGGCTAAGACATGCGCCCATGCCTAGCTATTCATATAGGCTGGTGACTGCAGCACGCACGTATCTAGGAATGTGCCCACATATGCTCACAATTCTGGAGCACAGGATTGTTTGCCAAGCATTAATATGCACCAGGGAAAAGTATGTTTTTGCTAGGTGACCAGGGCTCAATGCGAAAAAGGAAATTTGAGTGGAGTAAACTCTGCTGGCCACACCTCCTCCATAGCCTCTAGCTGTGGACATGCCAATGCTGGCTATTCAAAGAGGCCTGGCCTGGATGTGCACCTAGCTAAAGTTATACTGGGGATGCGGCCATGGCACGGAGATGCGGCACATGCTCTTGAAAGAGGTGAGAGGATCAGGCAAGCCGAGAGATGCACAGCGGGACATCCCAATTTGGGATACCCCATAAAGAAGTAGACCAACCTGCCCAAGAGTCTTATAGACTTGAGGGTGATGTTGCTTTAAGATAACTTAAAGCAACCTGGGTGCTAGATGTGCATGAGCACACTGTGCATTTGCTGTAGCTATGAAAGAAATGCCCATAAAGAGGCTCAGGAGAATTCCTGATGGGTCGTACTGCCTTAATACCAGAAGGGCTTCTGCTTCTCACATCTCACATCCATTCTAGTCTCCCTCTTTAGCCTCCCCTGTACCCTGCAACACTGTACCCCCAAGCCAAGACTCTCCAGTCCAAGTTTTGCCCCAGCGAATAAAGCCCTATAGCCTTAGCATCATGACCGTGGAGATATTTCCACTCCTGTCAGATGATCCTGGGCTAATATTTGGTCCCATCAACCACTGGTTGTGGCCAGGCTGTAACTGGTTGCAGCCAGGATTGTATTTGACAGTACTCTTTTGGCAAAGCCGTGTTGTTAATCAAATATACCATGTCAAGGCTGGTGCAATAATATTGGGGCAAAACTGGTTTTAAGAACAAGTAGGCAACATCTTTACAGTCAACCCATCTGGTAGCTTACTCTGGACATTTTTTTCAATTTTGCCCTTTTTTCCGTTTTTATTATCTACTTTGTGTTCTCATATTTTACTATTATCTTCCTTTCTTTAATAGGCTGGAATTGCTCCCAGCATTAGATTGCAAGGAGGAGGGCTTTAACAGCTAGTTTAGAACAATGGTATCCTATTAGAAACCAATGGCATACCTGGGGAAAACAAAAATTAAAATCACTATAACAGAAATACCAAGCAGCATTGAGGGCAGAAAACATCCAAATGATATTATACCTGGGTGGGGGAGCAAAATCGATTGAGGCACCTAACCCTCCAACTGTTCCCAGGTGCTGTACTTGCAGCAGCCCACCTCTCTAGGCACATGTGCACGCACTGTTTACTGGTGCGATTCACTGGGTTTGTGTTTTTACTAACTGCACGGATTAGTTAAATGTGATACACTGTACTTCTCTAATCTTATTTTCAAGTAACATATCTGTCATAGACAAAACAAAACAAAGTACCCTGGGATTCAAATCCCCACCAGCCTGCAACAAATCATACAATCTGTCTAAATTTAAAAAACAGCAAAGTTTTCATCGCACACATTTGCAAATGGATGGGAAGCTGCAGGGCCACATCAAGGCACCTCTTTTTCCTGCAGTCCTACTCTAACAGTGAGAGCTCCCCCATTTTGGGACTCACATAGCAATGAATAAACTGAGAGCTGAACATACCTGAGTCTGCCCAGTACTTGTCTTAACCTGGTACCCCTAAGTCGACCTGAACCTAACCCAAAAGGTCAAATTTGAGACCAAATTGCGGGGGAGGGTAACACCACACAAGTGACCTGAAACAGTGAATACTCCCCTCATAATTGGTATTAAAGAGTAGTGACACCCACGTGGCTTGAGCAAGTGATATTAAAAAGTAGTGACACCCAAGTGGTTTGAGCAAGTGGTATAAAAGAGTAGTAGTTACAAGGACAGTTTTTGTAAAAAAAAAACAGCCCCATCTATCCCCCTATCTTCAGAGCGCACGCAAGTGCACCTTTTATACAGCTGGGTCACGTGTCCCACCTGGCCATTCACAGTTGCCTCTTTGGTCTACCAGGAAACAACTTGGAACCCCTCCAATGCATGCTGACCTCTGCTGCTCACCTCATCCACCCCTCCTTTCACGTCTCCAGGGCTGCATCCCTATGTCAGTCGATCCAATGTTTTCTAGTGTCTGAAAGAATTCACTATAAAATAGTAACTCCAATTTAAAAAGCTCTCTCCATTTAATCACTTTTCTACATGTCATCTCTAATGTAAAGATTTCACCCCCCCCCACACTATATCATGTTATCATTTCTGTCACATCTGACCTATAATAACCTGCGTATTGATGATTGTACTTTTTAAAAATAAGATAATAATTAGCACATATGCATCCTTTTAAAATAAAAGTAAAGGAGAATGTTTTCTTCCAGAGCCTCCTTAGAATCATTACTATTACTATAGACAGCATGTTCCTTTTCTTTGTTATGTAAGCTCACTGCTTTACCCATCAGTAGTGGAGAAGCAGAAGCTTAGTCACTCCGTTATATTCTTGTGGCTAGGTTGCCATCTTCTGGAGAAATGTTATATCATTGTAATGCCATCTGTACATCATTCTCATCACAAAACAAATGCTTAATACATTATTAAGCCTTATACAGACTGGAGTTGAAATGATCAGCATGATGTAGAAAAGAAATTAACAGCCAGCACAGATCATTCATTAAATGGGATGTCTTCTTGCATATAGTACTCACAAAGCATAACACAAGCCAAGCACCATGCTCATTATATTATTAGCCCCATGTCTTGACCTGAGAGTGAACCCACTTGCTGTGGCAGTGAGGAACCAGAAGTGATATTGGCGGTGAGTATGACCCTTCCACTGCACAGCAACACAATTTATGCACTTTACCTCTGGTACCCATAAACTTCTATGGGCTGCATTGCATTGCAGTGCAGGCAAAACGTTGCATGCAGCATTTTGTGAAATGAAGAACATTGACGTGAAAGGGTCTGTTTACTTTCATGGGCTCCGTATTTTTGCTGTTTGTGACACTAAAATTTTAAATCCCAGGAAAGTCACGAAAATTAGAACTGAAGAAGTTTCAGGCCCTGCTACAACAAAGAAGGGCTTAACACAAAGCAAAAGGTAAAGCATTAATTAAACAGGCTAAAACACGTATCTGACTTCTAATCTAATACAATGTGGGCTACAGAATGGCCACCAGGTCCTAAGAAGTCTGTCTGTCCTAAGTCAGCTTCCAGAGAAACCATTTTCTGTCCCCAAAGCGAGTCTGATCTCTCCCCTCTACCCACTGCCAGATGCTATTGCATACCTGCCAAGTATCCCTGATGTTGAGGGACGTTCCCTATTGTGAATCCATGTCCCCCTGTCCATTGTTGTTCTCATTTGTCCCTCTTTGAGGTGTATCATGCAGATCTGCATCAATAAATGATTCATTTTCCTATTTAAATTGTTTATGTTGTTGTAACTGTTTCACCCTATACATCCCCCAATTCAAACTAGGTCAGGTCCTCTCTGATTCAGGAAAAAGTTCTGCACTGCCTCTAGTGGCCTGCCATGTGTACTGCAGGTAAGGAAAGCTCAGCTATTATTAATTATTAAGAATAGGGGTGCTGGGTGTCCAACTGAGGACATTGCAGTTTGTGTATCTCTGATGTGCACCCAGGTAACTATTTAAAGTGAAAGTGATCCAACATCTATCTCATGAAAAAAGGCTGTTGATAGCATCTGAAGTGAAGTGCATGTCCAATGTACAATTCACCCCCCCCCCCGTCCTACCTCCCTGCTTAGGCGATGAGGCAGAAAGGGGGGTTACAAAAAAATCCCTAATGGAGCCACAGTACTCAACCTTGTTACCTAACCACCAATCCTAAAATCTGTCTTTAGTTAAAAAGCGAGGTTCCGGTTGGCACACATCAGAAGAAGTATGTTGAAGCTGTACCACCAAATGCTACTGTAATATGTGAAAGCCCTCTTTGGAACCAACAATGCAATAAACAAATTGGGAGCAGGTTAACTGAGTTTTCCCTATAACCTCAAGTGCAGCACATTGGGGGGGAAGGATCAAAGGTAGAGATGTGCGAACCGATTCGTCCGAAATCAAATGCAATCAATTCAACACAAATACGGATTTCTTATGATTCATGCCATCTGAATTTTCCTCCAATATTCCAATTAAAAAGAAAAATTCTAGCCTCCTGCCTCGCTATAAAGGGATGTCAGCTCACTCCTCAGGGTATAAAAGCCGGGCAGCACTGGCGGTTGTGCTGGTAGCAAAGCGGATACAGATTGGCCTGGGGTAGTGGTGGCCGTGCTGGTGGCGAGGGACACGGAGCAGTGCCAGTCATGCCGGTGACTGAATAGCAAGGCACACAGAGTGGCCTTGAGGGATACAAAGCGACCTGGAGCAGTGGCGGCCTTGCTGGTGGTGAGGGACACGGAGCAGTGCCAGTCTTGCTGGTGATAGAACAGCAAGGCACACAGAGTTGGCCTGGAGGAATACAGAGCAGTGGCAGCTGCGCTGGTGGTGAGGGACATAGAGCAGCACTGGTCATGCTGGCAGCTAGCGAGGTAGCATGTGAGTTTTTTTGGAGCTATTTGTAATAATCCAAATTTCTTGTGGTGGCTATTCATCCGAATCAAATTTTTACAAAAATCACTCATATCAAGTTGTTTTACAGAAAGAGTCGATGCTTAGAACATACTTCCAGCAGAGGTACTGTAGTTGGAAAATAAGTGAATTTAACCCTTTAACCGTCAGCCTACCTTGAGATTTTGTCACCCTTTGTTGCCAGACCATTTTGCGCTCCCCATGTTCAACTGTGATTTTTGAAGGGATTTCCAGGGATTTCCCAGGAAAGTGATATATTGTTTTTTTCAGCAGAGCCTGGGCTTTAAAATGAAATGTCTGGTTTGTCATTTTTTAACTGTATTCTCAATATTTTTGGGTGAAATATGTGCAAATAAAACCTATTTTTTACAATTTGTAGTGTTTTTGTAATAAAAAAATTTAAGTTTATCAATAAAATCTTATTGCGTGTGAAACCCCAATTTCTTCCGGTCACAACCCTTTCCTGCCCAGGAGACTCCCCCAAACTGAAACAACGCTTTAGGAGATTTTCAGATAAAATACAACTATGCTATGCAATATGCGCACCTTACAGTTTTTCAAGAAAAACAACCCTTTACATTTGAAATACCCCCGACAAACTATATATTCCCTAGAAGTATACACCTCAGGCTTTCTAGGTGTACCAGGCTTGTTGACATGGGTGCAGTTTTCTGGAAGTAATCCCTCAATGTATTCTTTGGTTGCACAGGGTTTTCCTAAAAAAGAATAAAAAAGCAGAATCAAAACCACATTTTCCTGAAAAAACTATATGCAAACAAGAAAAAAACTGAAAATCTGAAAAAGCAAGATCCCCCAAACAGAACAATACCCAACATGCATAGGTCCTGTCAAGGAAATAGTTGCCAAACACACCAAAGTAAAGCATGTGCGTAATAGGGAATACCCCCCCCATAAACCATATATTCCCTAAAGTACACATGTTAAGCTTTCTAAGCGTACCCAGCTTGTTGTAGTGGGCTCATCTTTCTGGAAGTAATATCTCGAAGAATTCTTAGGTTGCACAGGGTTTCACAAAAAATGTATTAAAAAGCAGAATGAAAAGCACCTTTTCCTAAAATATCAATATGCAAATAAGAAAAAAACAAGCTAAATCTGAAAGCGCAAGGTCCCCTGAGCAGAACAATACCCAACATGCATAGGTACTTGAGATTTTGTCACCCTCTGCTGACGGATATTTTTCACCATTTTGCGTGATGTTTAACTGTAATTTTTGCAGGAATTTCCAAGAAAATTGCATATTTTCTTTTTGTGGCAGAGTTTAGGCTTTAACATGAAATGTCTTGTTTGTATTTTATTATATATATTATATATATATATTTTTTTTTAATTGTCTCCTTTATTTTAACAAAAACATTTATTTTATTAAAGAAAACCATATTGCATATGAAAGCCCCTTTTCTCCCGATTACAATGGTACCACATATGTATCGGTAGCGCCCCGTTCCTGTCCAGGAGATCCCCTAAACTGAAAAGAGCACTTTATAACATTTACAAATAAAATACAACTACTATCCACATAATAAAGGGTTAAATAAAAAAAAATTGGTGTGGGGTCCCCCTTCACGGGGGGGGGGGGGGGGACACCATTTCTTGGGGGAATTTTAAGGGTTTTTGGGGAGGCAGGTAATGGGGGGTCTCAGGGTTAGTGGCAAGTCACCCACTAGTTGCAGGTGACTTGCCAGACCCAGAGCCTTGTGAACTGGTATAGAGGTCTCACAGATCCCTTACCAGTTCACAAAGGGTTAAATGTAAAAAAAAACACTGACACAGAGAAAAAATATTTTATTATTTTTTTTTAATACTTACCTCCCATCCATCCCCAAGCACTGTGTCCCACACTGATCACTTTGGCTTCTGCTTTCCTGCTGCTGCTGGAAGCCTTTTATACCTACTGGGTGACAGGTAACATGGGGTTAATTAAAAAAAAAAATGACATAGGGTCCCCCCTCCCATTTTTGGGGGGAATTTTAAGGGTTAAAAATCCAAAGAAAAACTGGCGTGAGGTCCCCCCTACCCAGCTTAACCAGCCTGTGACCAGCTATGGGGGCTTGTAGAACAGGGCGCAGGGGCCAGCTTTAGTGGCCCCTGGCCCTGCAGGCTACAAACCGGCATAGCCTAGGGCCACGGCTCTTCTGCCCCTCCCCCTGGGCTTTGGGGAGGCAGGTAATAGGGGGGGCTCAGGGGTTAATGGCAAGTCACCCACTAGCTGCAGGTGACTTGCCAGCCCCCGAGCCTTGTAAACTGGTATAGGGTTCTCATGGACCCCTTACCAGTTCACAAAGGGTTAACAGTAAAAAAAACACACAGAAACACACTTTACAAATAACTTTATTAAATTTTTTTTTTTTTTCACCTCCGATCTTCATCTCCTGTGTCCCGCGGCGATCCGATGCAGGTGATGGCTGGCCAGAGGAGGGGGGAGGCAGGCGATCAGAGGATCGCCTACCTCCCTCCTCCTCTGCCCAGCCATCACCGGCACCTGACAGCAGAACCGCTGGGTGCCCCGACGACGCCCTGCGGGGCTAGAAGTAAAGATGGCAGCGGCCATCTGAGCTTCGGAGGGAGGAGGGCTGTTAGGCCCCCCCCCCCCCCATGAAGAGGAGTGCCGGCGGGAGCGATTGGGCACGAAGGTGAGTAAATGTTATTTTTTTTTTCACAGGCAATTCCGGCAGCTGCTGAAATGGGGGGGGGGGGCACTCCCCTGCAGCCGGAGGAGACCCAATGGGTGATCGGAGCCCCTCTGGTTGAAGAGGAGACCCAGCCGGATCGAACAAGGTGTCAGGTGAGTGACTTTTTGTTTACGTTTTCTGCTAGCGGGGGGGGGGGGGGGGAGTCAGGCACATAAAATTTACGTGGCTGGCGGTTAACTGCAGGGGAGGCAGCCACATAATTTTACGTGGCTGGCGATCTGTCCTAAGGTAAAGAGAACACCCACACATAAGGGCAGATCAGACAGACCATATGGTCTCCTTCTGCTGTAAACCTTCTATGTTTCTAAAAGCCTTCCTCATACAGCTCAAGACCCCCAACCACATGTGCTTCCACAAAATCAAAACATTCAAAGATGGGGTGGCAGCTGCCCAGACCAATTTATAACTAACATGGGAGGTGCAAGTGAGCAGGGCAATTACAGTAGAATACACAAATCTTAAAGGGGTCACAGCACGTAACCCTGTTTCCAGCAGCCAATCCGGAAATCTGGCTCTAAAATCTGATTAATAGTCTTTGTTGGCACACATCTAGGTTTGTTGAAGCTTTACCACCAAATGCCAAAGTGCCTCTGTGTAGGTGCAGTCTTAAAGCGGACCTTCAGCATTAATTAATGAAAAGCCCAAACCCTTAAAAAATGATTCCCCAGCATCTAAAATTACTATATTTTAAGTTTTTAGACACTTATTATTCTTTCCCCCACTGGGCTGCAACTCTGTTCAGAACTTTAGGATATGGGCGCCACCATTTTGACTCAGAAGCATCACACTTATTGAGGGGGGAAGAGTGGGATAAAGTACAGGGGGCGGGTTTTAGCTGTGCTTTGCTCAGACAGAGCAGAGCTGGGGTCAGGAAAAGGTAGGCAGTCCCAGAATGCAGAGCAGCACAGTCAGAAGGCACTTCCTGTTTGCAGGCTGCCTGATGTTCCATGAGCCACCATCTTGGATGTTTAAAGGCTCAAAACATGTAGTAGATGCAGGTGGGATGATTTTTAATGTGGGCAATCTGTAGGTACAGGGTGTGGGAAACATATAAGATAGACTCTTATTCAGAGTGAAGGACCGCTTTAACTGTAATCTGTGAGAGCTGCTTTGAGACATTTAATGTAATGGATACATTGGGAGCAGCTTACCTGAGGCTGCCCTCCCAATGTACCCATTGCATTAAATGTCCCAAGTGCAGGACTGATTGCTAGATAACATGGTTGAGTGTTCTGCCTCCTTTTATTCTGAGTGCTCTGGTATCTTTTATTCTAATTTCTCTGCTCACGTGCACCTCAGGATCCTTCCGCCATGATCTTTACCTCTCCCAGGATCCAGCGCTGTCACAGAGGATGCAAAAAATCCCCTTCTACAAAAAATTCAGATTCCTTGTCCCTGGGGCATTCAGGTTTAATTGCTGACCCCACACTGGATGCGAAGGCCACAGCCACATTGCTGTCTTCTCTCCAGCTTACGTGCCTGTCCGCGCCATGTATTTCTGAATGGCTGTCAAGGGGATATGCAGGTGAACAGGGGAGCATCCAGCAGCTCATACTCCTTTCAGCTTTTCTAAGCTGCTCTGTCATCAGTCAGCTGAATGAATCACGAGCCACTGATCGAAGTAAACATTAGGTATGTAATATATCCTATGCTATATATACATCTGAGTCAGGGGGACAGATGTATTCCAAAGTATTGCCCCAACAGGTCACTAACAGAACCAGGGTATCTTTATCAATGATGTCAATGATGCTTAGGAAAGCACTTCACAGATCACAAAAAATCTAGAGAAAATTCATTTGGTGTTTAACTCTCTAAACATTTCCTTATTAAGTGCGCTTGGTCAGATTTCCGTAATGACCTTAGTATCTGTGTTTAGAGAAAATGTTAGTGTAGATGTGGGGCAGGTAAATGAAAGCATAGCCATGAGCATACTAAATAGCAGTTCCTTAATGCTCCAGCAGATGGCAGCATGGTGACCAGCATATTTTTTTTAGCAGTGTCGGCTTCCAGCCGACTATTGCCACTGTCCTTTTTGTGCAATAGGAAACACTGGCAATCTTCTTGCAATATTTGAATTATTAATGTCAGATCTGTTTTCATAATTTGGTTATTCAGCTGCGTAAAATAAATATTTCAGCTTTCTCTATTATTTTGTTGTTCCATGTAATTAGATGAAAGGTTGCAGGGCAATATTGGTAAACTTGCTAGCTGTAATGTAAATGGCAATATGCCTTCTTCACAATATATGATACACAGAGGACATATTTTGTGTATAAATAGTTATAGTGGTTGCACAGTGAAAAGGGATGTATTGGGCCAATTGCTCTTCTGTGGTTGTTTTGTTGTTGCCATGGCCAGGCTTTTGGGATGTGTAATCTGTCAGGAGACACTTTTCAGACACCTCTTCAGGGAAAAGACTCTGGCTTATTAGACTGTCTTTTTTCACATTCCCTCTATCTTTCTGTCTTCTGCACATGTCCTCCATCACCCTCTCTATCTCTATCTTTTATTTATAATCCTTTTATTCTTGCCTTTCCTTGCCTCTGTCGTTCTTTTACATGATTTTACTTTTTTTCCCTTTTCCTAGTTTTTCCACATTCCTTCTTTGTTTCTTTTATACATTGTCTCTGTAACACAGCCATATTTATTGCATGTGCTATGGTATAACCTGAGCATTGGAGGTTGCTAAATCCAGTCTCCGTTGTAGGGAAAGGATCAGGGGAGGACTGGGTAGTCACACAGTCCAGTGGCGAATCATCCACGTGAACCATTGTGGTTAGATTTAAGTCTTCCTTAAAGTTCCCAAGTCACCAGGAAAGTCACCTTTTCCTGGTCCTATGGGGTCCTACTTGTCCAATCAGCATTCTTGGCTGCACTCATGTCAAATCGCCTGAGACTCGTCTAAGAGCCGAAAGGAGGCGAGTGCGCCAATGGACACATCTGGCTACCCCCTTAACTGGGTGCGGGCTTGCGCCCGCCATTTACAAATGCCTGGCATAGGTAGTTTAGCAGGTGGCAGCAGGTGCTTGTGCATGCACTGCTTGAATATGCATCATTTGATCAGGGAAAAGGTGAGTTTACTGGGCGACATGGGAGTTTTACACAGCAGGGCATCCCGAATCTGGATGCCTTGGGGGGAGGGTATCAGGCGGCCCTGGAGTCTTATAGGGTCGGAGAAGAACAATGCTTAACAAAGGTGAATGGAAGATGACACCCTTGTGAGAAGAGCTATTCAAGACACTTTTACATTGTCACAGTCACTGTGATATTATTCTTCATATACAGTACGTCCTGCTCCAGATAGAATACTTACATTCGGGTATTACTCCGCCAGATGGCGCTGGACTGCAGAGACATCAAAAAATAGGCTCCTCCCGGCCCCTCAAATACCCAGGGACCTCCCACAATCCCCAGATCTTCTCTGCAGTCTGGACTGTGAAGGACAAGAAGATGGCTCTCTCTACTCGCAGGTGAGCGGGGCTATTAGCCTGCGGCCCTGTAGGAATATTGCCACCCGTTCCATCTGTTATTGCCTCCCAGCCTTGGCTGCGCTGGTCGGGTGATGGTAGGCAGCACCGCTGTTAGGTGTTTAGGAGTGCTGCTCCACCGCAATCCCCCACCAAAGGGTAGGCAGTATAGGCATATGGTGAGCCTCTATGGGATGCCCCTCCCGCACTATTGCCCCTTGCCCCTGTCTATCGGTGGGCCCTATGTTAAGTGGCCGCTGTCCTCCCTCACTCTCCTTGTAGCCTTCGGGGAAAAGAGGGGGGTGTGTGTGTATGTCTATACGTGTATTGGCCTTTATGCTTTACTACATTATGCTTGGTGTCAGCCGCCGCGCTGATTTGTTTTATGCTTGGTGTCAGTCGCCGTGCTGACTTGTTTTACTTTTATTGTGCTTAAAATTGCCGCCGCCGCGCACGTTTTTTCACTGTGCTCCGTGCTTGGCGGCAGCGTTACCTCAGGCGCCTGTGCGCCGTCATTGGCTGCTTGTCACGTGTTGGCTTCGCGGCTCTTCGGGGGGCCTGTCTTTGGCGTGTTCCGCGTCATTGCTCATGCGGGCCCGCCCCTCGAGGTATACCGGCGCCATTTTGCATGGTTCCGGCTGCTGTGTGACGGGCTTCAACCTACCGCGGTCCGTGAGTGCCCTCGCGGGCGGCTTTATTACCGCTGTTAATTACTGTGTACTTACGGCTCCCCTTTGATTATGTCTTTCAGACGGGCGAACCCCTTTTTGCTTCTCCCGGCCCTACTCCCTCTATTTAGTTGGTTTACTTGTGGGGCCTAGTGTTAATTACTCCCACTTCCCTAGCGGGTTATTGGGGCATCCCGGGTTGCTGTATAGCGTTAATCCCTATCGGCCTATTGTGCCGCTATAATTACCATATGGAGGCGTCTCAGGATAATGTGACCGGGGTTCCTTCGGGACAAGCCCGGCTGTGTGTAGCTTGCGGTGAGTCCCATGTTTACGCGGACAAGGCGCGGGTCTGTGTACCTTGTGCCAAACAGGTGCTTGAACTGCACTCCGGCCTTCCAGTGGCAGAGTCTACTATTCGTTTTGCCTCACCTACTCCCCCAAGCTTAAATCTCACTCCCATTGAGTTGCATAAAAGAGGGGATTCTCAGCCTGATGTGTCTTCTAGACTGGCTAGTGTTGAGAAGTTAATTGATAATACCTTGGCGCGTAAGGCCCCTGCAAAAAAGCGGCACGTAACGCCTGATGTCTCTCTTTTCCCTATGGAAGCTGATGAGTTTTTGCAACCTTCTGGCTATACCCCTTTGGAGGAAGGGGAGCTATTCTCCAATTCAGGGTCATCTGATGAAAGGCCCAGGGGTCATGACGATTCTGGCTCTGACCCCTGGGCCCTGGATGATACTGATAGACTGTTGGCTCAGATTTTTGAGGTTCTGTCTATCTCTCCCCCTGTTGCGGCTCCCAGGCAAAGGGGGGAACTTTTTCATACTGCTAAGTCACGCTTGGAATTTCCTGAGCAAGCACATTTCAATAACCTTGTGCTCAAGGAATGGGAACGTCCCAGTAGACTTCCCGGTGTACCTAAGAGTTGGGATAGGAAGTATCCCTTTCCTGCTGATGTGGTGAAGTGTTGGTCATCCCCTCCCGAAGTGGATGCCCCGGTTCTAGGGTTATCTAATACCTCTGTCATGCACTCCCCTGACTCTACTACCCTGCGGGATGCTGAGGACCGGCGCATTAACCAGCTGGCGTCCTATGCCTTTGCATGTGTGGGGACGGCACTGCGCCCAGTCTGTGCCTCTGCCATTACGGCTGTGGCTATTAGGACCCTGCTCAGAAGTATCCTTGATGGTGCCCCTGATGATTTGCCTTGTGAGGAGTTTAACGCACACTCTCTAGTTGTGATGTTTTTTGTGAATTTTGTCCTCTCTGCCTTGGATGACACCATTAGAATGTGTGGCAGAACCTCTGCCCTTGTGGTGGCTATACGCCGCTCGATTTGGCTGCGCCAGGGGGCGGCTGACAACGCTGCCAAGAAGGCCCTCACTGGTTTCCCCTTCAAAGGACTACACCTGTTTGGGGACCGCCTGGACCTATTTGCTAAGGGAGGCAGGTTACCCCAGCGCAGGCGGCAGTCTCGGCCCTTTCGGGGTCAGGGCTCCTTTTCCTCCCCCTACCGTGGTGCTAGACAAGGGAGGGGGGCTTCCTTTACTGGGGCCCGAGGACGTCCTGGCTCCCTCCTCTTGGGGCTCCAAGCCTAAGTCCTCTCCCAAGCCCCCTTAGGCATGATGGGGCACCCTCACCCATCTGGGTGGGGGGACAGCTTCAGCACTTTGCTCACGTCTGGAGGCTTCATGTCTCAGACCGGTGGATTCAGGAGGTAGTGTCCTCCGGTTACAAAATAGAGTTTGCTGTCTGCCCTCCCCCAAGGTTCATCAGATCCCGGATTCCTCAGGACCCTGTGTCAGCTCAGCATCTAGTGCAGGCTGTGTAAAGCCTTCTGGAGCTGGGGGTCATTTGCAAGGTCCCTTTAAGAGAAAGGGGCAAGGGTTTCTATTCCAACCTCTTCACAGTGCCCAAAAAAGATGGGTCAGTCAGGCCCATCCTAGTGTCACGCTCCGGGTACTACAGCAACCCACTTGGATAACTCCAGCCCTCCCAGTAAGACCTCAACCCCCAATCTCCGCAGCCAGCTTCACCTTTAGGAGCCCCCGCTTGCCGGGACGCAGAGAACGCCTGCCCGGGATCGGTTGCCCCCAGGACTTCAATGGCTCAAAGATTGGAGTCTTACTGTTCAGAGGCCTGGAGAACCCGCGGCTGGAAGTGGCGCCGAGCAGCCCTATTGCTGAGCGTGTAACGGAAGTCCAACAGGCTAGGGGTCAGCAACAGAAGTTCCGAGATGGCAGCGGTACAAAGGATTGGACAAGACGTGGTCGAGGTTCAAGCAGAGGTCGGCAACAGGAGATCAGATCGGCGATGGTCAAAACAAGCGAAGGTCGGCAACAGGAGGTCAAATCAGGAGTGGTCAAAACAAGCGAAGGTCGGCAACGGGAGATCAAAGTATTCTTTAGAGACTAGCAACTAAACTGGGTACAAGGCACTATCACAGGCAATTCCCAACTGAGGGGGAATTGCTTTTATAGGGAAAGACAGAGAGGAAGGTGAGGGTGATTGGTGCACTATGATCACAGGTCTGATTGGAAGTGTGATTCACATCTATAGGGCTCATTGGCCCAGACAAGGGGGGGAGGCGTAAGCCTCATGGAACCTAGGGCTCATTGGCCCTTTAATCTGAACCAGGGGGCGTGCCAGTGCCCCCTGGCTTAATCTACAGCCTCCGGCGGGCGCGCTGAGCACAGCGCCGCCGGAGGGAAAATATGTCTCGGGCTCGCGCGCGCGCCCGTGAGCTGATGACGCGCGCGCGAGGAGGGAGGGCGGCCGTGCTCGGCGCCGCCTGAGGAGACGCCGCACGGCGCGGTCGCCGAGCAGGAGCTGCTGGGCCCGGCCGACCGCTGACATCGCCGGACCGGGGCCCAGGTAAGTGCCGATTTGTGACACTACCCCCCCCTTCACGAGGGGCCTCCGGACCCTCACCCGGTTTCTCCGGATTATCACGGTGGAATTTCCGTACAAGAGCTCTGGCATGAACGTCCCTCGCAGCCACCCAGCATCTTTCCTCTGGACCATAGCCAACCCAGTCCACCAAATACTGTAAAGAATTACGAACCTTACGTGAATCAAGAATTTTATTCACTTCATATTCTGGTTCATTATTAACGAGAATCGGCGAAGGACCAGCAAGAGGAATGTTCTTAGCTGGTTTTAACAACGAAACATGGAAAGAGTTAGGTATTTTCATAGTTGGCGGTAGTTGAACTTTAAACGACACATTATTCAATTTCTTGATTATCGGAAACGGACCAATGAATTTAGGACCCAATTTGCTAGAAGGTTGACGGAGCGCAATATTTTTAGTGGAGACCCAAACTAGATCGCCTACTTGAAGAGTAGGTTCCTGTGATCTACGACGATCAGCAAATTTCTTATATCTTAAACTGGTGGTTTTAAGAATTTCCTGAACATGTGTCCAGATATTCTTCCGTTCTTGAAGCCACTCCTCCAACGCCGGCAAGTTGGAGGGTGACCCTGAAAGGGAAGAAGCCCTAGGATTTTTCCCTAAGTTACAATAAAAAGGTGATATCTTGGTACTCTCACTAGGCGCATTATTGTAAGCAAATTCGGCGAAATCAATAAATTCTGCCCATTGTTCTTGGGCATCAGAGACATAGCACCTCAAGTACTGTTCCAGAGTTTGATTAGTTCTTTCCGTCTGCCCATTGGACTGGGGGTGGTAGGCAGATGAAAGAGAGATCTGTATACCCAGCCGCGAACAGAAATGTCTCCAAAAACGGGAAGTAAATTGGACGCCTCGATCGGAGACTATATTGGACGGAATACCATGAATACGAAAAATGTGTGAAGTAAATAGTCGAGAAAGCTCTGGTGCAGAAGGAAGCTTAGCCAAAGGAATGAAGTGTGCCATTTTACTGAAGCGATCAACGACCACCCAAATAACAGTATTCCCGTGTGATAAAGGCAAATCTACAATAAAATCCATAGAAATATGAGTCCAAGGTTCAGTAGGGATTTCAAGAGGAACCAAACCGCCACTGGGAGCCTTATGAAGCCCTTTACTTCGAGCGCAAACAGCACAAGCGTCGATAAAGGCGGTAATATCGCGTCTCATGGTGGGCCACCATACATGGCGACGGGCAAGCATAAAGGTTTTTCGGTTACCCACATGACCAGCAGTTTTAGCATCGTGAAACTCGCGAATTACATCTGAACGCAAATGTGGCGGTACAAACTGGCATCCCAAGGGAACATCACTAGGAGACTGATCTTGAAACGGCGCCAAGGTGTTAGAGAGATCAGGAAGTAATGCCCCGACCACACAACCCATAGGTAGAATCGGGTCACCAGTATCACCCCGATCCTTACATTCACCGAACATGCGAGATAGGGCATCCGCTTTAGTATTTTTTACACCCGGCTTGAACGTAATAATAAAATTAAAACGCGAGAAGAATAATGCCCAACGTGCTTGACGAGAGTTCAATCTCTTGGCAGAACCAATGTATTCGAGATTTTTGTGATCCGTATACACAGTTATAGGATGTAAGGAACCCTCCAGCCAGTGTCGCCATTCATCAAAAGCCAGTTTAATAGCTAATAGCTCCCTATTACCGACATCATAATTTTGCTCCGCGGTACTGAATTTACGTGAAAAATAAGCGCATGGATGAAGACGCTCAGGATTACCGGAATATTGCGACAAGACTGCACCCACCCCCAGCTCTGAAGCGTCCACCTCAACAATGAAGGCCTTACGAATGTCTGGGTGAATTAACACTGGTGCCGAAGTGAAGGCCCGTTTCAAGGCCAGGAAGGCCTCACAGACAGAGGGAGACCAGTTAGCAGTAAAGGCCCCCTTGCGGGTAAGATTGGTAAGAGGTGCAACAACATGAGAGAAGCCTTTGATGAACCGCCGATAAAAATTAGCAAAACCTAAAAAACGCTGCAATTCTTTTAAGGTCTTGGGTTGAACCCAATCCTGAACCGCCGAAACTTTCCCCGCGTCCATCTCCAAACCCTGGTTGGTGATAATATACCCTAAAAAAGGAACGGTGGTGACTTCAAACACGCATTTGGAAAGTTTAGCAAATAAGTTGTTCTCTCTTAATTTTTGTAGCACCAATTTAACATGACGTCTGTGCTCCAACAAGGAATTAGAAAAAATGAGAATATCGTCTAAGTATATGACCACAAATCTACCGAGATACTCTCTGAAAATATCATTAACAAAATCTTGAAAAACGGCTGGTGCGTTACAAAGACCAAAAGGCATGACCAGGTACTCGTAATGGCCGTCTTTCACATTAAATGCGGTTTTCCACTCATCCCCCTGTCGGATGCGAATCAGATTGTAAGCCCCTCTTAAATCCAACTTGGAAAAAATTTGAGACCCTGTGACTTGATTGAACAGATCCCCGATCAAGGGCAAGGGGTATCGGTTCTTAACAGTGATTTTATTCAAGGCTCGATAATCTATGCATGGTCTCAGGCCGCCATCTTTTTTCTCTACAAAAAAGAATCCAGCCCCGGCAGGAGAGGTAGAGGGGCGAATAAATCCCTTTCTTAAATTTTCGGTGATATACTCCCTCATTGCTTGCTCTTCGGGCAGAGTAAGATTATAAATTTTTCCCCTCGGGGGAATCGTGCCAGGAAGCAAGTCAATAGGGCAGTCATAAGACCGATGTGGAGGAAGGGTATCCGCAGAACGTTCAGAGAACACATCAACCCAATCTGCGTATGGTTGAGGTAATCCCTGAGGTAAAACTTGCACACTTCTAAGGCCTGTAGTGAAGCAGTGATTTTTGCAATGGTCACTCCATTTGATCAATTCCCCAACCCGCCAATCTAACACCGGGTTGTGGAGTTGTAACCAGGGGTATCCCAAAACCACCGGAGTCTCTGGACAGTCGAAGATGAAAAATTCTAAGAACTCAGAGTGGGAAGAGCCAACAATTAACCGAAGAGGTGGGGTCTTGGTGTTTATAGATCCCCCCTGAATGGCCTTCCCATTGATGGCCAAAACTTGTAGGGATCTTTCAAGAGGAACTAACGGAATACCTAAAAGAGAGATCATGCTCCTATCCAGAAAGTTTCCCGCCGCACCGCTGTCGATAAAGGCGGAAACTGTTTGCTTGGAAGAACCCCAAGATAGGTCAATGGGTACTAACATTTTATTTTGGCGAGAGTTGCAAACTGACTTACCCAGATCAGTACTCTCTACCTGGTCTGGGTGCGGAAGTTTTCCGCCGGTCTCCCCTTGTTGGGACAGGACCCTGCGAAATGTCCCGAGTTCCCACAATATAGGCATAACCCATTGGACCGCCTACGCTGCTTTTCCTCTTGGGTTAACCGGGTTCTCCCTAATTGCATGGGTTCTTCCTGGGAAGGAGATGAGGTATTTTCCCCACGGGTAGCCGGGGAACTAAGACTCTGGGAAGACCTGAAGGACGTGGGAGCCCTGGCTCTCTCCCTAGCCCTCTCTCTAAGACGCCTGTCTATTTTAATGGAGACCTGCATTAATTGGTCTAGGTCTGCGGGTGGAGGAAAATTTACCAAAGCATCCTTGATGCTTTCCGACAGCCCCACCCTGAACTGACTACACAAAGCGGGATCATTCCACCTTGATTCGACGGCCCAGCGGCGGAATTCAGCGCTATAATCTTCAGCCGAATTCCGTCCTTGTCTTAAGGCCCGAAGCCTATTTTCTGCCGTAGATTGTTGATCAGGGTCAGCATATAAAACGCCCATAGCAGTAAAGAATGCTGTAACGGATTGTAGGGCAGAATCATGAGATGGCAAACTGAAGGCCCAGGACTGCGGGTCTCCTTGAAGCAAAGAAATGACTAGGCCTACTCGTTGGGACTCAGTGCCTGAGGAGATGGGTCTCAGCTTGAAATACAGTTCGCAGGCATTCTTAAAATTGGAGAATTTAGCTCGTTCTCCAAAAAACTTTTCCGGCAATGGAATCTTTGGTTCTGAAATATGAGGTGGTACAGAGGATGCCGGTAACTGTCGAGATTCTTGAGTGGCCACTCTTTGAGCGAGCTGGTTTATCGCCGTAGCCATAGCTTGTATCTGCTGTACCAGGTCATCCATCTTGGGCCTGTGATAATGTCACGCTCCGGGTACTACAGCAACCCACTTGGATAACTCCAGCCCTCCCAGTAAGACCTCAACCCCCAATCTCCGCAGCCAGCTTCACCTTTAGGAGCCCCCGCTTGCCGGGACGCAGAGAACGCCTGCCCGGGATCGGTTGCCCCCAGGACTTCAATGGCTCAAAGATTGGAGTCTTACTGTTCAGAGGCCTGGAGAACCCGCGGCTGGAAGTGGCGCCGAGCAGCCCTATTGCTGAGCGTGTAACGGAAGTCCAACAGGCTAGGGGTCAGCAACAGAAGTTCCGAGATGGCAGCGGTACAAAGGATTGGACAAGACGTGGTCGAGGTTCAAGCAGAGGTCGGCAACAGGAGATCAGATCGGCGATGGTCAAAACAAGCGAAGGTCGGCAACAGGAGGTCAAATCAGGAGTGGTCAAAACAAGCGAAGGTCGGCAACGGGAGATCAAAGTATTCTTTAGAGACTAGCAACTAAACTGGGTACAAGGCACTATCACAGGCAATTCCCAACTGAGGGGGAATTGCTTTTATAGGGAAAGACAGAGAGGAAGGTGAGGGTGATTGGTGCACTATGATCACAGGTCTGATTGGAAGTGTGATTCACATCTATAGGGCTCATTGGCCCAGACAAGGGGGGGAGGCGTAAGCCTCATGGAACCTAGGGCTCATTGGCCCTTTAATCTGAACCAGGGGGCGTGCCAGTGCCCCCTGGCTTAATCTACAGCCTCCGGCGGGCGCGCTGAGCACAGCGCCGCCGGAGGGAAAATATGTCTCGGGCTCGCGCGCGCGCCCGTGAGCTGATGACGCGCGCGCGAGGAGGGAGGGCGGCCGTGCTCGGCGCCGCCTGAGGAGACGCCGCACGGCGCGGTCGCCGAGCAGGAGCTGCTGGGCCCGGCCGACCGCTGACATCGCTGGACCGGGGCCCAGGTAAGTGCCGATTTGTGACACCTAGACTTGAAGTTCCTCAACAAATTTGTCAGGTGCAGGCGCTTTCGCATGGAAACTCTGCGCTCTGCCATCAGTTCCCTGCGTCCAGGGGATTTCATGACGTCTGTGGACATCAAAGATGCTTACCTTCATATTCCTGTGTTTCCAGGTCGTCAAAGGTTCCTCAGATTCGCTCTGGAGGATCAACACTACCAATTTGTGGCATTGCCCTTTGGTCTCACTTCAGCTCCAAGGGTGTTCACCAAGGTTCTGGCAGGAGTGATGTCTCTGCTCAGGTTTCAGGGCATCCGCGTGCTGCCCTATCTGGACGACATTCTCATCACTTCCCAGTCTCTACATCAGGCAGAGTTGGACACTCAGCTGGTGGTGTCCACCCTGGAGTCATTTGGCTGAGTGATCAACCACCCCAAGTCTTCCCTGTCCCCCTCCTTGGAGACTTCATTCCTGGGAATGAATCTGGATACAATTCAGGCAAGGATTTTTCTTCCTCAGCAGAAGGTGGACAGTCTGATTGCGCAGGTCCAGTTCCTGCTATCTTGTCATCATCCCTCCATCAGGCAGGGAATGCAGTTGGTGGGCCTGATGGTGGCATGTTTCGAGGCGGTCCCTTATGCTCAGTTCCACTTGAGACCTCTGCAACTCCACCTCTTGTCAGTATGGGACAAGGACCGGGTCGTTGCGCTTTCCCCCCTGGTCAGGCGGTGCCTCTCGTGGTGGATGGACTCCAGGAACCTGTTGGGGGGGAAGATCTTTTCTGACCCCCTCCTGGGAGACGGTCACCATGGATGCCAGTCTGTCAGGTTGGGGGGGGGGGGGTTTGGAAGTCCCTGCAGTGCCAGGGGAGGTGGGGCCCTCAGGAGGCCCACACACCTATCAACGTCTTGGAGCTGCGGGCGATCAGGTTAGTTCTGGTTCAGTTGACTCCTCACCTGAGGGGTCTACCTGTTCAGGTGCGCTCAGACAACCAGACGGCAGTTGCCTACATCAACCATCAGGGAGGGACCCAGAGCAGGAGGGTCCTCCAGGAAGTGTCTCTGATCCTGACCTGGGCGGAGGCCAATGTTCCCTGCATATCAGCGGTGTACATTCCGGGGGTGGAAAATTTGCTGGCAGACTCTCTGAGCAGGAGGACCTCTCGCCAAGGAGAATGGTCCCTCTGCAACAGGGTGTTCCAATCTCTGTGTCACCGTTGGGGACAACCAGATGTGGATCTGTTTGTGTCCCGTCACAATCACAAGCTCCTGGCCTTTGTCTCCCTGTCCCAGGATCCTCTGGCCTTGACCACGGATGCTCTAGCAATGTCATGGCAGGACTTTCAGTTCCTGTATGTCTTTCCTCCATTCCCCCTGCTGGGCAGGGTTCTGCGCAAGATTGCTTTGGAGGGGGTGCCAGCAATTCTGGTGGCCCCCAGGTGGCCAAAAAGAGTGTGGTTCGCAGACGTGGTGCAGCTGGCAGTAGATCAGTACGTTCTGCCCAGGGTGCCAGACCTGCTCACTCAGGGTCCCTTATGCCATCCCAATTTACAAGCTTTGATGGCCTGGCTGCTGAAACCTCCATCTTGATGGAGAAGGGGCTGTCTACCTCGGTTGTTGATACCATGATAAGGGCTAGAAAGAAGTCTTCTTCTTCCATTTATTACAGGATTTGGCGTGCCTACATTGACTGGTGTGAGTCTAAGTCTCTTCCTTGTCGTGTGTTCTCTATTCCCAGGATTCTGGAGTTCCTGCAGCATGGGTTGGAGATGGGGCTCCAACTCAGTACTCTGAAGGGTCATGTCTCTGCCCTGGCTGTTTTATTCCAGAGGTCCTTTGCCCAGCTTTCTCTGATCAGGACTTTTTTCCACGGGGTTACTCATGTGCGCCCCCCACGTAAGCCTATGGTGCCTGTTTGGAATTTGAACTTGGTCTTGTCTGCTTTGCAGGGTGCTCCCTTTGAACCTGTGCAGGATGCTGCCCTGGCCATTCTTACTCTCAAAGTTGTCTTTTTGGTGGCTATCACCTCTGTTAGGCGTGTGTCTGAGCTGGCGGCGCTTTCCATTCAGCCCCCCTACTATGAGAGACACTAGGACAAGGTAGTGTTTCGCTTCAAGCCAGATTTTCTGCCTTAGGTAGTGTCTGCCTTTCATTTGAATCAGGACATTGTTCTTCCTTCATTGTGTCCTAATCCTAGTAATGCTAAGGAGAGGGTTTTGCATTCTTTGGATGTGGTTAGGTGTCTGAAGTACTATCTGGTGGCTACTGCGCCTTTCAGAAAGACTGATGCTCTCTTTGTGGTCCCTTCTGGTCCTAGGAAGGGTTTGGCTCCTGCCAAGTCTACTATCAGCAAATGGATCCGTCAGGCTGTGATTCAGGCCTATTCTGCTAAGGGGAAGAATCCTCCCTTCCGCCTTACTGCTCATTCTACTCGTGCTATTGGTGCCTCCTGGGCTTTTCAGCACCAGGCTTCTGTTGAACAAGTTTGCAAGGCCGCTACTTGGTCTTCTGTGCATACCTTTTCAAAGTTTTACAAGGTTGATGTTAGGGCCTCAGCTGACGCTGCTTTTGGCCCATGTTTCTGGAGGCGGCAGTGGTTTAAACTGTCTGCTGTTACCTTTGGGGATCCCACCCTACTTTATGGACACTGCAATTGGATGTCCCGAATGTAAGTATTCTATCTGGAGCAGGACGTACTGTATACTAAGAATAATACAATTCTGTGATTACTCACCTGTAGAACTGGTATTATGAGTATACAGTACGTCCTGCTCCACCCCACCCTTGTTTTTTGCATTATCTTGGATCCCCTGTATGGTGATTGTTATCATTGTTATAGTTACCAGTTTTGGGTTGTTTTAATTCTCCCGGCTTCTCGTTAACTGCTTTTCAATGCCGGGGATTCTGGGAGGTCCCTGGGTATTTGAGGGGCTGGGAGGAGCCTGTTTTTCGATGTCTCTGCAGTCCAGTGCCATCTGGCGGAGTAATACCCGAATGTAAGTATTCTATCTGGAGCAGGACGTACCGTATACTCATAATACCAATTCTACAGGTGAGTAATCATAGAATTGTATTTTTAGTTACTATTCAGGGGTTTATTTAAAAAAAGGCTAATGATAATGTGCCATGTAGCGTTCCATGTATCAAGAGCTCCGGTTGTTTGGTTAGTGCCGGCACATCAGAAACTCGGTGTCATTCTGCCTTAGACTTTGATTAGCCATTCCAGTCTGTTTTTTTGGTGACTTCTGGTTATCTCTTATTTTATTTTATTTTTTTTAGCTCAGTCAAGTGACACACGGGATCCCTGATCCCATTATTGTACTTAGGTTACCTGCTGCTAACTTGCATTTTCATGCATGTCAATCATGTGTCATGTCATTTGTATGTTCCCAATGACATTCCATGTGTTTTCGATTGGCCACTGTGCAGTCATCGCCAGTTAAAGCTTGTATTTGTATTGCACCTGGCGCTGTATGCCTGAGTATTGTGGTTTCAAAGCACCCTTGCTGGCGCTGTTCAATTACATGTTAATTACAAGTGATTTCTGTCTCTCCCCTCCGGTGCTGCCTGTCGCTAGCTTCATTGGAAAAAAGACACAGCACCACAAGTAGTCCACAGCATCTCTCAGCAGGCGCTCAAGTGGCACTACAAGGCACTAATGATAAATTGGCCTCCACGTCACCCAATACACAGCCCAGCTCATCCCAGCCCTACCCGGATATACAGCAGTCACCATGCATACAGCTGCATGGAATCCTCCTCCATATTTCCAGATACTGAATACCATATCCATGATATCCCAGGGGAGCTGGTTGAAGGGGACAGCAAGGAGCAGTGGCTGGCTGCCCTCTTTGAGAGGGGGCACAGCAATGCCAAAGATTGTGTTGACACATACGTCCTCTTTCGTGTCCCATTACTTCTGTAAATTTGGTGTTCCTATATCCCTCCGTACATCCTCCAAGTCTTGTTTGGTTTGCCTGTGGTCCCACAGAGAGCGAATATGTCCATGATTAGTAAAAATAAAAAAAACAAGTAATGCTGTGCTGTGCAGAATGTTGTGACGATGGAACCTAGAAGATATTGAGCTTCCTCTTTAGATAAACACATTGGGGCATACAAAATCAAAATGCCCTCTAGGGAAGAGTAACAGACTTTAGGCCTGGTTTAAATGGCTTCCTTACCAGGAAAGTCTGAATCACCCACAGAGATAGAGAAAATTATGAGCCATACAGCATTGTATTTTTGTGGAATACGGATTTCCGGATAAAGTGTGGGGGAGACTCCGTAGCAGAAAGTCTGGTGGGTCCCCCCCATACAGTATTTTCTTCCCTTTTAACTTGACCAACGCCCTTATAAGAAACAGTGTTCATATGCATCCCTCCACAAGGCAATTCAGATTGCTGCACATAAAAGTAATTTACCTTTTTGTAACCCCTGGCATAGTCGATTTTACCCCCTCAATGGCGTCTTATGGACCTGCCAGTAGCCTGCAAAGAGAAAGTTCTGCTAGGTTTCCTGCCACTGTGCATTGTGGGTAATATCGGTTAAGTCCAGGCAGCAACATAGCTGGCATGCTGGGAAAGGGAGAAGCCTCCAAGTTGCTCCAAGATGGTAGTGACCAGGAGAAAATCAGTGAGGTGGTCTGTCATGCTGACAATGATTCAGTATCATGTATGCAGATGCGTTTTAGGAAGTTTTTTGTTATTGAGAGTCTACTAGGTGCAGTGTCATAACCGTTTTTATATTTCATATTTACATACAGTATGTCACATATGTCCTTTAGAGCAGTGCACAGTAAAAGTCAAGCCTAAAAAGGGACACCCTCCTAGCCCAATTGGGAGGTTTAAAAATATAAAATGTCACCTATCTATATATATGTAAAAATTACCTACCCACCTATTCAGGTCTATGATACATATTTATAATTAACCTGGATAGGTGGGTTGGTAGATTTACCTATACATAGTTGCCTGTAAATAGATATGTAAGTATAAATGCTCTGGCAGGGGAGAGGGGTTTCAGTGCAATGGGGACACAGAGAACAAACCTCTGGTTACACCTTTTAATGCTGCCTGCCCTGCACTGAAACTGCCTTTATCTTCACACACCACTTGTCCTCCACTATGCACCTTTTTGATGGTGGGTAAGCTGGTCAGCACACAGTGCACAGACAGTAGCACATTTATTCACATGGTGCTTTAAAGTGGACCAACACCCAGGATTTTGACTATCCTAGGTTTTGGTCCACTTCAGGGGGGCACCCCAATTAGGGGTGTCCCGCTGTGTAAAACCCCCCAGAACCCCGAAAAACTCACCTCACCACGCTCACGGACAAGCGGCGGACAAGACAGTGCGCCCGCCGCCGCCTCCCGCACGTCGCTCTGACAGGGTGCGCGCCCGCGCCGGCCATTCACAAACAGCCGGCGCGGGCGCGCGCACGTCTAGAGGATCGCGCGGGAGGCGGCGGCAGCCGCCGCCGATGAGGTGAGTTTTTGGGGGGTTTTGGGGGGGTCCCTCACCGCGGGACATCCCGATCTCGGATGTCCCGCGGGGAGGGAGGTGATCGGCCCGGGAATCTTATAGATTCCCGGGCCGATCACAGGAGGGTGATGGTCCACTTTAAGGCAGCAAAGCACACCAGGATTTGGAGTCGTCGCCACAGCAGCCTGCTTTGCTTAGTTGTGATCATAATTCTGCCCTGGCTCTAGTTCGAAATATTACACTGGCTCTAGTAGTGAAATCAGGATCGGATTAAGTGTGGTGGAGGCCCCTGGACAGAGATTTTTTTTTTTTTACATTTTTTTACATTAAAGTTCAGTGTCTTCATAACCCCATCCTTACATGGGTGGGCAGGTGCGTACACTCAGTGGATAAATCATGCTCCTCCCCTGTAAAACCAATGATTGCTCCTTGCTCCAATCACTCTAATGATCACCACACTACAAGCTATTAGAACAATGCATACACATGTCAGTAACCAACCAAGCCACTAAGAAACAAAGCACAAGGCAATTTCTAATATGAGTGGATAAGCCTTGTTCCTGTTTAAAAACACTCTACATAGTGCTGTACATCTGTGCTGTGTGAGGTGTGTGTGAACCCCAGCCACCAAAAAAAGACGATCTTCCTATATCTCCTAGGTAGGTAGGTTATGTTAGGAAGGTAGGTGGGTGAACAGGCAGGCATATAGGTGAGTGGGTAGTGGGTATAAATAAACTTTATTATTAATAATAATATTAATATTAATAATTTAGATAGGAATATATAGAAATTCCTATTAGCTAGGAATTTAGGATAGGTAGGTGGGTGGGTAGACATAAGGATACATAGGTTAGTAGGTGGGTGGATAATTAGGCAGGTATTGAGTTAGTCAAGTATGTGAGTAGGTAGCAAGGTAGGAGGGCTGGTAGTGATGTTGGTGGGAGAGCAGGTAGGGAGGTGGGCAAGTAAGAAGGTAGGTGGGTGGGCAACTGCCACCTCAGCTCCAGGGTATAACAATTCTGCCGCTCCAGGTCCTGGGTAGGGAGGTCAAGGGGGCAGGTACATTGGTAGGTGGTGGGTCAGTAGGCAGTTGGATAGGTAGGTAATTTGATCAGCAGGCAGGTAGATAGGTAGGACGGTGAGTGGGTAGGTGGGTAAATTGGTGGGTGGGTCAGTAGGTGGATAGGTAGGTGAATGTCATCACTGCTGATCTGGGCTGGAGAATCTTGTTGTGTGTTGTCCTCAGGACTGTCCGCCAGTTGTCTCTGCTGGCTCCAGCCCTCACCACCTCTCTGCGCTGTCCTTGGTGCATCCAGTTGCTTGGTAGCCCCCCGAAGTCCAAAGATCCATGGCTCCAAAGTGGGTCACACTCGGAATCCATGCACCTCACCCAGGGAGGTCCACTTCTGAGCCCCAGTTATCCAGGACCATGGGGACAAGGAAGGGAATGTAGCTGAGATCTTCAGCCGTAGAACAAGCCCCATCCACTGATTTTTAGACCCACGGCTCCGGAAGCAACAGTACCACGAATTTACAGTCCCGCCAATTGGATCCACATGCAGGTGCATAACTAAAGTCCAAATCATCCTGGGATAGTACACTTCCAAGTGTCGACTAGACCAAGCAGCGGCACAGCAAAGTCCCAGTACTGTTGCTCATGGGTGCAAGGGTGGTACACTTCTGAGTGTCGGCTCTCCGGATATATAGGGGGTAACAACCCACTGGTATTGTTGGAAAGGGCAGAACCTCAGGTATGCACCTGTGGTCGGGGGCCGACCATACCAAGCTGCAGCACCGCAAAATCCTGGTACCGTCATTCATGGGTGCTGGGGTGGTACCCCTGGGGTAGGATAGAGCCTCATATATACATCCCTACAAAGGTAAGCAAATTGGGGCCGACCGGACCAAGCAGCGGCACCACAAAATCCTAATATCCCAATCATAGCCCTAAAGTTGGTGGAGGCAAGGCAAATGGTGGAGGACCAGTGGTGCGCACCCCTTGCACCCTGCCTATAATCCGGCCCTTAGTGAAATACCTACTATGAGATTCCTTGAACTCCTAAACTAGCTAGGTGTGGGGGTATATTTAATGTTGTAGATATGTTGTAATGCAGCCTCTCTTATTCTGAACTTAAATGCTTTAGGTATGTTGCCTTTTATATATAAAAGCCTGTTGTGGTTGTGTTATCACAATGGCAGCCATCAGATGGATCTGTATTGGTTCGCTGTAGTTTAGCTCATTTTCAATGCTATTTCATGACACATTTTTGTTCAGCTTTCTCAAGGAAACAATTAATAGAATGTAAAGATATATTGAAGTCAGTCTTTGTAAGATCCATGAATTATTTCTTAGAATATCTGAAGACCTGGCAAACCAATGCTAGATTAGTTAGTGAAGTGGAAAACTTGACATTCATGCAGGTTATGAAAGGTCAATTGCTTGTTGGCTAAAAATAGTTGTCTTTAATGTTGGTGAAGCATGACAGGTTCCATGTCACAGCGACTGACTAATGAAGCTCATCGTTGTGCCATTTATTAAAAAACAATTGTCAAATAAGAAGACCATTCACAAAGTACAAACAGTCATGTTTGTCTTGCAGATGTATTCAGCTGATAAATTGCACATGGCATATAGCGCTTTATAGTCTGTACACAATATATATATTGTAGAAAAGAAAAGTAATTATATAAAGCATTTCTGGAGCCACATAGAAGAGAGAGCCGCACAGTACTTTCTCCTATTGTCACAGTGACAAGGCAATCACAATTTTCACAGGATTTTGACATCAAGTCTGAATGGCATTATGGCGCTATGTAAGATGTGTTTTATATATAGACTGAAGAGAATAAAAAGTCTAGCTGATCTCAACAGAGAAATGAGATATACAGTGGTTTAAGACATGAAGGAGTTTTTAGTGACTAAAACATGACAGGATATAATTAGATTGCTAGACATGAAGGCATATTCATAACAATGTTCCCTTCATTTCTGACATTTATAGAGGGACCAACAACATAATTTAGTAACATAATATAGTTTGATGTTCTAGTTTTGAATTAAAGGATATATATTTTGACTTATATATATTACACATTGCTGGGATGCTACGTCCAATATTTAAATATCATTATACTTAAAATGTTTAATTTTATATACCTTTTCTTATAGTATCTGTTTCTAATAAATTGACATTAATAGAGTCTATTCGGCACTAATCTCCTTTCCCATGCCGAATCCTACTCGCACGCAGGAATTCTCATCCAATTCAGGGCCACATGTGAGAAAATCTTGTATGCGAGAAAGATAGAAATATTAATTCCATATGAGATTTTGCAACTCACATGCCAGTGTATCCACCCCTATGCGCAAACTAGCCCACAGGCTTAAAGTGCACCTATACCCAGAAAGGAAGTTTATGTCGTCACCCTCTATCCCCAGCCCAGTGCCCCAAAACAGCCTGTGTTTTTTTTTTTTTTACTGCTTAGCCCAATATTCATAACAACACAAACCGAATGTAGTCGGCCATATTTCTTCCTGGGTGAGCAACCCCACCCTTTGGTGTGCTTTACAGCAATTATACATTTAGTTACAGTACACACAGCTCAGCATTGGGGGTCAGCCTTATCAGTTATAATAACTGCAATAAATCTGAAAGCACTTCAACCTAACTGATACCCTGTTTCCCCTAAAATATGGAAGAAAAAGGATTTTTGAGGATGCTAAAAATATAAGCCCTACCCCAAAAGTAAGCTCTAGTTCCAGTTCAGTATTTAAGGTGCCAGGCTCTCTGTGAGGCAATTACTTTTGGCCCCAGGACTACAAGGACTCTGTCAAAGTCAGGGCCCCAGGCAGGGACATTTCATGTCCTGGGATTAGGTGCCCCAGCATGCTGGCAACCACCCACCTCCCCCTGATGTTCTTCATGGGTGCCACGCCATGAAACTTTATTATTTACTATGGGTTCTACTGTGCTAGCGGACTTGTGTGCAACGTATAGTTTATAGAAACATGGGACATTCCCTCAAAATTAGCCCTAGGTCATCTTTTGGAGCAAAAATTAATGTAAGACCCTGTTTTATTTTCAGGAAACACGATACTGTGACATTTTGCTTGTAACTGAAGTCATTAGCATATGGCTTCCATTCAGACATCATAATGCTTCCTGTTAGTCTTTTTATGACTTCTGGGAAAAGGATTTTTTTATATATTCTTTATTTAATGCATAGTCACACAGATTAACATAGAAACAGATGACATATCAAGAGACCAAACCAGATGACAGTATTTGGTCAAATACAGCATAATAAAATATTGCAAGATAAGCTTCCGTGTGTGCTCATTCTTTAGATAGTTAACCAGGTGTCTTCAACTACGTGTTTTAAACTGCCAGCCGGGCCCCCCCCGCACGGCCCCAACGCCCCGCCCCCCCCCCCCCCCCCGAGCAGGCCCCACACTAACCACCAGGGCCCGCCCGTGGAGGGAGGCGACGAAGACCCACGGGGCCCAACACTCATCACTTTCTTGGGGTCAGATCACCCATCCTCCAGACCTCGTCATGGATCATGGAAGTTACCTCTTGGAGAATGGAAAAGAAGAAATGGACAGCGAAAGGGAAAGAAGGAAGGGGGGAAAGCACAGAGACGTGGTGCATTTCTGTGAGGCAATTGCTTTTGGCCCCAGGACTACAAGGACTCCGTCAAAGTCAGTGCCCCAGGCAGGGACATTTCATGTCCTGGGATTAGGTGCCCCAGCATGCTGGCAACCACCCACCGCCCCCTGATGTTCCTTGTTCCTCATTAGCATATGGCTTCCATTCAGACATCATAATGTTTCCTGTTAGTCTTTTTATGACTTCTGGGAAAAGGATTTTTTAAATATATTCTTTATTTATTTAATGCATAGTCACACAGATTAACATAGAAACAGATGATATATCAAGAGACCAAACCAGATGACACTATTAGGTCAAATACAGCATAATAAAATATTGCAAGATAAGCTTCCGTGTGTTCTCATTCTTCAGATAGTTAACCAGGTGTCTTCAACGACATGTTTTAAACTGCCAGCCGGGCCCCCTCCGCACAGCCCCAATGCCCCCCCCCCCCAAGCGGGCCCCACACCAACCACCAGGGCCCGCCCGTGGAGGGAGGCGACAAAGACCCAAGGGCCCAACACCCCCACAACACCCATCACTTTCTTGGGGGCAGATCACCCATCCTCCAGACCCCATCATGGATCACGGAAGTTACCTCTTGGAGAATTGAAAAGAAGAAATGGACAGGGAAAAGGAAAGGGGGAAGGGGGGAAGCACAGAGACGCGGTGCATCACTCCCCAACTATCTCTACTGGTTCGCTTCAACAAGTATCTTGTATTCAGGCGAGTAAGCAAATGCAATCCACCCCGCCCATCTAAGGTTATGTTCCTCTGACGTCTCGTTACGCTCAGCAATTATGCCCTCAAATCTCTCAATCTCCGAGACCTTGTTGAGCCAGAGCAAGACACTAGGTGATTCCGGTTTCTTCCACTGTACAGGGATGCATGCTCTCGCTGCGTTAATCAGTTTCCGGTATCTTTTGGCGAGTATCTCCGAGTAGTGGAGAAGGAAGAAGGCCGGGCCCCCCGGGAGCGTCTCTCCCAAAACCTTCTCCAGTGTGTCTTTGACCACTGACCAGAATCCTTGCACTCCCAGGCATGACCAGAAAATATGAAGGAGATCACCCCTCTCCTGCCCACATCACCAGCATAGAGATGATACCCCAGGGAACCACCTATGGAGTATGGTCAGAACCCTATACCACCGGGTTAGAATTTTGTAGTTACATTCTTTGTATCGGTGCACCTCGCTGTCCCGTGGGCCAGTTTAGTCCTGGGAAAAGGATTAAGTAAAAAAAAGAAACACAGGCTGTTTTGGGGCACTGGGATGGGGAGAGAAGGTGATGACATAAACTACCTATCTGGGTTTAGGCACACTGGCAACCCAGGACACAGAGGCTGCCTTATGCACTTTGGTATGGGTTCTGGGGGTGTTTCACACGCATGAAGCTGATGATCTAGGGAAACAAGGGCCAACCTGTGCCCCTGGGTCCTGGTCATTACCGTCCCTTATACTCTATAGAACAGGCTGGGCTCATCCACACCACCCTTGGTGATGGGGGGGGTTCCTGCGGGTCCGCTAATCTAGAATTTGCTGTGTCATGTGGCCTACGGAAATGTTACTAAAGGTCCAGGATCATTCAGCTTGGTTTTGCTTGTGACTTGTTCTTTGCTTGTCAGGTCAGAAATTCTCCAAAACGAGCTCTCCACTAGGGGAGAAGATTGTTTGGCCAGAGCAAAGACACAAGACAAGAAAATGCACTAAATATGGTTTTATTAATAAAGGCAAAAGGAAACCAAAAAGATATTGGATTCAGATACAAAACAAAGGGAATGGAAACAAGGCTAACCAACAAGATAACGGCTACTAAGGAAAACAAAGGAAACCCTAAGGTGCTGGGGCACTCACCCAAGGGCCCAGGACAGAGGCCAGCAGCCTCCAAAAGCCGAAAGGAGGCCTGCTGTAAGGATTGCAAATGGCCAAGCAGCCTCAGGGAAGCCAGGGAGAGGCCTGCTTGCCACTAGACTCCACAGAGGGACAGACTCAGATTCAGAGCACCAAAATTGCACAGCCACAAACAGATTGCAAACAAAATCCTGCTGCACCAGGTGAAGGGTGTAACCACTTAAATAGGCCTCACACCAAGTGCAGCAGTAGAGGGGGAGAGAGAGCAGCCAGGGCTCTGCTGACACCCGCTGGTGGCTGACGGAACTGCAGGCAGGGTGATAAATGACGCCAGCCACCAGCTGGGCATCAGTCTAACCCGCTTTACATTGCTTTTGCATCTGGGTATTCATCGTTTCCAGCACTTGTAGATCTCAATGTTACTCTGTATTACAACTAGGAATTTATTGGACAAAATGTTATGGGTTTATTCTAAGTATGTCACACACCCCGCTTCAGATAGTCATTACACTTGGGTTATACCGACCTGTAGAGGGCGATCTTGCAGAGAAGTGAAAAAAAAAAGTGAACCCCTCCCAGTCCATAAATACCTGGTACCTCCCACTCATTCCCCGTCTTTCATCTCTGCAGTCGGCGAGCAAGTCAGAAGATGGATGTCTCCTCCTGGCAGTCTGCTTGGAGAAAGGTAGCCAGGTTACCCCGGCATATTTTCCTATTTCTGCCTGGACCTCATTACTTTAACCCTATCATGCCTCCCAGCCTAAGCTGTTTTGGTCCAGGTGACGGTGGGATACACCGTGGTGTGTGTAGGGAGCCATGCTCCCCCGTGAGGCCCCATTCGGGGTAGGCGGTATCCGGGTTGGTGATCCCCGTTTGGGATGCCCTGTCCCTGACCATTATCCCTCAACCCTGTGGTGCGGATTCCCCCATCTGGTCCCCGACTTCCCTCTGGGGGGGGGGGGGGGCACGGCACTGTCCCTTCCCTTATTGTCAGTATGCTGTTTTTACATTGTGTCTGTGTATGTGTATGTATGTTATGTTTGGTGCACACTAGTTGATGTGGGCATAGGAGCAATCCCTCTGAATTGGTTGCGATGTCAGAGGGCCAACATTCAGAGAGTGTTCGGCGAGGGAGCTTCTCCCCCTCAGGCGCGTCTTCTCCGGACTTCCCTGTTCTGGCGCCAGTGAGCGGTTTGTAGTTGGCTGGGGACTGCGTCCCTACGGTAACGGGGGGGCTGGGCCGGCATGTCCCGCGCTCTATGCCGACCCGCCCTTCTTCCTCCTGCTTGCATGTGGGCTGCGGTGGACGCCATTACCGTCATGTGAGTACCCCTGTGGGCCTTTTCTTCCTGATTTCATTATTTGCGGTGGTAGGGACAGCTGTCCCAAACTGTGTTATGCGCTTGCTTACAATTTTTTTATTTTTTCTTAATTTTGCTGCTCATATATGGTGCCCATATGTATGCTTCCGGATGCATGTGTCTTGTACCCCTTGTTTATGTCTTCAGGAGGATCCCCTTAATTTGTTAAAAGGGGGGTTCTCCCGGTCCTAGGATCCCTTGGGCTCAAAATTGGGTATTATTCAAATCCTCCCACGCGGGACTTAAAGGGGCATCCCGGGTTGCTTGGTAGCGTAAATCCCTCTGGTCATTGCGGCTACCATTAAAGTCACCTTTTGGAGGCTTCCCTGGATTCCGGGATCAGGCTCCCTTCGGGGCAATCCCGGGAGTGTGTGGGCTGTGGGGCATCCCTTACGGGGGATATTGTATTGATCTGTATATCATGTGCACAGAGGCTATACCGCGGCAGTCGGGGTCCCAGGCGGCGGGGCCAGTGCCGCCTGCCTCATCGCCTACCTCTCCCCGCCTGATCTGTACCCCAAGTGACGTCGTCATTAGTGGGGAGTCGCATTCCAATGTTTGTGCTAGACTGGCCGACATTGAGAAAATGATCTCTAGCTCTGCGGCCAGATTGGCTCCGGCTAAGAGAAGACACTTGTCTCCGGCGGCGCCGGTTATGGTTTTTATGACTGTGATACCCTTGACTGATCTGATTATTCCCCGCGTGAAGAGGGAGAACTGTTGAGGATTCTGACGGGTCTGACGTTCAGCAGTTGATGATGCTGACTTTGGGCAGGGGGATTCTGTGGATTTCCCCAGTGTCTTGCTCATTTATTGCGGTTCTGGCTATTTTTCCTCCGGAGGAATCCCTAAGCCGCGCTTGGTATTCCCAAATCTGAAGCACTTTGTTAGCCTTGTCCTTAAGGAATGGGAGAAACCTAGTCGGCTTCCGGTGTTCCACAGGGATGGGATAGCTGGTATCCCTTTCCGGTGAACGCAGTGATACGCTGGTCGTCTCCTCCTGAGGTTGACGTTTCCGTGCTGGGGTTGTCAATACCTCGGTTGTGCTTTCTCCTTACATCACCACTCTCAAGGATGGTGAGGTTAATCGCTTTGATCAGATGGCTTGTCGGTCCTTTGCCAGTGTGGGTTCGGCTTTACGGCCGGTCTGTGCTTCTGCGCTTGTTACTGTTACTGTTTCCTGCTTTACCCGTCCAGTGATAATTCACAGCCCTTTGGAGGTGTGATTTATTCATTTCTTTTGTTTTGGCCACCTTGGAGGACACTATTTGCTTGTTTAGTAGGACTTCGGCCTTGCTTGTGGCTATCCGGTGAGCAGTGTGTGCGCCAGTGGGCGGCTGACAGGCGGCCAAGAAGTCTCTTACTGGGCTTCCCTTCCTGGGGTTGCGGCTGTTGGAGAAAAATTGGATTCAGTGGCGAAAGGAGGCAAGTTACCTTAGCGCAAGAAGTGGCGTTGCCCGTTTCGGGGGCGTGGGTTCCTTTAATTCTTCCTTTCATTGTGCCAGAGTGGGCCGAGGTTGGCCTTCTCTAATGTCAGAGGTGATTCCTGGAACAGGGGCAGAGGACGTGCCCGTCCAGGTCACTCCTGCGGTTCCAAACCCGAACCCGCTTACGAGCTGGCTCAGCAGTGAGGGGGTGCACTAATCCTTGCGGGCGGGGGGACGGCTGCGACTCTTCTCCCAGGTCTGGGACCAGGAGGTCTCGGACAGATGGCTTCGGGAAGTGGTGTCTTCCGGTTACAAGCGGGAGTTCGAGATCCGGCCTCCTCCCAGATTCTTCAGGTCTTGGGTGCCCTCGGATCCTCTGGCCGCACAGGGGCTCCGGGCGGCAGTAAAAGATCTCCTGGACATGGCTGTCATCTGCCCGGTGCCTCCCTCGGACCGGGGCCTGGGATACTATTCCAATCTGTTCACAGTGCCCAAGAAGGATGGCTCCGTTCATCCCATCCTGGATCTGAAGTTTCTCAACAGGTTTATCCGTCCCAGGAAGTTCCGCATGGAAACTCTGGGCTCAGCCATAAATTCACTTCGGCAGGAGGACTTCATGACGTCCATAGACATCAAGGATGCTTATCTGCATGTTTCAATCTCCCCGGCACATCAGAGATTTCTCAGGTTCGTGGTGGAAGATCGGCATTTTCAGTTTGTGGCTCTTCCATTTGGCCTTACCTCGGCTCCAAGGATTTTCACCAAGGTGCTGGCGGGGGTGATGGCCCTCCTCAGAGCCCAGGGTATCCGCATCGTGCCTTATCTGGACGATCTTCTTATTATGGCATCCTCTCAAGGCGGAGCTAGATACCAGGACTGTGGTAGCCACCCTGGAGAAATTCGGCTGGGGGGATCAACTATCCCAAGTCCTGTCTCTCTCCGTCCAGGGTGGTGGCGTTCCTGGGAATGTCTCTGGATACTTCTCAGTCCAGGGTGTTCCTCCCCCGGCCCAAGGTTCTTTTGATTCAGGAATTGACTCAGCTTCTCCTACCCATCCCTCGCCCGTCCATCCGGCTGGGGATGCGACTGGTGGGATTGATGGTGGCTTCGTTCGAGGCGGTTCCCTTTGCCTAGTTTCACACAAGGACGCTCCAGCACCATCTCTTGGCGGCCTGGGACGGGTCCCCGCTGTCATTGGATCAGTCTTTTCTGATGTCCCCCCGGGTTCGGCATTCCCTTCGGTGGTGGCTGGAACCGAGCAATCTGATGAGGGGCAGATCCTTTCTGACCCCTCGTTGGGAGACGGTCACCACGGATGCCAGCCTGTCAGGTTGGGGGGGATTTTGGAAGGATCTTCAGTTTCAGGGACTGTGGGGGCCTCAGGAGGCTCACGATCCCATCAATGTTCTGGAGCTGAAAGCCATCTGTTAGGACTATACCAAACACTCGTCTGTCTTAAGCCGGTATCCCCCAATCTCCACCGCCACTTCCGCCTATAGACAAGCCCCCGCTTGTAGGAGACACGGGTAATGTCTCTCCCAGTCGGTTGCCCCCAGGACTTAACAGGCGCAAAGGATAACGGCTTAAGGTGCAGAGTGATGTTTGGCAGGGAATCCCGAATGAGGATGCCGGGTGCGAAAGTCCGTAATTCAGGCCGAGGTCAAACCAGGAGGTCACAGGCGAGGTATCCAAGGGAGATAACGGAAGAGTGGTCGAGGGTAGCCGAGGTCAAATCCAGGAGGTCACAGGCGAGGTACAGGAGGGTCAGGCAAAAGAATGGTCGGGCAAAGCAGGAGGTCAGGGCAGGCAGCAGGCGAGAATAGTCGAAGTCCAAATCCAAAATATACACTAAGACACAGCTACGCACATCCAGAACCCAGAGGCTATAACGGGCACTAATGGACGGAGCCGAACCATATTTAAAGGGGAACTGGCCAATGGGACGGGGGAACTGGTGATTGGTGCAACTGTGATTTGGGGGGGAAATGTAGTGTTTGGTGCAACTAGGATGTAGCTCCCTATTGGAGCATCCCCAGGGACTGGACCGCCCTGGCCAGTCAGGCTGTCCAGTCCCTGGGTTCCTTCCCACCCAGGCTATGGACCTGACTGGTCCATTTGAATCTGCCCCCTGCGAATGCGCAGGGAGCAGCGCCGCCGAGGGGCATATAGAACTCGTGCTCGCGCGCGCGCGCGAGCACGTGACAGAGGGCCGGGCGCGCTCCCCGAGATGGAAGGGGAAGACGCGCCGGCCACAGAGGCAGCAGAAGAGGCGGAAGTAGCGGCGGCGGGCGAGACCGCCGCCGCCGCGGCAGCTGACCGGCGAGGCCGACCACCGACTGGACCTGCGCGCCGCCGCACAGAGACGCCGCGGGACCGGGCGCCAGGAGAAGGTAAGATCCTAACATTACCCCCCCCCTGAGGAGGGGCCACTGGACCCTCCAACCTGGGTTTCTGAGGGTTTTCCCTGTGGAAACTTCTAATCAACCTCTCCGCGTGAACCTCTCTGGCTGGAACCCAAGACCTCTCTTCCGGACCGTAACCCTTCCAATCTATCAAATACTGAAGAGAATTTCGGGAAAATCGTGAGTCCAAAATCCGGGCAACCTCAAATTCTTGCTGCCCATCAACTAAAATAGGTTCCGGAAGATTATCAGGCTCAATACCTCTGGCCGGTTTCAAAAGGGACACATGGAAGGAGTTACAAATCCTCATAGAGGGCGGGAGATCCAGGCGATAGGTAACCCGATTAATTCTCTGCAGAATGGAAAAGGGACCAATAAATCTCGGACCCAACTTAGCAGATGGCTGGCGTAAGGCCAGATTTTTGGTCGAAAGCCAAACCAAATCGCCGACCAAATAATCAGGATTATTATATCGCCTACGATCGGCAAAACTTTTTTGTTGGAGCACAGCCTTAGACAGGTGTTGCTGGATCCTATCCCATAACTTCGGCCACTGGGACATCCATTCATCAAGGGAAGGCACTCTGGTAGGCTGGTCCGACAAGGCCGAAAATTTCAAATCTTTACCGTAAACACAACAAAACGGAGATACCCCGGTGGAGGAATGTGTGGCATTATTAAGGGCAAATTCAGCAAATGGAAGAAACAACACCCAATCCGTCTGAACATCAGAAATGAAACAGCGTAAATATTGCTCCAAGGATTGGTTCGTTCTTTCCGTTTGCCCGTTGGACTGAGGATGAAACGCAGATGATAGGGAGACAGTGAAGCCCAACTTGAGACAAAAAGCCCTCCAAAAACGGGAAACAAACTGGACCCCCCTATCTGACACCACATCCTCCGGGATACCATGGATTTTAAATATGTGTGTCACAAAAAGTTGGGCCAGGACCTGAGCAGTAGGTAGCTTTTTTAATGGGATGAAATGAGCCATCTTACTAAACCGATCTACCACCACCCAGACGACAGTGCACCCTTGGGAAGGGGGAAGATCGGTGATAAAATCCATGGCCAGGTGGGTCCAGGGGCGGGAGGGAATGGGCAATGGAAGTAGAGGACCCTCAGGGGAGTGTCTTAATGACTTACTGCGGGCACAAATCTTACAGGCTCGCACGTACCCTTGTGCGTCTTTTCTAAAGGACGGCCACCAAACCTGACGAGACAACAAGGAGATGGTTTTCTTGACACCAGGATGACCTGCCAACTTAGAGTCATGGAACTGGTGCAAAACCGCAGCCCGATAGGCAGCGGGCACAAATTGGGCATAACTAGGTTTTTCGGGCGGGGCTTCAGACTGGAACCGGGTTAAATCAGGAAGCTCTGGCTGGATAGCAGCTACTACCAGAGCCTGGGACAAAATGGGTAAATTTTCCCCTTCTGGTATAGTAGAAGAAGAAAAACAACGTGACAAGGCATCCGCCTTCATGTTCTTGGATCCCGGTTTATAAGTAATAGAAAAATTGAACCGGGAGAAGAACAGAGACCAGCGAGCCTGTCTTGGGGTCAATCTTTTAGCGGACTGAATGTACTCTAAGTTCTTGTGGTCGGTAAAGACAGTAACGGGAAATCGAGCCCCTTCCAGCCAATGCCTCCATTCTTGAAACGCAAGTTTAATTGCCAATAGTTCCCGATTCCCAATATCGTAATTTCTCTCGGCAGGGGTAAATTTTTTGGAGAAGAAGGCACAGGGATGGAGGCGTTCAGGGGAACCGCTATATTGCGAAAGCACTGCTCCTACACCAAGTTCAGAGGCATCCACTTCCACAATAAAGGGTAATTGGCAATCCGGGTGCACTAACACAGGGGCGGAACTAAAAACTTCTTTTAATTTCCTGAAAGCCAAGACGGATTGCTCTGGCCAAACAGCAGGATACTCCCCTTTCTTGGTGAGATTAGTGAGGGGGGCTACTAGGGTGGAAAAATTTTTAATGAATCTCCTATAGAAGTTGGCAAACCCCAAAAATCTTTGTAAACCCTTAAGATCTTTGGGTTGTTCCCACTCTAGTACCGCTTTAACCTTGGATTGGTCCATGGAAAGGCCGGTATTAGAAATGATGTAACCCAAGAAGGGAACTTCAGTAACCTCAAATTGGCATTTCTTGAGTTTGGCAAATAAATGATTCTCCCTGAGCTTCTGTAAAACCAGACGAACATGTTTACGATGTTCTGATAGCGAGGAAGAGAAAATCAGGATATCATCCAAATACACTACAACAAAACGGCCCAAGTATTCCCTAAAGATTTCATTCACAAAATCCTGAAAGACTGCGGGAGCATTACACAAGCCGAATGGCATTACCAGGTACTCATAATGCCCCTCATGTGTATTAAAAGCAGTTTTCCATTCATCTCCCTGTCGGATCCTAATGAGATTATAGGCCCCGCGGAGATCTAATTTGGAGAATACTTGGGCCCCAACCACCTGAGTGAACAGCCCATCAATTAATGGCAGGGGATACTTATTCTTAACCGTTATCTTGTTTAAACCCCGGTAATCGATACAGGGTCGGAGTCCCCCATCTTTTTTCTCGACAAAGAAAAACCCTGCCCCTGCCGGAGAAGAGGATGCCCGTATAAAACCCTTCTTTAGGTTTTCTGCAATATACTCCCGCATAGCAAGATTTTCGGCTCGTGTTAGGTTGAAGATCTTCCCCCTAGGCGGCATAGTACCCGGGAGAAGCTCGATGGGGCAATCCCAAGGTCTATGGGGGGGAAGTTTATCCGCCGCTTTTTCAGAGAATACATCAGAGAATTCTAGATATGGGCTAGGCACTTCTTCAGGGGATAACTGAGTGGCTCGCACTGGAAGTTCCAGACAGGAATGAAAGCACAGAGGACCCCATTTAACAATTTGCCTAGTTACCCAATCGATTTGGGGATTATGTTTCTGTAGCCAAGGTAGTCCCAGAACTAGAGGGGTAGAAGGCATTTTAAGAACTAAAAGGGAAATTAACTCAGAATGCCCTGCTCCCACTCTAAGCAGGACTGGTGAGGTTCTGTAATGAATGAGCCCCCCCGCAATGGGTGTGTTGTCAATGGCAGAGACCCGAATGGCTACAGGAAGGGACTGGAGCGGAATTCCTAGGCTTTGAGCTAAATCAAAGTCAAGGAAGTTCCCCGCTGCACCACAATCTAAGAGAGCTTCCAGACTAATACATTTTGGGTCAAGTTTCACCTGGACCGGAATCAAAAATGGGGATAATACACGAGGAGATACCTTACAGCCTAGGTGGGTCCCCTCGATTCCCCCTAGGCTCTGAAGTTTCCCGACGGCTTCTTGGGGCAGGCTCTGACCATGTGACCTGTTCCGCCACAGTAGAGGCAGAGACCTTCTGACAAGCGCCGACGTCTCTCAGCTTCAGTGAGCCTGGTGGCGCCCAGCTGCATGGGCTCCTCAGAGGAGGGCAAGGCTGGAACTTCGGCTCTTAAGCTGGAGTCGGGATGTGACCCTTTTTCCAGGCGTCTCTCCCGCAGACGTCGATCAATGCGAATGGCCAAATGCATAGTTTCGTCCAAGGTCTGAGGAACTGGATAATTCACAAGAATGTCCTTGATGGAGTCAGACAAGCCTAGCCTGAACTGACCGCATAGTGCTGGGTCGTTCCAACGTGAATCGACCGCCCATCGTCGAAACTCTGAGCAATATTCTTCAGCTGGCCGTCGTCCTTGGCGTAAGGTACGGAGCTTTGCGTCTGCTGTGGCCCCCCTGTCAGGATCATCATATAGAATCTCCATAGCTGAGAAGAAACTATCCACAGAAAGACGAGCTGGATCCTGGGGCGACAGACTGAAGGCCCATGATTGTGGATCCCCTTGAAGGAGGGAGATAACGAGACCCACGCGCTGCTCCTGTGACCCGGACGAGGTTGGTCGAAGATGGAAATAGAGCTTACACGAGTCCCGAAAATTTGCAAATTTGGCTCTGTCTCCAGAGAACTTATCTGGAAGTGGAATTTTGGGTTCCACTGATGATGCGGCCGAAGCCCCTTGAGGGCTGATGTTAATCGGAGCTGGACGGTTCTCCTGGGCCGCCACACGATGGGCCAGGTGCTCAACGGCCGCGGTTAAGGCCTGCACCTGTTCCAATATCTGGTCCATTTTCTTTGGCCCGTTATACTGTTAGGACTATACCAAACACTCGTCTGTCTTAAGCCGGTATCCCCCAATCTCCACCGCCACTTCCGCCTATAGACAAGCCCCCGCTTGTAGGAGACACGGGTAATGTCTCTCCCAGTCGGTTGCCCCCAGGACTTAACAGGCGCAAAGGATAACGGCTTAAGGTGCAGAGTGATGTTTGGCAGGGAATCCCGAATGAGGATGCCGGGTGCGAAAGTCCGTAATTCAGGCCGAGGTCAAACCAGGAGGTCACAGGCGAGGTATCCAAGGGAGATAACGGAAGAGTGGTCGAGGGTAGCCGAGGTCAAATCCAGGAGGTCACAGGCGAGGTACAGGAGGGTCAGGCAAAAGAATGGTCGGGCAAAGCAGGAGGTCAGGGCAGGCAGCAGGCGAGAATAGTCGAAGTCCAAATCCAAAATATACACTAAGACACAGCTACGCACATCCAGAACCCAGAGGCTATAACGGGCACTAATGGACGGAGCCGAACCATATTTAAAGGGGAACTGGCCAATGGGACGGGGGAACTGGTGATTGGTGCAACTGTGATTTGGGGGGAAATGTAGTGTTTGGTGCAACTAGGATGTAGCTCCCTATTGGAGCATCCCCAGGGACTGGACCGCCCTGGCCAGTCAGGCTGTCCAGTCCCTGGGTTCCTTCCCACCCAGGCTATGGACCTGACTGGTCCATTTGAATCTGCCCCCTGCGAATGCGCAGGGAGCAGCGCCGCCGAGGGGCATATAGAACTCGTGCTCGCGCGCGCGCGCGAGCACGTGACAGAGGGCCGGGCGCGCTCCCCGAGATGGAAGGGGAAGACGCGCCGGCCACAGAGGCAGCAGAAGAGGCGGAAGTAGCGGCGGCGGGCGAGACCGCCGCCGCCGCGGCAGCTGACCGGCGAGGCCGACCACCGACTGGACCTGCGCGCCGCCGCACAGAGACGCCGCGGGACCGGGCGCCAGGAGAAGGTAAGATCCTAACACCATCAGGTTGGTTCTGGCTCACTTGACTTATCAGTTACAGGGCTTACCGGTTCAAGTTCGGTCGGACAATCGGACGACGGTCGCCTACATCGATCACCAGGGAGGGACTCGCAGCAGGCGTGCCCTCAGGGAAGTGTCTTTGATCCTGGCTTGGGCAGAGAGCAATGTCCCATGCATCTCGGCGATGTACATTCCGGGAGTGGAGAACATGGAGGCGGATTCCCTGAGCAGGGGCTCATCTCGCCGGGGGGAATGGTCGCTCAGCCCCAAGGTGTTTCGGTCGCTTTGCCACCGGTGGGGGAATCCGGAGGTGGACCTCTTTGACTCTCGTCACAATCACAAGCTTCCAGCATTTGTGTCTCTCTCGTGGGATCCGCTGGCTCTGGCAGCGGATGCCATGTCTCTGAACTGGAGGGATCTGGGGTTTCTGTACCTGTTCCCTCCGTTTCCCATGGTTGGCAAAGTGGTGTGCAAGCTGGCCATAGAGGGCGTGTGAGCAATCCTGGTGGCTACAAGATGGCCAAGACAGGTTTGGTTCACAGACGTGGTAAGGTTGGCAGCGGATCAGTTAGATCTGCCCCTTCTGCCGGATCTGCTCACTCAGGGTTCACTGTTCTACCCCAATTTACCAACGCTGGCTTTGACTGCGTGGCTGCTGAAACCTCCATCTTGAAGGAGGAAGGTCTTTCTGATGCTGTCATTCAGACTCTGGTTAGGGCTAGAAAGAAGTCTTCCTCTGCCATCTACTATAGGATTTGGAGGTCTTATATTGATTGGTGTGGGGTCCGGGCCTTGCCTTGCAGGGTGTTTTCTATCCCTAGGGTTTTTGGAATTTCTGCAACATGGTCTGGACCTGGGTTTGCAGCTTAGTACTCTGAAAGGGCATGTTTCTGCCCTGGCGGTTTTCTTTCAAAAGTCTTTTGCTCTTCATCCTCTGGTTAAGACCTTTTTCCAGGGGGTTACGCATGTAGCCTTTGCTCCCAGTCTGGGATTTGAATTTGGTTCTTTCTGCTTTTCAGGGTCCTCCTTTTGAACCTTCACAGGCTATTGCTCTTTCTACGCTTACTCAGAAGATTGCGTTTTTGGTTGCCATCACTTCCGTTCGGCGTGTATCGGAGTTGGTGGCTTTGTCCATTAAGGCTCCTTACTTTGGGAGGCATCAGGACAAAGTTGTTTTCCGCTTCAAGTCAGATTTCCTTCCTAAGGTGGTTTCTGCCTTCCATCTTAATCAGGACATTGTTCTACCCTCCTTGTGTCCTAAGCCCAGCAATGACAAGGAGAGGGTTTAGCATTCTAAACCTGTGGTTCGCTGTGTGAAGTACTATTTGGTGGCTACTTCTTCTTTTCGTAGGACTGACGCCCTTTTTGTGGTGCCCTCTGGGCCTAGGAAAGGTTTGGCTCCCGCCAGGTCTTCCATTAGTAAATGGATTCGCCAGACCATTGTTGGGGCCTATTCTGCCAAGGGTAAGGTTCCCCCTTTTCGTGTTACTGCTCATTCTACTCGTGCCGTCGGGGCGTCCTGTTCCTTCCAGCATCAGGCCTCTGTTGAGCAAGTTTGTAAGGCTGCTATTTGGTCTTACGTTCACACTTTTTCCAAGTTTTACAAGGTTGATGTGCGGGCCTCAGCGGATGCTGTTTTTGGCTGCAAAGTTCTGCAAGCTGCAGTAGTTTAAAGTGGACCAACACCCAGGATTTTGACTATCCTGGGTCTTGGTCCACTTCGGTGGGGCACCCCCGATCGGGGTGCCCCGCTGTGTGAAACCCCCCGATCACCCGGAAAACTCACCTCTCCCCGCTCCCACGTGGCCGCGGACAAGCGATCTGACAGTCCCGGACAAGCGCCTCCTCCGCCACCGCCTCCCGCGCGTCCCTCTTGACGCGCGCGCGCCCGCGCCGGCCATTCACAGACGGCAGATAAGGTAAGGGGGTTTGGGGTGTTTGAGGGGGGTTCACCCCGCTGGACATCCCGATCTCGGATGTCCCGCGGGGAGGGAGGTGATCGGCCCGGGAATCTTATAGATTCCCGGGCCGATCACCCGTGGGTGTTGGTCCACTTTAAGCTTGTTCATTATTGCCTTGTTTTGGATCCCCGCCCTTTATGGACACTGCTATTGGATGTCCCAAGTGTAATGACTATCTGAAGCGGGGTGTGTGACATACTTAGAATGATATCATTTTGTGATTACTCACCTGTAAAATGGGTATTATAAGTATGTCACACACCTCGCTTCACCCCGCCCTTTGGTATTCTGGATCCTTTCTATGGTGCACCTTTTTTACTGTTACTGGTTAGTTTGGCTCTTCCTGGTCCCTTTACTGCTGTCTTAACCCTTTCGCTGCCAGCCTACCTGCAGCATTTGCCACTCCCTGTTGCCAGACGATGTTTCACCATTTTGCGCTACACATATTCAACTGTCATTTTTGAAGGGATTTCCAGGGATTTCCCAGGAAAATTATATATTGTTTTTTTCAACAGAGTCTGGGCTTTAACATGAAATGTCTTGTTTGTATTTTTTAGGTGTATTCTCAATTTTTTTGGGTGAAATGTGTGAAAAAAAATAAAAAAAAAACATTTTTTTACAATTTGTAGAGTTTTTTTGTAATAAAAAATGTAAGTTTGTCAATAAAATCTTATTGCGTGAGAAACCCCAATTTCTCCCGGTTACAGCGATACCACATATGTATAGGTAGACACCCTTTCCTGCCCAGAAGCCTTTTATAGCTGCTGGATGACAAATGGTTAATTAAAAAAAAAAATGACATTGGGTCCCCCTTCCCGGGGAGGGGGACCCCATTTTTTTTTGGATTTTGAAGGGTTAAAAACCCTTCAAAATCCAAAAAAAAAATGACGTGGGGTCCCCCTTACCCAAAGTAACCAGCCCGGGACCAGCTATGGGGGCTTGTAGGCACAGAGTGGGGGGGCCAGCTTTGGTGGCCCCCCCACCCTGCAGCCTACGAGCCCACATAGCCTATGTGGGCCCGGGCTCTTCTGCCCCCCCCCTGGCCTTTGGGGAGGCAGGTAATGGGGGTGCGGGGGTTAATGGCAAGCCACCCGCTAGGGCAGGTGACTTGCCACCCCCCCAGCCTTGTGAACTGGTATAAGGGGTCTCATGGACCCCTTACCAGCTCACAAAGGGTTAATGTGAAAAAAAACACCACACAATAATAAAAAGTATTTTATTAGAAAAAAAAAAAATTTTTTTTTACTGTACTTACCTTCGATTGCAAGCTCTTGTCCCTCGCCGCTCAGCTGACAGATGCCGGTGATCGGCATCCAGAGAAGGAGAAGGCAGGAGATCAGAGGATCTCCTGTCACCTCCTTCCCCAGCGCCGATCACCGGCATCTGAGAAGCTGAGAAAGATGAAGCCCGTTCGGGGCCGGGATGACTTTATAAGCCCCGCCCCCAAGGGGGCTTAGAGGCATGATGGCGGCCGCCATCGAGAAGAAGAGAGGAGAGAGCCTCCCAGGCTCTCTCCTGAAGATCGGTAAGTCCTGGGGGGGGATCGGAGGCCCCCCAGGTGAAGAGGAGGGACAGCGGGAGCCAGCGCACACACAGGTAAGTGAATGTCATTTTTATTTTTTTTTTTTTTTACAGTTAGAAGCTGCTGCTGCAGAAGCGGGGGGGGGCTATTCCGGGGGCTCTCCTGGAGCCATCCGACCCCCCACGGGGGATCGGATGGCACCAAATTAAAGAGGAGACCCGGCCGGATCCAACAAGGGGTCAGGTGAGTATTTGTTGTTTTTACTTTTTAAACTACAAGCGAGGAAAGTCAAGCACGTAACACCTACGGGCTTGGCACTTAAGGCCCAGCCAAGCCAGCACGTAGGTGTTACGGGCTTGGCAACAAAAGGGTTAATACTGGGGAATGAGTGGAAGGTACCAGGTATTTATGGACCGGCAGGGGCTCACTTTTTTTCATGACATCTCTGCAAGATTGCCCTCTACAGGTCGGTATAACCCAAGTGTAATGACTATCTGAAGCGGGGTGTGTGACATACTTATAATACCCATTTTACAGGTGAGTAATCACAAAATGGTATTTTTAAAGGTTGTTTTGCCTAGATATATCAAATTGTGTGCATCTGCTGTTAGAATATATTTTATTGATATTCATCCCCACATGTATTTTTGAATTAGATATATGTTATAGAGAATATTCCCCAATTATGTAAATGATTAAAAGATTCTAACAATAAAGACAAGAAATTTATTATATTCTAATTTATTTTTGGACTCTCATAAATTTGTGTTTCCTTATTCAGAGTGACAAATGAATAGCTGTTTTGGGGTTTGTGGCTCAAGATAAAGATGTGTCCACCCTTAGCTTACATGAAATTTGGTTAAATTCAATACAACATTGTATTATTCCTGAAAGGCCTAATTTACACAATGATTCCACCCATAGACACAACAGAATAAACTAGGTGACCGTCTTGCGACAGAAATGCAAAACAACATAATATGAAAAGCTGGCCATCTCCTATTGCTCTTTCCACAATTGGGTTGATTCAAAGAAACATGTAACAGCTTGGATTTGGGTCACGATCATCCTATTTTTCCCGTCCGCTCGTGCGTTCGTATGAACTTGCGAGTGATTCTATAAGCAAATACGTTTCTATCCTAAAATATACGTCCGTTCGTATGGCAGTTCGGGAATCAGACCTATGTCAGTTTCCATCCTGATTTTTCCGTTTCATTTCTCAGGTTGCAACATTGGTTTTGCCCTTTTTCCTTTTTTGTCTGGACGTAAATCCTTCTGATCTTGCGGCTCCGCACTACAAACTTACCTCATTAAAGTGCATTCTAAATATTTGGTCTTTTATTTTTCTTTATTTCATTCATTTTGTAGTAACCAACCATTAATGAATGCAATGTAAATCTTACTTTGTTTAATTTTTAGTTAACGTGCATTTTTTACTTGTGGATTTAATTTTAATATTTATGCTTCAAATGGTACAACTTTAAATTTTGTGTGTGGTTACCCACACCCTCTACATACAGATTGCTCTCAAATATTAAAAAACACCCAGCAGCTTCTGCATGTTATAAGCCTAGAAACAGCCAAGATGGCGGCTCAGGTATTATCGGGCAGCCTGCAAACAGAAAGGGCCTTGTGACTGTGTTGCTCTGGATTCTTTGATTTCTGACCTTTCCGTGCCCCCAGCTCTGCTGTGTCTGTGCAAAATACAGCAGTAACCCACATCCTGCACTTTATCCCGCTCTCCTCTCCTCAGTAAGTGTGATGCATCTGACCAAAGATGTGCTTAAATAATTAAACAAAGCAAAGGTAAACAACTACACCAATAAATGCAATCTAAAAATATTATTCTAGTACATCAATTTAAAAATAAATACCAAAGGACATAAGTTTCTTTAATTAACGCAAATATATAGCCAAATAAAGGTTTACATGCAAAGGACTAATTAAGGTCCACATTAAAATGCTTTTATAAGGCATACATGAATCAGGTATGCATTGCCATACAATTTATGGCCTCGGCCATGCTGATACATGCAGTTCATTGGAGCTCAAGACGCGCAGACTCCTCCACATAGCCAAAAAAACCTGTTCAAGAACAGCAATACGACTGCTAAAAGGTGTCGGCAGTGGCTTTCTTTTAAAACGTATTTAGAGGTTTGAAAACTGTTCTCTGAATCACACCTAAACACATTCGATTATCCTAAGTTTTACGTTTTGATCCTAAGTTTTAGGATTTGATCCTAAGTTTTACGTTTTGATCCTAAAATTTAGGAACGAACTTGCGATGATCGTAAGAGCATATACGCATTCGAACGTAGGCTCGTGCGAGTCGTAAATGGCCAAAAAAACAGGAAAAAATGACTAACACCCACCCAAACTTACGATTCTCGATAATAACAGCCTAGACCAAATATTAAGTATTACTAAAGAGTAGGGCCAAACAAGCAAAAAGGTAAGGCAGGATGTTCAGACTAAGCATTTGTAACTTCAACAGGGAGAAGGGGACATTCAAAGAGGGGCATGATGGAGGGTAACGAGACCAATTGACTAACACAATAATATTTTTACTGATTCTGGGGTTTAGGCCTCCCCCCAGTATAATTCTAGACAGCCTATGACCAAGACCTCACTATTTAAAGTTCAATCACGTTTTTATTGTTATGTAATTATTCACAAATAAATATGCCACATACACTTTAAAAACATTGTCATGATCGCTAACAGCCATATGCAATCATGTTAAATTCATTTAGATTCTTCATATTAATATCTCCAGTATACACATCCTTCTGTATTGTTACAAATATCAAGTGATATATATTCCCCTGTGTTCTCTGTCTTCCATCTGATTTTTCAAACTTCCCTCCCCTGGGCAAACATGTTTCGCCTGTGGCGTTTGGCTTCCTCAGTGCCCCTTCAAAGGGAATTTCATCAAATCACATTCGAATGTATCATGTGTGCTACAGTTATAACAGGTTCCCCTAGAGATCCAGTCCAAGGCCGCCTTTATTCCCCAGATTGCATCACCAAGGTCTCGCCCGGGAATGATGAGGCTTGTGGTGTCCCATTCACCAGTCACTGGCCACTTTCTTTAAGTGTCCAGAATCGCGCTGCGCTAGAGTAGTGGCATGGGACACCACAAGCCTCATCATTGTGGCCTAGAAGGAGGAGCAATGTGGACCTAAACAGACTGAGATACAGGGAAGCAGTTTGGGAGAGGGGACGCTTAAGAGGTCATCTGATCAATATCCAGGTGACTGTGGGTATGGCTAAGCTCTGAAAGGAACATGGTTAACAGCCCCTACTGCTGCAGATGCTTGTACTCTTCACAGAACTCATCAAGAGGCTCCATCATAGGTGCGGAAGATGTAGTCTGTAATATTACTAGGAAAAAGAGACCATTCAGATAGTCCCGCTAGAAAAAAGATGCCGAAGTTTTAACCGGAAATCAGCGGCTTTTATAAGTTTTAAAACCCACAAATCAGGGCTCTGAATCCAATGCAAGCACAGGCTAAACCCATAAAATTATGGTCGCACAGCCGCCTTGAGACATATTTATTCAGCGAACACTCGGTTTGGCGGATGCATACTGTAATGTAATGCATACTGTCCTGGGAAAAGTACAACTTGGCCAAAAAACAAGGTTCTGAATCAATCAACACAGAAAATAGACCAAATACGGTCCTTTCCGCTGCTGGGAACGTGTGCGAGAGAGACTCTGAATTTGGCCGATTGTCTATGGTGCCTCCTTTCTGGAGCAGAGGCCACATAATACATCCAGGTGACTAGCCTTGGGTTGATTTGTGCTGGTTCCCACTGCCACAGATGTCACAAGCATCAGGGAATGGGCAAGATAGCTAGTGATTAGGTATCTTGGCCAAAGCAACACATTCAGATTCAAATGTGTGCATGGCAACACAGCCATCTGGGTCCACCTTGGTAAGTTATATGCTTATATATAATTCAAGACAACAGCCCCTTTGGGCTAACTGTGCTGGACTTTATTAATGAGCATCACTAACACACTGCAATGTAGTGTGTGTGTTAATTTAAATGTTTGCCAGTTCACATATATTGACATTTTTCTTCCGTCAACATTATATGCACAACACATAACAACGTAAAACATCTATGTGTGAACTGATGGGGTAACAAGAACCCTCATACAAACACAGCCATTTGTGTGATGTAGCTTTCTTCTCTAATTTTCAAGCTCCAATGGTTACATAGTTACATAGTACGGTTGAAAAAAGAAATATGCCAATCAAGTTCAACCAAGGGTCGGGCTTGGGAAGAGTTATTTTTCTTTTTTAAATATTTTTCGAATAGTAACTGTTAATGTTACTTTCTCCTAGAAAAGCATCTAATCCTTTTTTTGAAGCTGTCAGCTGTCAATGCTGTAACAAGCTTTTGTGGGAGTCTATTCCACAGATTTATAGTTCTTATGGTAAAAAATAATTGTGCGATTGACAACATTTTGTAGTTATCGAAAGCAATATATTTGTTTATGCCCAATGTAACTGTGAATGCTGTGTTTGTAGTTTATGTAAAAAATGTGACTCATACAGTAACCATATAAGGAAACAGGCAAACAAATTTTAGAAACAAGAAATATTGTAATATTTTTGTAAGCAAAAAAGGCCAACATGACCATAAAAAAACAAAGCTGCGCAGCAGACTAACTGTTTCTTTAACCCTTCTAGTGCCAGCTACGTGACTCTCACGTAGCTGCCTCTCCAACCGTTAAGTGCCAGCTACGTGAGAGTCACGTAGCTGACTTTAGAGGCCCATAAAAACAAAAGTAAAAAACATACAGACTTACCTTACCCCTCATTTGAAAGGGCCAGCGATTCTGTACAAGAATCCGCTGTTAGATTTCTGCCCCCTGATCTTCAGGAGGGGGCCCGGAATAGCCCCCCCCCCCGCCGGCGCCGACATCTGTAAAAAAAAAAACAGTAAATGACATTTACTCACCTTGCAGCGCGATGGCTCTCCCCGGGTCTTCTCTTCACTACCGACAACTGTCATCTGCAGCAGCATGGGACACTGGATGGGAGGTAAGTATAAGTCAAAAAAAGAATAATAAAATATTTGTCTGGTGTCTTTTTTTTTAACTTAACCCTTTGTGAACTGGTAAGGGGTCCATGAGACCCCTTATACCAGTTCACAAGGCTCTGGGTATGGCAGGTCACCTGCGGCAAGCGGGTGACTTGCCATAACCCCCAGCCCCCCATTACCTGCCTCCCCAACGGCCAGGGGGGGGCAGAAGGGCCCGGGCCACGTGGCTATGTGGGCTAGTAGCCTGCAGGGCCAGGGGCCACGAACGCTGGCCCCTGCGCTCTGTTCTACAAGCCCCCATAGCTGGTCCGGGTCAGTAATGCTGGGTAAGGGGGACCCTATGTCATTTTTTGGGGGGATTTTAAGGGTTTTTAACCCTTAGAATTCCAAAAAAGAAATGAGGTCACCCCCCCCCCCCCCCCCCCGGGAGGGGGAACCCTATGTCATTTTTTTTTTTTATTAACCCCTTACAACTATGCAATCATATTGCATAGTTGTATTCTATCTGAAATCTCCTAAACTGCTGTTTCAGGAAAGGGGGTATACCTATACATATGTGGCACCATTGTAACCGGGAGAAATAGGGCTTTCACACGCAATAATATTTTATTAACAAACTTACATTTTTTATTACAAAAAAAACACTACAAATTGTAAACAATAGGTTTTTTCATTTTTTTGCACATATTTCACCCAAAAGTATTGAGAATACACTAAAAAAAAGGCCAAACAAGACATTTCATGTTAAAGCCCAGACTCTGCTGAAAAAAACAATATATAATTTTCATGGAAATCCCTGGAAATCCCTTCAAAAATCAAGGTTGCACACGTGTAGCGCAAAAACATGAAAAGTCGTCGGGCAACAGAGTGTGACAAAAAATCTAGGTAGGCTGGCACTCAAAGGGTTAATCCCCCAAGCATCTTCTGACATGTCCAGCAGCATTGCTCTGGACTCCAGAACATATTGCCAGAGTCTGTGGTCTGGTGTTTGTAAAACTTTTTATTGAAACACAACTAAGGGCGGCCCGCCAAACACCTTTGAATGTACCAAAAATAAAACATGTGTGCCCAAGGACCAAAAACCTGTGTCATCATTGACGCCACCCACCAAACATGTGTTATTAAAATGGACAACACACAATATGCAGCCCAACCTGACAACATATATCAGCACAAGTTGAAGCTCTGCTCTGTACAATAACCAAAGGAAGGACACACTAATGTGGGTTGCCAAAACCACACACACTATCTGAGGGACTCCACACAGGGCCAGCTGTAAAATGTGGGCGGGATGTGTAATCAACCACTAAGGGGGACCCTTGATTGTTAGAATTTGGAACAAGCATTGCTCCAAACACAAACTCCATTACATTCCTTGGACAAATAGAAGGGTGATTCAAACATAACACCACAAAAATATTGTTGTGACAGGCAAAAACGTGTAAATTCTTTGTGGGAAATCTTTTAAATCAACATCTGCAAGGCAGCAGGTGTTTGCACCCTGGGTCTAATTTACTCACCATCCCAGCTCTGGCTTTGGCCCATGCTGCTGGACCCAACTTGATGCTGGTGGAGACAAGGTGGGTTTGGGGGCCAAAGGATGGGCCAGCAGGAGTATGAAGATCTGTGAGAAGTAACAGGAAAACTAAACAAAACAAAGCAACAGCCATTAGTCGGACAAGCAAACAATTTAATAGGCACAGAGGCAACACATTAGCTAGCTTTATGTGTGTGTGTGGGGATGCCATAATGACAACGGCTTGGACAAAAAGACCGGAAGGGGTGTGGAGGAGGTAACTGCCCTATAATGCCTTGAAACAATATGAAAGTAAACACAAGAAACACATGAGAAACACTCTTGTCAGTTCAACACTAGTCCGCAACTACACACAAAGTCTACTACCCAGGGGCAAGGTGCTGCCCTCAAACCATTAAGGGCTGCAAGGGGAGAAATGGAGGACAGTGCTCCTCGAATTTGGACCTTCGAAGCACAACTCCAAAGTGCCTCCTATTTCCTACCAGCACCCTCATGGAGTAGTGGGGGTCAAGAATCTTCACCTCTGGGCTCCCCACCTTAGACTGACCCCACCGGTAGCCAGACTCCGCTGTATCCCCCTCGGAGGAGTTGATGACCAGTACATCCCCCACCTCAGCACCTGTCATCTCTGGGACGTAATCCTCCTCATCCCCTTTCTCCCCTGGGTCCTTCACCTCGCATGAAGGCCCCACCTTGCACCCACTTGTTTGGTGAGGGAAGGCTGCTTATCTGTCGAGACAAAAAACAGTAAGAGCCATTAAGAACAAGTCCTCGCTGTAGTTAGAATCTATCCTAAATTGTCCTGCATTCTTAACTTATTGGAGGCATAAGCATCATAGAGCCAGCACACAGAATCTGGGTCCCGACACTTGAAGCCTGACCACTGCTGGCGGACGGACTTGGGACGGAGCTTCACTTCAAAGCGCTGGGCCACGGTAGCCTTAATCTCTTCCACAATGTTCCCCTTCCAGGCCGGGGGGCCGGGCGTGGTCATATTCCCGCTGACACATGTCCTACATGCGCAAAAAAAAGAAAAATTTAACAAAAAAAAAAAACACAACAAAAGAAACAACACTAATAGATGTGTATTTACAGAAAAACACACTGCTGCATGCTAATACATCAGAATACTAAAACACGCATTTTCAAATTCAAAAGATGCAGGCAAAATGCTAAGTGCAACGCTCAGACACCTGTATTTACCAAATAACACAATGTTGCCAGCAAAAAAAAAACAAAACTTGCTGAAAGAGGCCCAGGTCAATAATAAAGAATAAGGGGCCATATGGAATATTACACCCACAGGAAGAATAGCAAGAAGAAGAAGGGACAAGACACAAAGACACACCCACAGGACATGTGCACAAAAAACACAAAGCAATTACTTTGATTATTTGGCCATTAACACGGGGGTCCACGCATTACCAGGTGGCCTTGCATAGGGACAAGTCGCTTAAAGAGCTGGCAGATGAACTGGGCGGGATTGGAATTTGCCTGCGTTTTGGCGGGGGCCATCTTGTCACTGCCGAGGGAAACCGAAACCAAAAGCAGAACAGTAATAGCATACAATAGCATACAATAACTGACAGTGAGTTTGCCAATCACAGCGCCGCACTTAAGCCTGAGAAGAAATACTAGGTAGCGCCATTGAGGAATGCCAGACAATGGCCAGCACATTTAACACCAACAGAGCACACCTGCTGCTATGTGCCACTACGTAATGTTAGTGTTTCGCAAATAAGGCCCATAGATCATTCTACCATCCACCAACAACACTGCTTGGTAGAAAATAAGATGTACGAGTATACTGAATGTAGGCTACATTTTAGCCAATAAAATGACCATAAATCCCTCTTCAACATCCAACCCGGGCTTCCCCACTGTGCATCACAATGTTAAAAGAACAAATGGGTCCCGGGTTCTCACCTTTTCAGACAGCTTTCTATGGCTGCGATGGAGCAGCCTATTAGCTTGCATGGCCACCGCCTACTGTGCTGACTGGCTCGCAGGAGTATGGATCACACTTAAGCCTGAGAAGAAATACTAGGTAGCGCCATTGGGGAATGCCAGACAATGGCCAGCACATTTAACACCAACAGAGCACACCTACTGCTATGTGCCACTACGTAATGTTAGTGTTTCACAAATAAGGCCCATAGATCATTCTACCATTCACCAACAACACTGCTTGGTAGAAAATAAGATGTACGAGTATACTGAATGTAGGCTGCATTTTAGACAATAAAATGACCATAAATCCCTCTTCAACATCCAACCCGGGCTTCCCCACTGTGCATCACAATGTTAAAAGAACAAATGGGTCCCGGGTTCTCACCTCTTCAGACAGCTTTCTATGGTGTGTCTGGCTTTCTCACCGCCCTCAGAAAAAGTGAGTATCTAGATGGCTGGCTCTTTGTTTTAGTGGTGCAATGCACCACAGGGAAGCCAGGGTAGGGCTGCCCCACTGTTGCATATAAAAGAGGGACTACGGTCATTTCTGACCATAGTTCCTCTTTATATTACAGAAAACAAGGGGAGGCAGAAGACCAGGACATGGCTAGAAGCAAAGAAACAGATGCAGGACACGGCTGAACACTGATAAGCAATTAGACACAAGGACATGGGTGTATGCAAGACGAAACTGAGGCAACAATTAAAACAAAATTGAGACAGACTTGCGTGCAGTTATCCCTTATGCAAATAAATATGGAAACAAATAGCATATTAGCCATTAGATAAATACTAGTTGGTCTTCTGATTTCCAGATGCCTGTTATTTTTGTAAATCCTGATTTAATTTGACTCTTCTTGTAAATGCACACCTGATCAGCCTGCTCAAGTTAATGGCCTGTCACTTTGGTAAGACCCGGTGCAGTCAATTAAACCTTACCTGCCAATCATATCCTTACCGGTTTTCCAGTTGCATGACTTTTGTATTTTCTGCACTGTCAGTTCTTCCCCACCATCAGTGGCTAGTGTGAAAAACAGGGACGCTCAGACTCCAGGCTTTGGGTATTCTCTCTGTGCTTTCTAAGTTCAGTCTCAATTTGATTGGATCATTATTGAAGGGTGAAATGCTTAGCTTAATGGCAGCCGAGTTAAAAAGAAGACTCAATTTCATATTCTATAATCTGATATTAAACTTAGCTATATAGATATACATGTAATATGTTAAGTTCTGGGCATAAAGCTAAAAGACGTTTTAGTGTGTAGGAATGTCCTCTCAGTGATTTATTTAGATGTAGGTCACGGGAATCCCTTGAACTTCATTATCAGCAGACATATAGGTAAAAATAGTTCACACAGGAACCATGAGATTTATTTCCAACCTTGTCTGAAGGTTTTTTAGTTCCGTCACAAAGGTGGGGGCTAAGTACTCTTTTTTTGTGTGACATTTTGTATAAAAATGCAAGCTAGTTTTGAATAAAGCAGAGTCATATGTTGAACTGTCTTGCTGTGTATGTCTCTCTTGATTCAATCACATGATTCTCCAACCGGTTGCTAAGGAAGAACGATACAGAGGTTGGGCGAGAGAAGCCATATAGACTTATTGGGGTTCGTGTTGCCCCCAACAGAACTGGTGTCAGAAGTGTGGCTGCCCTGCATGTCATGGTAAGTGCTTTTTAATTTATACACTCGTGACCTCTGCTATATGGCAGGTTCAAGAATCCTAGGGAGATAAGTCTTTAGACTGTCCTGAGTGATGGCAGACCGTCTTGAGAGGCGGCAAGGCTCTGAGTAGCCTAGTAAGAGATATATAGCGCTATATAGATATTTTGAAAAGAACCTGTATTGTTATCCCTTGAAAATCTTTTGCTTTTCTTTTCTGTCGCATAGAAGTGTAAGATCATTTGTCTTTGTTGTGCGGGACTTATAGGTGTGAAGGTGAGCACGCCTTAAACCACTGTTGCTGATAGGTGTGAAGGTAATTACTGGTTAATATGGGACAAACTGATAGCAAATGTAAACCCTTGATATGGGAACTTGTAAAGAGTTTGTACTCAGGGTGTCAGGATCAGATCAATATGTAGATCCCTGGGTAGACTGTATGGCAGGCTGGACAGAGTGTCTGGGTAGTTCCAGTCCTTTTCCACGGGATGGAGATAATGACAAGTTTCACATGGATATGATTAAAGGTTTATGTTTGGGGGATCAAGAGGCATTATTATCATTATATTATTATTATCAAGGAGACCCAAATTGGGATATAGATTATATGCAGAAGGGTGGTGAAAACTGGTTAAAATATGCCCCCAATTGGTTTAGAAGGATGACTAAGAGTGCCAAAGGGACATCCAATGCAGAGGACAAAGAGACCCCTAGCCTGCATGCCCTGGAACATAAATTAGGTCTGAATTTAAAATGTAAACAGGAGACTCAAACTATACTCAAACCACCTAAGGTCCCCAATGCCCCCCCCCCCCGCCTTATGTACCACCTAAGAAAAACCCTCCCTTACTGAGGAAGGGTCAGAAGTCATAATAACCCCTGGGGTTAGACAACAGAAGCATGATAGAAAACAAGAAGATTACACCTCGGATAGTGAGAAAAATTTAACCGTGATAAAGAAGAACCAAAATGTGATGAGGGGATGGTTTCTCCCCCGCGTCACGTTAGTACTATAGCTCTCATCACGGGCTCTGGTTCTAGCCAGCGTGTAGGACTAGGAGCCGAGCAGGAGAGACAAAAAGAGATACCAACGTAATGGCCCCATTATTGACAGCTGCAAATGTATTAGTTAAGAAACCAATTGACATTAGGGATATATGGCTTGATGCAGAGCCTCCCCATTCAGCTATCCCGTGCGTTTTCCCGTTGGTTTTGGGCTTTGATCGGGTCAGGAAAGGGTGCTACATTGATTTTAGTGTGCGTTTATGCGCTCAGGTGTGCGCTCAGCCGCCTTTCCAATTGGCGGCTCGCACGAGGCTGTTTCCCGGCAAAACGGATGCCTCGTTCATTGTTCCATTTTTTTCAGTGATGCAGAGCCTTGTTTTCCGATTGAAATCAGCCTAATGAAACGGGGCCGCCGAGCCTTCACTTACGGCAAGTCAGAGCAGCCGTATTTGCACTCGGGCAATAATATGCAGTCCTCTGTTGGAGCACATCAGCGGCGCCAGCTCCGCGGTCTTGTCCTGCTGAGTATGGCAGAAACCAGGCTGCACCTATTTGAGCTCACCCGCCTTACTGGGTATGTGTATGAAACTTGTATTGGTTGCCCACCCTGTCTGACTTTGTTTTTTCCCTTAACACACTATTTGGTACTTTTTTTGTTAGTATATTTTTAGCCTAATTTTTTAACTTTAAATTAAATGGGTTAAGTGATAGAACCCTATTGCGTCATGTTCTTGCCCTCTTATGTAAGTAGTATTCCCCAGACTCTTTTAATGAGTGTACAGGTTGGATGTGCATGTATGCTCATTACAAATGTCCTTTCCTCCAACCCTACCCCGCTCACCTATTTGTCCCTCTTTTCTATTGTTGCAATGCACACCTTTTTTTATTTTTATTTTGTTTGCTTTTTTTGTTTTTGTTTTTGGGCAGGAGACTCTGGCTATCCTTTGCTCCCCTGGCTGCTGACCCCAATCCTGCACCCATCTTCACAGGCAGAGGAGCCCTACAATACTGCCCCCAGGAGGACTCTCTCTGTGGTGGAGCGAGCCTTTGGTCTCTTGAAGATGAGGTTCCGTTGTCTTGATCAGACTGGTGGGGCACTACAATATACGCCTGCAAAGGTCATTAAACTAATCATGGCTTGTTCCGCTTTAAGAGAGGGAGTCTGCCATTTCTGAGTAAAGTCTCATTAAAAAGGGTTTCACACAGTGGGGCATCCCGATCTGGGATTTCCAGGGGGAAGACCAGTGGCTGCTCTGGGTTTTGTTCTGCTTTATGTGAGGGAACCTGTGTTACTTTAATAATAATGTAAAGGAGGTGGGTTATTCCATCCTAACCTGATTTGGTCATGATGTTTTAAAGCAGGCCAAAACCCATGTAACCCAGCCCTTTGGAGTGTGAAGAAATCCAGGGCTGGGTTACAGGCATCATGTCTCTGGGGCATTCCAATTTGGGATGTCCTGCATGTCACTGCGGGGGAGCGTCAGAGCTATACCAGGAGCTATGCCATCTTTACACAGGAGCAGGACGACATCATCATGGATGTGAGTATGCGAGTGTGCGTTTATGTGCGCGCACACATTCCTTATAATAAAAAAACAAAGCGCAAGAATAGTCTGAAACAACTTAGTTTGTCACGTTAAATACAAGCCCACCTTAGTTTAACCCATGTACGCAGCTACAAACTAGGCTACATGCAGATAGAAGAACTAGGGCAATGTGAGGCAGCAAAAGGTTAATAAAGTGACTTTAGTTAGGCCAGGAAACTTGTTAATGTATTTTGTGGATTAATGGTGGGTCCTTGTATCTTTTTTTTACAGATGATGCTGCGGAATCGTTTTTTTAGAGTTTGGGCTTTTCATTAAATCACGCTGAAGGTCCGGTTTAAAAAGGGCCCCAATAAAACAACGCCCAACCAAACCATAAAAACAATGCTTTTTTCATTCACAGATCAAAGAAAAACACAGCCACAAGACCCCGAGGCCTAATTTTTAACATGTTTAATTCAAATTTAATTTTTTTTTACTTTTGTTTTATCAAAAAAATAATCTCAAAACCACAAAACCAAAAAAAAAAGTTTGATTTAAAAAAACATAAACAGATTTTGTGAGTTGTCTTTCCTGCAAATGTACAATCACACAACATCATCACACATTTACATGACACAAAAGGTTTAGATATGGGACAAAAAATCAGAAAAACTCACAACCAATTACGGTAAACATTAAAGGCAAGGAAGAAGGAACACCAAAGAGATTAAGGTATGCATTAATGGCAAGAAAGAACACCCAAAAATAAATTTGACAATATATATATGTGTCAAATTGGCAGTTGGTGCCATATGCATATTCCAATGGAGGTTTAGGGATGTGCGCTTGCTTGTAGCCAGATTGGCAACTGAAGAGCCATGGAGATGTAAGTATACTTGGAAAAATCACCAAAATGGAAGGAAACCAAGCAGGTACGTTCAAAAACCAAGGAAAAAGCAGGGAAAAACGGGCCGCCCGTGTGAACGGGAACGGAAGCCCCAATCAAATTGAAGGCACCCGAGAGAGCAAAAAAAACTTCCCGAGTAAAGACAAATTGACGGATCATTTAGGGAGCCATTCCGATGGAGGCTCTGCATCACATTTGTGCCACGATTCAAACGGGAGCCCCGGACAATCGGAAGGTTTTAAGCTCAGACCGGGGGAGGACCCAGTCCACTGGGAGGCTCTGCATCAGGCCCATAGACCATATAACCGAACACTATCCAAAACCCACCATTAGTCCCCGAGGTACAGTGGCTTATTTAAAACAAGCTTGCAAAGGAAGGAATTACACACAAGAAGACATGAAACTAATTATAAATGCCATTATAGGTCCAAGTACCAAAATGCCATTATAGGTCCAAGTACCACATGGGATTGGAATCATGTAAAAACTATCAGTCATGTTCAGGAGGCAGATGTAAATCCCAAAGAATATGCCTTTTTAACTGACAGGGGTCAAAGGATAATATGGGAAGAGCTAGAAAGGGAATTTGATATAGTTTTCCCTGGCAAATCTTCCCTGGCCACCGCCACTGCATGTAAACAAAAGAAAGGCGAATCAGTGGTATAATTTTGGAAGAGATTTAATGACATTTGGGTTCATGACAGTGGACTGGGTCTGAGCGGGGAAATGCAAACCATCCTCATCCAGACCATTTTAGCAAATCTAAACAGTAAATATAGCCTAATAGAGAAGCAATTAATTTCTGACTGGACTGTTCTAAGCCAGCATCAATTTCAGGAAGCCCTTATGGGAAAGGAATCTGCGGGATGTTTTGACATCCCCACAGTTAAAAACCCCACTCAACTCCACTGGCAGGGGCAGGGTGTTAGAAGGGATGGGGGAGGCTTTAAAAATAGAGGAGGCTTCCGTGGAAGAGTTCTCAGAGGAAGGGGAATGAATAGAGGAATTTCACACAGAAAACAGGATGTTTTAGGTGTGGTGCTCCTGACCACTGGAAGGTGCAATGCCTCCTCAGATGTGGACTTACAACAACAGGGGATTAGAACACAGCCCCAAACCCAACCACAGGCATACAACCCGAGACAGCAGCCACCAGGGACACAACAGGGTGTGACTGTCAAGTACCCGATTAATTGGTCAAAACAGAATCACCAGTGACGGTGCCCTGAAGGTGGTATCCCGGCATTTCCTTTGGTCTCCAAAAATTTTAAAGAAGCTCCACTAGTCGTTTTAGAAATCAATTATAAAATTATGCCAATGTTGGTGGATAGAGGAGCTACGTGCAGTGTGTTATGTAGAGATTACTACAGGGGACCAATGACTGATCCTGAGCCTTCTATGGGGATAAATGGGATACTAACCAAGACTTTCCAGACCCCTCCTCTGACTGTTAAAAGTGTACAAGACATGGGGAAGTGGGTGCAACATTCCTTCAAGACCGATACCCGATTGCCCTATTAACTTACTAGGCCGAGACCTAATGGGCAAGTTGGGAATTAGTATAGACGCAAACAAGCAGGGAGGACTAATTGTTAAATCACAAATTCTGCCTCTCTTGAAGGAAACAAGGGATACATATTACACTTGTATGCCAGCTTCCCCCGAACAGTTAGATGTGGATGACAGACTTTGGGCCAAGGGTCATGGGATGTGGGTTTTGTGGACTGCACCCCATACAAGGCCACCTTAAAACCAGGTGTAGGCCCCTTGTATCACAAACAGTACCCCTTGTCAAAGGAAAAAGAAGAAGGCATAGAGCCCATTATTCAGCACTTCCTCAAAGAAGGCATATTGGAAAGAGGGATTTCACCTTACAATACACCTATCAATCCTGTATGGAAAGCAGATGGCCAATTCAGGTTTGTACAAGATTTGAGGCCCATCAATAACTTGATCGTACCCATTGCTCCCGTGGTCCCTGATGTGCCTGCCTTGTTGACCTCCATACCTCACTATGCTGAGATATTGAGCGTTCTGGATTTAGTGTGCCCATTGATAAAGAGACTAGGCTGACCTTTGATGTTTGTTACAAAGGATAACAGATCTGTTGGAATTGACTGCCACAGGGATTTATCGATTCCCCCGTAGTTTTTGCCATTGTCTTCCGTGAAACACTTAGGGCATGGACACCCAGGTTTGATTCAGTTCTGGTGACTTACGCGTATGACCTCCTACTTTGCAGCAGAACCGGGGAGGCCGGCCAGCAGGATGGTACTGGGTTACTGCAAACCCTATGTGCAGGTGATTTTAAAGTGTCTGAAGAGACCAGAGAGAAATTAGCCATAAGAGAATTGCTTGCATCTTCCCCGCCCACAGACCAAAAAAGACATGCTAACCTTTCTTGGCATGATTGGTTACTGCCGCCAATGGATATCTGATTCTTTTTATGACAGCATCTTGCGAGCCCACACACATGTTGATCAGCCTGACACCATAAAATGGTCTGAGGAAATGTGTAATGCCTTTGTGTATTTAAAAAATGCTCTTGTATGCATGCCTGGACTTGGTCTCCCAGATTATGGAAAAATGTTTCAATTGTTTGCTAGTGAAAATTGTAAAACCATGGCTGGGGTCCTAGCTCAGGAGCACAGAGGCAAATTGCGCCCAGTGGCATTTTTTTCTAAGGTCATGCCTACGCAGGTTCAGGGCATACCTGCGTGTCTCAGGGCACTGGCATCGTGTGCTATGGTGGTTGAGATGGCTAGCACCCTGACCTTACGCCACCCAACAACCCTGCACACTTCTCACAATGTGTCATACCTCCTGAAGAATGTACATACCCAACACATGTCTGCACATAGGTTAAGTGGGTATGAGGTGATTTTACTGTCAGACCCCAAACTGATCATCAAATATGCGGCTGCTACAGCAGGCCCAGCGCCCTTATTTAATGCCTTATTGGGACTTAAAGGGGAGCAGGACGAGTTAGTGCCCCCTCATTTCTGTGTGACTGCCATTGACCAAGACACCTCTCCCAGACATGACTTATCTTCCACACCTTTTACCAGACGCCATAGACATTTTTGTAGACGGTTCCTGTTTCAGGCCCAATGACAACACATATCAAGCAGGCTATGCTGTTGTTCGCCTGCCAGATATTGTGGTTGAGGCTAAATCCATTCCTTACAAATCAGCTCAGGCAGGAGAACTCATAGCCCTGACTAGAGCATGTGAGATATTCGCTGGACAAAAGGTAATATTTACTCGGATAGTCATAAGGCAAAGATGTTGTCTTTGATTTTGGGTTGATTTGGAGCAGGAGAGGATTTGTAGGTGCAGATGTGAAACAAATCTCTCACACGACACTCATTACCAATTTGTTGCACGCCCTCCAGTTACCTGAGAAAATAGCAATCATCTATTGCAGAGCACACACAGGGGAACAAACTGACATAGCTAGAGGGAATGCCTTTGCAGACCAAGTTGCTAAAGCAGTTGCTAGCTCCACCCCTTGGTCTGGCACGCCACCAGAAGGTCTGATGCCTATGCCTATACCAGACCCATCCTTTTTTGATCACACTCTACAGACATTACAAGACCATGCAACACCAAAAGACTTAGCAGACTGGGAAAGGATAGGTGCACAAAACAGAATAATGTAGGTCTTTTATGCAAAGAGGGGAAGCCTTGTATACCAGAAGCCAGTGCCCCTCTATTTATTGCACACTATCATGGCCTAGGACATAAGGGCTGGAAAACTACCTTGCAGGCCCTACAGCAAGATTTTTCATCACTGATGGCAAGGCATTGACTAAACATTATGTCTCCAGATGCATTATTTGCATTAGGAACAATTCGAGCAACCCAAATAAGGCCAAACATGATCACTTGATGTACCCAACTTCTCCATTCACACATCTGCAGATTGATTTTGCACACATGCCCAGGTTGGAAAGGACACAAGAATACATGCTGGTGATAGTGGACATGTTTTCCAGATGGGTAGAATGTTTTGTGACTACCAAACAGGAGATCATACCGCTTTGAGGCTGCCCCTTGCAGATAAATAGTGACAACGACCCCGCCTTCACAGCAAAAGTGTGTCAGGAGCTAATAAAAACTCTCAGGATAGGGTGGAAGTTCCACATCCCATACCACCCTCAAAGTTCAGGGATAGTGGAAAGAATGAATAGGACAATCAAAGACAAAATTAGAAAAGCCGCAGGAGGGACATTTGTAAATTGGAAAAGGATCCTCCCAATAATCTTGGCTGAAATAAGAATGACCCCTAATAAGACAACAGGATTTTCTCCATTTGAGGTGTTAATGGGAAGACCTTTCCCCACACCTTGGGGAGGGTGCCCAGGGTCATAGAGCAGGGAGATCTAGACATAATCAGAGATGAATAGGTGCGAAATTTAATTGTGACTCTGGATTCCTTGGAACAAAAAGTCTCTCGGACCTCTCCTTTCTTTTCACAGGTACCCCTGCACTCATTCCAGGTCAGTGACCGTGTCGTGGTGAAACAGCTGAACCCCACCAAGAAGCAGGAGTTTCCATTTGGGCCCATGACCAGCGTGATAGCAGTGATGGAACACAGCTATACTTGTGGAAGACTGCCAATCGTGGATGCATGCTTCACGAGTGAAAAAAGGTGCCTGAAGACAAGCAGACACTGCTACCTGGAGCAGAGGAGAAGCAGACCGTGCTACCTAGAGCACAGGAAAAGCATGAAGCATATGCCCCATCCAAGGAGCCTGGAAGTCATGAAGGACCCTGAGAGGAAGCTGACAGGTCAGCCAATGACGTGGTTGCTGAGTTGTGGACATCTGTGGAAGATCATGGGTGTGGCAGCAGTGATGTTCTTGATCTTATGGGTTTTTCTGCATTGTCACTATAATAGACATTTGATGGGCCCCCTGGAAGCTATTTGTTATCCCAGGGGCCCTAATACCGCTAATAATATCCAGACGTGAACTGAACACTTTCCACCCTGAGTCACTCTTGCTGAAATTCAAATATGCTTATGCCCGCAAATCAGGTTATGAAAAATGATTTGCGACAAATTGCATCCAATTTCAGCCAGGATACCTCTTGTTGCAGCCCCTGTGAATGTTCTCTCTTTATTGACAGGAACCCCTAAGATTGTTTTTCAAAATGTTACACGAACCAGTAATGTGAGCATAGAATTTCCCATAATAGTTTCCTGTTGGGAAGAATGAATGCAGGAGGGGGAGAAGTGTGTATAGTGAATTGAATATCTCCTACACTGATAATGTATTTAATAAATCTGCTATTCAAACTAATAATGAAACCCTTAGAAACCAAAGAAGTCATTTTCAAACAAAGTTACAGTTCAGGAACACCTAAACAAAGTGCCATCTCCAAACTACTTACTGTATTACCAATGGCCGACGAAAGCAGTGAGACACAATATTCTAGCCAGGTACCCATATATCTGAGAAATAATATATATGTTTGTTGTGGGAAAACCTGTTACCCATGGATTCCCCCAGAACTCCAGGGATGGTGTTATTTTGCCTCCCTGATCCCAGCTATGGGAGTAGTAGGCACTGTGGATGGTGGAAGGTTATTTGAAGCTAGCAAATACCCCCGTTACCCTCTTAAATACTTAGTATGGAAAAGGGAAATTTTCACCCAGAAGGATATGGCTTGGTCATGGTTTCCATCATGGTCCAGCTGGGGAATAGATTTAATGAATGATTAAATAATTTTACAGGATTAATGACAGATATGATAGCAGATAATTCAGAGGACATTAACAGTCTTAATGAAGAGGTAATGGCTATCAGGAAGAAAGTAGGTTTACATGATTTAGCTATAGAAAGCATGAGCGCGGCCTTAACAGGCATATGCGAAATGAGGAATATGAATGTTGTACCTGGGTTCAAAATATTAGTTTAGAGATTCCAGAGTATTATGAAGTGATTAAAGGACACAGGGAAGAGGTGAAAAGAATCCAGGAGAAAGTAAGACATTTTGCCCAAGATTGGAGCCCTTATGGTAATCTAGGTAACTTTGGAGGAATTTTCAGATGGTTAAGAGACATGGCCATCAATGTTCTTGTAGTCATTTTTGTGATTATTATGCTTTTTGTTTCCTTCAAACTTATTATGTGCCTTATTGCAAGTTGTAGGAAAGAGAGCCCGGCTGCCACATATATGGCTTACCTAGCCCATAGGCAGAACGTGAATTAAGGAGATCATCCAGAAGATGATCTAAGAGGGAATTGAAGGGTGAAATGCTTAGCTTAATGGTGGCCATGTTAAAAAGAAGACTCAATTTCATATTCAATAATCTGATATTAAACTTAGCTATATAGATATACATGTAATATGTTAAGTTCTGGGCATAAAGCCCATAAAGTTTTAGTGTGTAGGAATGTCCTTCTCTCAGTGATTTTTCTAGATGTAGGTCACGGGAATCCCTTGAACTTCATTATCAGCAGACATATAGGAAAATAGTTCACATAGGAACCATGATATTTATTTCCAACCATAGGCCTAATTCAGAGCCACCTCAAAACCGTGTCGTATTAGGCTCGTACTGTGTATTTTACACTTTTTTTCCATATGCGTATGAGCTTACACATGATTCAGAGCCTCCATCGGCAGCCTTCCTTTTACTGTTCATACAGTAGCTGCGTACGCCAACGAGAATGGCATTTTCTACCTCTTGTTGCATCCTCGACAGGACGAGGGTTATGTATACGTTACCTCGTAAACCTCATATACTACCATTTTTCAGCGTTTTCCAACGTAGCTTCCAACAAAGATTTTCCATCTCCCGTTGTATTCAGCATGCATCTTTCTCTAAATATAAGTTCAAACGGAATTCTCTCGGAAATCTGTTTGAAAGCTGCTTTGTTTGCATGCTTGTACGCATGTGCGCAGCTATTTATCTCCTTCATGTCCCCCGTCTCAACTATTCTCTCACTCACTTATGCTCCAATGCTTACCTCAACTCATTTGTGGTTCCATTTTAGATGTTCTCATGGCATTCATGCTTACCTCAACTCACTCGCGGTTCTTGTTTTTAATATCTCCCATCCTTAACGCTTACCTGAACTCACTCGCGGTTCCTGTTTACATGTTCTTCCGTCCTTAATGCTTACCTCAACTCACTAGCGGTTACTGTTTTTAACATCTCCCATCCTTAATGCTTACCTGAACTCACTCGCGGTTCCTGTTTACATGTTCTTCCATCCTTAATGCTTACCTCAACTCACTCGCGGTTCCACTTTAGATGTTCTTCTGGCATTCATGCTTACCTCAACTTACTTGCAGTTCCATTTTAGATGTTCTCATGGCATTCATGCTTACCTTAACTCACTTGCGGTTCCATTTTAGATTTTCTCACGGCATTCATGCTTACCTTAACTCACTCGCGGTTCCATTTTAGATGTTCTCACGGCATTCATGCTTACCTAATGTTCTTCATTCTCATTATTTTTGGAATCCTTCTTGATCTCTTCTGCTGTATGTTATTTTTTGGTGTTTCATGCATGTGTTCATGCATAAAAAGTGTATAGCTTGACCTAAAATAAACACGAAACTTGGGTAAGGTTAATAACATTTATTTAGTTATTTTTATTTTAATTTCTTTTTTTTTTTTTCAACATTTTTTTTGTCTTTTCTTTAAAAAAATGTTTTGGTTTTGTTTTTGTTAACATTTTTTTTTTTGTTCAAAATATAAACGTACATTTTTTTTAGAAACAATTTTAACAAAGGTGGCAGGCCCCAGGAATTTAGTTGTCACTAGTCCCCATTGAAGCAGCCAGCTCCTGGATGTCACCCACCAGCCGATACACCATCGCGGTCTCCTGTGGTGTTCCTGTGAAAAGGAAGCAATAATTAATATTTTGAATATACATGTTTCCTAGCTGTGGAATGAAATATTATTAATGTTCCAGCAAAGGGGTGAGGCCATATGTCATTATGCTAATGTATTAGGCTAGGGATGAGGCCATGGTTCATTATGCTAATGTATTAGGCTAGGAATGAGGCCATTGGTCATTATGCTAATGTATTAGGCTAGGGATGAGGCCATTGGTCATTATGCTAATGTATTAGGCTAGGGATGAAGCCATTGGCCATTATGCTAATGTTTTAGGCTAGGGGTGAAGCCATAGTTCATTATGCTAATTTATTAGGCTAGGGATGAGACCATAGGTCATTATGCTAATGTATTAGGCTACTGTTTTTAAAGACCTGTGGAAGTAGCTATGTTATAGGTAATCAAATAAGTAGACTTCAAACTTACCAGGCTGGGGGGCGACCTGAACTTGGGGGACCAGCTTTCTCTTTGGGGCCTGCCACTGAACTGGATCTGAGTATGTTGAGGAATGAAAAATATGTTTACTTCTAATGTCAGATTGTGTAAAGCCAACATTTGTTTCATAATGTGTGTGTGACATCACCCACCTTTGCCATGCACCTCAGGGGCTGGGTTTTCTGGCGTCTCTAAACCACGCTCTCCACTCGCTACCTCGTCATCTAAAAGAATAGAAGCAGGAAATGAGTGTGTGTTTACAGTGCATGTACCTGTGTGTGCTTCAGTCAGAGAAACATACCGGAGTGTTGTTGCTCCGCCATCTGGGCCGACTCCCTGGCGAGCAGCTGATGCCCCTCCTCTGTAGACAGGTCCAGTGGCTGCTTGGACCCACCTACAGAGGAGGGGGAGGACTTTGGCCCTGGAGACGCACCACCTTCACTCGCCCCAGATTCATCCCGCACTGGCCGGACTGCTCGCCTCCGGGTGGGTCTTATGCGATAATCCCATTCGCTCGCTAGAAGAGAATAGCATTCCTGAACAGAGGCCTAACTAAGGGCTTTTGGATATCTAACAGTTAATAGTCATGTACTTACTTGGGAAATGTTGCGCAAAGAATCGCCTTACCCGGGGCCTCTTCCTTCGCTTTAGGTCTGACCAGTGTTGGATGATCTGTGTGAAGGTGAAAGTGGTGTCGCTGTCAGCTGATATTTTGCCCACTATCTCCAGGGTCAACGTCCTCTTTTGGAAATCACTCGCCAGGTAGTCGTACCTGTTCGCCATCATCATCTAAAAGATACAAGAAAAACACATTTGATTAATGCAAACATCATACAAAGAAAAATCTCAGTTATAGCAGGTTCCTAAATTACATTCCCCATAACATTTCTAGGCTTCAGCTATACTTGGGGGACCATCATTCTCTCTGGGGCCAGCCACTAAACCGGATCTGAGTCTGTTGAGGAATGAAAAATATGTTTACTTCTAATGTCAGATTGTGTAAAGCCAACATTTGTTTCATAATGTGTGCGTAACATCACCCACCTTCGCCATGCACCTCAGGGGCTGGGTTTTCTGGCATCTAAACCGCGCTCTCCACCCGCTACCTCGTCGTCTAAAAGAATAGAAGCAGGAAATGAGTGTGTGTTTACAGTGCATGTATCTGTGTGTGCTTCAGTCAGAGAAACATACCGGAGTGTTGTTGCTCCGCCATCTGGGCCGACTCCGCGGCGAGCCGCTGATGTCTCTCCTCTGTAGACAGGTCCAGTGGCTGCTTGGACCCACCTACAGAGGAGGGGGAGGACCTTGGCCCTGGAGACGCACCACCTTCACTCGCCCCAGATCCATCCCGCAATCACGCCCTCTGCTGGTAGACCAACATGGCCAGCTGCAAGAGACACAACCAACTCTCCCAGGTGCTAGCTCTGCTGCAGAGGATTTGGCTACTACATCTGCTCATGTTGCTAGGCCTAAACCTCCAGCATCTGCATGTGCCCAAACCCGGGGAAGTGGAGGACGCCATCAGGCACGTCGCCATGTCAGCCAAGTGTGGCGTGTGCAGATCCTGGAGACAGCATGGCGCAATGACAGCAGCAACTTTAGGGCAGTGAACCAAAGATTAAGAGAGGAGCTGGCATCACAATTACTAAACTTCAATAACCACTTCACCCACCTGCTTGAAGAAATTAGGACTAGCAACAGGCTGAGGGAGGCTATGCTTGAGCAGTGGCAGATGATGAATGCCACCCAAGCACTGGTGTTGGCCATCCTACAAGCGTAACAAAAGCCTTATAATGTCAATCCACCAGATTAACATTTAGCATTGTATTTCATCCACATCTTTCCTCACCATTCCCACACTATTGACCTGTCTGGTGATCTACACCCATATTTGTGCATTTGTGCTTTGGCGGTTGGCTTTAGATTTTCGCCCATACAGTGCAGGATAGTGCTCAGACAAACCACTTGCCAATGCCATAGTTTGTGGCTCAGTAAAGCACCCGCTCAAGCTCACACGAAGCAGGTTTAGGCCTAATGAGATCCTGGCTGCATAATCCTGGGTGGGTGGAATAGTTGGTGACATTCTTGGGTGACTAACATCCCAATAATAGCTACAAATTTGGCTCTAAAAGTATTGTGTTGGACTTGCTTGGGGGCTGGGTGTCATAAGCTGGCTGGCCCTATAACTTGCAGCCGTTGAGCTGCACGGTGATTTAGGGCTGGCTACATTGTAATGCTGAAATAGGCCACGAGCTGGAGAGGGTGTTGTTGTGGGCCTAGGGATTCCTGCCCTACTGTTCCCCTTGCCCTTAATAATAGTGCTCCCTATGGTTCAGGATGTTGTGGGACGGGAGCATTGTGCCTTGAGGAAGTCTTCTTGGACATCAAGCCTGTGGCCCAGTGGATCCTTATTTTGCCTAGTGGATGCCCTCGTTGGCTGCGAGTGCCCTTCCCCACCTAATTTCTATATTGACGCGTCAATTTTGTTCATGAGTTTGTTCTGTGCTGTGTTATTTGTAGCCATTTCAGATCTCTTTTATTGCCAAAATATGATTCAACATACCGGGCAACCTGCTGCATTAACGCAAAGTTATGTAGGACACAGCAAGCTATTATGATCTTGATCACCTTATTGGGGTCATACTGCAGGGCACCCCCGGTATAGTCCAGGTATCTAAACCTGGTTTTAAGCAGGCCGAAGACCCTCTCCACCACAACCCTGGTCTTTCGATGGGCCCTGTTATAGCCCTCCTGGGCCTGAGTCTGAGGGCGCAGTACAGGTGTCATCAGCCACGGCAGTAGTGGGTATCCCGAATCCCCTGAAAATAATAAAAAGAAAGTTAGGATCTACTTCTTAGCTACATTGTATATCATGTCATCAGAGGGAAAGAACATCCATATGTTGAGACAGGGTTAACCAAAAATATTACATAATAAATATCATACATTGAAAGGCTAATGAAATTTTTTCTCAAAACGTACCCAGTAGCCATCCACAAGACAAATCTCCTGATTGAAAACGACCATACAGGTTCAAATTTCTCAGGATATAGGCATCGTGGTAGGATCCGGGAAAGCCAGCCATCACACTTAGGAAGCGAAGGTCCAGGCCAACCACAGCTTGCACGTTTATGGAATGGGCCATCTTCCTGTTCCTGTAAGAGCAGAAATACAGGTCCTTAGTACACAAAAACAATCCCCAAAATTAACAAGTTACAAACCACAAAATAAGGTATCCTTATTGTTAAAGTGTATTTTGTCATGTTACAACCCCCCCCCCAAAAAAAAATGGTCAGTCGGATGAAATGATTAGTTGAGGTCTGCATGCACATGTTTAGTTAAGGGCTACATTGAAATGATTAGTTAAGGTCTGCATGCAAATGTTTAATTAAGGGATATATTGAAATGATTAGTTAAGGTCTGCATGCAAATGTTTAGTTAAGGGCTACATTGAAATGATTAGTTAAGGTCTGCATGCAAATGTTTAGTTAAGGGCTATATTGAAATGATTAGTTAAGGTCTGCATGCAAATGTTTAGTTAAGGGCTACATTGAAATGATTAGTTAAGGTCTGCATGCAAATGATTGATTTCTATATACATTAAAAGATACTGTGAATCAATAAGTTAATACAAGTCATAATGATGACCTAAACCACATACCTAAATAGATATTCCTCATCTGCTGGAGGAACCAACGCAACATGGGTCCAATCGATCGCACCCATGACGTTGGGCATGTCGGCTATATTAAAAAAGCCCAACTTAACCGCATTCCAGGCTACCATGTTGTCTGGGAAATAGATGTATTTTGGACACAGGGTAGCCATGCCATCCAAAAACTTGTTTAGTGTGGAGAGGGCACCCAGCCTCTGGAACGAGCCGTTCGCCAAAAAATGCAGGCAGCCAAGCATCTTGGTCATACCGGCAATTGCATGCCCCTTCCTTGTGGTGCGGTCTAACCATGGCCGCAGCTCACTATACAAATTATGGAGGGAAACGTGGTTAAGGCAGGTCAGCTCGAACAGCTCAACGTCATGCATGCGATCGATGTCCATGCATGCGCGGTGCGATCTGGCTTCTGCCATGGTGATGCAGATCATGGCGTTTAGCTGCAAGCGCTCGTACTCCTCTACGTCCTCAGCAAACATCTCAACAGATTGCTTTCGCCTACAAAATGACTCCGTAAGTTGACTGGAAGGAAACCCATTTTATTGAGCGGCTTGTCATCGGCAATCAAGGCTCAGAATCAGCCACCAGCCCATACAAATCATGTAAGTTGGCCGATATAACGGCAAATTGCCGATAAACATATGCTTATCGAAAGCGCGTATACGCGTTAGCGTAACCGCATATACGCATGAAAAAGTAACGTACAAGTCGAAAAAGCATGGAAAATCTCACAAAAATTACACTGACACATGCAAAAGTGCATGTGAAAGAGGCTCTGAATCAAGGCTCTTGTCTGAAGGTTTTTAGTTCCGTCAAAAAGGTGGGGTCTAAGTACTCTTTTTTGTGTGACATTTTGTAAAAAAAAATGCAAGCTGGTTTTGAATAAAACAGAGTCATGTGTTGAACTGTCTTGCTGTGTATGTCTCTCTTGATTCAATCACATGATTCTCCAACCGGAAGAACGATCCAGAGGTTGGGCGAGAGAAGCCATATAGACTTATCGGGGTTCTAGTTACCCCCCAACAATCATCTCCCTGCATATCCGAGTTCTAATTAGACCAGAGAATTTAGAGCCATGTTCCCATTTCAAGAGGTTTTTTGGCATTTGGGTTATAAGGCTTGTCCCAGCAGTTCAGAATGGGTTCAGATTTTGTTGAGGATTCAGTAACCTTGGTATACAAGGAGAAAGACAATATATTGACACAGATGTTTTTCTTAGCAGGTTTTATGTGACCCCACTGTTTCTCAGTAAGACAATTACAGTACATATTGGGCCTGTCTTAGATTTAGAAGGTGGGCAGGTTGTAGATATTACAGCTTCTGATGGCCTGCGTAAACCGTTATCTGATGGGAAAAAAGTAAGAGTAATTCCCTGATGTAAGAACCTAATAGAAAAGAACACTCACAGGGTCATAGCTTACTCAGATTCCCCTGGAGGATGTCCACTTCTAAGAGAAAAGAAAGAAAGGGTTATGTCCAACAGAGGCCAAGCCCAGGAAGGAATGTCTGTTTATGGGATGAGTGATTGCTAAAACAACCCCTGGAGACTCTTTTAGGTCACATTGAAGACTGTTTAAATGCAATGAATCCCTGGAAAGTCGAACAACAATGATGAGAAGAGAAGCACAGTAGTTCTTTACTGTACTGCTGACAGCTGACCTACAAAAGATGGGGGGCATTTTCTGATCAATATCCTGCTCAAGGCTATGCAGTGGAAACAGATATTGTGTTAGTAGTAAGAAAGAGTATAAATCTCTAGTAGTCCAAATTTAGTCTTGGGTAAACTGCCTGTGGATAAAATAAACTTGTGCTTTTTACAGTCACATACATCTACAAAAAATCCACATTCACTGGGTGGTAAAGTGCATGTATTGATATGTGTATTACTGAGAAAATAGCAGATATTTGCAATATTGAGAAGCAGAGCAGCATGTAGGAGCAATGGCTGCTTTTAGGGCATCAGTTTATGGATGGACTGGATGATGCCATCATGCTTGAGCTCCTGTACAGCTTGATGTACAAGGTGTGGTAGCAGTGAAGCATTGAAAAAGGTGGCATGGCGCGGTCTAAGAGTGAGGGTATATCTTCCTTCTTCACCCTCAGCAAGGTGCAACCAGGATATTACCATGTATCATTCATCCAGAGCTAGCTGGCCTCTGGCAACAAGTAGGTGTCAAGGCTCCATACTTGTCTGGAACAATACGTAAGCAGCAAGTTCTATTTTTATCTTCCTGTGTCCTTGCAAGCAGGCATTCACCATGCTAAGAGATGGCAAGGCTGTATATCTATTCTTTACCCTGGTGCTTCATTTTGCCTAGGCCTTACCAAGTCTTTCTCTGCTTCACTGAGGCTGCTGAGATCTGATCCTCCACGCACAGGGTATGTACAGAACTTCTGAAGTTTATCTTGTTCACTTCATGCTTCCCTTCCTTTCCTGATGTAAGGTTCACATTTGTGTATTCCTTATGTTAAATCTTACCTGCTGTATGGTCCTGTAACCTTGTCAATTTCATGTAAGCCTTATTGACCCCAAGAGATCCCTGTGTGTTCTCTGGTCTAAAACCCTCCTGTCCTGGATTGAGATCCGTGTGTGTGGCTCCCTGTGACATTTTGGATATGCTTAATGGAGTACTTGGTCAACAGTTGTCACTTTTCAGTCACTATTTTTTATAGTTATATATATATATATATATATATATATATATATATATATATATATAGTTATACATTTTATTGAAGTAAAATATGACATATTTTTTATATACATCACAATGTAAGCTCAGAAAAGCATTTGAATCCATGATATTTTACCATATCCAGAACTGAGAAACAATTGCACCTAATAGCATAGTACATCAACCCATGTTAGAACTAATATAGATCCGGTATGAGTATGCCTCAGTTCCCACATCTCTGAAATATCCTTAAAGCCACTTTTTTAGAGTCTCCTGTGCAATAAGCGTCTAGTAGATCCTATTTTTCTCACTCAGGGCCATTGCTCTGGGTGCCAGGGGCATTGTGTGTGCATGGAGGGGTCTTAATTCCAGTCATCCTATCTTCCGCAGATGGCTCAGGGTCATAGCCATATGTCATGACCCTCCCCCCAAATTAGGCATGGGGAGAGGGTGCTGCCTACTTCTAAGCAGGGGGCACAGCATGGTACAGCACAGGATGGGCAAGCGTGGAGATTATTTTTTCTTTCTGCACTGGGAGCTATTTCGCCTACAAACTGCCCTGTCCCACCCATTGTGTAGTGCTGTTAAATTGTGTGTGTGTAAATAAGGGAAAATAAATGCAAAAGTTCTTCTATTACTTGTCCCAAAGGCAGCACAACTTCCCCTTCTAGTAGAATATTATCAAATGATTTTAAATGACACAATTTCAACTGGATAGGGAAGGTCTTTATAAGGTAACTGGTGATGTCACTTGGTGCTAATTGTGGCAAAAAGAAAAGTAACCTATGGGACATGACCATAATCTTACAAGCATTGATATTACATTTGCACAAATAATTAATTGTGAATCTTTGGCTGGTTGTTTTGTGTAGCAGATAAACAATCAGTCAATTATGTCCACTTAGATGTACCTGTGTTCCTGTCATTGCATCACTAATGTGCTAATATGAACATCTGAACGATATAATGGTTAATTCAAAGCTATGTGCATCAATAGAATATTGGAATATAATTGCAAAAAAACTGAACATTTTCAAATAATAAACAAATAAGATGATAAATTAATCTTGGCAAACTAGATAATAACACCCAAACCCTAACAATATATTAATATTACAATTAGATACTATCACCCAGTTAGTTGGATGCTCCAAGTGGAAGGAAAGACAGGTTGGAATAAAAGAGTGTGGGGGAGAAGAACAGAGAGAGAAAGCAGAAGGAAATGATAACATGGGGTGGGTGAAGGCACAGTAGTGGACCAAAAAACGTATGCCTTTATTTTCGCGTGAGAATTTAAAATTCTGCAGGAGGGCGTTGTTTATTAACATATTAATTTCATGAAACAGTCAGTATTTATGCCAGTTACGAGTCAAGAGCGGATCACCAGTGTTTTCATCTTAGCTTATGTCCAATTGTTGAGCCACATGTTAGTTTGTATGTGACTGGCTTTTGTGGTTCCTTGACTCCTTTCTTGTGTTGTTTATGTAGTGTTTTCCTCCCACACACATCATTCCCTCCTCTTCTTTCTCTTTAAATGCTTGTGTTTAACCCTAATACCTTTCTGGTTCATTGTGTGGTTGTCTGTGTCTTCCATATGCTCTTTGCAGATGCACATCCAGCTCCCGTTGCTGTTTTGGGCATAAAGCCATCTGATTTCGGCGTGGGCTTAAAGCCTTCTAAATGCTGATTTCTCGACCACCTGTTATCGGTCGGTGTTGTGTTCATAGTTTTCCTGTTAGTGTCCTATTCCGTGTCTTATTCCATGACTTTTGCATCCACGTTATTGGGGCTAGGATGCAGAAGCAGGAGGCTAACCGGTAATTATATATTATTATTTGATTTGCGCAGGAATAAGTTCTGTGGAGCACCTGTAGGTCTTCTCCAGGTTTGTGCCAGTAATATTTGCCGCACTAGGATTGAAATGTGGCTTTTAATTTCATTTGAAGAATGCATTATTAAGCACAAATTTTCAATCAGATGATCCATCTGTGAACAGTTTCACCTCCGCGTACCTCTTGCTGTCATTCCAGTTTGTCGTTCCAGCTACTGGCACATGCCTAGCAATCTGCTGGAGTTATAAGGTGGTTAAGCAATGTCTCTCAGTTCAATGATCCTGTACTTCTCATTTTATTACTAGTGGTGATAACTGGCATGATGAAAGGAGGAATCACACAATCATCCCGCTACAATTTAATCCAATTTTTGAGCTCAGTATATATACAGGACCGGCGCCATCACATGGCATAGTCGGATGGGTGCTGAGGCCCAGGCTATCCCTCACACCTGGCATTTTAGGGGCAGCATTAGGCCCTATACCGGTCTCACACTCGGTAACCACAGTACTCCCTCGCGATACATTGAAAGGACCCAGTAAAGAGCAGCAAGTAACAGCGCCTCCAGTGTTTGGAGCTAATAATGCAAAAAGAGGGAGAGAGGAATAAAGATAAGACATTAGAGAAGGCTCTTTTCAACACTCTTGCTATTGCTGGGACACACACTACTCTGATTCCTCCTTGTTTTAAGTACAGCACTGTATATCCTGGCTCTGGCCTCTATTAACCAGTTAGAGACCATGCTGTGCCAGTTACCAAGGCATATGGCTGTTCTACCTAAACAAGGAGGAAGATCAGTGTAGTAGATGAACTGCATAATGTTGCCTTATTTAACCTGTGAGGGTAAGAGCTCTGCAATGTTTCCTGTGTCCAATTTAAAGTAGAAAAACACCTGGGCCCTAGGGTCTAAAAGGGATGTCCTGCTGTGTGAAATCCCCTGAATTCAATCCCATAGCGTATGTGCAGCCTGGCCCCAGCATCCTTACTGTTCACACTCTGTAGGCCCAGAAGATTTGAATATCTGCCAGCTGTCACATGGGGACGCCGTGAACTGTGAGGCTAACCGTAACCTTGCACCTCACAGCATCCCTCTGCCATGAGTGCTGGCAGGTGGCAAAGCATATACAGCAAAAATGCCAGGACCAAGCTGCACATGTGTCATAGGATCAAGTTTTTTAGACTCTAGTCCCAAATTGGGGTGCCCCACAAAGACCAACAGCCCTAGAGTCTTATAGACTTTAGATTGGTGGTTGCCCCTCTTTAAAGTGGACCAACACCCAGGATTTTGACTATCCTGGGTCTTGGTCCACTTCGATGGGGCACCCCCGATCGGGGTGCCCCGCTGTGTGAAACCCCCCCCAACCCCCCGAAAAACTCACCTCTCCGCGCTCCCAGCGCCAACGTACAAGGACGTCTAAGCGGCTGCCGCCGCCGCCGCCTCCCGCGCGTCCCTTTTGACGCGCGCGCGCGCCCGCGCCGGCCATTCGCAGACGGCCGGCGCGGGGGCGCGCACGCCTGCAGGGGCGCGAGGGAGGCGGCGGCGGCCGGCCGCCGCCGAAGATCAGGTAGGGTTTTTCGGGGGTTTTGGGGGGGTTACACCCCGCGGGACATCCCGATCTCGGATGTCCCGCGGGGTGGGGGGTGATCGGCCCGGGAATCTTATAGATTCCCGGGCCGATCACCCGTGGGTGTTGGTCCACTTTAAAGCGTAGTTTTCCTTATTTACAGGGTAGATTCATGGGCCATGATATTCATCTGCTGTGTTCAGCTGAACTGTAGTTCACTACAGTGCACTTTGCCCTCCTGTTCCCTCACCCCCATGCCAATCATGCTGGAGTCCAGATACAGGTATATAAGTTTGTGTTATGTATGTTATGTTACCTCTGGGTACAGGCTGAAGTGTAAATTAGATACTTTTACAAACCTACCACCACAACATCCTGTTTCTGTATGCTCTGCCAGGTAAATAACTCTGGGGAGTCAGGAATTGTGGGCAATAGGGTTTTGCCAAGCTGCATGCACAAAATGTCTGGAAATCCCTATTGGTCACCGGTGGAGCAATGCAGTGGCTACTAATACCAAGTGGGAGCAAAAGGGTAAGTATCCTGATATATCTCAGACATCCTGGAGTAACTTAACTGTTGGGGCATCTTAATTTAGGATGTCTGGAGAGGAATTAATTTAGAGTGGACCAGAAAAGTAGAAATCCTGGGTTTGGTACCTCCCCCTGGGGCATCCCAAATGGGACACCCTACCCATTGGCACAGACACGGCTCTCCTCCAATCAGCTTCTCTGGCTGCACCTACAGTTGGTGCACAACATCACATCACTTGCATCTCTCAGCTGTGCGCGGCAATGCCAGCCATTCAGTTACAATGGAAGAGCCCAGAGCCGAGAAATGCAGCTGCTGTCCGTGCATGTGTCATGGGCTCATTCGACAGGTAAACGCAGGCAACTGGCAGGTTTCCACACAGTGGAGTATCTCACCCCAGTATGCCCTGGGGGGGGGGGTTGTCTGAGTGCACTTTTTACTACAGATTCCCTTTAAGCAGAGAGGAGTCACAGAAATATATGTGTGGGACATGGTATCCTTTATTACTGTTGCACTTGTCATGACATGCAGCAAAAGGGCGCACTGAGACTTTATTGTCCAGGCGTTCACATAAATCTGGAGCCGGCCCTGTTTATGTATCTTATGCCCCTTCTACATGTCACAGATTGGAACTAGGTGCTTGAAAAGTTGATCATTTGCATACCTTATCTACCCACTATTTCCTCAATTTGCATAACCTTATCTACCCACTATTTCCTCAATTTGCATAAACTTATGGCATGTTCTTCTTTGTGTTGCAATTTCAATGTTGAGTATATGAGTATATGCTGAGATATTTAATATGTGCTTTATCTGTGGAATGAATACGGTAGTTGTTCAGTCACTTCAGCTTTTCATATTATCACTTTGCATGGCTGTGTCCCACCTACAGCTCAAATCAATATTTTTCAATGTTAAATTAGCATATGTAGCACTATCCCCTCGATTCAAAGAGCCAAAGTTAAGTGATTTCGTATCGAGAATCGTAAGTTTGGGTGGGTGTTTGTCATTTTTTCTTGTTTTTTTGGCCATTTCGTATTCGCACGATCGTTCGCGCATAGACGTATATGAACATACGCATTTCGTACGAGAATCGTATAATTTGCGTTAGTTTGTGTGTTTTTCCCGTCCAAATCGTATTATTTGCGTCCGATCCTATTTTTTACGTCCTTCACATGGGCTTGCGCCCAATTCAGAGAGGTGATTGCTAATTGTTTTGAAGCCCATTAAAGAGCTGCTTTACGAAATGTTTGCCGGCAGCTATTTGGCCTCGGGAGTAGGATGGAGCGGAGCGAGTTTGTGGCACATCAAGGGCTTATGCTTTTTGGCATTGAGTTGATCGAGATGTCTGAGAGCAGATTGCCCCTGCGTCGTCGCATGAACATCGATAGCATGAATGATGTTGAGCTGTTCGAGCTGACCAGGCTTAATCGCGCTTCCCTCCATAAATTATATAGTGAGCTGCGGCCATGGTTAGCCCGCACCACAAGGAAGGGGCATGCAATTTCAGGTATGACCAAGATGCTTGGCTGCCTGCAATTTTTGGCGAACGGCTCGTTCCAGAGGCTGGGTGCCCTCTCTGTGGGGATGTCACAGCCTACGCTGAGCCGCGCACTGTCTAAATTTTTGGAAGGCATGGCTGCCATAACTCAAAAATATATTTATTTTCCTGATGATATGGCAGCCAGAAACGCCATTAAGCTTGGGTTTTATAATGTGGCCGACATGCCCAACGTTATTGGTGCAATTGACTGCACACATGTGGCACTCGTACCTAGGGCAGCCGACGAGTATATATATAGGTATTGAGATTGGTTATTATGTTGCCCAACGTGTCATGTAACCTGTTTTCCTTTGCGGCAGCATATTTGTTTATCCCTCATTTGTGTAGCTGCTTTATCTCGGCTTTTCATTAGTCTTTCCCAATAGAGTGCAGACATGTTTTGTGGTTAATTTATTATTTTGGGTCAAATATCAATTACCCTTTTTGTATGTTTTTGCCTTAAGGAATCGTAAAATGGGACACTCCCTTAATGTCCAGGCCGTGGTTGGTCCGGATATGCGGTTTATGAGTGTCCTTGCCGGCTACCCCGGATCGTCCCACGACTCCTATATCCTCCGGCGATCTGGGTTGTTTCGGAGATTTGAGGCAGGTGAATTTTCGGGGGCATGGCTGCTTGGTAAGTGTGTCCTATTTGTGTGTTATTAAATGTGGCATTAATCTTGTATTTGTTGATATGTTTGTTTTTGAATTCTTTACATAAGCGTCCAACTGCCTTTTTCTTGGCTCATATATTAGGAACTTCCCAAAAAAATGCTTGCCTCGCTTTGGCCTTCAGAATGTTTTCCCTTTAGTTAGGATGTCTGTAAGTTCCTTGTGCCTAAATATATTGGTTTGGAGTTTATACCCAAGGATCTTTGACCTTTGGCTCCTTTTGTACTATTGGTCTTTAAATGTCAAAGTGGACTTAAACTGCATACATTGTAGTTTCCAGATAAATGTGGATAGGCCCTCAGCAGCATCCTAATTGTAACATGTCTGAAAACTACAAATATATGTAAAATCCAAATACCCTTGGCCGTGCAGATGTTTGTTAATTAATTGGTATATAGAAGTGCCATTTTTATTTAGGTTATACCTTAGTGGAATTTTTTGGGGCCCTAATGTGCCCTGTTTTTTTTTGGGAACACTTTACCTTACATCATTATGATATCTGTGAAATTTTTGGTGTTGGTTGTGTTGCCTTTTTAATTTTGATTACATTTAATTCTCTGTTTAAGGTGATTCCGGGTACCCACTTCTACCCTGGCTCATGACGCCTGTGCTGCGGCCCCAGGATGCCTCTCAGGAAGCGTATAACCGTGCGCATCGCAAGACCCGGGCTGTTGTGGAGAGGGCCTTTGGTCTGCTGAAGACACGTTTTCGTTGCCTTGACCATACTGGGGGGGCCCTGCAATATGATCCCAAGAAAGTGATCGACATTATAATGGCATGTGCTGTTTTGCACAATTTTGCCATCATGGAACGTGTCCCACGTTATGTGGACAGCCTGCCCTCTTCAGCCGTCGAGGATGAAGTCGAGAATTTTGTGGGGCCCCCCAGTGAGTCTGGCCAATCTGTTCGAGCCAACCTGATCAGCCAGCATTTTACTTAACTTTTTTCCCTGTCTCACCATTCTGTGTGTCTGTGTTATCCTTTTTGTTACATATGTTGTTTTGCCGTAATGTGGCATTACCTCTAAGTAAAACATTTAGACCTTACTTGTTGCCTAATGTATTTCATGTAGTTTCCTTAGCTTTAGCTTTGCATTGTTACACCTCTTCAAACCCAAATTATCTGGTTTAGCACAAGCTGTTTAAAATGTCTTCCCACTAAAAACGCAACAAGTATTGTAAGTGAAGTTTTTTTTTTACTTTGAAAAGGAAAAATTATAGTGCTTAACAGAAATCATTCCACATACATCTGTGGTTACAAATGGATAACATTACAAAAAAACATCGAGCACATCTACACCTGGAAGTGAGTGGCACAACCAAACAAGGACACCCAGTCCAAAGGCCAGCCTAGTCCAGTCATTAATATTGCCTGTGCCCAGGGATATTTGGGCATGGCCATAATGTCACACAAACATGTCTGCAAACAGGAGGAGCACCAACCAAATACATATGTAAAGCCATAAGTGGCCAGATACACTCCACATAGACCTATGGCATTGGCTAGTGGCCTTAAGCATTACTCTAAGGAGCTATATGGGAGCAAATACAAAACACAACCTGCCTGAGCAACACAAAATGGATTGTTTGAAACCTCAAAGGACAAGTAAATACAGTGGGGGTTAAGAGAAAAGATGTCCCACACACCCATGGCTTAATAGGGTGGCTGCCCATAATACCCAGGTGGAGGTCCAGATGGAGGTCCATGTGAATGGGACCTAGCCTGGGCCATGGCAGCATTGTGAATTTGAAACTGCTCCACAATGTTTCTCTGCATATTGGTCATCTCAGCCATGGCTGACTGGATGCCATTACTTGCATTGGCCACGTTGCTGTTGAGGGTACGCAACTCCGCGAGGATGCCCTGTAGACTGGTATGGATGTTGACCATGTCGGCATGCCTTTGCTCACGCTCTGTAACGAGCTGGGCGTCATAAGAGTCCCTTTGTTGGGTCCATAATTGAAGCAGGGCACTCTGCCTCCCCTGGGAAATTGTGGGGCGGCGTAATGGCGTCCGCCGCACAATTACCCTGGCTCTTGGGCGTGCCCTGCCGCGTGGTGTCGTACCCTCAACAGCAACCGGCCTGCTTTGCAAATCCTCAGCAGCAGAGTGAACACTGGGGACTGTAGTGTCAGTCTCCCCATGTGCATGCACAATGGATGGAGATTCACTCTGCTGCTGAGGATTGGCCAGAGAAACATTATGGAGCAGTTCCAAATTGGGACCCAGGGGGAGTTCATCCGACGTGCCCTGCACGGAGACATCATCATCTTCCTCCATGTCCTGGATCTCTTCCATGAGTGTGCGGGTCTGTAGGGACATATAAAAAAAAAAGTGTAAGTTGGCGTCCAAATTTTGGATTTCAACAGTTTAACACATTCTTAAGCACTTGGTAGTATTTATGCTACTAAATTAACTTACCCGAAATCTCTGATCTGGGCTCCTATGCTGTACGGACCTGGTAGGCATAACCAAACTGGGGGGTGAGTTTACCCTTGCTGAGGGATCATGCTGGGCTGAAGAAGAGAAAAACAAACCACGTAAACACACACATAACCTTTTTTTGGATAGGTAATCAAATATAGCTCTATTTGTAATATTATTCAACTCTAGAGCAATGGTGACCTTTGTTCAAACACACGCAAGTTTACATAGGTGCAATGGCTCTCAAAAACTGCTAACTGACCTCAGTTCTAAGTCAGGAAGTGTACCCAGTCAGCATACAACTTTCAACGCACATTTTGGGATTTAGCCTACCATTCGCTAGGTCCGTGGTACTCAAACAATTGTTGTAAAGGCCCATTTCAAGGTATGTGGTGAGAGGTGAATGTCTGGCCATGGTGCTGACGCAGGGGGTGTCTAGTTAAAAATAAATACACTGGTGGAGGGGCTGGAGATTTCAAAGTGCCAACTAATAAAGGCTGCTTGCCCTTGCTGGGCTGGATGGGCCAGAGCTGAGGGGACAGGGATTGGATGGCTAAAGGGGGGAGTTAACGTATTGATGGTGATGGGATGGATGGAGCCAATCTGTTACAAATGTATGGGGCTTATGTGGGGGGGGGGGCATGGGGGGACTGTGGCAGATGGGCCAGAGCAGGGGCAGCGGGACACGATTGTGCCCAGAGAAATTTTTACAAAGTTACTGTGTACCTTGCAATGCCACTTCCTGTGCAGTACTTCATATTGCAATGCTATGTTTCAGGGAGCCAGCACATTGGGCAGGAGACCAACCACTACATCGCCGATCAAGGGGGCAGCTCTGAGCACGTCAACACAGAAGTAACTGAGTGCAGGGCTGTCTGGGCAGGGGTCCTTGAATGTGGTGCCAAGGTCCGCATTGGGACCCCGGGCCGCCAGTTGAGTCTCGCTGCTCTAGGTCAGATATGTTTGTGGGTGGCTAATTAAATTGTTAACTCAAACACAACTCACACAACCAAAAGGCAACCCATACATAATGATGTGTGTTTTGTGATTGATTCCAAATATATCACTTATCTTGCGAAACTTCATGACTTTAACAATCCAATTGGACATTTGATCTTTGCCATAATGGCTGTGGGCCTAAATGTGTGATTCCCAGGGACCAAAAGAGGACACAAACAGCCACAGTAGTGCGAGGCCAAGCAAGGCAAACCATAGGGGCATCCCGTTATCTTGTTACTAGTGAACTGTAGATTATTTAGCAAACAGGCAAACATGCAGATTTAAGAGTACTCACCGTGGGTACGGGTCGGTGAGTCTGTGTCCCTTAGACCAGCATGTCCACCGACCGCGACCGGATGGAGAAGTCCAAGCACAATCTCCTCAGCAGGGGTAAACTCCAATTTAGATGGAAAGCCACCTCCAGTTTTCATGCTGAAAAGAGAAAATCGTTTGGTACTCAGAAAAGGTGCATACAGTACATCCAAAACATTATATTTAGCGAAAACATTTATTTACCTGTAATTATGCCTTTTAATTTCTTTTTGCCGTACAGCATACTTCAGATCAGAGATTTTCTTCTGAATTTGGGACACATCTTTCCTCTCTTCCCCCGCTGCATTTACTTGTCGGAGGATAGTTTCAAACAATTCCATCTTGCGCTGCTTGGTGGTGTGTTTGGATTTGCTCCCATATAGCTCGTCATAGTATAATGTAAGGCCACTAGCCAATGCCATATTTTGGTCATGGGAGAATCTCCCACTCAACTGGCCGCGGCGCAATGTGCGGCCAGATGGTTGGCTTGGCTGCTCCTCCATGTGTGCAGACACATGTGGTGACATTATGGCCTGGGGCTGGGTAGGGGAATGGCCGGATTGGTGGCTTCCCAATGACTGGACTGGACTGGCCAAGGGACTGGGTGTTCTTGCGTGGCTGGCCACCGAACTTCCAGGTGTAGATGTGGTCATGGTTGCAATTCGGGGCCCTCTTGGGGGGCTAGGTTCCCGGCTGGTGCCAGGTCGGGGGCTCTGTTCCCGGCTGGTGCCAGGTCGGGGGCTTCTGGCCCTGGATGGGGTTCTTCGGGCCCTGTAGGGGCTTCTGGCCCTGGATGGGGTTCTTCGGGCCCTGTAGGGGCTTCTGGCCCTGGATGGGGTTCTTCGGGCCCTGTAGGGGCTTCTGGCCCTGGATTGGGTTCGGCGGGCCCTGTAGGGGCTTCTGGCCCTGGATGGGGTTCGGCGGGCCCTGTAGGGGCTTCTGGCCCTGGATGGGGTTCGGCGGGCCCTGTAGGGGCTTCTGGCCCTGGATTGGTTTCTGCGGCCTCTGGCTGGGCTTCGTGCCCTGGATTGGGTTCTGCGGCCCCTGGCTGGGCTTCGTGCCCTGGATGGGGTTCGGGCCCTGGATGGGGTTCGGGCCCTGGATTGGGTTCTGCGGCCTCTGGCTGGGCTTCGTGCCCTGGATGGGGTTCGGGCCCTGTAGGGGCTTCTGGCCCTGGATTGGTTTCTGCGGCCTCTGGCTGGGCTTCGTGCCCTGGATTGGGTTCTGCGGCCTCTGGCTGGGCTTCGTGCCCTGGATGGGGTTCGGGCCCTGGATGGGCTTCGTGCCCTGGATGGGGTTCGGGCCCTGGATGGGGTTCGGGCCCTGGATTGGGTTCTGCGGCCTCTGGCTGGGCTTCGTGCCCTGGATGGGGTTCGGGCCCTGGATGGGGTTCGGGCCCTGGATGGGGTTCTTCGGCCTCTGGCTGGGCTTCGGGCCCTGGATGGGGTTCGGGCCCTGGATGGGCTTCGGGCCCTGCTGCGGGGCATGGGTTGCCGAACTGCCCTACTTGAAGGCATGGCCGGTGTGGGCTCCCTTGTGCTGCCTCTTCTGGGGGCAGAGGTGGTGGGTGCTGCAGTTGCCAGCTTTTTGGCTGCAGGGGCACGGGGCTTGGGGCCCCTTTTTTTGGTACCTGAGGGTCCAGGGTCCCTTGGTGGGGCCGAGGTGGGAGTCTTGCCTCTCAGTTTTCGCCGACCTTGCTGGGACCTTGTTGTTGGGCCCTCTGCGGTCTTGCTTTGCTGGGGTCGCTTGCTCATAGCCTTTTTCGGTGCCATCGTACACAAATGCTCAAAGAGAATGAGCTTTGGGTGCAGGGACCTTTAAATAATGAGCCCAGCGTGTGACGCCTATGCACACGACTACGCGCTCGTACGAACGTACGTTCGAGCGGAACCAGGAAACCGCTGGGGTTTCACTTATCTGCTGCCTTGAAGAAGCATAAAGATGGCGCCCACTATCTTCACCCGTCAACAGGAAGAGATCCTCATGCTGGTAAGTGGCTGCCTGTGCATTTTAATCTAATAGTCAATGATGGCCTAAATGTAAATGATGCGTTTGGAACTAGTTTGGGGTCTCTTAATGTTTAATCACTGGCTCCTCATACTTCATCCTCAAGGGCCGAGCCTGGCCACGTTTTCAACTGTCTATGCTGATGTCTTAATTCGGCCAATTGCTCCGGCTTAGCAACAGTTAATTAACCTGTGGAGTAGCGGGGCGAGCTGGCAAACCTGGCCTGTCTCGGACCTTGATGCGGATGTTTGAGGAACACTGTTTTCCTAAGCCATAAAAACACAACGGGAAGCCACACACGTGGTCCAAAAGCCTAAGCATTAGGCTACATCTTGGATGTTTAAACCATCCTAACATGCCATAGATGCAGGTGGGCTGATTCTTGATGTTGGCTATTATCTGTATGTACATGGTGTGTGATACATATAACATAAGACCAGACTGTCATTCACAGTCAACGTCCTCTTTAAGGCACTCCCCAAAAATGGCTGCCACTCGAAATGTGTGTGTTAATGACATTAAATTGTCAACTTGTGATGCAACACATATGGGTCTGTGTGTAAAAGTAAAAGCTCTGTGTCCATTATGTTTTTCAGATCATGCTTCAGCGCCGGTATGACTTCGCGCCCAATGTGTGCGAGAAAAGGGACATCGCCCGGGAGATCATCGCGGAAATCCACCGTGTGACCAGCACCACCTTCACTCACACCCAGATAATGCAGCATTGGTCGGACCTGAAACGTCTGCACATGCCCCGGGTGCGGAGGTTTTTTGGGATCCATTTCCCAAGTAAGTACAAAGCAATTGCATGGTATATGTTCCAAATGTATAAGTTATGCCTTTATTTATAATGACTTTTCTTTGGTAGTGTTGGAAATGGATTTCAGAATTCGCCGCACCCGGAGACGTACAGGCCGACCAGTGATGCATCTGTGAATGAAGGTGGTGGATCTCCCGGGCGACGGACCTACCCCTCCTCTGTGGCCTCCTCAGACCAGCCCCTGGACCTTACCACAGAGGAGGGGCCAAGCCGCGTGGGCGTGGAGTCATACCTGGCCACGCATGGGGAAGGCTCTGGTATGTCACTCTTCATGTATAGGCACAAAGATATACATGGCAGGCCAAAAACTAAGTTATCCTTTATTATGTATTTGTAGAAGCTTCTGGAGCGGGTGAGATAGTGGAGGAGGAGGCAGCAGAGATGCTTGAAGTCGATCCTGGCGAAGGTGAGTGATGTCAGCCAGACTGGGAGCCAGATATGTTGGGAATAGTGACTCTCTACAAGTACTAACCAAATGTCACATGTTTCTCCAGGGACTTCTTCACAGCAGAGCCAGGACCAAGGGCAGCCTGTTGGCCCCAACCAGCCATCTGTCGGCCACCAACTCCGTAAGTCTCCATGCCATTATTCATATTAATGTTTGGTTAGCTAATAACACACACATAACTAAAGGCGTAGCCAATGTGTAGTTCACACTTTCATGTGGGCACTTCGTTAGCTTAAAGAGGACCCTAACTAGTATTAAGAACCAAAGAATTAGCCATCACACTGTACCTACAGATTAGAACCATGGAAAAACACCCTTCACCCATCTAATGCATGTTATTAGACTGAACAAAACCAATATTGGGGAATATGGAATGCGCAATATTTACAGGCAGCATGGGATACAGATTGAAAAAAGGAAGGTGCTGCCATGCATTGTGTGAGTGATGACCTTTCCCTCAACCCAGCTATGCTCGGGATTCCCAACGCACCACTGTAACCTACTCCCCTGTACTTTATCCAACTCTCCACTCCTCATTAAGTGTTATGCTTCAGAGTCCAGATGGCGGCGCTGTAATCCCCAAAAAACCCTAAATAACTTTGAGGTGGTGCAGAATCATTTGTGAATAGTTATTGGTTTTCATTAAATAATGTGGAAGGTCCGGTTTAAGGAGTTGAAACACTTACCTGTGGGAAATGCATTAACTGTATCCCTTTGAAGAATGACATATGTCATGCATTTACATGTATTTGATTAACCCTAAATCTATTTCCAGCATACAAACCGGTCTGGGACTCCTATTTATGTTTCTTTCTCTATTGGTTACAGGGATGATTCCCCCAAACCTTGGCGGGCAAAAAAAAAAGAATGAAGGAGTTGGTGGCCGAGCTGCTGGCCATACAGGCGACGTTGGGGCCAACAGATGAAGAAGAGGATGATGAATAGTGCCCTTGGTCCTGGCTCCTTTGTTTTACTTGTTTTTACATATGTCAAAATTTTTAAAACCCTTTTATGTATTTGTAAAAAAAACAAAAATTAGGTTTGTTTAAAACAAAACAAAAAATGTTTTTTACTGTTGAAAAAAAAAAAAAAATTCTATGTGTTTTACTGTTTTAAAAAAAAAAAACTTAGATGTGTTTTACCGAGACAAAATTAAAAAAAAAAAAATTTAAACAAAACAACCCAAAAAAAAAAAGAGGTTTTAACAATTATTTACAACCAAACCAAGCTAATAATGTAAATAAATTAGATTTTAAGCCTTCCTAAATGTGTCTTTTCTAATATGCACACACCCAAAAAATTACACAAACCAGAAACAACACGCTTAGAAACATATAGACATATGTAAATTATGTGATTTTCTTACGTTTTAGGGACCGAGAAATGAAGTTGGATGCAAGCGCTACGGGGTTTAGGTAAGTTTGAGGGACCGAGAAATGAAGTTGGATGCAAGCGCTACGGGGTTTAGGTAAGTTTGAGGGACCGAGAAATGAAGTTGGATGCAAGCGCAACGGGGTTTAGGTAAGTTTGAGGGACCGAGAAATGAAGTTGGATGCAAGCGCTACAGGGTTTAGGTAAGTTTGAGGGACCGAGAAATGAAGTTGGATGCAAGCGCTAAGGGGTTTAGGTAAGTTTGAGGGACCGAGAAATGAAGTTGGATGCAAGCGCTAAGGGGTTTAGGTAAGTTTGAGGGACCGAGAAATGAAGTTGGATGCAGCCGCTACGGGGTTTAGGTAAGTTTGAGGGACCGAGAAATGAAGTTGGATGCAAGCGCTAAGGGGTTTAGGTAAGTTTGAGGGACCGAGAAATGAAGTTGGATGCAGCTGCTAAAGGGTTTAGGTAAGTTTGAGGGACCGAGAAATGAAGTTGGATGCAGCCGCTAAAGGGTTTCGGTAAGTTTGAGGGACCGAGAAATGAAGTTGGATGCAGCCGCTAAAGGGTTTAGGTAAGTTTGAGGGACCGAGAAATGAAGTTGGATGCAGCCGCTAAAGGGTTTAGGTAAGTTTGAGGGACCGAGAAATGAAGTTGGATGCAGCCGCTAAAGGGTTTAGGTAAGTTTGAGGGACCGAGAAATGAAGTTGGATGCAAGCGCTAAGGGGTTTAGGTAAGTTTGAGGGACCGAGAAATGAAGTTGGATGCAAGCGCTAAGGGGTTTAGGTAAGTTTGAGGGACCGAGAAATGAAGTTGGATGCAGCCGCTACGGGGTTTAGGTAAGTTTGAGGGACCGAGAAATGAAGTTGGATGCAAGCGCTAAGGGGTTTAGGTAAGTTTGAGGGACCGAGAAATGAAGTTGGATGCAGCCGCTAAAGGGTTTCGGTAAGTTTGAGGGACCGAGAAATGAAGTTGGATGCAGCCGCTAAAGGGTTTAGGTAAGTTTGAGGGACCGAGAAATGAAGTTGGATGCAGCCGCTAAAGGGTTTAGGTAAGTTTGAGGGACCGAGAAATGAAGTTGGATGCAAGCGCTAAGGGGTTTAGGTAAGTTTGAGGGACCGAGAAATGAAGTTGGATGCAGCCGCTAAAGGGTTTAGGTAAGTTTGAGGGACCGAGAAATGAAGTTGGATGCAGCCGCTAAAGGGTTTAGGTAAGTTTGAGGGACCGAGAAATGAAGTTGGATGCAAGCGCTAAGGGGTTTAGGTAAGTTTGAGGGACCGAGAAATGAAGTTGGATGCAAGCGCTAAGGGGTTTCGGTAAGTTTGAGGGACCGAGAAATGAAGTTGGATGCAGCCGCTACGGGGTTTAGGTAAGTTTGAGGGACCGAGAAATGAAGTTGGATGCAAGCGCTAAGGGGTTTAGGTAAGTTTGAGGGACCGAGAAATGAAGTTGGATGCAGCCGCTAAAGGGTTTCGGTAAGTTTGAGGGACCGAGAAATGAAGTTGGATGCAGCCGCTAAAGGGTTTAGGTAAGTTTGAGGGACCGAGAAATGAAGTTGGATGCAGCCGCTAAAGGGTTTAGGTAAGTTTGAGGGACCGAGAAATGAAGTTGGATGCAAGCGCTAAGGGGTTTAGGTAAGTTTGAGGGACCGATAAATGAAGTTGGATGCAAGCGCTAAGGGGTTTAGGTAAGTTTGAGGGACCGAGAAATGAAGTTGGATGCAGCCGCTACGGGGTTTAGGTAAGTTTGAGGGACCGAGAAATGAAGTTGGATGCAAGCGCTACGGGGTTTAGGTAAGTTTGAGGGACCGAGAAATGAAGTTGGATGCAGCCGCTACGGGGTTTAGGTAAGTTTGAGGGACCGAGAAATGAAGTTGGATGCAAGCGCTAAGGGGTTTAGGTAAGTTTGAGGGACCGAGAAATGAAGTTGGATGCAAGCGCTAAGGGGTTTAGGTAAGTTTGAGGGACCGAGAAATGAAGTTGGATGCAAGCGCTACGGGGTTTAGGTAAGTTTGAGGGACCGAGAAATGAAGTTGGATGCAAGCGCTAAGGGGTTTAGGTAAGTTTGAGGGACCGAGAAATGAAGTTGGATGCAAGCGCTACGGGGTTTAGGTAAGTTTGAGGGACCGAGAAATGAAGTTGGATGCAAGCGCTACGGGGTTTAGGTAAGTTTGAGGGACCGAGAAATGAAGTTGGATGCAAGCGCAACGGGGTTTAGGTAAGTTTGAGGGACCGAGAAATGAAGTTGGATGCAAGCGCTACAGGGTTTAGGTAAGTTTGAGGGACCGAGAAATGAAGTTGGATGCAAGCGCTAAGGGGTTTAGGTAAGTTTGAGGGACCGAGAAATGAAGTTGGATGCAAGCGCTAAGGGGTTTAGGTAAGTTTGAGGGACCGAGAAATGAAGTTGGATGCAGCCGCTACGGGGTTTAGGTAAGTTTGAGGGACCGAGAAATGAAGTTGGATGCAAGCGCTAAGGGGTTTAGGTAAGTTTGAGGGACCGAGAAATGAAGTTGGATGCAGCCGCTAAAGGGTTTAGGTAAGTTTGAGGGACCGAGAAATGAAGTTGGATACAGCCGCTAAAGGGTTTCGGTAAGTTTGAGGGACCGAGAAATGAAGTTGGATGCAGCCGCTAAAGGGTTTAGGTAAGTTTGAGGGACCGAGAAATGAAGTTGGATGCAGCCGCTAAAGGGTTTAGGTAAGTTTGAGGGACCGAGAAATGAAGTTGGATGCAGCCGCTAAAGGGTTTAGGTAAGTTTGAGGGACCGAGAAATGAAGTTGGATGCAAGCGCTAAGGGGTTTAGGTAAGTTTGAGGGACCGAGAAATGAAGTTGGATGCAAGCGCTAAGGGGTTTAGGTAAGTTTGAGGGACCGAGAAATGAAGTTGGATGCAGCCGCTAAGAGGTTTAGGTAAGTTTGAGGGACCGAGAAATGAAGTTGGATGCAGCCGCTACGGGGTTTAGGTAAGTTTGAGGGACCGAGAAATGAAGTTGGATGCAAGCGCTAAGGGGTTTAGGTAAGTTTGAGGGACCGAGAAATGAAGTTGGATGCAGCCGCTAAAGGGTTTCGGTAAGTTTGAGGGACCGAGAAATGAAGTTGGATGCAGCCGCTAAAGGGTTTAGGTAAGTTTGAGGGACCGAGAAATGAAGTTGGATGCAGCCGCTAAAGGGTTTAGGTAAGTTTGAGGGACCGAGAAATGAAGTTGGATGCAAGCGCTAAGGGGTTTAGGTAAGTTTGAGGGACCGAGAAATGAAGTTGGATGCAGCCGCTAAAGGGTTTAGGTAAGTTTGAGGGACCGAGAAATGAAGTTGGATGCAGCCGCTAAAGGGTTTAGGTAAGTTTGAGGGACCGAGAAATGAAGTTGGATGCAAGCGCTAAGGGGTTTAGGTAAGTTTGAGGGACCGAGAAATGAAGTTGGATGCAAGCGCTAAGGGGTTTCGGTAAGTTTGAGGGACCGAGAAATGAAGTTGGATGCAGCCGCTACGGGGTTTAGGTAAGTTTGAGGGACCGAGAAATGAAGTTGGATGCAAGCGCTAAGGGGTTTAGGTAAGTTTGAGGGACCGAGAAATGAAGTTGGATGCAGCCGCTAAAGGGTTTCGGTAAGTTTGAGGGACCGAGAAATGAAGTTGGATGCAGCCGCTAAAGGGTTTAGGTAAGTTTGAGGGACCGAGAAATGAAGTTGGATGCAGCCGCTAAAGGGTTTAGGTAAGTTTGAGGGACCGAGAAATGAAGTTGGATGCAAGCGCTAAGGGGTTTAGGTAAGTTTGAGGGACCGAGAAATGAAGTTGGATGCAAGCGCTAAGGGGTTTAGGTAAGTTTGAGGGACCGAGAAATGAAGTTGGATGCAGCCGCTACGGGGTTTAGGTAAGTTTGAGGGACCGAGAAATGAAGTTGGATGCAAGCGCTACGGGGTTTAGGTAAGTTTGAGGGACCGAGAAATGAAGTTGGATGCAGCCGCTACGGGGTTTAGGTAAGTTTGAGGGACCGAGAAATGAAGTTGGATGCAAGCGCTAAGGGGTTTAGGTAAGTTTGAGGGACCGAGAAATGAAGTTGGATGCAAGCGCTAAGGGGTTTAGGTAAGTTTGAGGGACCGAGAAATGAAGTTGGATGCAAGCGCTACGGGGTTTAGGTAAGTTTGAGGGACCGAGAAATGAAGTTGGATGCAAGCGCTAAGGGGTTTAGGTAAGTTTGAGGGACCGAGAAATGAAGTTGGATGCAAGCGCTAAGGGGTTTAGGTAAGTTTCTGGTTGAGGGTGCGCATGCGCAAGATCTTATAAACATACGAACGCACGAATCTAAGAGGCCAAAAACCAATGAAAACCAGAGGCAAACGCAAGTAATTGGAAGAGGTTGACGATGGAAGCAGCCGAAAAAACAGGCTGCCGCCGCAACAGGTGAGCACATGAACGTGATTTTTACGATTGCCAACTGACTGAGGCAAGTTCGGGAGATATCATACGAACGGACGTATCTTTTAGGATAGAAACGTATTTGCTTATTGAATCACTCGCAAGTTCATACGAACGCACGAGCGGACGTGAAAAATAGGATGATCGTGAGCCAAATCCAAGCTGTTACATGTTTCTTTGAATCAACCCATATATTATAGTTCCACAGCTAGAGAGCCTGGAATATATGTACAGCCACATCAGTTATCTTATATGTCATTGAAATGACTGTAACCCTCAAGGACATCATCAGAGTATGCATTTCATTATGTATGACAACATTGGTTCTGACACGTACTTCTTGCCTTTTACATTTTTGTATCCTTCTATACATTCTCACCGGGTCATGGTAACACAGAAACGTAGGTAAAGATTTTCACATAAGGCTTGGGTTTTAAGCAATTTCTTGTGTTATTTTACATACATAGAACAACAGCTATACAATACAGTGTAATATACATTGATTGTTGCCCCTCAGCCTGCTGAATAACCTTTACACTTAATCTCTATTTAAGTTGAAGAATCTGTCAGTTAAATGCACGTATTTCAGATCAGCTAAAAAAAGCTGTGTAGCAAATGTGGAACATGCTAATATGGATTATTATAGCCGAATATTATAGCCGTAAAATAGTTTAGGATCAGTTAAGCACTGTGCAAAAGTGCTGTTCAAAAATTCTCACTTCTACTTGCATGCAGAGAATGTTCTAGTATCGGGTGATTCAGAGAAATACCCAAACATTTTCTGGCTGTGTGAGATGATGTGAGGTGACATGGGGAGAATTTCGGACTCACAGGAATTTTTTTTACTTTATATTTAATTGTATTCACACCGAGAGCACCCCTGGCACATACCAATGGACATTGCACATTTCCCACCCTCCATTGCCCAAGAGAGAATACTTGTAATTAGGGCAGCAGTCCCTCTTCTGTCCAGCAGTACCTTCTCCTGTCCTGAACCCTAATCACATCCTTCCACTCTTGCATCCAGGACTTCACACATGCCGCCCATTACTCTGGAATGCCCTTCCCATAGTATTCACCTTCAAGCCTTCAAGCTTTTAACCCTTTTGTTGCCAAGCACGTAACACCTACGTGCTGGCATGTCCAAGCCTTAAGTGCCAAGCACGTAGGTGTTACATGCTTGACTTTCCCCCCTGCTAGCTAAAAAAAAAAAAAAAAATCACCTGACCCCTCTATCGATCCGTCCGGAACTCCTCTTTAATTTGGTGCCATCCGATCCCCCCTGGGGGCTCGGATGGCTCCAGGAGAACCCCTGGAATAGCGCCCCCCCCCTTCGGCAGCGGCTGCTGCTAACTGTAAAAAAAAAAAAAAATGACATTTACTCACATGAAGCTGCGCTGCCTCCCGCCGGGTCTCCTCTTCACTGGGGGGGCCTCCGATCACCCGCCCAGGCTGCTTAGTGTTCAGGAGAGGGCTCAAAATGCCCTCTCCCCCTGCCTTCCGATGGGCCCTCTCCCCCTTGGGGGCGGGGCTTATGACGTCACTCCCGGATGTCGTCCCAGCTCTCCTCGGCTGGACAGAGCACTGGACAGATGCTCTGATCCCCTGCCCCCCCTCCTCTGGCCAGCGATCACCAGGGAATCTGACAGCTGATCGACACAGGAGCTGACAATCGGGTAAGGTGAGTAAAGAAAAAAAACATTTTTTTTTTTTTTTAATAAATGACATTTTTGTGTGGTGTGTTTTTTTTTAATGTTAACCCTTTGTGAACTGGTAAGGGGTCCTTGAGACCCCTATATCAGTTCACAAGGCTGGGGGCTGGCAAGTCACCTGCAACTAGCCGGTGACTTGACATTAACCCCCGCACCCCCAATTACCTGCCTCCCCAAAGCCCAGGGGGGGGGGGGGCAGAAGAGCCCGGGCCCACACAGGCTATGTGGGCTTGTAGACTGCAGGGTGGGGGGACCACAAAAGCTGGCCCCTCCACTCTGTTCCTATAAGCCCCCATAGCTGGTCCCGGGTTGGTTATGACGGGTAGGGGGGACCCTACGTCTTTTTTTTTTATTTTTAAGGGTTAGGGTTAGCCTAACCCTAACCCTTAAAATTAAAAAAAAAAATGATGTAGGGTCCCCCCTACCCGTCATAACCAGCCCCTGGGAGGGAGGACTCTATGTCGTTTTTTTTTTTAAATTAACCCCTTATGCTCTGTCGCCCAGCAGCTATAAAAGCAGAAGCCAGAGTGATCAGCGGGGGTCACAGTGGCCCAGGGATGGATGGGAGGTAAGTATATAAAAAAAAACAAATAAAATATTTTTTTTCTACATGTGTCTGTGTGTTTTTTTACATTTAACCCCTTGTGAACTGGTAAGAGGTCCATGAGACCCCTATACCAGTTCACAAGGCTGGGGGCTGGCAAGTCACCTGCGGCTAGTGGGTGACTTGCCATTAACCCCCGGTACCCCCAATTATCTGCCTCCCCAAAGCCCAGGGGGGGGGCAGAAGAGCGCGGCCCACGGAGCTTGTAGCCGGCAGGGCGGGGGGCCACCAAAACTGGCCCCTTCGCCCTGTTCCTACAAGCTCCCATAGCTGGTCCTGGGCTGGTTATGATGGGTAAGGGGGACCCCACGTCATTTTTTTTTAATTTTTAAGGGTTTTTAACCCTTAAATATCCAAAAAATATGCCCCCAGGAGGTCATTTGTATATCTTTTTGGTTTTTTAATTAACCCCTTAAGTTTATAGTGTGGATAGTAGTATTTTATTTGTAAATGTTCTAAAGTGCTCTTTTCAGTTTGGGGGGTCTCCTGGGCAAGAATGGGGGGCTACCGATATATATGTGGTACCGTTGAAAATCGGGAGAAATGGGACTATCACATGCAATATGGTTTTCATTAATAAAACAAATGTTTTATTTAACATAAAGGGGACAATTGTCTAAAAAATATTATTTTATTTATTTTTTTGTTTTTTTACGCAAAAATATTTAAAAAACAGTAGAAAAATTACAAACAAGACATTTCATGTTAAAGCCTAGACTCTGCTGCAATATATATATATATATATATTTATTTATTTTTATTTTTCCTGGAAATTCCGGCAAAAATCACTGTTAAACATGGCGCAAAATGGGGAAAAATGACCTGTCAACAGAGGGTGACAAAACTTCAAGTAGGATGGCAATTAAAAGGGTTAATAGTACCTATGCATGTTGGATATTGTTCTGCTCAGGGGACCTTGCGCTTTGAGATTTAGCTTGTTTTTTTTTGTTTGCATATTTATATTTTAGGAAAACATGTTTTTTATTCAGCTTTTTATAATTTTTTTAGGGAAACCCTGTGCAACCTAAGAATTCTCCAAGGGATTACTTCCAGAAAGATGAGCCCACTACAACAAGCTGGGTACGCTTAGAAAGCTTAACATGTGTACTTTCAGGCAATATATGGTTTATGCGGGATATTCCATATGTAAAGGGTTTTTGTGGTTGAAAAATTGCAAGGTGCGCACTTTGTCTGCAGAGTAGAAATTTTCGAATAAAATTACTGTTAGGCACATGCTTTAATTTGTGGTGTTTGCCAACTCTTCCCTCAACAGTAGCTATGCATGTTGGGTACCGTTCTGTTCGGAGGATGTTGCTTTTTCAGATTTTACTTGTTTTCTCTTATTTGCAAATAGTTTTTTTTAGGAAACTGTGGCTTTGATTCTTCTTTTCTATTCTTTTTTAGGGAAACTCTGTGCAACCAAAGAATTGATTGAGGGATTACTTCCACAAAACTGCACCCACATAAACAAGCCTGGTACGCCTAGAAAGCTTGAGGCGTGTACTTCCAGAGAATATATAGTTTGTGGGGGGTATTTCAAATGTAAAAGGGTTGTTGAAAATATCCTAAAGCGCTGTTTCAGTTTGTGGGAGTCTCCTGGGCAGGAAAGGGTGTCTACCTATACATATGTGGTACTGCTGTAACTGGGAGAAATTGGTGTTTCACACGCAATACGATTTTATTGACAAACTTACATTTTTAATTACAAAAAAATACTACAAATTGCAAAAAAGAGATTTTTTTTTTTTGCACATATTTCACCCAGAAGTATTGAGAATCCACTAAAAAAGGCCAAACAAAACATTTCATGTTGAAGCTCAGACTTAAAAAAATAATATATAATTTTTCTGGAAAATCCCTGAAAATCCCTTAAAAAATCAAAGTTGAACATATGTAGCGCAAAATAGTGAAAAGTGGTCTGGCAACAAAGGATGACAAAAACCAGGTAGGCTGGCACTTAAAGGGTTAATGGGGCCCTCAAAACCCAACTATTCAGAAAAGCATATCACTTGGCCTAATTAGAAGACAGCCCAAAACACTTCAGATCACTTTCCATCATACTAAGTATATACTACTTGTGACCTATCTTTGGTCTCCACCCTTATCTTTTAACCCTTTAAGTGCCAGCCTACCTGGAGTTTTTGTCACCCTTTGTTGCCAGACCATTTTGCACTATTTTTTGCTCCCCATGTTCAAATGTGATTTTTGAAGGGATTTCCAGGGATTTCCCAGGAAAATTATATATTGTTTTTTTTCAGCAGAGTCTGGGCTTTAACATGAAATGTGAAAATCCGTAGCCACGGGCTCTTCTGCCCCCCCTGGGCTTTGGGGAGGCAGGTAATGGGGTGCCGGGGGGTTAATGGCAAGTCACCCACTAGTCGCAGGTGACTTGCCATCCCCCCAGCCTTGTGAACTGGTATAGGGATCATGGACCCCTTACCAGTTCACAAGGGGTGTAAAAAAAAAAGACACTGACACATAAGAAAAAAAAATCTTTATTTTTACATTTTTTTTCTGTACTCACCTCCGATCCTGGTTCCCTCGTCGCTGTCCCGCGTCGCTCACCCAGCTCCGGCATCTGTCAGATGCCGATAGGGATCGGCGCAGGGCGAATGAGAGGAGAGGAGGCTCTGATGACGTCATCCCGCTCCTCCCACAATGGCCGGGGCTAGGGGCGGCGGCCATCGCCGCCATTACAACAGGTGAGAACCCGGAAGAGGGTCCTCACCTGAAGCCTGCGCAGCCCAGGGGGGGATCGGACCCCCCCCCCGGTGAAGAGGAGACACGGACAAAAGGATCGGGCGCGGAGGTGAGTAAATGAACTGTCAGCGCTGGAAATGGGGGGGGGGGGGCATTTCGGGCCCCCTCCTGAAGACGGAGGACAACGGGGAGGGATCGGATGCCCCCCCCAGGAAGAGGGGACCCCAAGCTTCACATGGATACCAGAGGTAAGTGTTTTTTTTTTCTATTTTTTAACTATTAGGAGGATATGCCAGGCACGTAGTTTCTACGTGCTTTGCACTTAACGGTAGGAGAAGCAACCACGTAGAAACTACGTGCTTGGCATTTAAAGGGTTAAATTGTAAGCCTGCAATGGAAGGGCCAGCTCTTCTAGTTTATTTCTGTATGACTCTGTATTTCTGCTTTTCTGTCATATATTGTAAGTTAGTTGTTTTACCCTGTTTGTCATTTTACATTGTACAGTGCCATGGAAGATTATGGCACTATATTAATAAACTTTAATAACAATAATTATCCAGTTCTGCCCATTGTGATCTAGGGGATCATGGCCTACAGTGACAGGTGTCACCTGGCGCTGCAAAAACCAGAGTACCTGGCATTGCATCCTTTTGGTGCTACTGTTAAATAAGATGCTAGCCGGCGGCCTTAACAGCAATAGCATTTTTTTAGTTGTTAAATTGAACACTAAGGGCAAAAATATAGCACTGTGTTGTGCTTCTTAAATAAGGCTGTTAGTATCAACGTTTCTGCATTTTGCATCCTTTATTGGTTTGTTCAAAATTATAATTGATTGCATGAAGTGCACAAAAAAAGTCTGCTGAATTGGTGGAGAGTAATTGCATTTTCCCTTGTCTTCCCTTTCATTTCCCTTAGTTAATAAATGGCACCTTTAGGCATTTAAACCAAACCAGGAAATGAAATGAGCAAAATGCTAGTCACTGTACCTCTTCTTTATGCTGATCACTCCAGGTCTGAATGTACTCAGTAGTAACATATTGTATAAGGTTGACAGTAGAAATAAACCTCATTGTCTATTAAACCAGACCAACACCCTTGCAACAAAAGTGCTCATATGCATCCCTCCCCAGGGCAATCTAGATTGCTGCACATAAAAATTCATTTACCTTTTTTCTAACTCCCGCTGTGATCAAAATGGAGTCTTCTGGAGCTGCAGGCTACCTGCAAACAGGAAGTGCTGCTGGGTTTCTCGTTAGTGTGCCTTGTCAGTTATGAAGTTGATTACAGGCAGCAGCATGGTTGGGAAGCTGTGAAAGGAAGCTTCAAAATGGCTGCTATCACTAGAAAATCTGTGAGGTGGTGTTTCAGCCTTGAATGGGTGCCTGAGCAAATGCAAGTGCTGACAATGATTCTGTATCATGCTAGCAGATAGGGAGTTTTGGGGAGGTTTCTTTTCCAATTGTGTCAGGTTGTTGGCCCAGTTTAAGTCTGCGCTTATGTGCTTTCTTTATCTTAATATAGTATCCCATGTATGTTTACATGAACTTACTTTTTTTTGCATGTGTTTGCATGTGCTGTAAGTTTGTTTCAAGCATATACTATTCCTGTTAAAAAAAACATGTTTGCCATTGCTAATTTTATATTGTATCCCTTGCATTTAGTTTCTTATTAAAAACTCCACTTCTTTGAAACCTTATGCCAACTTTTAGCATATTTAAATTCCTAAACCGGACCAACACCCATTATTACTTTTAGGTACGAGGGGGCTCCAGTGTTCTGGATGCCCCCCCCCGAGCTTCTTGCTATCTGCAGAGTGCGGGATCAACACCCATTAAAGTAAAAACGGTGTTGGTCCGGTTTAAGTGCCATTTCCTTTCGCTTCTGAACTCCACAAATGTATGCCTTTCTTGATAAGCTTTTATGCTTCAGACCACCATTTTGTAGCCTGTTCCTTTTGCCATTTTGTGAGGAAGTCTCCAGATTTAAACACAGTAATTTATTATGCACCTCAGTAGCAATTTTGTCCATCATCTGTTGATTGTGTCAAAGTCACAAAGACACAATTCTCAAAAATCACAAAATTGTGGGATTGGCCAGTCTTATACTCAAAAAGCATACTGAAGCATGAGAATAACCAGAGTTTTTTTCAAATAGCGCTGGTTATGTTAATTATATCTTTAATTTATCAAGACAACTGCAAAACAAAGTGGAATTAAACTGGGGCACCTACCAAGGTCAACCCATAAGAACTGGATAAATAATGAAATGCTTTCTCCTCCACCATTGAACCTCTGTCCAACTAGACATTTATCATAGCATAATGCGTCAGGTATGTAACTTTAAACAACTTAGTTCAAATGATTCCATAAAAATCATATATACATATATATATATATATATATATATCATTAAATATATGAGCTGGCAAGAGAACATTATGCTAAGTACAAGTACCTTTGGTAAAAGTCGTCTCCATAGTGTCAGACACAAGTCAGAACCAATTATTTATTGAGAAATGATAAAGATAGACTTTTCCACAAGAAACATATTGTACTTACATAAATACAAAAGGAAGATATTTAAATACCCAGAAAGATCAGAAAAAGAAAGCATATATAAAAATTATGCTCTGGAAACATTTTCTAGAAGAACTAGGAAACCATTAAATTTAAAGTTTGACTAACAAAAGTGACAATTTTTGATATTTAAATCTAAGTGCAGGAATATGAAAGGGACAAAGGATGATGAATAATGTTAATATTTGCAGAATCCTAATATTTTCAGTGAGCGTTCAGTGTTTCTTTTAAATCAAACACTCTAGTTTTAATGCTTTTTACTTCTTGCACTTTTATTTCAAGTTAATTTGAAAAATGCTGAGAACGCAACCTTTTTTGGTTAATGCTATTATACAGTCAGAGACTATAGTTTCATTTAGACCTTCTATTACATTTCAGTAATACAGTAGAATAACATACTTTAAAACCGACGTGTTGTGTTGCATAACTAATGGCATTCTTACTGTTCTGCAAGGTATACTGAAATAAAAGGGTGTAAGGAAAATTATGATCTCTTTGGCGGTTATTTAAGAAAGGATAGCGCCAGGTAATGCCTTGTAGTGGCAGGTAATATCTGGTGCGCTGAGAGCTGTATGCGAAACCACATTTATGAAAGTGAATCTGCTGAGCGCCTCTAACAGCGCCATGTATGTCACATGTATTACTACAGGTGGCTCGGCGTATAGCGCCGGCGCTCTAGGCTCAGGAGCGCCATGTAGTACCTGTCGCACTGTAGCGCACTCCCATACATTTCAATGGATCTTCATTAGTTGTGTATAAACAGCGTGTTTGGCAATTACATTTTTTTCTTTTTCTCAAATTATTGTGTGACCTCTCCTGGCTGCAAACAAACACTTTTAGAAACTTTTTTGATTTTTAATATTTTTATGCAGAATTGTCATTACAAGTCTGGCACAAAAGTGTTATTGTCACAGTGTTTAAACAATATCATTAAATGTGTTTTCGCTTTGTTACTGGTGTGTATGTGTTCAAAAACAGACTTTAATCACAAAGCATCTGACGCTCTGTGCCACAGCGCACAGCTTTAGAGTGCTGATGCTGTGTGTGTCTAGTGTTTTGTTAAATATGGTGTGGAGCGCCAAGTGCCGGATGCACTGAGCTGGTGCTACCTCTCCCTCGCTGTATCACTATACTGTTGTTACAGCGCCCAACACACATCACATTCATCAATACCGGCCAGATTACTAGAGCGACCAAGGTGCTCTGTTACAGTGCCTGATACCAGCATATAGCGTCTACTAGTGGTCGCTCTAAGTGCCGCTATACAGACGCTCATCTGGCAATACCTGGCGTTAGTAGTGAATCAGCCTCTATGTTTCTCTACCTCCTGGACCTTAATTCTATGGTAGCAGGCTCCAGCTTGTCAGGGTTCTACACCTTTAAATACGGCAACCCTCTGGTCTCTTTAAGAGTGCCCACTGCTGAGAAAATTGGAGAAAATCTTTAACCTGCAAGGCAAGTGTTTTTAAGAGACAGATCAACTACTAATCCATCTTTGGGAATTTATTGGTAGCTATGACTAGGTCTAACACACTTACTGTATCCCTTATGAATTGACCATAACTTTATGTGTATAGAAAATCTACAAGAGTAAAATTGAACTTACATTAATAAAGCAGGATCAGAGATGGAATCACTAAACAGAAGATCACCACGGTGGTTTTTAATGTTAGATTTGATAAAAGGATCTACCCCTATTAGAGAAAATGGAGAAAGAATCAACGCACCATCCCAAGAATATCATAACATCAACAAAATGTGCTACTCCACCAAAAACAGAAGCTACAAACATAAGAGGGCAGTGTGGAACACATTGACTCCCAAAGAAATTGGAATGCCAAACCTTAATACCATAAAAATATATATACAACTTTTATTAATCATAAAAAACACAAGAAATAGACTTATTTAAAGAAAAGAGCAGGAGCGTAATCCTCCCTTGGAAATAGCAGCGTATCCAAAAAATTTACAACAGAAATACCTGTCAGCCATTCACCAATTAAATATAAGAAAAGTCCACTATGCAAAGGTAAGAATATATATATATATATATATATATATATATATATATATATATATAATCATTGAACCAGTGGGATAAAATAGCAGGTCTGGCTGATATCCCTTACAGTAATATACCTGGAGTGTCCAGTGCAGACAATATATAAGTGTGAGGAATAGGGCAGACATTTCATTTTATCACGGATAAAAGTTCCCCTTTATTTCCCCCTGTTAAGGCTTTGAGTCATCAATATGCATAGGTTCTAATCTCCCCAGGAGGGGGAATTAGCATTTATGGGTTGAACAGCGCAGATCACAGACTCCCTGCTGATTTTTTCACACACACCCCAGTGGGTCTGGAGGTGGTAGGACCCCTGGCTGTTAAACAGTAACATCAAAAGATGAGAGCCGCAGGCAAGTGGCACCAACACAAATCGGACCATAGCTGCACCACCATGTGTCTCAGCACTAAGCCAGGTACAGAACCAGAACCGGCTCACAAAACCGCATGCGAAGATAGGAAAACTAGAAAAATGGAGATCTAAGGTTCTGACCCATTTAGGGACCCCATTTTTGGACTCATCAGATGCCCGGCATCTAGCCCAATCTTTTGGTGCCATATCCAAAGCCATATGACCTCCCTGCTCAAAGTTATAACCCCTAAAGGGTTTTAGGGGCTAGAACAAGCTCCAGAACAGTGGCAGGTGACAACCTGTCCCACAGAAGGGAGGGAGTGAAAGGGTCTCGCCACATAAAAGGGGTAACCCTGGGCCAGGCTTTTGTCACTCCTGGAGAGGTCACGGTTCCCGCGTGCCGGAGGTGTCCATCCACAAGCTTGCCACTTACCTCTTATGGGAGCTCTCATCACCACTACTCTGCAACTGCATATTAAGGTAACTGCCCATTGTCTCTCTGTGTAACTCACTGTAACCTGTAACCTACTCAGAAAAGCATCTGTATTATTTCATATTCCATCATAACTAAATGTTTGATATCACTGCCTAGTGTGCTTATAGCATTAAAACTTATATTTAACTTGATCAATCTTTTTGCCTTAGCCAAGAATATGTGTGTCCGCAGTCTTTGGGCCTGGTATTCCTTATAGGAGGGCTCGGACAAGGGTTTTTGGGAATGCGGTCTGTGTGTCCAGAGGTCCCTGGTTGATAGTTGGATCACGTGACCCACGGTTCCCTGACAATAAGGATAATAATGAATCTATATAGTACAATATTTATACCAAGCCACCTAGAAATAAGGTATGTAATATAAAGTGATTGTACAACAATGATAATGACTATGCACTAAAACAAGAAATGGGACAAGTGCACGAAGGCAGAAGAAATGAGTGAATGCAAAAAAAAGTATAGCACATTGTTACTGATAATTGCTCCAGGTAAAAGCAAATGGCTAAGGCTGCAGATGATCGAGCGGAGGAGCACTGACTTTGGTATGGGTATGGGTGAACAGGAGCCTCCACAAGGACGCGCCAGGCTGCCAGTAGTGCACCACTACCACACGATTTGTGCATTATCCAATTACATCATGGCACCAGATGGGGGGGATCCTCACATTGTAAACAGTCAGGCATCTAACAATCCTGCCATGCCCTATACTTCAGTTCCTGTCTTTATTGCCCATTTGCCTCTTGCTGTGAATGACCATGACACCCTTGACAGAACACCAGACCTAAGCCTAAGAGCATAGAGGTTGGCTGTTTGGCTTAGGAGCTCCTGGCTGGTGCATTGGGCTAGAAGGGGGAGTCCATGCCATTTCTTAAATATAAAACAATCTTTAAAAATGTCCTAAATGCCGTTTTGCTTTGTTTTTCCGGCCCCTGGTGACAGCCAAACCTCACCACACAATTTACTTATATTACCAAAATGTTACTAGAACATTAGGAGTGTTCTGTTCAAATTGGGAGGTTGCGAGTGCTGTAGGTGCTTTCCAAGTCCAAAACTCACTACTCACCCCCCCTCAACTTCAGATTCCTGGATTTAGAGTGTACCTAATATTTTGATAGGTTTGCCCAAAATGCCGTCATACAGTTCAATGTTTGAGGAACATTACTGCCCTTACATTTTATTTATCTGAATGACAGTTTGATTTATCATTAAAGATAAATATACTTTATAACCCAATAAAAGGGAGTTAGGTGAGTTTGAAAGATTATCTTATACCAGTATAGCAATAGTTTGATATAGTATATTGTGATTTGATTTTTATGATACCTAGTTTTAGCTCTGTAATCTTAACATATGATCTTTTCTAGAGCCCAAACTGAATGTGATAAAACGTTTCCTCTCCGCTTACAACACTAAAGTTGTAGAATAAGGGAAGATGACACAATTTAACAGTGAATAATCATATATCACATTCCGCACAATAAAGATGGTATTATGGAAATTCGGTTAAAGATCTTTGCTTTGGATGCATTAGCATATTTTCCCTCTCCTGTATATTGGATGAGTGCAAACATACTAAATAAAGTAAGATTGAGAGACAGCTTGTACCTTGAAATTTACAGAGCAATTCCCTACCATCCTTCATATTTGTGGCTCATTAGTAGGTCAAGACACTTTTCTGTCAGGTAGTTTTAATAATTCACAACTGTAAGCAATTGGATGTGACAGTTTGGCTGCCTTTATTTTGACCTGAGTTGGATTGTTGCTCGGTTTCCCTTAGATTTTTCATTTTAGCTGCTATCCCAATAAGTAGAAAACATCCCTATAAAAGTAACTAGACAGATAAAATATATTTAATTAAAAAATTGGCAGTATGATGTAAGGTATTATATTTTAAATGTAGCTAGCATTTTATTTATGTTTCATTATTTAATATTACTATAATGCATTTTAATAGTTTTAGGGTACATTTGTTTAATAACTGTTTAAGGTAATAAATACTGACTTTCCTATTACACGATGCTTATTAAAACACCACAAGATCATAAAAAGAACACTAAAACTGATATAACCAAGTTGCCTACTTAGCAAATAATTTATATGTAAATTGTATAAACTAAGACGCATTGTGCGTAGTCATCCACACATAGAACTTTCGTGCAATGTGGAACCTATTAAAACCACTTTATCAAAATATCTTGTGACTAGCATATGTCACATTAGCCAAAGACAAGCATTGTCATTGGAGCTCCAACCTAGAGCTACCCAAAGCTTACCAGATATAGGCACTATTCAGGCAAATCTTGGTATTCAGTGTTCAATGGCAGCATCACTTGTCTTGTTCAATAGGACTGCAACAAATAAATATTGACATAGGTTAACAAATTGCAGTTAGATGTAATCAACATCACATCGTTATTTTGAATGGGGGCTGTGAACATTGTTTTTAAACATATTGCGCAGAAATATAAAATAGAAAAAAAAATATACTCGCCTTGTGTCCCCTGTAGCTGTTCTATTAGACATTGCAATGAATGGAGTGGGCATGCTCCAGGAATTGTGACTAGAGATGGGTCTGTGTTCGAGCTCGGTGTCTGGCCTGAACACAGAAAAGCTGGTTGATGGGCTGTTGAGCACTCCATCAACCCGCTTCACCAACGGTTGCAGCAGCAGGAAGCTACTATGACTTACCTCTGCCCGATCCTCTTCTGTCATCTGTTCATCTGTCAGCATTTGAATATAGCCTCAGCCAGGACTACAAAAAAATGGCCGCTGGCTCCCATGAATGCTGGCACTAGAAGTGTCCTCACTCATGGAAGCTGGCACCGCCGGTGTCCTTACTCATGGGAGCCGGCTGCGCACACTTTGCACCCCCCTGTCTGCCACAGCCACCTCCCAAAGTTCAGGTCCCCATTGATTTAAATGCGGACCTGGTTTGGGTCCCCGAACACAAACTTTTTTTCAAAGTACAGCCAACCTTGGGGGGCATTACTTTATCTTAATAGTTTAATTTAAGTACAATGTTTTCATAGGATGGTGTTTTTGAGTCAGTTTGCTTTTATTTGCCATTGCTGTCTATCATTCTGTGGTTTGTACCTTGGTTTTTCACACAAACATCACACAAGTGGAAAGAAAATTCTGCATTAAAGTAAATGGAGCCTTTCACATATCTGTTGAACTTGTGCTTGCATACTGCTTTGCTGTGCAAGGAAAGCTACAATACTTACCACCGCCTACGGCCTTTTTAAATTGGTTTGCAACTCTAAAATGAATTGCACACAATAAAATGTAAAATCCAAGGAAAACAGCTCCACAAGATTAAGTAAAATCAACCATAAAGAACCACCCTTATTCTATTATATAACATGGAGCACTGGGGTCTGTCCAACCTCCTGCTGCCCCTGCCAATTCTGCGCCCTGATGCCACCACCTCCAAGATCTCCTGCTGCCACTGCTCCCTAGATCTCCAGAGCTTGGCAGGTCTTCTCTTACTGCTGCCCAATAGTGTACAGTCTCAGGTGTTTCCAATGCAGTGAATATGTAGTGTGTAAGGGCCCTTATAATGCCTGTACCTTCACTTGTTTTTTAATAAAATTATTTTGAACTAAAAAAGTAGGATGAAACAGCTGTGGGTACCAAAATATGTATGTAGAGAGAATATTTTATTTTATGTTATATGCCTGGACATTAAGCACATTAGCTCTTATTCAGTAAATAGGGGATGAGTTTTTGCAGTGTAGAGAATGTAGAGGACTCCCTTTACCATGATGGAGAGCTTGTCGCTTCTGTATTTATGAGTGCCCTTTATCTACATAGCCCATAGGGGGCTTTTGCTTACACATTTGTTTTAAATATTCCTACCTTATTGGATAAATTAGGTTCCATCGCTTACCTTATATTGCAGGTACCGTGTGCTTTCTTGTGTGTTAAAGTAAAAAAGCTCAATCAGATGCATGGTTGAAATCACACCCAAAGCACCTCCAAATTGATCCTTGCTTAACTGAATTATTAGCATGACCCCCATTGTGTGCTGAGAGGCAACATCTCTCCGTAGACGGGGAGGCCGATTCATTAATAGCGCCAGGTAGCGACAGATGAGCGACAGTAGCGTTATTTTCACAGCGCACGCTAGTATTCGCTGTGCTTGGCCGTTGTTCGGCTGTTGACAGCAACTCAGTAGGTGTGCGGTAATGTTGAATACGGGGTTAGGAGTCGCTGTTTGACAGGTTCCGTGCTGTATGGGAGCGCATGACAGCGAATGGCCATAGCGAACGGCTCCCAGCATATTCATTAACAAATCACGCTCAAAAAATTCTCGCGCTGTGAAATGCTTGTTTAAACCCCAGAGTGCTGGCGGCGATGGGTTAAAAGTAGTTTTTTAACCCCCAAACAACCATATTTTTTGAAAAAAAAAAAACATGTTTTTCAAAACATTTTGTAATATGAATACATTAATACCAGACCTGTAATATCAATTCTGCAGAAATTTTTTTTTTTTAACCTTAAAAAAAATATCTACCAATTGCAGAAGTGGTCACAGAATTTTTGACATTTAAAAAAAAAAAAAAAAAAAAAAAAACATTAATAGCAATTAATTATGAATATTTAAAGATTGTTCCATTGAAATGCATTGGAGAGCGCCAGGTAGCGAGAGGTCATACCTGTCGCTGTTCAAGTTCGCTCGCTGGCGCTGTGGGGTGAGGCTGGAATAATGATGAATGATTCGCTATCTGGCGCTCTGTCAGTCGCTAAGCAGGATCGGCTTGATAAATGTGTGATTGCGGAGGGGAGCCGGGGTACTCGTGGCGGTGACCGTCATTACCGTTCGCTCACCATTCGCTACCTGGCGCTATCCCTTGTTAAATAAGGGCCTCAGTCTTTCTAAAAAAAAACCTATACCCTCTAGTACTTGACAAGGCTGCAGACTGACCCTCAAACCTGATCTATCACTTTACAAATCTGCTCAAAAGGTGATAAAATATATCTGTATATTTTGTGTGAGTTTCCTGCACTTTAAATGATTTTGGTATGTTACAATATATTTTAGCTGAGTGACATCCCATTTGTACCATCTAGGTGGTACTTGAGATAATAAGAAAACAGAAGTGGTACTTAATAGAAAAAAGGCTGGGGACCTCTGCTGTAGACAGAAGAGGAGTCTAAGATGTTCTAACTGTTCTAATAAGTTTGCTGTCTTTTTCTTGCCATGGTATACTGTTTAATTTCCGGTGTTGCTTGGCAGCTGCTTTCACATGCATTACATTACGTAGTGAATGGTTATAACTGTAACAACATTTTCAGTTTCAGCGTTAAATTGTTAGAATTAAAACCAGCTAAAAGGCTAATATTGCAGTTTTATTTATGAATACAAATGTGAAAATTAGAAAAGTAGAACATTTTATATTATCTAATTTAAATAAGCTGCTTTTAAAGGACAATTCTCACAAATTATTCACACAAATGATTTTTACTTGATTGTTCATAAAAGTGGAAAAGTATCTACATATATATATATATATATATATATATATATTCATAAATTATTACCTCAAGATTAAGTTAAGGCAGACCAAAACCCACTGTGAATGTCCCTAGAGTCTAAAAGACGCCAGGGCCAGATTAGGGCTATTCCCTGAAGCACATAGATGTCAGATATCCTGCTGTGTTAACACCCTGGTTTTGTCATATGCTCACTTCAGGATTTGAACCCATAGCGAATGTATAGGCTTCCAGCGGAATCCCCAGTCGGGCAGGCAAAGAAATATGCTTACCTGCTGTACCCACACTCAGTTTCCCAGCTTCTCCACATGGAAGACAGTAGTAAGGCTGCCGAAACTACCATATGAAGATGGGAGCTACTGAATCAGAGGGACCACAGTGGTATCACAGAACTCCTTTTTGGGATTCATTTTTTGATTGATTATATCTATGAATTCATCTTAAAATTAGCTTCTTTGTGTCCAGTGACCAAATGGTAAGTAAGACTGGGGGTCTGATTTATGAAGCCATATTGCGCTAATAATTTGGCCACTGCAGCGTTCTATGCCTAAACCTGAAATAATTTGTACAACCTGTCAAGAATAGAAACACGTGCCTTAAAATTGCCTATTCTTCTTGATTTTCACACCATTGCGTTCATCTAACCTCAACAACTATAAATGGTCCTAAAAGTTTTGATCACATCAGTGTTTTAAGATGACTTTAAAGAAAGGCAATGCCAAAATGGCCCGTTGTGTAGGGCTACCCCTGGTAATGTTTTAAACATTTTTTCTGTGTATTAAGGCAACCAGCACTTGTAGGATCCACTAGATCCATCTAGAAGTAGACAGTATAGAGTATCAGAGTATTGGTGCTGTTAAAATCAGCATAGGGGTTAATAGGTACATAAACAGGCACTGCAAAAGGCTGATCAACGTAGTGTGCCAATTCAAGCTGATTATTTAAGACCAGATATTTTGACTTTCTGCACCATGTAGGAAGATAACAGCAGCAAAAAAAGACATGCCAAGGTGGATGCGATTGGTGCAAAAGGACGCAAAATGGCAACGAAAGTCACACTTTATAAATCTGGCTCTAAATCTCCCCACTGGGTTAACTCTTCGGAGGGAATTTGGCATAGGAGTCCTCTAACCCCAAACATGATGTCTTATGTTATAATCAAATCTAAATGAGATAACTAGAGTGAAAAATATTATATGTGCAAAGATGAGAATAGGGGATGGAGAAAAGTGGCAAAGCAGCTAATGCATGTCACACAAGGTTCTATATTGGAATTATATTTCTGGTAACCTACTTCAACTGAATTGCTTATTATCTACTTGTTACTTCTCTTTATTCTGCAAGGGGTCTGGTGAGAAAGGAACAAAGTTCCATACACTATTTGGGCACATATGGGGATTTTCTGCCATGCCCCCCTGAATCCAGGCCATTGAGTTTGTTCCTCTTGTAAATGTTTTGGCTATATGGGTCAAACAGTAATGTTGGAAGAGAGGGCTTGGCTCATAATCCACATTCTAGCTTGACTGGATTCAGGTCTGTATTCTTAGAGGCCGATTCTTTAATAGCGGCAGGTAGCGACAGATGAGCGACAGTAGCGGTATTTTCACAGCGCACGCTAGTTTTCGCTGTGCTTGGCCGTTGTTCGGCTGTTGACAGCGACTCAGTCGGTGTGCGGTAATGTTGAATACGGGGTTAGGAGTCACTGTTTGACAGGTTCCGCGCTGTATGGGAGCGCATGACAGTGAATAGCCATAGCGAACAGCTCCCAGCATATTCATTAACAAATCACGCTCAAAAAAGTAGTTTTTTAACCCCCAAACAACCATATTTTTGGAAAAAAAAAAAACATGTTTTTACAAACATTTTGTAATATGAATACCTTAATATCAGTCCTGTAATATCAATTCTGCACAATTTTTTTTTTTTACCTTAAAAAATATATCTAACATTGCAGAAGTGGTCACAGAATTTTTGCCATTAAAAAAAAAAAATTAAGAATATTTAAAGATTGCTCCATTGAAATGCATTGGAGAGCGCCAGGTAGCGAGAGGTCATACCTGTCGCTGTTCAAGGTCGCTCGTTGGCGCTGTGGGGTGAGGCTGGAATAATGATGAATGATTCGCTATCTGGCACTCTGTCAGTCGCTAAGCAGGATCAGCTTGATAAATGTGTGATTGCGGAGGGGAGCCGGCGTTCTCGTGGCGGTGAGCGTCATTACCGTTCGCTCACCATTCGCTACCTGGCGCTATCCCTTGTTAAATAAGGGCCTTAGTTAAGTTCTTTCCCACCACAACTTTATGGTTCTTGATTTTCTTACTCGGGCACAGTCATTTATAGTCATTTAAATATTTTTTGCAAAATGTCTTGATATGCTGAAAGCGGACCTTCACCCTGAATATGAGTATATCTTATATGTTTCCCACACCCTGTACATACAGATTGCTCACATTAAAAATCATCCTACCTGCATCTACTACATGTTATGAGCCTTTAAACATCTAAGGTGGCAGCTCATGGAGCATCAGGCAGCCTGCAAACAGGAAGTGGCTTCTGACTGTGCCGCTCTGCATTCTGGAATTGCTGTCCTTTCCCTGACCCCAGCTCTGCTCTATCTGAGCAAAGCACAGCTATAACCCACCCTCCTGTACTTTATCTTGCTCTCCTCTCCTTCTGAGGCAAGATGGCAGCGCCCATATCCTAGAGTCCTGAACAGAGTTGCAGCCCGGTGAAGGAAAGAATAATAAGTAACTGACTAAAAACTTGAAGTATATTAATTTTAGATGCTGGGGAATAGTTTTTAAGGGTTTGGGCTTTTCATTAAATCATGCTGAAGGTCCGGTTGAAGCATAAAGAATTGTCCTCACTTCAACAAGGAGGCCTAGTCCAACTGCATAGCATTGTCCCTCCTTCACTATTACAGTTAGAGCCACAATGCAGTCAGACATGTTCTCCTGGCATTACTCAAACTCATATATGTCCTTCAAACAGGCAGAAAGTTGTGTTATTTGTCATGTCACAAAACTTTTTTCCATAGGAAGGTGGCAACTCTTGAGCTTCAGTAATTGAGCGCAGATATGCTCTATAATTTGACATGGTCTGCCACCTCAAGGGTAATTTGCTGTGGTACCTTGACACTTCCATAATACCACACACAGTTGATGGTAGAAAATAAAGGAGAAACGACATTTCTCAAACTGACTTGTTTCAGGGGTTGCATCTTGTTAGAGTTCTACATTTTAATTTACTAAGCTCTTTAATCATGACCCATTCTTACGCAAATGTTTGTAAAGGCATAACACATGGACAGGTGCTTGATTTCATACATTGTATGTGTGAATAGAACTGAACAAAACCCACAAATAATTAAGACTTATGTCCCATTACTACTGTTCATATAGTGTATGTGGTGGTCCTAAAAGTATAATCATTTAAGGTCTTGGCACTCTCACTCAATTATAGTAAGCGGAGTGGGTGTGCTTGCGTCACTGTGACTGATGATGGGGCAGCACCCCATTGTGAATGCAGATGCAACTGAGGATCGGTCTGGGTGGTGTGGGGCTCGGATTTAGTGATTATGTAAGATTCCAAATGCTGGACTATAAGCAAACATCTGTGGGGGGAAAATTGGAGTATAGAGTTACTGTTTTTTTTTTTCTGGACAATGATATTAAAGAGGAACAAAAAGATTCAAAAGATGGAGTCTAAAAGATTTAAGTTCCACTCCTAGGGACATCCTAAATCGGGATTTCCCACTTTGTAAAACCCCCCAGACGCCCTGTTTCACTCACCTTGTCCTGAAGCCCTTGTCACTCCACGGCCACTTCCTGGCTCACCTCTAGCCGCGTGTGCACCCACGCTCGGTCTTTCTGAATGGGTAGCATGGGCACGTGATGGCTAGGAGGTGAACGGGGAATGTGGTTGGCGGTGCACTCGACTCCCTTCAGCGCCGCTCAGCTTAGCCGTCCAGGAGGCTTAGCCATTAGCAGAGCCAAAGGAAGTCGAGTGAAAGCGAGGTAGCTAATTGGTTGAACGGGCCGCTCAGCCAATCAGTGCACTTGTTCTTGCCTCGTGGGAGCAACAGGAAGCTGCGTGACCTAGGGGCATACACGCAATAGGGCATCACAATTTGGGATGCTTCCACTGAGAGGCACAACACCCTGGAAAGTGAAAATCATGTGTGTTGTTCCTCTTTAATATACACAGTTCAGACAGTAACCAATGTTTGCTGCATGGACATCAGCTAGACAGGCTTGGAGTGACTCAATGATGTCCTGCTAGGTAGTCACAGGTAATTGGAGCCATGCTGAATGCAGTGAATTCCATGGCTGATGATGGTTGCATAAGGGACGACCCACAGAGTATACACAACAACCAAGATGGTCCATAGATTCTCAACTGGTCTAGGGGATTAGGGGGGCAGGGCAGTACTTTGAAGTTTTGGTCATGCTTTTTCAACCAATGCATAACATTTAAGACATGCGACATGCAGCAAGTGTAGATGAGCTGCAATGGATGATGGATGCTGTGTGCCTTCTACCTCAGCAAACGTCCAATTCTTATTCTGAAATGAATTAACCCTTTTGTTGCAGATATGCCATTTTTACACAGTAGGGTGTTAAAAACTGTTGGTTTTAGACAAACATTTGATAGCCCCCTGGGTTATTTTGGGGGGGAGCTTCTCCTCTGTAACATGTCAGTCTTGTTTCATGCACTGTCGTAGCCGATGTTCACATCGGACATCACTGGTACATGGTGCTGCTCAAGTTTCACGTTGCTCATTTGCAGTCCAACCAATATTTCTTATTATTTACTTATAACATACTATAACATATAACAAGTAACAGTTAAACCAGACCGACACCCATTTTTTCTTTAACTGCTGTTGTTCCCGCTGTCTGTTCATCAAAACAAGCTCGGGCGGGGGGGGGGGGGGGGCATCCAGAATGTTGGAGCCCCCCCTTGCAGATAACCTCCCAGACCGCCCGTAATACTCACCTTCATTATGAGCCAGCGCCGGCGGGGGACGCCACTATGGCCTATGTGACCGCCCGGTGGCCAATCGCGGGACTCATTTCCCGGTGCAGTCTCGTCATGAAGGTGAGTATTACGGGTGGTCTGGGAGGTTATCTGTAAGGGAGGCTCCAGCATTCTGGATGCCTCCCGGAGCTTATTGTAATAAACAGACAGTGGGACCAACACCCCGTTAAAGAAAAAACAGATTTGGTCCGGTTTAATGTTATTTTTCTGATCCTTTTTTGAAGCTGTCAGCTGTTGATACTGTAACAAGTTTCGGGGGAGGCTATTCCACAGATTCATAGTTCTTATGGCATTATGGTAAAGAAGGATCACGTGGGTAGTTTCAAAGCCAATTATCAACCAGTTTTCCAACTCTGATATGTGACCGCCCGGTGGCCAATCGCGGGACTCATTTCCCGATGCAGTCTCGTCATGAAGGTGAGTATTACGGATGGTCTGGGAGGTTATCTGTAAGGGAGGCTCCAGCATTCTGGATGCCCCCCGGAGCTTATTGTGATAAACAGACAGTGGGACCAACACCCCGTTAAAGAAAAAACAGATGTTGGTCCGGTTTAATGTTATTTTTCTGATCCTTTTTTGAAGCTGTCAGCTGTTGATACTGTAACAAGTTTCGGGGGAGGCTATTCCACAGATTCATAGTTCTTATGGTATTATGGTAAAGAAGGATCACGTGGGCAGTTTCAAAGCCAATTATCAACCAGTTTTCCAACTCTGATATGTGGCCTTTTCCCCATGGCAGCTATGAGGCAATATGTGTGCAGACAACGTATCAAACTCAAGCCAGGTAGTTACCTATCTGATTATCCATGGTCCCAACATGCTATTCTATTCTGATTTCTTCATTGTATCTAATTTTTTCTTTATTTTTTTGCTACTTGTTAGTTTCCACATGGTGCTGCTATTCCTCTCAATGAAGCACAGTACATAAGTAAGCTTATTAACAGTAGTGTTAAATTTGAAATGATACGAATCTGTAAATATATTTTATCTGCAATAGCTTCCAGCTGGCTGTTTATGATTTGTTGTGAAACAAAACTCTCCCACTTTCAACTGCTCGAGTCTCTGCACTTAAATTCTTCCACCTTCAAGTGCTTGCCAATAGAAACTGCTACACTGAACAAGGACACCAGTGTCATTGCCATACATCTTAGCATTAACAAAAGATCTTATTGAACTGTGTGTTTTCATGGGAAGAATTCAAATGTACATGAAGAACAGAACACATCATATAAAGCTAATTCTAATATGTTGAGTAAATTGCCTGTCAGGAGGCGAGGAAACCTCAGGAGGACATTTTCAGACTTTTGTGTTTGAGGCACCAGGTGGGCCCTCATCAGAATCAACTGACTGGTCTGACATTTTTAACAACGGCCCAGGATCTTCATGCAGCAAAATGGTGAATTGGGTTTTATTTAAGCAGAAACATGTAAACCAATTATGGGTGGTGCTAGAGTGGAGTCACCCCATACGGGTTAATACAAACATCCTTTTGCACCTACCATATTTAAAGGGGCAGTCCAGGCAAATGGTTAACTAACTGTGCTTACTTGTTATTGCATGCATCGGGCTGTGTTTCTGATCAATCAAGAGGGCTGATTCAGCACCAGGAGATTATTTTCTCACATTTTTTGTGAGAAAAAATGTATATATTTTTTTAGTTTAGCACAATTATTTGCTCAGCTAAATATAACTACAAAAAGGAAAAAAAACATAATTTTATTTCTCACAAAAAACAAGAGGAAAAAAACTCACGGTGCTGAATTAGCCATATTGTCTGCTGTTTTCATTTCTAAAACCAGTGAAGTTTCTAAACACACTTCTAGAATTCAGACCAAGGACTCTCCCTAAATTGTGACGTGATGAGTGGGTTGGTTGAAATTCGGGTTCCATGAATTCGGCCGAATCTGAACCTGAACCCAAACCCCACTGAACTTTGGGGCCCAAAAATGACTGTAAAATAGGGCCAGCAAGGGCTAGAGGGCCCTTGTTTGTCCACGTGTCTGTGGTGCAAAGGTGGAAAGTGGAAGTAATGCCATTGCCCAGTGCACATTTTATTTTTTCACAAGCTCTTGGTGCAGGGCAGGGATGGCTTGGTGAGAATAGTAGTGGCGGCTGGGAACAGTATATTGTGGGACAGCCACTGCCATGTGATTTTTAAAATTGTCCATCTCCACCAGACGGAAGGCCAGCAACTTTGAAATGCTCCCAGTCAGGGCCAGGGCTTGTGGGTAGTATGGGCCCAACATCCGCTTTCTCTCCAAAGTTTGTGCGAGGGAGAGCTGAATACTTTCCTGGGATGATGTGGATGGGCTTGGTGGTGGTGCTGCTGGTGCTGCCGGTGCTGGGTTCCCACATTCTCCCTTGGAGGGAGACAGGTGGCCTTGTTGTTGTGCTGCAGGCTGAGACAGAGGGAGACTCAGGTGTTTGCAGGTTTTTCTGTTTTTTACTGCAGCCCATGTTTTGCTTACAGATGCCTGGCCATGCATGAGGTTCCTTTGTCCCTAGCTGTCCCTCAGTATGTGAGCCACCTGTCCATGGACGGGCAATAAAATGGACAGTTAGCTTTTGAAATGGAATACCCCCCCCTTACTCATCCGGTCACCAGAATGTGATTAACGAAAAAAAAGTCCAATATCTTAGTTTTATGTTATTAATTTGAGTACTTTCCCTACCCCATTTTGTGCAGTGCAGGCGTCCTTTAAATTGGCCCCTGAGACGCCTGTGAAAAAAAATATTTTGAATTTATTTTTTATGTATTTCTTTAATTTTACTGTTTTATATATATATATATATATATATATATATATATATATATATATATTACTTTACTATATTACCTGTACTCCACTTTGCACAGGCCAGTCGCCCAGGTGCCCCCCCCGGTTCGGCCTCCTACAGCTGTAATAAAAATATTATACTTTTATGTATTTATTTATTATTGTTTTCTGTTATTGTTTTGAGTACTTTTCCCAGTCCATTTTGTGCAGGGCAATCGCCCTGGTGTTCTCCTCGATTTGCAGCCCTTGCTACCCCCATTTTCCACGTTGACTTTAATGCGGTTTGCGGAAAGTTCGGCCAGAATAGCCGAACCCGAACTGCAGCGGGTTCGCTCACCACTAGTTGTCTAGCTGCATCTAATTGAGTTAAAAGACAGCCTTGACAGGGCCCCATTTAATATTCACACCAGGGCCCTGTCACAATTAGCTCTGTGTGTCACGTTGTACAGCTTTGTTTTAACGCTTATTTCTTGTAATTGTAATAAAGTTTTGTTGTAGATCCCAGTCTTTTCCAGCACTTTTTGTGAAGCAAGATTTTGACAATTGACTGCAATGTAATCTCATCTGTTAGGAAGAGCCTTAGGTCTCAGGTACAGCTGAGCACGGATCGCTCTGACTGTGAGGCAGGAATTCTACAGATGTTAAACTTGGCTGCATCTGAGCACTTTCATGAACAGCTTCATGTTCATGCTTTCAGACAGAGCTGGACTTCATGAATATTTACCAGCATTCAGCTAAGTGTATATTTTTGTGGCTTATAAGAGATTATGGAAAAAATAAATTATACATAACCATACTTTTCAGTAACTCCCCATTGGCACATCATTATAAAGTATAGCAGATATATTGGCATTTAAAAATATCCGGTCACAAATAAAATCGTGTTTTAGACAAAGCAGTAGTGAAATTATATAGGAAATGCTATAAATGATTCAGTAATAAGACTGATTATACATTTATTCAAAATATTATTCAATGAAGCTGATTGTAACAGGATGATCCCTTGGCCTCAGGCTGGGTAGCCTCCCTGGAGTAAGTTAGAGTCCCTAGGTGTGACTGGGTGCTTCCCTGTTATGTAGGGGTTAAAAGTTAGTGAGTCATTAGCACAGCCCATCTCCTCATGCTATTGGTCCCTGAAGCTATATAGGGGAAAGCTCAGGAAGTGCTTGTGAGTGTCGGATATGGGAATAGAGCCCAGTTGAGAATAAGTAGCGTGCAACCTGTACAGAGGACCCCTGCCAAAGGAAAGAGAACCCCAGGAGGGGGGGAGGGGATCTTGAGGAACTACAATGTATGAGATGACTGGGCTGGCTGGGAGTCGATAGAGGTAAAGTAACAAGTGTCAACCTTTATGAAGCAGTTGCTCCCAAAATAAGTTAATCTTATGAGCAACTAGAGAAGTCCCCCAGAATGGGTGGGCCTCTGAGTCATCCCATGCATTTAAAAAGCCATTGAGCATGCAATTCTTGGACACAACTTTTATTATTTATACAGCCATCCACTTCTACATGTGGACATGCATAATTCAACAGGGGCATTGTCTTTTATTAATCATGTAGGGATCTGAAGTAGTATCGCCTAATAAGGCCAAACTTTATTTTTACTAATGGTGCTCATAACAACTAAGAGTATGTCAGGGCTTCAGGTCCCCAACCCTTTTTACAAGGTCCACCAACAGTAAAGGCGGGGGGCTTTGGAAAGAGTAAATACATAACAGACATTGGGGAGGATGCAAATTTGTTACTGAAGAAAGATGAATTTTGGGTGTGCTGCCTCTTAGATAGCTTTTTATATCTAACACGCATACCTGCAATGGGGATATTTTTTTTACAGCTGAAGTAATCAGCTATAAAAATATATTTTTAAAACTAATTCCAAAACAGCAGGACCATATGGGATATGCATAAAAATCCTGAGGTTTTGCTTAGTCCATAAAAAATCATTTTCCACTTGTGTGTTAAAGTAAAGATGCTCAATTATGGGTAGATTTCAAATCAAACCTCAAACACACACAAATTAGTATGGACCCAAATGTAAGTGAGATATAAAGAGGCCAATAAAAATACAAAAAATAGAGATCTATTATTCATTCATTATTTATCTTTTGCAACTGCTTTCATAAACAAAAGTTTGTTTATTTTTTTTTTTTTTCAGGCCCCTATATTGCCTGAAAAACACACCCTGGAACTGGCAGCGGCAGGAGCCCAAACATTGGATTTGGCTCAAAGAGACATTGGAGTTGGCAGCAGGAGCAGCAGGAGCCCAAAAATTGGCTGAATGACACCCTGGAGTTACAAGCAGCAGCAGCAGCAGGAGCCCAAACATAGCTTGAAAGAGACACTGGAGTTGGCAGCAGGAGCCCAAAAATTGGCTGAATGACACCCTGGAGTTGCAAGCAGCAGCAGCCCAAACATAGCTTGAAAGAGACACTGGAGATGGCAGCAGGAGCCCAAAAATTGGATGAATCACATCCTGGAGTTGCAAGCAGCAGCAGCAGCCCAAACATTGCTTTAAAGAGACACTTGAGTTGGCAGCAGGAGCCCAAAAATTGGATGAATCACACCCTGGAGTTGCAAGCAGCAGCAGGAGCCCAACATTGGCTGAAAGAGACACTGGAGTTGGCTTCAGGAGCCCAAAAATTGGATGAATCACACCCTGGAGTTGCAAGCAGCAGCAGGAGCCCAAACATTGGCTGAAAGAGACACTGGAGTTGGCAGCAGGAGCCCAAAAATTGGATGAATCACACCCTGGAGTTGCAAGCAGCAGCAGCCCAAACATAGCTTGAAAGACACACTGGAGTTGGCTTCAGAAGCCCAAAAATTGGATGAATCACACCCTGGAGTTGCAAGCAGCAGGAGCCCAAACATAGCTTGAAAGACACACTGGAGTTGGCTTCAGGAGCCAAAGAATTGGATGAATCACTCCCTGGAGTTGCAAGCAGCTGCAGCAGCAGCCCAAACATAGCTTGAAAGACACACTGGAGTTGGCAGCAGGAGCCCAAAAATTGGATGAATCACACCCTGGAGTTGCAAGCAGCAGCAGGAGCCCAAACATTGGCTGAAAGAGACACTGGAGTTGGCAGCAGGAGCCCAAAAATTGGATGAATCACACCCTGGAGTTGCAAGCAACAGCAGCAGCAGCCCAAACATAGCTTGAAAGACACACTGGAGTTGGCTTCAGGAGCCCAAAAATTGGATGAATCACTCCCTGGAGTTGCAAGCAGCAGCAGCAGCAGCAGCCCAAACATAGCTTGAAAGACACACTGGAGTTGGCTTCGGGAGCCCAAAAATTGGATGAATCACACCCTGGAGTTGCAAGCAGCAGCAGCAGGAGCCCAAACATTGCTTTAAAGAGACACTGGAGTTGGCAGCAGCAGGAGCCCAAAAATTGACTGACACACCCTGGAGTTGGCAGCAGCAGCAGGAACCTAGAAATTGGCTGGAAGGCACCCTGAAGTTGGCAGCAGCAGGAGCACATACATTAGCTGGAAGGCACACCCTGGAGTTGGCAGCAGCATAAGCAGGAGCCCAAACATTGCTTGAAAGACACCCTGGAGTTGGCAGCAGCAGCAGGAGGCCAAAAATTGGCTTAGAGAGACACTGGAGTTGGCAGCAGGAGCCCAAAAATTGGATGAATCACACCCTGGAGCTGCAAGCAGCAGCAGGAGCCCAAACATTGGCTGAAAGAGACACTGGAGTTGGCAGCAGGAGCCCAATAATTGACTGACACACCCTGGAGTTGGCAGCAGCAGCAGGAACCTAGAAATTGGCTGGAAGGCACCCTGAAGTTGGCAGCAGCAGGAGCACATACATTAGCTGGAAGGCACACCCTGGAGTTGGCAGCAGCATAAGCAGGAGCCCAAACATTGCTTGAAAGACACCCTGGAGTTGGCAGCAGCAGGAGGCCAAAAATTGGCTGAGAGAGACACTGGAGTTGGCAGCAGGAGCCCAAAAATTGGATGAATCCCACTCTGGAGTTGCAAGCAGCAGGAGACCAAACATTGCTTTAAAGAGACACTGGAGTTGGCAGCAGCAGGAGCCCAAAAATTGACTGACACACCCTGGAGTTGGCAGCAGCAGCAGGAACCTAGAAATTGGCTGGAAGGCACCCTGAAGTTGGCAGCAGCAGGAGCACATACATTAGCTGGAAGGCACACCCTGGAGTTGGCAGCAGCATAAGCAGGAGCCCAAACATTGCTTGAAAGACACCCTGGAGTTGGCAGCAGCAGCAGCAGCAGCAGGAGGCCAAAAATTGGCTTAGAGAGACATTGGAGTTGGCAGCAGGAGCCCAAAAATTGGATGAATCACACCCTGGAGCTGCAAGCAGCAGCAGGAGCCCAAACATTGGCTGAAAGAGACACTGGAGTTGGCAGCAGGAGCCCAATAATTGACTGACACACCCTGGAGTTGGCAGCAGCAGCAGGAACCTAGAAATTGGCTGGAAGGCACCCTGAAGTTGGCAGCAGCAGGAGCACATACATTAGCTGGAAGGCACACCCTGGAGTTGGCAGCAGCATAAGCAGGAGCCCAAACATTGCTTGAAAGACACCCTGGAGTTGGCAGCAGCAGGAGGCCAAAAATTGGCTGAGAGAGACACTGGAGTTGGCAGCAGGAGCCCAAAAATTGGATGAATCACACTCTGGAGTTGCAAGCAGCAGGAGACCAAACATTGCTTTAAAGAGACACTGGAGTTGGCAGCAGCAGGAGCCCAAAAATTGACTGACACACCCTGGAGTTGGCAGCAGCAGCAGGAACCTAGAAATTGGCTGGAAGGCACCCTGAAGTTGGCAGCAGCAGGAGCACATACATTAGCTGGAAGGCACACCCTGGAGTTGGCAGCAGCATAAGCAGGAGCCCAAACATTGCTTGAAAGACACCCTGGAGTTGGCAGCAGCAGCAGCAGCAGGAGGCCAAAAATTGGCCGAGAGAGACACTGGAGTTGGCAGCAGGAGCCCAAAAATTGGATGAATCACACCCTGGAGTTGCAAGCAGCAGCAGGGGCCCAAACATTGGCTGAAAGAGACACTGGAGTAGGCAGCAGGAGCCCAATAATTGACTGACACACCCTGGAGTTGGCAGCAGTAGCAGGAACCTAGAAAGCAGCTGATGCTGATCAACGCTTATGTTGTATAACAGATAGGGTTCAAGGTGCAGCTTTGGGGTGCCCTGCAGCCTGGTTTATTAAAAGCAGTCAAAAACAAGTGCAAACTGAAGTAGCTTAATAAAGCAGCTGATGCTGATCAATGCTTATGTTGTATAACAGATAGGGTTAAAATAGCATGTGCCTTGGGATGCCCGTGTGGCCTGGTATATTTTAAGCTGAACAAAAAGTAACAATAATCCAAGTATGAGAAATGCTTTTGCATAACAGATAGGGTTAAAATAGCATGTGCCTTGGGATGCCCGTGTGGCCTGGTATGTTTTAAGCTGAACAAAAAGTAACAATAATCCAAGTATGAGAAATGCTTTTGCTTAACAGATAGGGTTAAAATAGCATGTGCCTTGGGATGCCCGTGTGGCCTGGTATATTTTAAGCTGACCAAAAAGTAACAATAATCCAAGTATGAGAAATGCTTTTGCATAACAGATAGGATTAAATAGCATGTGCCTTGGGATGCCCGTGTGGCCTGCTATATATTTTAAGCTGAACAAAAAGTAACAATAATCCAAGTATGAGAAATGCTTTTGCTTAACAGATAGGGTTAAATAGCATGTGCCTTGGGATGCCTGTGTGGCCTGGTATATTTTAAGCTGAACAGAAACTTTTGACACTAATCCAAGTATGAGAAATGCTTTTGCTTAACAGATAGGGTTAAATAGCATGTGCCTTGGGATGCCCGTGGGGCCTGGTATATTTTAAGCTGAACAAAAAGTAACAATAATCCAAGTATGAGAAATGCTTTTGCTTAACAGATAGGGTTAAAATAGCGTTCAGGGCTAAATAGCAGAAAGGGTTAAATAGCATGTGCATTGCATGCACAGTGTTCAGCTGTGTTTAAACCAAACCAAATATATTAACAGTAACCCAGTAATTATGAAATATGAATCCTAGGCAGCACTAGGCACCCTATCAATGTGACTTGTATGCTGCTGGATTGTTCCGGTTTTAAAACTATCTTTGCCTAGCTCTGTCTACCACTCTAAATCTCCCTAACTATCTGTCTCTCTCTTTACCTATCTGTAAATCTCCCTACCTATCTGTAAATCTCCCTACCTATCGCTAACTCTCTCTCCCTAGCTGCAGCAGCCACCTTTCTCTCACGAATGCAAGTCTGAAATGCGCACAAGCAAGATGGCTGCCGCTTTATATAGCGCTGTGACGTCACCGGGGCTCTGATAGGCTGATTGGCTGCTGATAGGCTGCATGTGACCTTCCCATGATAACTTGCCCCAGGGGATATGTCCAGACATGTCCAGACATGTCCATCCACCATTTTACAATGCCTGTAATTGAAATAAATGGAGTTTAAAGGAAAACTTCGATCGAATCGCGGGGAAATTCGGATTCGTTCAGAATCGAATTTTTCATGAAATTCGGAACGAATCCGGGTTCGTCCGGATCGATTCGCTCATCCCTATTAAAAACTATAGACAAAAATCATGTCTAAAAGACAGGTAAATTAGTTCAGTAACATGGCACTATTTAGGTTGATCAAGGCTGTGGAAAGACAACCCATTCTTGATGATTACTTAAAAACATTTCCTTACCAATAACAAGTCAAAGTGCACATGCTTATTCACACCAAGGTGATTATGATTGGACATGCGATCCCTGATCATCCACAATTGCAAGCCCTAATGCAGTCCATATAAGTAAATGGGCATTTTCACACTGGGGGGCGATTACGATGCGATTTCCTCAAATCACTGCTAGCAGGGCTTTTCCAAAGCAATCCCGGGGTGGTGTAAATAAGGCTGTAATACACAAAGCATGTGCTTTTCTGAAAGGCTCAGGCACCAGGTGGAGTGTGGAGGATTGTGCTGGAGAAAAAAACATGTACCATACTTTAGGCTTTTTGCCCACATCATCACAAAGCCACAAATGTTCGGCTATGAAGGATGAAATGCCTCCTTTTCAAAAGTAAAAAGGAAAAAGCACTTTCTTAAAACAGAAAGTTGTCACAAACGGGTAAAGATTAACAAGATTTACCCATGATCCTTTGTTAGTACGCCGAGCAATACAAATCATCTCTCTTCTCTTGTTGTCATACCAAGAGCTCAGAAAAACATTGCACATGGATAAATATTTTTTTATATTTACACAGCCATTCACAACGACATACAATATTTATAGACCATGACTGATTGTCCCTCTGGTTCCAAGTGATGTATGGCTGGAACCAGGAATATGATGTGATTACGTTTTCATGAAAATAGTCATTTCTAGTGAGAGCTCTACAGGCTCATTTGCCATTGTCATTTTGTTTGTTAAAAATTGGGAATAACATTTCCCAAGAAAAGAACAATGTTTTTGTTGTTTTTTATTTACGCATGAATCAAATTCATGAAAAAACAATTCTATGCCTGGACCTTGGGGTTGCCAGGGCTTTGAACATGAGGGCTGGCAGTGCTAGAGTGCACGGCTGAGTGGGGGACTTTATCTTAAAAGCACATCATTTAATGTTACAGCATGGACTCAGCTTTAAGATTAATGAAAAGCCTTGTTCTAAGTGGACACCCATCAGTTAGGCTCAGTTAGACTATATAGTGGCCTTAATCAAATTCCTCTGGCAAAAGCAGAAAAATGCATTGTTTTACGATTCATCCTAAAAGGATGATAGAGAAGCTCATGGACAAGGCACTGGGAACTACTTAAAGGGTGAAATTGCCAAAAAATCTATCCAAGCAAAATGGTAATCTCAAGAACTATTTTAATCTTTGAGAAGAAGAATTAGAAACACACGGGGGTGCACCACAAATATAAGTGACTGTGCTACACTGTACCTAAAACACTACATGAACCAAACACAAGAGGCTGGAGGGACACTGTCCCTCTTTACCTCAATGGCAGGAGCACAAAAAAACAAAGGACTGTGGTTTAACATTTTTGTGCTCCTGCCATTGAGGTAAAGAGGGACAGTGTCCCTCCAGCCTCTTGTGTTTGGTTTTATTTTAATCTTTGACACGGGTGAACCTAGCTTCTCTGCCACCTGAGGCAGTCCTTGCCCCTAGGACATTCTGGGTAGATTCCCCCCAGACCACCTTCTAAAACCATCTTGCTCCCATGGTACATGCACAGGTTGTCATCCAAGCAGTGCCATATGCAGTGTATATAAATGCACAGTATATGGCCCTGTTTTCACCAGAGATCTGAGCATAAGTAAGCGGCAGCATCTCTGGCCTTCGGGGGGGGGGGCTACTACACACCTTTAGAGCAGGACAGTAGACTGGATGTTGGGCTGACTATGTATTATGTTACAAAAGCAAATACCTGCGCAAATGTAGTACAGGGTACACTGTTTTTTGAGGCAGGTAGCTGGAGTGCACAGTATTTTCTACAGAAAAACAGTATGCACAATACTTTAATGGCTAAATAAAGAAAAATCCTCCTGCCCTATAGAAACCCCTGATAGCAAAAAAAGAGTGCAAGTATATCCCTCCACCCCGATCTTACAATTATTCAGAAGGATGCAAAGGAATCTCTAAGACCCAATAAAAGTGGACCCGCAGACTAGATAACAAAAAGGAAGAGCATGCTGCTATGTCAGAGTTTGAGGCTTCACTGGCTGCTGTGCCCTTAGGGTAAGGTTGATTTTTTTCAAACGCTTACAATAAGCAATGAGTGTTCCGGGGCTGTTTTATGCCAGCTGTCAATAAGGCAGCTTAGACATGTGCCATATGCTTCTGAAACCTCCTCATATGCCCATAATATACACTAAATAGATGATCTCCAACATGATCTCAGAGATCAGGAGTATTTTGGGGAGGCTGGGCAATCATTCAGTCAAGAACAAAAAACATTGTAACCAACTCTGGAATCCAAAAGAAGACTGCTGGCCTTCCCCCATTTGGAATTCCCTGCTGTAAGAAACCCCCCAGTTCCTCTCTAACAGCTTACCTTTCCCCAGTCCAATGACACATGCATAGGCTCTGGTCAAATCCTGGCTGTTTGCTGTGCGTATGTCATTTGGCAAACAGCTCTGATCTTCTGCAATGGGGTACGCCAGCGACTGCTTCCCTAGCAGTGTGACAGCCCAAAGATGCTATGGATGTGGCCACTCTCACTCCCCATTGCAGAAGAGCAGAGCCGTTTCAGGAATGACATAGGCAAAGTAAATGGCGCTGATTGGACAAGAGGCCGCACATTGACCGTTGGACCGGAGGAAGGTAAGCTGTTACAGGAGAACTGGGGGGTTTTATACAGTACAACATCCCAAACTGGGAAACCCCTGGGGCACAAAACAAAACCCAGGATAGTTTTTTACGCTTTAAAAACAAGCATAGAAAAACATAAACATAAATCTGTCTTAAAATGGATCTACAGTTCATGAATTGGCTTTGATAGTGAGGCCCCAGTTTTCTTGCAAAATGATTAATCTTGAGAGGTTCAGGGAGGCATACAGTTCCTATTGCTACTGTGAAAGAAGTAGTCGAGCTGTGGAACTGGACTACTTCTTGTAAGTGGTAAACATCCTCCCTTCAGTCACTTTTCTATCGCCACAAGAGGAGGAGGCCGTGGCTCAGATTCAACAAGTGAGACCAACAAAACAACAACAAGATACATGGCTGTACAAGAGGTTAGGGATTTATTACTCTAACTCCCTGACCCAGGAGCGTAGCTAGGGGGGAGCAGGGGGGCCTGTGTCCTGGGTGCAGCAGGTCAGGGGTCAGGGGGGTGTCAAAGGGTGGCCTAAGCACAGGTGGGAGGCACCATTTCAAATCTTTGCCCCGGGGGGGGGGGGGGCCAGAAAGCCTTGCTATGTCTGTGACCTGACCTCTCTCGCTCTCCCTGCCTGCTCTACTGACTGGGAGAGAAAGGATCAGTGAGAAGGGAGCAATGTGACTCACCCCGCCAGAGTTCTGCCATTGCAGAGATGAAAGATTCCACATCCAGGTATGGCTGCTTCCTCTTTTGAGGACAACACAGAGCTCCATCTTGGCATCTTCCAGCAGGGGCCACTAAATTTACACATGAAGCAGTACCACCAGGAAACAGGGCTGGAGAGGAACATGCTGACAGGTGGTTAATTTCTGCCTGTGTAAGGCCCCAGCATGCAACGTTCTTTATACTGTACCATTCCAGAAGCTAAATCTACTCAGTATGTTTCTCCATGGCGCTTCACACAGACAGTAGTTTTATCGCTCAAGTTGGTTTTCTCACAGCACTCCCCATGGCCAGAGTGCCCCAGGCAGCAGAGCCTGGGAGGAAGAAGCCACATACCTGACTTGCTGGGGTCCTATTTTGGCTTGGGTCTCCTCAATTAGGTGCTGAAAATTGAGGTACAGGGCTAGATGAAGGGCAGCTAGAAGGAGGCAGGCTGAAACCGGTGCCTGTGAGTTGCTCTCCAATACACCTCTGGCCAATGGAGCATTGTGGCCCAGCTCCTACCCCCAGTAGCAACCAGTGAAGCTCCAGTAACAGCCGGCACTGACTCCCAGTGGGTCCAGGAGTGGGTGGCGGCCCACTGAATCACCAATGAGGTTAGAAAAAAAACAAATTGTGGACACACAAAAGGGGTCACCAATGCCTCTCCCTCCACTTCTTAAGATAGCTCCTCCCCAGCCAATCACCTCAGTCGGCCTCATGGCAGGTGCGGAACTGGTCACTGGTCTGCCTTCACACTTTGGCTATTCAGGGTGGTGAGTCATTTCTTTTATGGGGCCAACAGACATGCCAATCAAAAGAGGGGAGGAAAGTATATTTATCTTTCAATCTTTTTATTGAATTTTCTTGACAATACAACATTTCAAGATCACATTGAAATCAGTAGCGTTACATGCATAGTAAAAAAGAACTGTGTCAAAGACATCAAGACATTATACTAACTATTGTCTGAAGCCAGATGCATAATGTGGAAAGTGGCTGGTCCGACCCCAGGAGCAGGGGGCATAAAGGGGGGTCTCTCCTTCTCCATCTCCGGAGATACCTCCCACTATCTCGAGTACAGACCAGCCATGTCATAATACACGATACATAATACAAGAATCATGTCATTCTGGTTCTAATCAGCAATCAGAGGTATGGTTTCAACAGGTAAAGGGGAAGGGAAGGAAAACCACAAAGGGGAGTGACTAGGGGAGGGGGAAGGAGGTAAGAGGTAAGAGTCCCTGGTCTGCTCCTAATAGCTTCTCTACATATTCATCAATTCAATGCTAGCATCGATATGTTAGGGGTTGCAAATTGGATCCATGGCTCCCAGACCTCTAGGAAGTGCTCATGTTTATCATTCAAGATGCTGGTAAGTTTTTCATTTATCAAGAATCCATTTAGTCTAGCTTTAACCTCCGAGATAGAAACCAACTGCTGTTTCCAGGCCTTTGCAATCGTCTGTTTGGTGGCCAGCATGATAAATGAGAACAGTTTGTTTTGGAGCCTATTAAGTTCAGGGGCCTTATGGCGTAACAGCGCCACCCAGGGGTCCCTTTTGGGGGAAACATTCATGATCACAGCTACCAAGCGAAAGACCTGTTGCCAAAGGCGTGATACAAAGGGACAGGTCCACCATGTATGAAGCACATCGCCTTTTACCGAGCAGCCCCTGAAGCATTGTTCTGGGTAGGCGGGATACATTTTATGGATTCTAGCAGGGACCAGATGCCAACGTAACAGGACTTTATAGGCTGACTCTACTGTGAGTGAATTAATTGAACAGCCCCAGGTCGCCCTCCACACCCCCGCCCAGTCCACCTCCTCCTTCTCCAATCTCAAGTCCTCCCCCCATTCTCGCACATATTTGTGGTCAAAGGGTTCTGGAAAATCATTAAGGGAAGAATATAGTAAGGAGATCCTCCCCGGGCTATCCGGCTCCTCCACGCACAAGGGCTCAAACTTGGTCCATTTCCTATAGGAGGCTAGTCCAGCAAGCCTAGGTCTAAGCCAGTGGCTCAGTTGTGTGTAGTGGAACCATTCTGTCCGTGGAAGACCATACTTATCCCTCAATTCTTCAAATGACATAAGGCCCTTGTCTGTCAGGAGATGATGAAACGCACAGATACCCGCCGACACCCAATGCGAAAAGGACGTCCCTCCCCGAAGACCCGGTGGGAATAGAGGATTATCCCATAAATTCAGTAAAGGAGCGTGAGGTGACATTAATCCCGAGGAATATTTTATTGAGTCCCAAACCTTAAGGGAGTGTAGCATCAGAGGGCTCAGATCTTTTGGTCTATTTTTGGGGTCTGTCCATAGCAGAGCCTCTAATGGGGACTCCCCCAGGTTCGGGATCTCCAACAGGGCCCACAACGGTAAATCTCTCACTGCATGTAGCTGAGACAACTGCGCTATTTGTGCTGCTTTATAGTAGTGAGTAATATTAGGCACCCCCAAACCCCCCTGAGATTTATGGGCAAACATTGTGCGTCTTTCCACTCGGGGTCTAGTTGTTCCCCATACAAACTGGAACATCCTTCTCTGAAGGATTCGGAGCATGTAGGCCGGGATCCTGACAGGTAGTACTCTAAAGTAATACAAGATTTTGGGGAGGATTGTCATTTTGACCGCGGCCACCCGTCCCAACCACGATATGGGAAGGTCCAGGAATCCATCAAAGAATTCAGAGTGCGTATCAGAGATGGGTAGTTGGCTGCGTAGAGGCCCCCATATGTGGGTGCCAAGCGAACACCCCAATAGGGGAGGCCATTTGAGGTCCACTTGAAGTCGTATGTGGATTTGAGGTGCAACACTGATCCCGCCGAGAGCCCCACATTCATGGCAACCGATTTGGATCTATTTATCTTGAGCCCAGAGATCTCAGCAAACTCGTCCAGCACCCCGAGAAGATTGGGTAGAGTGGTGATAGGTTGTGACAAAACCAGAACAGCATCATCCGCAAAAAGCGAAATCTTATGGTGGACTCCTCCAATATCAATGCCCTTGATATTTTTATTCGCTCTGATTTTAAGCGCTAAGGGCTCCATGGCCAAAATAAACAGGATGGGGGATAGGGGGCACCCCTGGCGGGTACCTCTCTGTATACCAAACCTGTCTGAAGAGAACCCAAGGTATCTAACCCTTACTGTCGGTTGGTAATACAATGCCGAGATCCACTGTAAAAACTTGCTGCCAAAACCCCACCTCTCCAACGTTGTACGCATGTACTCCCATGAGATAGTGTCAAATGCTTTATAAATATCTAAAGATAGTAAAAAAGCAGGAATTTTCCTGTTCTGAATGGAGTGAATTAGGTGGGCTATACGTCTAACGTTATCACTAGCTTGTCTGGAAGGGACAAAGCCCGACTGGTCTCTATGGACCAACGAGCCCAGGAAGGAATTCAGTCTCGAGGCCAGGATTTTAGCCAGGAGTTTAACGTCCTGGTTAAGTAATGAAATAGGCCGATAGTTAGAGGTCAGCAGGGGGTCTTTCTCCGGTTTGGGGATCATGACAATATTAGCCATTGACGACTCAGGACTGGGATTCATGCCCGATCTAAGGGAATTGAATAGCGCCACCAGGTGAGGCCCCAGCAGCGGGGCAAATTTCTTGTAATAGAGTCCAGAGATTAGTTTAATGGTCTTTATTGCAGCCAACAATTCCTGTAATGTAATGGGCTCCTCCATACTATCTAAACAGTCCCGAGGGGCAACCGGTAGCTCAATGCCGGAGAAAAATTCTTCCAGTTTTTGTGAATTGTTCCCCCCCGGGCTGGAGTAGAGGTCTGCCAGAAAAGTTTTAAAGGCCTCCACTATCTTTAAGGGGTTGGCAGTTGTGAGCCCTTGTAACTTCAGTTGAATGGGTTGGCTTTTGGGTTTGCTCAGTCTGAGTTGTTTGGCCATCATGGAATCCGGCTTGTTGCCCCTGGAGTAAAAGTGCTGTTTGGACCACCGCAGCTGCTTTTCTGCCTGGCAGTCCAGGAGTAAGTTAAGTTCCAAGCAGGCCAAGTCAACTCTGTCTTTGGTGGTCTGACATGGGTTGCCCTTCCACTCCTCCTCGGCCTTCCTGAATTGATCAGATAGTTCCTTCACTTTGGCCTCCCTTTCCCTCTTTCTTGCTGTGGCTATTTGTATTATGTGCCCTCTCATCACCAGTTTATGGGCTTCCCATAAGGAAACTGGAGAGTCCACCGAGCCCACATTGTGCATAAAATAATCAGCTAGGTGCTTCTGGATTTTGTCACAAGTATCTTTAGTTGTTAGGAGCGATTCATTAAGACGCCAGGAGTCAAGAGATCTCCCGGGGACCGCCAAGTCCACAGAGATCATCATTGGGCTATGGTCAGACCAAGGCGTGAATAGGATTTTGGCTCCTTGAAGTTGTGTAAGTGAATGTTGTGGCATGAAGACATGGTCTATTCTACAGAAAGATTTGTGCGGATTGGAGTAGAATGTAAAGTCTCGCCCTGTGGGGTGGACCTCCCGCCAAGTGTCACACAGCGCATAAGAGCCCAAACGTGCACTAAACGCCCCTGGTTTGCCTGTCCCTGGCTCCCCTCCTCGGCCTGGCATTGTGGGGACTGTCTTGCCCCCCTTGGGATCTATTACCAGGTTTGAGTCGCCCGCCAGGTATACCACACCTCTGGAGTGCTCCTTAACTACCTTGAATAAATGGGACAGAAATCTAAGCTGGTGTGCGTTGGGAGTATAATACGAAACTACCGTGATTTCCACGTCATATATGGATCCAGACACCAGTACATAGCGGCCTGTCGGGTCCACTATCTCCTTATGGCAGATAAAGGGTAAATTTTTCCTGAAAGCAATTGTGAGCCCCCGTTTCTTTTCTTTAAACATAGCATGATAGTGCAGGGGGAAGTGTCTGTTTAGGTACTTAGGATGTGAATGGCCGGCAAATCTGGTTTCCTGCAGGCAAAGAATGTCAGCTTTGTTGGCTTTATAGAATTGGAAGGCCTTGTTTCGTTTGGAGGGAGAATTAAACCCCTGTACATTATGAGAGATTATTTTCAAGCTATTGTGAGACATAGCCATACAGTGCAAGCGACACTATCGTCCAGGGCGGACCAGGGACCCAGGGAGGGGGGGGAATCACCGGGGTAGACACACAGGAGGGCCAGGGTAGGGTGGGTGTTGAAACCAATAATGAGGACTAACTATAAAAATATAAACTATTGATCTGCATAATATTCATGAACAACAGTATCATTAACCGGGATGATACAAGGGGGCCCATCAGGACCAAGGCCGGAATTTCACCGCCCGTTCAAACGGGCCTATCAATAGAGGGAGGGTTAAAACAACTCCTCCGTCTACCATAATGCAGTAGTAGAAAAGTACAGTGGGGGTGTGTCCCCCAGGGCAGGCTAAGGACGACTATATTACTTAAGAAAATACTGACCGGTTGGATTCTCCCGACTGTGGGAAAGTCAGGATAAAACATGCATTTTCATCACTATAGAAAATGCATGAAAAAAAATATAAAACCAACGGCTAACAGGTTGAAAAGCCAAAAGAGAGAACTTGCGCCTTAGGCGCATAACCTGAAGTGCTTGCAGCGCCGACTGCAGAAGAATCTGGCATCAAAGTCCCGGGCCGAAAGGGATTCACACTACGTCCTGGAAATAAGGCAGACAACAGCAATCCACGGAGCCAAAGACCGCAGAGGACGAAGAGGAGGAGCGTAGTTCTGCGTCCATCACCTTTGATTATTTTGTATGGGGTCCCAGTGAACCCGAGGTAGAGTAGGGGCTCTTTTCTTGTTGTCAAAGGAAGGTCTGTCCCGGGGTGGCCTGAGGGCGGTTCGCTTCCTTGATAAGGGAGGGCTGGAGTCTCGGCTCCCCGATCCCCCTGTGTCCATGGGTATAGCAAGATCTTTGAGAATGTGGCACAGTTCGCTTAAGGAAGAGGCTGAATATTGATCCCCCTTGTATGCAAAGAGGACCTTAAATGGGAATCCCCATCTGTAGCTTACATTATGTGCCTGCAGGGCTTCCAGGGCCGGCCTCATCTCCCGTCTTCTCTGTATGGTCTGGGGAGCCAAGTCCTGAAAAAGCTGATAGTTGTGGCCTTGAAAAGTTAGCTCCTTCTTCTCCCTTGCTGCCCGTAATAAGGCCTCTCTTGTGCGGAAATAAGTGGGTTTTAGGACAATATCCCGGGGCAGCCCATCCTTGCGTTTAGGCCCCAGAGCTCTGTGGGCCCGGTCCAGCTCCAACCTCTCTATCGGCAGGTTAGGGACCAATTCCTGGAACAAGGCCGTCACCGTCGCAGTTACATCTAGCATGGATTCCGGTAGGCCTCTGATGCGCAGGTTGCCCCTTCTGGCCCGATTCTCCAGATCCTCTAGTTTTAACTGTATGGCCTCAATATCCCTGTCCCGGGATTGTATGGTGGTTAGGGTGTGCTCCATTTTACTTTCTAGGGCCTCTGTTCTTTCCCCCAAGCTATGGATCTCTGCTTTCAGTGGGGTGGCCCATGCGTCTGTGACAGCTTGTAGTTCCTGCTGTAGGAGCAGTTTGAACTTTGCTAGCAGGTTGGCGTCTCTGAGCTCAACTGGGTCTGGGGCTGGCTGAGCATGGTTCCCCGGTTCTAGGGACGGGAGTGGGGCGCAGGGGCTACGGGGGCCCGAAAAAAGGGAAGACTCACTGTTCGGCGGGCTGCTGCTTGATGGGCTGCTGATGGAATCTGCGTTGTCCATGTGAGGGAGCCTCGTAGGTGACACCGGGGCACTGGATGGGCCACGTGTGGTGGTGGGGAGCGGGCTGCCAGCCCTGCTACTATCGCTGCCGCCATTCGCCTCTCCCGCTTCCCCTCCGCCGTTTCCCGCCAAATGCGACCGCTGATCTTTCGCCATGGCCGCCCAGTCCAGATCTGGCGCGTCTCCTTCGTCGCAGCTTCTGACCGGGAGCACCTGCTGGCTGGTTGCAGTCCCGTTCGCGGGCTCTGTCAGACGAGCACCCGACTGGCGCTGCTGTTCTTGTAAGTCATATGCGTCGTCTCCCTCCGCCATCTTTGCTGGACCCGCGCTGCGCCTCGTACTATGTTGGTGCGTAGGCGCCGTCCTCCTCCTACCTCCGCCTCCGCTTTTGCCCATCGAGATGATGCCAGCCTCCGCAGGGTCTAGAGGCACTTTCTGGGTCTCCTGGCACCGGATTGCTCTAGGTAGCCGCCCTTTTGCCTGCCCGGGGTGCTGAGCTGAACTACAGTGCGACCATCTTTCTCGGCAGCCAGCCACGCCCCCCCGGAGGAAAGTATATTTAGAGCAGTCCTACAATCAAAAAAGAATTTAGGTCTGCCAAACAGCCTCCCTTGGGTCATTCTGACTTGGGATGCCCCTCAGTGTACTGCAAAATAAGAGAGATACAATCTGAAAAGTGTGAAATTGGCAACGCATACAGAAATAAGACAGAATCGTATGTATGAGATTTTGTATGAACTTCTGTACTTTTTTGCTTTTAAATCTGAGAGGCTCCCAAAGTCAGGGCATAGGTAGTGATTACAGCTTAGAAAGCATCCTTAAATTATAATGAATTACTCCCATTTATATACAGACATATATACAGTAAATATGATTTTGAATACATTGAATGTTTTTTAGTTTCCAGGAATGTTATTAGAGGCAAACATTATACACGGACCCTATTCTGGAGTCTCATAATAGTAGAAGAAATAATAGTCAATTTTATTTGCGTGACATGTCAAAATCCATAATGATAACATCACAGCACTATACAATGTCTGAGCGTTGGGAAGAACATATCACAATATGAATGCCAGAGTTAACTAATTGACTAATTTTGTATCACTTTACTTGACATATTTTCTATCCAAACATATGACAGGACTGGTTTCAAAATATGCAGAATTCAGAAGTAAGCCTTCTGAAGTAAGGAAAATTCCCTTTTTGTAAGGTTTTTGATGTTCTGCTTTTGTTTTCCTCTTCTGGGGTGTAAAATAAACGTGTGTTAGGATTGTGCCCCTAGACCTGTAATCAGCATGCTGTTTCCAAGTTTCTTATGTTCCTGTGTGTCTGTCTTGGTAAAGTTGGAGTGGCTTTCTTGCCCCTCAGTAAAGCTCCTAGTATCCTTTGCTTAGTACAAATCCCAGGATCCTTCAAATGTAACAAGTGGGTTAGCAGCTTTGGCTAAACAAAGAAGCAGCAATCACCCTTTTCACCTGAGAGTGCTGCTAGTAGCCCTTTTGATTCTGGAACACAAGATTGATTCCCCCTATCTGAAGAGATAATGAAGATGGGTTTAAATTTGTCATGTCTGCCTCAGCCTCAGATGACTAGCAAGCCAGAGTGAGGAAGCTTTGATGTACATTTTTTTAAGATAAATCCATTGTTGCTAAGCGGTTTTCTGTTATAACATGTATTTGTCGGTCTTCTTGCCTTTCTCACTCTTCTATGAGATGCAGGCGTGCTCAATCACTGTCTGCACGCAGCCGCAGAAGTGCATGCTTGGGTGTTTGTACTAGATCTGGCTCTTCATCTGTTGCACTGCTCAGCTGTTGAGCGTAAGAGCATTAGCTCTTGGGCTGGCATTTTACTTCTGGGTTTCCTTGGTCGGAATAGACAGGAAGTGACCTCACTCATACTCTGACATTTCCCTCCCTGCTCTAATTAAAAGGACAGCTGGCCTGCATACATTGCTGTATTATTGGTTGACTTCCTGGATTCTGTTTTTTCCGATTCCTGAGTTTCCTGATTGGTTCCTGGATTAACCCTCAGAGGGATTACATGGTTTTGACTCGGATTTACTCATTGGACTTCACCTGTTTGTTGCCAGCTCCTGAACTAGGACTTATTCTTTGGACTTCGCCTGTTTGCTGCCAGCCCCTGATATTGGATAAATTCATTGGATTTTGCCTGTCTGCCACCAGCCCTGACTTCTGATTTGCTCTTATTTGCTTTGCTGCGCCCCACACCTGGAACTCAGCTCTATCCATGGTTTTAGCCTGGAAGCTTGATAGGCAAAAACATAGAAAAGTAAAAAATTCAGCTTCTTGAGCACATCATATTGACAGACTAGATTGGAAACTTTTAAAAATGTCATCGAAGTGGAATTACTGTTTAATAACATGGGACAAGGTATCTATCAGCCAAGGCTAGGTCACAGACCAGTGTCTTCGTTGCAAGGTTTTTGGTTCCTCTAGCCCCCATCACTCCCATCAGACCAGGATACAATACTTGCTTTAGGGTAGAATGGGTGGATCACTAGATCCCTATCTTTTAGAGATCCAGGTATTTTTGATGTTTTTTTTACAGGAATATCTGAAGAATGTTGCCTGCAGCTGGCCTCTCCCTCAGAGTGGGGCACTCCAAACCAGGATACCCTTTCACATAATTTTGGTCTGTTTTAGGGCCATTTTAAATGCTTGCATGATTGAACTATTTTAATATTCAAAAATAACCTAATTGTTCTAAATGTCTTTGATGACAAATTGTAATTTTGGTGCTCCTGGTCTCTGTAAAGTGTTCCTAGATTTTTAGCATATACATTCAAGTATCAAAAATAATATCAATGTAAATATAACAGGCTCATGATTTTTTAAATCTAGCACCTAAAAAAACAAAAAAGCTTCAAAATGTATTAGTAATTAAAGGAGGTCATATTGTGAAATTGTGTAATATTAAAAATCCATATAAACACATGGTCTAATGTGTTATACACCCGAACTGAATAAATCTCCTGCCAATCTAGTGTTTTTCTTCTCCTGGTAGGAATAAAATTTGGGGGTGGTAGGTTTGAGTTTATTGGTGGGAGAGAACCTGCTCCCCCCAATTTCCTCTTAATCTTCCATTAATAGAAAGAAACAAGCCTGGCTGGATATTACTTGATGCCTGGTGTATAACTTACCTCTCCTTTTGTCATCCAACATACTTATATGACTTTTTATCATTGAACCTTTTTTTTGCAATAGTGCTCCTTTAAGTATCATATAACAGTGTAACCTGTGGATATTTAGATTTACTAATGGCTATGTCACATGGGTTACGTTTCTCACAGTGATTTTCTTGCAGCTACTAAATCACTAGTAAAAATTGACTGTCTTGCTACGAAAAAGAAATTGTAGTTAATTGAAAGGCCGTGTCTCAGCAATGATTTTTAGCTCCTGTTGCTGTTGACTTTAAGTAGCATCTTGAGTTAGATACAAGCTGCCAGCTCTCCCCAGCTACTAATGTTGTTCAATAGGGCTGCTAATGACATGCCAGTGATTTGGAGTCACATAAGCTTTGTATTGTAGCTAGCTACAAAGTGCTAAGGCTTTATATTTGTAACTATTTTTCCCCAAATATTTGTGCATGAACTAGCTTTAGAATTACTGTATCAGTGTATTGTGTGTGTCTTCTGCCTTTTGAACATAAGAAAGGTCATGTGTAGAGATGAGCGAACTTTTGAAAAATTCGATTCGACTGATTCGCCGAATTTTCCGACTAAAATCGTTTCGACCCGAATTTATTCGCCACGAATCGCTATTAAAAACGGCTATTTCTGAGCCTCCTAGAGCCTCAATAGGGTTGTAAACCATTCTGCCTTGCTGTAACACGCATAGGATGCGTGCTGGGTTAGATAAATAATACTTTAAATAAATATCACATATACTATAATATCAAATATCACAATATACTTTAAAGAGACACTGGGGTTGGCTTCAGGAGCCCAAAAATTGGATGAATCACACCCTGGAGTTGGCAGCAGCAGCAGGAGCCCAAACATTACTTTAAAGAGACACTGGGGTTGGCTTCAGGAGCCCAAACATTGGATGAATCACACCCTGGAGTTGGCAGCAGCAGCAGGAGCCCAAACATTACTTTAAAGAGACACTGGGGTTGGCTTCAGGAGCCCAAAAATTGGATGAATCACACCCTGGAGTTGGCAGCAGCAGCAGCAGGAGCCCAAACATTACTTTAAAGAGACACTGGGGTTGGCTTCAGGAGCCCAAAAATTGGATGAATCACACCCTGGAGTTGGCAGCAGCAGCAGCAGGAGCCCAAACATAACTTTAAAGAGACACTGGAGTTGGCAGCAGGAGCCCAAAAATTGGATGAATCACACCCTGGAGTTGGCAGCAGCAGCAGCAGGAGCTCAAACATTACTTTAAAGAGACACTGGGGTTGGCTTCAGGAGCCCCAAAATTGGATGAATCACACCCTGGAGTTGGCAGCAGCAGCAGCAGGAGCCCAAACATAACTTTAAAGAGACACTGGAGTTGGCAGCAGGAGCCCAAAAATTGGATGAATCACACCCTGGAGTTGGCAGCAGCAGCAGCAGCAGCAGGAGCCCAAACATTACTTTAAAGAGACACTGGGGTTGGCTTCAGGAGCCCAAAAATTGGATGAATCACACCCTGGAGTTGGCAGCAGCAGGAGCCCAAACATTACTTTAAAGAGACACTGGGGTTGGCTTCAGGAGCCCAAAAATTGGATGAATCACACCCTGGAGTTGGCAGCAGCAGCAGCAGGAGCCCAAACATAACTTTAAAGAGACACTGGAGTTGGCAGCAGGAGCCCAAAAATTGGATGAATCACACCCTGGAGTTGGCAGCAGCAGCAGGAGCCCAAACATAACTTTAAAGAGACACTGGAGTTGGCAACAGGAGCCCAAAAATTGGATGAATCACACCCTGGAGTTGGCAGCAGCAGCAGGAGCCCAAACATAACTTTAAAGAGACACTGGGGTTGGCTTCAGGAGCCCAAAAATTGGATGAATCACACCCTGGAGTTGGCAGCAGCAGCAGCAGCAGCAGGAGCCCAAACATTACATTAAAGAGACACTGGGGTTGGCTTCAGGAGCCCAAAAATTGGATGAATCACACCCTGGAGTTTGCAGCAGCAGCAGCAGGAGCCCAAACGTAACTTTAAAGAGACACTGGAGTTGGCAGCAGGAGCCCAAAAATTGGATGAATCACACCCTGGAGTTGGCAGCAGCAGCAGCAGGAGCCCAAACATTACTTTAAAGAGACACTGGGGTTGGCTTCAGGAGCCCAAAAATTGGATGAATCACACCCTGGAGTTGCAAGCAGCAGCAGGAGGCCAAACATTGGCTGAAAGGCACACCCTGAAGTTGGCATCAGCAGGAGGCCAAAAATTGGTTGGAAGGCACACCCTGAAGTTGGCATCAGCAGGAGCCCAAAAATTGGCCTAAAGACATAAATGTTTTGCACCATTTGGAAAGTGTTAAACGTGGCACCATGCTGAATCTAGTCGCATGCATCAGGCATTGGTGGGTGGAAATCCTGGCTGATCCATCCCTGATTCATTTTGACAAAGGTGAGTCTCTCCACATTTTTAGTTGACAGACGAGTTTTCCTCGCCGTAACTATGGCCCCCACCGCACTAAACACCCGCTCAGATGGCACGCTACTTGCCGGGCAGGACAGCTTTTCCAGGGCAAACTCTGCTAGTTGCGGCCACAAATCAAGTTTGGCTGCCCAGAAGTCCAGCGGATCCTCAAGGTGTGTTGGCATGGTCATGTCAAAGTATGACATGACCTGCTGGTTCAGGTCCTGCTCCAGGTCTTCCTGCTGCTCATGAGTAGCCTCACTATGCGGGTGTAGAAAGCTACTCATTAGCGACTGAAGACTGAGGCTGCTGCTGATGGAGCTGCTGCTGCTGCTCCTGCCAACCCCCCCAGCGGCCATGGCAGTGGAAGGTGAGCGCAGAGGTCCCCTCGAGTCAGACCTGCGAGAGTATGGACCATGGCGCAGATAGACATCGGCCAACTGCCTACGTAGAATGTCTTTGTAGTAGTTCAGTTTGTCCTCCCTCTCGGTGGGTTTAAAAAATGCCCCCATTTTGTGCCGGAAGCGAGGGTCCAATAAGGTGGACAGCCAGAAGTCATCCCGCCGACCGATGGAAACAAATCTGGGGTCACTACGCAAGCACGTGAGCATGCTTCCTGCCATTTGCGCAAGTGACTCGGATGGACTACCTGTCTCCATCTCCACTGCATACTGCCACGGTGTGCCCGGGTCCTCTGTCTCGCCTTCCTCAAAAACCTCTAGCTCCTCTGGCTGCTCCTGCTCCTCCTCTCCTGTCCGCTGACTAGATAAACCAGCCATTTCGCCAAGCCTAAACTGTGTTTCGCTGGGCAACTCCTCCTCCTCTTCCTCCTCCTCCTCCAGTTCAGCTCCAACGGGGTTCATGTGGCCGTAAGATGTAAACGCCATGTCTCCGGTGCCCTGACCAGCCATGGTTTCCAACATGTGCTGTAGTACATGAAGCAGTGGAATCACGTTGTTCATCCCGTAATCCTGCCGACTGACAAATAAAGTGGCTTCCTCAAAGGGCCTGAGCAAACGGCAGGTGTCACGTATGAGCTGCCACTGGTTGACATTGAAGTTACACAGGGGAGTCCCCCTATCTGCTTGGATCATCAGGAAATCCGTGATGGCTTTTCTCTGTTCATATAATCGGTCCAACATGTGAAGGGTGGAATTCCAACGGGTGGAAACATCGCAAATCAGACTATGTTGGGGGATACCGTTCTGACGCTGTAGCTCAAGAAGGGTGTGTTTGGCGGTGTATGAGTGGCCGAAGTGCATGCAAAGTTTCCTTGAAGTTGTTAGGATGTCTTGCATATGGGGGGAACACTTCAGAAACCGCTTGACAACCAGATTGAAGACGTGAGCCATGCAGGGGGCATGGATCAGCCTTCCTTGGCGCAGCGCAGACAAAATGTTCCTCCCATTGTCGGTAACCATGATTCCCATTTTAAGTTTTCTTGGAGTAAGCCATGTTTGGATTTCCTGATGAATACATTTAAGCAGTTCCTCCCCTGTGTGACTCCGTTCGCCAAGACAAACCATTTGAAGCACTGCGTGACACCTCCGTGCCCTGCACACATGGTAGACTGGAGGGGCACTGAGACTTGAGCCTACAGTGGAGGGTGAGGAGATGGCAGAGGATGAGGAGGCCGAGTCGCACAGTGTCACAGGCCCAACGGGCAGGGAACGCGGAGGCCGAAGCGGCGTGACCTGTCCAAGTTGCTGCTGCAAAGGGACCACATTCACCCAGTGGGCCGTAAACGACATGTACTGTCCCTGACGGTAGTTACAGCTCCAGACGTCGGCGCTGCCATGCACTTTGCTACACACCGACAGGCTCAAGGACTGGCCCACCTTCTGTTCAACAAAAGTGTGCAGCGCTGGTACTGCCTTCTTGGCAAAGAAATGACGGCTTGGGACTCTCCACCTCGGCTCGGCACAAGCCATCAGTTCTCTGAAAGGTGCAGAGTCCACCACCTGAAAAGGGAGCGACTGCAGCACCAGCAACTTGGACAGGAGCACATTCAGCTTCTGCGCCATAGGATGAGTGGGCGCATACTGCTGTCTCTTGGACATGGCTTCGCTGATGGATTGCTGGCGGGATGCATGACTTGGAGGAGGAGGAGGAGGAGCGACAGAGGATGGGTATGACGCACAGCTGCCTTCGGCTGAGGTGCTGGAGCCTTGGCTGGCAGAAATTGGGAGCGGCGTGCCACTTGGTGAGGAAGCAGACTGGACCACCCCTTGGGAGCCTCGGTTCTCCCAGGTCGCTTTATGGTGACGCATCATATGTTGACGCAGGGCCGTGGTGCCAACATTTGGTCCCTGGCCACGCTTCACCTTCTGCCTACATATCTTGCATGTGGCCATGTTACCCTCCTGCAGATGCTTCAGGAAAAACTGCCACACTGCCGAGTAGCTACTTTTCCCACCAACAGGTCTCACTGATTCGCTGCTATTGTCGCCAACTCCAGGAACCCCTGCCCCACTACCTCCCGATAAGGTAGCCTGCCGCGCAGCAGGTGCTCTACCCCGGCCCTGGCCCCGTTTGGCTCCAGGCTTTACAATTGTGCCCCCATGCTGCCTGCCAACCATGCTGCTAACACCTTTCTGCCTGAGCTACTGACTCCGGGGCAACCTGCGCCCCTCTTCTCCTGATGATGACGATGAAGCCCCTTCATCACCCGGCTCCCAAGTGCGATCGGCTTCATCGTCATCATCATTATCACCGAGTTGTGGCTGTACGTCACTGATGTTCGTGGATTCCTCAACAGTGTCTGGCACAGGAGCTGGAACGCTCGCAGCACCCACGACACTGTCCACATCACTATTTGTCTGCCTAGCTAAAGAAGCCACCTCCATTTCTTGGCTGGGCAGTAGCTGCTGACTGTCCTCTATCTGATCGTCCTCCTCACTAAAGAGTGGAGCTGAACCCAAAGCATAGGATACGTCGCTGGGGGAGGGACCGGCATAGGACAGAGGCAATGGGAGGACAGGGACTGCTCTCGGGGCATGCCAACTCAGGGTTGTGTCAGAGGAACCTACCGACCCTAGACTGGGGGTCTCAGACGTAAGTTGTGATGATGTTGTTGATGAGCGCGTTAACCAACCTACAACGGCAGATGCGTTACTGGTGGAGACACGACCGTTAGCAGATACTGGCAGACCAGGTCTCTCACCGTGACTCCTGCTGCCACTCGCCCCTAGTCTGCTGCGACCTCTGCCTGCTGAATCTTGGCCTCTGACACTCCTCTTTGAACATCCTGGCACTTGTCTGCCTGACATTTTTATGTATTTCCTTATTTAGTATAAACAGATAGGGTTCAATGTTTTGCGGTTCCCTGCGGCCTGGTTTATTAAAAGCAGTCAAAAACAAATGGGATGCCCCCACAGCAGACCTAAGATCAGTATATATGCACAGCAACAGTGTCTAAGCAGGCTCCAACAGGCCAAATTACTTTAAATAACTGTGCAGCTTAGAGTAAATACAGAGGCTAATGTGATGTTACAGAATGGGATGCCCCCAAGCAGGCTTTATAACAGTATATATGCACAGCAACAGTGGATAAGCAGGCTCCAACAGGCCAAATTACTTTAAATAACTGTGCAGCTTAGAGTAAATACAGAGGCTAATGGGATGTTACAGAATGGGATGCCCCACAGCAGACTTGAGATCAGTATATATGCACAGCAACAGTGTCTAAGCAGGCTCAAACAGGCCAAATTACTTTAAATAAGTGTGCAGCTTAGAGTAAATACAGAGGCTAATGGGATGTTACAGAAGGGGATGCCCCACAGCAGACTTGAGATCAGTATATATGCACAGCAACAGTGTCTAAGCAGGCTCAAACAGGCCAAATTACTTTAAATAACTGTGCAGCTTAGAGTAAATACAGAGGCTAATGTGATGTTACAGAATGGGATGCCCCACAGCAGACTTGAGATCAGTATATATGCACAGCAACAGTGTCTAAGCAGGCTCAAACAGGCCAAATTACTTTAAATAACTGTGCAGCTTACAGTAAATACAGAGGCTAATGTGATGTTACAGAATGGGATGCCCCACAGCAGACTTGAGATCAGTATATATGCACAGCAACAGTGTCTAAGCAGGCTCAAACAGGCCAAATTACTTTAAATAAGTGTGCAGCTTAGAGTAAATACAGAGGCTAATGGGATGTTACAGAATGGGATGCCCCACAGCAGACTTGAGATCAGTATATATGCACAGCAACAGTGTCTAAGCAGGCTCAAACAGGCCAAATTACTTTAAATAAGTTTGCTGCTTAGAGTAAATACAGAGGCTAATGTGATGTTACAGAATGGGATGCCCCACAGCAGACTTGAGATCAGTATATATGCACAGCAACAGTGTCTAAGCAGGCTCAAACAGGCCAAATTACTTTAAATAAGTGTGCAGCTTAGAGTAAATACAGAGGCTAATGTGATGTTACAGAATGGGATGCCCCACAGCAGACTTGAGATCAGTATATATGCACAGCAACAGTGTCTAAGCAGGCTCAAACAGGCCAAATTACTTTAAATAAGTGTGCAGCTTAGAGTAAATACAGAGGCTAATGGGATGTTACAGAATGGGATGCCCCACAGCAGACTTGAGATCAGTATATATGCACAGCAACAGTGTCTAAGCAGGCTCAAACAGGCCAAATTACTTTAAATAAGTGTGCAGCTTAGAGTAAATACAGAGGCTAATGGGATGTTACAGAATGGGATGCCCCACAGCAGACTTGAGATCAGTATATATGCACAGCAACAGTGTCTAAGCAGGCTCAAACAGGCCAAATTACTTTAAATAACTGTGCAGCTTACAGTAAATACAGAGGCTAATGTGATGTTACAGAATGGGATGCCCCACAGCAGACTTGAGATCAGTATATATGCACAGCAACAGTGTCTAAGCAGGCTCAAACAGGCCAAATTACTTTAAATAACTGTGCAGCTTACAGTAAATACAGAGGCTAATGTGATGTTACAGAATGGGATGCCCCACAGCAGACTTGAGATCAGTATATATGCACAGCAACAGTGTCTAAGCAGGCTCAAACAGGCCAAATTACTTTAAATAAGTGTGCAGCTTAGAGTAAATACAGAGGCTAATGGGATGTTACAGAATGGGATGCCCCACAGCAGACTTGAGATCAGTATATATGCACAGCAACAGTGTCTAAGCAGGCTCAAACAGGCCAAATTACTTTAAATAACTGTGCAGCTTAGAGTAAATACAGAGGCTAATGTGATGTTACAGAATGGGATGCCCCACAGCAGACTTGAGATCAGTATATATGCACAGCAACAGTGTCTAAGCAGGCTCAAACAGGCCAAATTACTTTAAATAACTGTGCAGCTTACAGTAAATACAGAGGCTAATGTGATGTTACAGAATGGGATGCCCCACAGCAGACTTGAGATCAGTATATATGCACAGCAACAGTGTCTAAGCAGGCTCAAACAGGCCAAATTACTTTAAATAAGTGTGCAGCTTAGAGTAAATACAGAGGCTAATGGGATGTTACAGAATGGGATGCCCCACAGCAGACTTGAGATCAGTATACATGCACAGCAACAGTGTCTAAGCAGGCTCAAACAGGCCAAATTACTTTAAATAAGTGTGCAGCTTAGAGTAAATACAGAGGCTAATGGGATGTTACAGAATGGGATGCCCCACAGCAGACTTGAGATCAGTATATATGCACAGCAACAGTGTCTAAGCAGGCTCAAACAGGCCAAATTACTTTAAATAACTGTGCAGCTTACAGTAAATACAGAGGCTAATGTGATGTTACAGAATGGGATGCCCCACAGCAGACTTGAGATCAGTATATATGCACAGCAACAGTGTCTAAGCAGGCTCAAACAGGCCAAATTACTTTAAATAACTGTGCAGCTTACAGTAAATACAGAGGCTAATGTGATGTTACAGAATGGGATGCCCCACAGCAGACTTGAGATCAGTATATATGCACAGCAACAGTGTCTAAGCAGGCTCAAACAGGCCAAATTACTTTAAATAAGTGTGCAGCTTAGAGTAAATACAGAGGCTAATGGGATGTTACAGAATGGGATGCCCCACAGCAGACTTGAGATCAGTATACATGCACAGCAACAGTGTCTAAGCAGGCTCAAACAGGCCAAATTACTTTAAATAAGTGTGCAGCTTAGAGTAAATACAGAGGCTAATGGGATGTTACAGAATGGGATGCCCCACAGCAGACTTGAGATCAGTATATATGCACAGCAACAGTGTCTAAGCAGGCTCAAACAGGCCAAATTACTTTAAATAACTGTGCAGCTTACAGTAAATACAGAGGCTAATGTGATGTTACAGAATGGGATGCCCCACAGCAGACTTGAGATCAGTATATATGCACAGCAACAGTGTCTAAGCAGGCTCAAACAGGCCAAATTACTTTAAATAACTGTGCAGCTTACAGTAAATACAGAGGCTAATGTGATGTTACAGAATGGGATGCCCCACAGCAGACTTGAGATCAGTATATATGCACAGCAACAGTGTCTAAGCAGGCTCAAACAGGCCAAATTACTTTAAATAAGTGTGCAGCTTAGAGTAAATACAGAGGCTAATGGGATGTTACAGAATGGGATGCCCCACAGCAGACTTGAGATCAGTATATATGCACAGCAACAGTGTCTAAGCAGGCTCAAACAGGCCAAATTACTTTAAATAAGTTTGCTGCTTAGAGTAAATACAGAGGCTAATGTGATGTTACAGAATGGGATGCCCCACAGCAGACTTGAGATCAGTATATATGCACAGCAACAGTGTCTAAGCAGGCTCAAACAGGCCAAATTACTTTAAATAACTGTGCAGCTTACAGTAAATACAGAGGCTAATGTGATGTTACAGAATGGGATGCCCCACAGCAGACTTGAGATCAGTATATATGCACAGCAACAGTGTCTAAGCAGGCTCAAACAGGCCAAATTACTTTAAATAAGTGTGCAGCTTAGAGTAAATACAGAGGCTAATGGGATGTTACAGAATGGGATGCCCCACAGCAGACTTGAGATCAGTATATATGCACAGCAACAGTGTCTAAGCAGGCTCAAACAGGCCAAATTACTTTAAATAACTGTGCAGCTTACAGTAAATACAGAGGCTAATGTGATGTTACAGAATGGGATGCCCCACAGCAGACTTGAGATCAGTATATATGCACAGCAACAGTGTCTAAGCAGGCTCAAACAGGCCAAATTACTTTAAATAACTGTGCAGCTTACAGTAAATACAGAGGCTAATGTGATGTTACAGAATGGGATGCCCCACAGCAGACTTGAGATCAGTATATATGCACAGTAACAGTGTCTAAGCAGGCTCAAACAGGCCAAATAACTTTAAATAAGTGTGCAGCTTAGAGTAAATACAGAGGCTAATGGGATGTTACAGAATGGGATGCCCCACAGCAGACTTGAGATCAGTATATATGCACAGCAACAGTGTCTAAGCAGGCTCAAACAGGCCAAATTACTTTAAATAAGTTTGCTGCTTAGAGTAAATACAGAGGCTAATGTGATGTTACAGAATGGGATGCCCCACAGCAGACTTGAGATCAGTATATATGCACAGCAACAGTGTCTAAGCAGGCTCAAACAGGCCAAATTACTTTAAATAACTGTGCAGCTTACAGTAAATACAGAGACTAATGTGATGTTACAGAATGGGATGCCCCACAGCAGACTTGAGATCAGTATATATGCACAGCAACAGTGTATAAGCAGGCTCAAACAGGCCAAATTACTTTAAATAACTGTGCAGCTTAGAGTAAATACAGAGGCTAATGTGATGTTACAGAATGGGATGCCCCACAGCAGACTTGAGATCCGTATATATGCACAGCAACAGTGTCTAAGCAGGCTCAAACAGGCCAAATTACTTTAAATAAGTGTGCAGCTTAGAGTAAATACAGAGGCTAATGGGATGTTACACTATGGGATGCCCCACAGCAGACTTGAGATCAGTATATATGCACAGCAACAGTGTCTAAGCAGGCTCAAACAGGCCAAATTACTTTAAATAAGTGTGCAGCTTAGAGTAAATACAGAGGCTAATGTGATGTTACAGAATGGGATGCCCCACAGCAGACTTGAGATCAGTATATATGCACAGCAACAACGTCTAAGCAGGCTCAAACAGGCCAAATTACTTTAAATAACTGTGCAGCTTACAGTAAATACAGAGGCTAATGTGATGTTACAGAATGGGATGCCCCACAGCAGACTTGAGATCAGTATATATGCACAGCAACAGTGTCTAAGCTGGCTCAAACAGGCCAAATTACTTTAAATAAGTTTGCTGCTTAGAGTAAATACAGAGGCTAATGTGATGTTACAGAATGGGATGCCCCACAGCAGACTTGAGATCAGTATATATGCACAGCAACAGTGTCTAAGCAGGCTCAAACAGGCCAAATTACTTTAAATAACTGTGCAGCTTACAGTAAATACAGAGGCTAATGTGATGTTACAGAATGGGATGCCCCACAGCAGGCTTGAGATCAGTATACATGCACAGCAACAGTGTCTAAGCAGGCTCAAACAGGCCAAATTACTTTAAATAACTGTGCAGCTTAGAGTAAATACAGAGGCTAATGTGATGTTACAGAATGGGATGCCCCACAGCAGACTTGAGATCAGTATATATGCACAGCAACAGTGTCTAAGCAGGCTCAAACAGGCCAAATAACTTTAAATAAGTGTGCAGCTTAGAGTAAATACAGAGGCTAATGGGATGTTACAGAATGGGATGCCCCACAGCAGACTTGAGATCAGTATATATGCACAGCAACAGTGTCTAAGCAGGCTCAAACAGGCCAAATTACTTTAAATAACTGTGCAGCTTACAGTAAATACAGAGGCTAATGTGATGTTACAGAATGGGATGCCCCACAGCAGACTTGAGATCAGTATATATGCACAGCAACAGTGTCTAAGCAGGCTCAAACAGGCCAAATTACTTTAAATAAGTGTGCAGCTTAGAGTAAATACAGAGGCTAATGGGATGTTACAGAATGGGATGCCCCACAGCAGACTTGAGATCAGTATATATGCACAGCAACAGTGTCTAAGCAGGCTCAAACAGGCCAAATTACTTTAAATAACTGTGCAGCTTACAGTAAATACAGAGGCTAATGTGATGTTACAGAATGGGATGCCCCACAGCAGACTTGAGATCAGTATATATGCACAGCAACAGTGTCTAAGCAGGCTCAAACAGGCCAAATTACTTTAAATAACTGTGCAGCTTACAGTAAATACAGAGGCTAATGTGATGTTACAGAATGGGATGCCCCACAGCAGACTTGAGATCAGTATATATGCACAGCAACAGTGTCTAAGCAGGCTCAAACAGGCCAAATTACTTTAAATAAGTGTGCAGCTTAGAGTAAATACAGAGGCTAATGGGATGTTACAGAATGGGATGCCCCACAGCAGACTTGAGATCAGTATATATGCACAGCAACAGTGTCTAAGCAGGCTCAAACAGGCCAAATTACTTTAAATAAGTTTGCTGCTTAGAGTAAATACAGAGGCTAATGTGATGTTACAGAATGGGATGCCCCACAGCAGACTTGAGATCAGTATATATGCACAGCAACAGTGTCTAAGCAGGCTCAAACAGGCCAAATTACTTTAAATAACTGTGCAGCTTACAGTAAATACAGAGGCTAATGTGATGTTACAGAATGGGATGCCCCACAGCAGACTTGAGATCAGTATATATGCACAGCAACAGTGTCTAAGCAGGCTCAAACAGGCCAAATTACTTTAAATAACTGTGCAGCTTAGAGTAAATACAGAGGCTAATGTGATGTTACAGAATGGGATGCCCCACAGCAGACTTGAGATCAGTATATATGCACAGCAACAGTGTCTAAGCAGGCTCAAACAGGCCAAATTACTTTAAATAAGTGTGCAGCTTAGAGTAAATACAGAGGCTAATGGGATGTTACACTATGGGATGCCCCACAGCAGACTTGAGATCAGTATATATGCACAGCAACAGTGTCTAAGCAGGCTCAAACAGGCCAAATTACTTTAAATAAGTGTGCAGCTTAGAGTAAATACAGAGGCTAATGTGATGTTACAGAATGGGATGCCCCACAGCAGACTTGAGATCAGTATATATGCACAGCAACAACGTCTAAGCAGGCTCAAACAGGCCAAATTACTTTAAATAACTGTGCAGCTTACAGTAAATACAGAGGCTAATGTGATGATACAGAATGGGATGCCCCACAGCAGACTTGAGATCAGTATATATGCACAGCAACAGTGTCTAAGCTGGCTCAAACAGGCCAAATTACTTTAAATAAGTTTGCTGCTTAGAGTAAATACAGAGGCTAATGTGATGTTACAGAATGGGATGCCCCACAGCAGACTTGAGATCAGTATATATGCACAGCAACAGTGTCTAAGCAGGCTCAAACAGGCCAAATTACTTTAAATAACTGTGCAGCTTACAGTAAATACAGAGGCTAATGTGATGTTACAGAATGGGATGCCCCACAGCAGGCTTGAGATCAGTATACATGCACAGCAACAGTGTCTAAGCAGGCTCAAACAGGCCAAATTACTTTAAATAACTGTGCAGCTTAGAGTAAATACAGAGGCTAATGTGATGTTACAGAATGGGATGCCCCACAGCAGACTTGAGATCAGTATATATGCACAGCAACAGTGTCTAAGCAGGCTCAAACAGGCCAAATAACTTTAAATAAGTGTGCAGCTTAGAGTAAATACAGAGGCTAATGGGATGTTACAGAATGGGATGCCCCACAGCAGACTTGAGATCAGTATATATGCACAGCAACAGTGTCTAAGCAGGCTCAAAAAGGCCAAATTACTTTAAATAACTGTGCAGCTTAGAGTAAATACAGAGGCTAATGTGATGTTACAGAATGGGATGCCCCACAGCAGACTTGAGATCAGTATATATGCACAGCAACAGTGTCTAAGCTGGCTCAAACAGGCCAAATTACTTTAAATAAGTTTGCTGCTTAGAGTAAATACAGAGGCTAATGTGATGTTACAGAATGGGATGCCCCACAGCAGACTTGAGATCAGTATATATGCACAGCAACAGTGTCTAAGCAGGCTCAAACAGGCCAAATTACTTTAAATAAGTGTGCAGCTTAGAGTAAATACAGAGGCTAATGTGATGTTACAGAATGGGATGCCGCACAGCAGACTTGAGATCAGTATATATGCACAGCACCAGTTTCTAAGCAGGCTCAAACAGGCCAAATTACTTTAAATAAGTTTGGTGCTTAGAGTAAATACAGAGGCTAATGTGATGTTACAGAATGGGATGCCCCACAGCAGACTTGAGATCAGTATATATGCACAGCAACAGTGTCTAAGCAGGCTCAAACAGGCCAAATTACTTTAAATAACTGTGCAGCTTAGAGTAAATACAGAGGCTAATGAGACTTTACAAAATGGTAATGTTCCCACAGCAGACTTGAGATCAGTTCAGTATATATGCACAACATCAAAAGTGTATAAGCAGCCTGAAACCGCTAAAAAGGCCAGTCAGCCAGCCAGCCAGTAACACTCAGGCTGGATGAAAAAAAAAAAATCTCCCTGTGACTGCCTCCGATTTTTCCTAACTTTCCCTGCTTCTCGCTGACATCCTGCCTGTCTCCTGCCTGTCCCTGTCTGTCCCTGGCTCTCTAACTGTCTCTCCCTGACTACAGCAGCGTCCTGTCTCTCACGAATGCAATAGAGAAATGAGGAAAAGCAAGATGGCCGCCGCCTTAAATAGCGCTGTGACGTCACCGGGCTTGCTGGCTGCTGATAGGCTGCATGTGACTGCCCCAGCATGCACTGGAGCGGGGTAGATGTCTGGACATGTCCCGTCCGCCATCTTAGAATGCCTGTAATGTAAATGAATGGATGTTAAAGGAAAACTTCGAGCGATCGAAGCACGGGGAAATTCGGATTCGATCCGAATCGAATTTTTCATGAAATTCGGATCGAATCCGGGTTCGTCCGGATCGATTCGCTCATCCCTAGTCATGTGTATTCCCTTCTTTCACCTAAACAAGATGATTAATAGAGATGGATTCTGGACTCGGGTTAATGTTAAATCCAACCTGGACCTTGCCCACAGGGTCTGACCTGGCCAAACCTGGATAGTGGCAAAATCTGGGTCGAATTATCCTTTTTTTATTTGAAAAATCCTAGCCCTTGCCCTCTGGATCTACTTGCCCAGCACAGAGGCTAGTAACCCAGAACTAGGAGATTAAGCATCCATCCTTCTATCCTTTTGCACATGTTCAGTGCCTATTCAAGGGGGGCCCCCGGCAGCACTAGGCATGCCAGAGCTCTCCAGTGGCTTCTGATTTGCTTCTTCTTGGACACCGCCCCCCCCACATCTATTACTCCCATCTAGAGGTGTCTCGGTGCCGTGCTTTTTGTGATTTTCTCTAGTATTAGTGATGTCAATGGCTGATGCAACAGACTTCACTGGTACTTTCGGTACTGGAAACCTTCAAAAAAGCTGATGGGACCTGGAGGCCACCTGTGTTAGAGTTACATTATTTTTATATAAAAGTTTGTTTTTAACAAGTAGGTTTTTTCTACTTTTATGGTACCTACTGTTACAAAAATCCCCCTATACTCCTAATACCAGTTATTTTGAAGGTGGCAAGCTTGTCCATGCCCAGTTACCTGCATGCCCACCAGGCACAATGCCATGCTGATGGACATAGAGGCTAGTACACTTTCAGAGCTGGATGCCAGCTGCTCGGCTTCTGAGCCCTGGGTTGCTAGCCCTCATGCCTTCTGTGCTGGGTTATATTTTATTTTACTTGACAGAAAATAAAAAAAACTGCCAGATCTTCCAGATCCGCCAGATTTTCCTCCCCATAGACCTAATGGTATGTAATATTTTGATGTACTGTATGTCAGACTTCCCAGATCTTAGGGAGTTAAAATGTGCTTCTAGTTGTAATATAAAATATGGAAATATGGAAAGTCCTAAGGTCTCACTGCATGGCCAGTTATCGTCCTTATGCTTTAGTGTGGCAATGTATTCTAGCTTTCTGCCATATGTGTTTTACATTGGTTCTGTAGCAATCTTTTTTAGTCATTCTTATTCTTAAAGTTTTTATTTCGTTTTTTCCATTATTTTTAATTTCACGGGTTCTGTATACCTTAAACAACCCCCCCACTAATGCTTATAGGCACATGAAATTAAATATACATTTACCTGTTCAATGCAAGGAGTCAGGACATATAGATTGCTTTGAGAAACATGAAGGCTGATCCACTACTAACGTCAGGTATTGCCAGATGAGCGTCTGTACAGCAGTGCTTAGAGCTGTAACAGAGCATCTTGGTCGTTGTAGTAACCTGGCCGGCATTGATGAATGTGATGTGTTGGGTGCTGTAACAGCAGTATAGCGTTGCATCTAGGAGAGGTAGCACCAGCTCAGTACGTCCGGCACTCGGGGCTCCACATCATATTTGACTAAACACTAGACACACACAGCACTGGCACTCTAAAGCTGGGCGCTGTAGCATAGAGCACCAGACGCTGTGTGATCAAAGTCTGTTTTTGAACACATATCCACAAAGCAGTAACAAAGCGAAAACACATGGAATGACATTGTTTTAACATTGTGACATTAACAATTTAGTGCCAGACCTGTAATGACAATTCTGCAGTCAAAAAAAATGTATAAAAGTGTTTGTTAGCAGCCAGGAGAGGCCACACAATGATTTAGTGATCTGCGAAATTTAGACATTTTCTATTTAAATGTAAATACCCACTGTTTATTTAATTTATTTCATCCTTCATCTTTTTTATTAAGCAAAATTTTAGTATATGAAATGTTCCTACCTGTCTGCCCCCTGCCACAAACTCAGCCTGAGGCCTGTACAGCTGAAAGTTGCATCGCAATTCTGGTGAGTTTTTACATTTTAAGTCAGTTGCAAAATAAGGTTTGGGTGGAAAGGGATGTGTGGAATTATCTAAAATGGACCAAAAGGAGACCTAGAGTCTAAGTCTGTAGGTCCAGCTGTAACTCTTTCCCAAGTGAGTATTCTGGTGGTGGATGCTCCACATTGTGGAATCCTCTGGGCTGTGCTGTATATTCACCTTGTTTCATATGGTCATATGTGAACCCTATATGCTGCAGCCGAGAGAGGGGGATGCCACAGTAATGCAGCACTAGCCCTTAAAGGAGCTTCTCCAGACCAACAAGCCCGATGTCGCATGTACAGGCTTGGTCATGGTTGTCCTCAAGATCAGATGACAATCAATGGCAATGAAGTAGATGTCAGGAATGGATGGTACAGACACTGTAGGTTCAGACAACACTAAAAGTTTTGTTATTTGTTCTTTTTTGCAGGTACAGCAAGGCCACAAACACACAGATTCTTGGTTAAGGCAAAAAAAGCTTATATATATATATATATATATATATATATATATGTATTACAAACTACAAATGTTACAAATCCCAGTTCTGAGAAGTGGGATATAGTTTAAATGTCAAGTTAATTACAAGCAGAAACACAGCAAAATGCCAGGATACTTTAAATACGTTCAGATGATTTTTTAGGCAGAGTGGCTTCTGGGGGCATAAATCAGCCTGATGGATCCTGGAACCAGTCCTGACACATGTAGGTAACCCTCAGGAAAATGGAACAGCCTTTTCCCATCTGGACACGCCCCTCTGGGCGGAGTAGCCAGTCCCTCCTCTGTCTCTGACCCATTTAGAACCTACAGATTTTATTTTGGGCATAACTGGCCATAACTCCTTACTGGAGGGCGTGCAATCCCAGTTCACGCTGCATCTTTTGGTCCAAGAACTGGGAGGTAGAGTGGCTCAGAACCCAAGATCTCAATATGTTCAGATTTAGGAGGCCATAGAGGTGGGACAGTTTTATCACCTGGTTTCGGCACTGTACTGGGTTTAGGGCTAGGAGGAATGGTGGCCTAGTTATTCCTGGTCTTACTATGGCACCGGTAGGATGATTGAAGAGAATGCACTCTTTGCATGGGTCAATCTGTCTCCCCATACCTGGTGGCTGCAGTGCAGACCATGGGTGTAAAATACACATGGAGTTTCTTTTGAAGCCGGACCCCCCGGAGTCTGATGCTTGCTTCCTGGAAGCAACCTTAGGATAAAATTGTCACCTATACTAGCAGATGGCTCTTGATCAGGGGACATTTTGTAAGAAGGGGTCTCAGAATGAAAAGGGCTATGTATCAGGAATTAAAATAAAATATTATATTTGCCCTGTCTCTGAGAGGCCCTGTCTCTGACACTGAAGGATCGAGGAAGATACAAGATCGTCAGTACCATTGCTTAGATGTAAGGTTTCCCCACCTGTGGTTGGGGGAGGGGGTCTTTTGTGAGTGATCAAGTTTGAAAAGTGTGTTTAAATGTTGCGTATGATTACATGGAATTGGTTAGTCATCAAGGTCCAAAAGGAGCAACAGAGCATAGCAGCAGTCATGTAATACATTGACTAACTTGTAACACAAAATCTATGGCACTAGACAATGGGCCTGTTGACTTCAATATTCTTCTAACCGAGAAGCTATTTTTAATCATTGATTTTCTGTGCAGGTTTCCCCTGTAACTCTGGCATGCATGCAATTAAATGTGGAGGTAATGAAGACAGACATATGGTACGACTTGGATCAGCTTTTCACTGTGGAATACTGATTCATTAAACCCTTCCATGTCCTGGATCGTTACAGTACACCTCCTACTGAACTCCTACGTATTGGAAATCTTTCACTATTTTTGTTTTTAGCAACTATAAAAAGGGGTTTACTTTTGTAGAAAATAGATTTGATAGAGCATGCTGTGTCTATTATGTGTTAATTGGCTCTTAGTGTTTACGGCAGGAATATCGCACAAATGGGAAGCATTTCCTCCATCTGTATCATAAACATTGTGACTCAAATTGTTTTGCACATCCAAAAAAAAGGAATCCTAGCTCAGATTTCCTATTCAAGCTGTCTGGTGACTTAAGAATGAGCATCTTTCGCAAATGCAGGCTATAATTATAAGCATGTATTTTTTATATTTGTGTAGACATATATGCCTCCCTAGTAGTAGCTATTCCATCTCTACCACCTTACAATAAATATTGCATACTCATTTCTATTAAAGTGGACCTATCACCTGGCTGGCCCTGGAGTCTAAAAGTCTTTTGGACCACCCAACTAAATACCCTTGGGGCATCCCAATTGGTATGCACAGTACAAAGCACTGACTGGAAGGAAGCCCACGCATGCAGCATGAGAATTAGTATGCACAGCCCAAAGCTCTGATTGGAAGGGGGCCTACGCATGCACCATGGGAATCGTGAAAAGGTGAGTTCTGTGGGAATTTGGAATGTTTCACACAGCAGATACTGAAAATCCTGGCGATAGGTAACAACTTTCAAAAAGTTTTTACATATCACAAGCAAACATCTATACAATTCATTTAAAATACACAGCTGAATCACTGCATATAGGCATGTGCCTGATCATAGGCAAGTTTCTATTTATACATTTTGCACCAGCAAACAACCACAGAGCACTGAAGGTGCCAAACATTATCTATAGACATAAGGACCACCCACTCATACCACACACACACACAACATATATAGGCTCATATGGAGATCGACTAATATTGAATTATTTTGACCCTTACCCAGGGGAGGCAGAATTGGAAGACAGTAGAATGTAACTTCAGTGGTAAATTCTAGACAACCCCTGGCAGTATATGTCATTTTACACAGCTTTTGATTAATTATTTGCTTCCCTGCCTGTATTGGGGAGTGAAGCTGAGTGCTTCCAATATAATAGGATGCACTTCCTGGCATAAAAATATAGAAATTGGAAAAGAGACTATACCAAAGTATCCGTTGATGTAGGTTCCGCCACTCCCAGCAGATATAAAGAGGCCGATCTAGTCACCTGTAACCCTACCACCTTGAAGACCACTTTCGTCACCACATCCCAAAATTGGACTATATAGTGATGACACTGTCAGACTCTGCCGCTACAGCTGTAGGTACCAAATCAACAATGGTAAAATCCAAACAAATGCATGTCTCGGTGGCTGTCAGGTCCATTAGTATATGTCAAACACAAGGATCCAAGTTATATTTAGAATATCCCAAACACAACTCTCGTTAGATGATTTATGTGAAATACAGTTATTTCTATTTATGTACAGAATGTTTTGCCCAATTATTTTTTATTAGATAAAGTGGAATAACATTTGTTCAGAACATATTGTAAAAAAATTATATCCAATATTAAAAAGTAAAAAGAACTGAGTGACTCCAAGGGCTATAAGGTTTTGGCTTCATAGGTTGCAGAAAATTGTTCTTTTATACAAATTGAGGATCTTTAATTTTTTTTTGGGGGGGGGCAAGGCAAGGAGCCAAAGAGGAGCAGTCAGTCCTATATAGAACCTACTAAAATAGGTGCTCTAAGAGGGACCAACAGGCAAATCTGCTCAAAGGTAAAATTTCCCTGACTTGCAAGTGAAAGTGATTAATTATGGGGTTTATTTAAGAAACGCTAAGGTCCCTTAGGGCCAGATGAGTGTCAGGTGAATGTAAAAGGTGTAGTTATCAAGTTAAAAATCCAGAGCACCTCTGATAGTGCCAGGTAGTGTCCCATCTAGAGCGTCGGCATCCTGCACTATGTGGCCTTATCCCATACATTTCAAAGGACTGGAATGGGTATAATAAAATAATTTTTGCCATTTTATTTTAATTTTTTTGGGCTGGTCCATGTGCCTCGGGATACCTGAGCTGTTCGGAATTGTTTTTGGTTGCATTTTAGGCATTGCTTTTATGTTGCGCTGCAATGATGTTTCCTGTCTTTCAATTCCCAGTGTTTTTTCATCCTATTGTGCTGCTATTTCCCCTAGGTTAAAACCTTGTGGATTACAACAGGTGCTGTGTGCCTGGAATCCCATTTTTAGAGCTCCCTGTATTTCAGTCTTAAATATTAGAAACTTGTAGAATGCTACAGCTACTTGCAGGCTGAAGCCGGCATTGCGGTGCGGGTGCTGCAGAGCGTCTCAGACGAGGTGCTCAAGTGTCGCCTTCACCATTCATGATAAATTACCGTCCCAGTCATTGAAACGTGGAGGATTATTGATCACTAGCGCCACTTGTGCTGCTAAGGAGAGGTACTGACAGTGTCCACAGCGGAACACTGCAGGAAGGCGCTATTGCCGGTTAGCGTTTCTGACTTAAACGTCATGTACGCTAGGCGCTTATGAAGCGGACTCCCTGTGCATAATCCTGTCTCTGCTTTTTAATGCTGCTATTTGCTTATAGCCAATCACAAAAAGACATTTTTTGTCATGGCTACCGCGCTTTTACATTCATTGCAATCTGTTAACTAACAATCCATGTTGTTAACTAGCTACCCTTTTCAATATTATGAGTGTGCAGAGGGTTAAATTTCTTTTGTCTAAGGAGTGAGGTCATACCCCTCTAGCACCTCTTTGACTGCTATATATTGACTGGATGAGCACATCCTACCTTCCTTGTTCCTGTGCTTATAGCCATTCCACAACAGTGTTCTTTTCTACAACAACACACAATATAGCTCACACACATTTTTATTGTTTTATTTAGCATGTTTAGGAACATAAATATTAGAAAATGTCAACAGATGCATTAAAAATGTATACTTCATCCACTTTGTGGTGCCTAGAAGCAAGGCCAGTCTGGGTGTCTTCTGCACTGTCTGCAGGCATGTCTTGGACTTCAGGCACCAGTAGCCTTTCCTCATGCTCTTCCATTTGATGGAGTATGAAGATATTGTGTAGCACACAGCAAGTGAGAATTATCTTGGACACCTTCTCTGGGCTGTACAGCATCTCCCCTCCTGGCCGGGCAAAACATAGGAGATGTGCTTTCAGCAGGCTCTTTCAACAATGCATCTGGTCTTGCAGTGAGCTGCATTGCAGCGCACTTCAGCTGTGGTCTGAGGGTTCGGCACAGGGGTCATTATCCATGTCTTCTGTCCATATCCCTTATCATCTGTCCATATCCCTTATCATCTAAATTCAAACACATGGGTTAATGTTTGCAACACAAATGCACACCAGTGCCTGGTTTGCTGCATTTCCCTTCACCTTCCCTTCCCCTCTAGTTCTGCAGTTAACTGTTACTGGTTATCTGTCATGTAGCTTTGCTTCTTACCCTACTTGTTAAGGGATTTTGTGCCTTTTTTTTAAGTAGATAAATTGTAAGACATACCCTTGTGAATCGCAATTCTGTTATAGAGTAGACCCCACATAATACATATGATGAGACATTGGGTTTGTTCTTTGTGTGGGTTATGTAATGTTTGTCTGCTGTTAAATTACTTCTCTTGGTAATTGGTAATTCTCTACATTTGTGCCTCTCATACAGCTTGTTTTAAGTGCAAACCACAGATGTCGGAAGTCTCAGGGCATGTGGCAACACAGGTATGTGAATAGTGAATCTAGAGCTTTCCCAAATGTGTGCATGCTGCTGGACGAATTTGTATGCAACCATATTCAAATAGGACGTGTGTTGATTTCCAGGATAATCTTTTGTTAGCAGCCCTTACACAAACACCATCTGTAAGGGAGACATCCAATTTTGTGCTCACTCATGTTGAAGACATTAATGTATCCAAAACACACTTCAAAGAAGTATAGGTCTGGACACAAAGAAGGTGGTTCCTCTCACATGCATCTGACCAAAAACAACACATGGCAAACAATATGTGTTAGGAGCTGATGGGGTCACATAAGCCTAAATAAGAATCCATATTGTTGTGTAACTGACCTTTCTTGTATCATTTTCAGGCTCTATTGGAGGTAGCTGCAGAGGCAGAAAGGCGGGCCAGTAATGTTCAACTATATGAGCTGGGTACCCAAATGCTGGACGCGTACAATAGGTAACCACGTCACAGACAACTGGCCAAAAGAGTGGAAGGCAATGAACGTCAAATTCAAGTGGAAATAAATCCTTTTGCGGCACAGACAGCACAGGAACAATGGGCGGAACTACAACAGCAGGCAGCACACGGAAACAACATGTGGCAATAATATCAGCCATCCAAGAGTCGGAGGGAAATGGCAGAATTGCTGCAGGTGCTCAACCAGCAAGTGCAGCAGCACAACATTTTTTTCCAGGCACTGTTTGGGTCAGGGGCAGGGCCTGGACACAACCCACCAGCACACAATGCCCAAACAGCCACAACAATACCAACAATACCCAAACCATGATGGTCCAACAAAATATGTGTGATGGGGCATGGTAATGTTGTAGGTTTATATATTTCACCCTTGTGGGTAGAGTTTTGCCAATAAATTTGTAGTTTTCACAAGCAAGACAGTTTAATGTGTTTATGGTTATTGAAAATGGGAATATTGTGTTCGACCACATGATGCTCCTGTATGCAAGCTGTCTGGAAGAATAAAAATTACTCAGAAAAACACAGCTAACAAAGATCATAATTTAAACAAACAACTGACAATTCTAAAAACAAGTAGTGAATTAACATTAGATAAGCAAGTGGGCAACAATTAACAGATTCAAACATAACCCCAGAAATAAATAGCTAAACGGACCAAAGACATGTGTCAGCAGTTACAACCCACAGCAAGTGTGTTTTTGAAAAAGCGTTGCTGTTTGTGCATGGCACAATTACCTAGCATTGACTAAATCCTGGAAGGAGAAGCTCACTGGCCTATGACACTCTGAAACAATAAGAACAAAACCAAAAGCAAAACATGAGCAACACACTTGTCACTTCCAAAATAGCTCGCCACAAATAAACTCAATGGCTACTCACCAGGGGAGGAAGTGTGGCAGGGGAGAACCTCCTTGCCATGTTTGTGGAGGGGATGCTGCTTATCTGTGGAGACCCAAAACAAGAAGAGGCATTAAGGACAAGTCCTTGATTGAGTTCCTATACCAACAAATGTTGTTCGTCATTCTTCACATACCGGAGGCATAGGCATCATAGAGCCGGTAGACCGATGCCAGGTCCTGGTGTTTGAAGTCCAACCACTGATAGTGGGCTAGAGCTTCACTATAAAGCGCTGGGACACGGTGGCCCTAATCTCCTTCACAATTATCCCCTTCCGGGCCAAGGGTCGGACATAATCATATTCCTGCTGGCACATGTCCTACTTGAAAAGAAACAAAGACACTTCTCCCTGTCTATCTGGGATACAGTTGGGCCTCCCCCCTGATTGGCCTCCCCTCTATTTAGCAACCGGGCATTCCCCCCGGGGGTTCTACATCCATCTGGCTACAAATGGTGGACACAAAAGTGGTTTTACAGTAGTTGATAAACTTTGCACACTGGATGGAATGATCATATTAGTTAGAAAGTATGCTGTTTGCCTCAAGACCTTGTCTCAGGTGAGAACTTTCCACCCTCTGAAACATTCAGACTGCTGCAAGTACAACATTTTATTAAAGGATTATTAAGGAAAGCACCTCCACCTTACAAGAAAACAGATTTTGAAGACAGGTGTATCCGAGATTTGCCGGCGGGCTGATATCCAGCCTATACGCAGTATTGGTGTCCCCCCTCATCTCCAATAAGACATAATTACATGGCGAAATAGGAACAAGAGCTAGGGATAGATTTGGAAACATGGCAGAGCATCTGGAGGCACACAAGTAAAGTTTCCTGCAATGCTTTGGTGCTAGAAAATGCCTGTAAAGTGCTATTCAGGTGGTATTATACTCTGAATCGCATCCACAGATTCTCTCCTTCAGACTCCCCACTATGCTTCAGGGGGTGTCAGGAGAGGGGGGCAATGCTCCATATCTGGTGGGAGAGTCCGGTCGCTCATGTCATATGGGATAAAACCTATAAAGTAATCTCAGATATCTTACAAACACCCCGCACAGGGAACCCCCTTGGAGAAGCTCATATTGCTCAAAGATGGCTGGCTGACTCAAAACATCCTCTCGGCAGTGAGTACCACAATAACTAGGAACTGGAAGTCCCCCAATATACCATGGCCTGCAATCCTGAAGAGGACCTCGGATATTATGTGCAATGGGAAGATCACAGTGGTGACAAATGACCAATATGGTTTTATGAAACCTGGTGTCCATGGCTGGAATACATAGGGTTAGATAACAACCAAACAGATCCATCATTCCCAATATAATAACCACACCCATCGTCCCAAACGGGTAAGCGGACCCCTAGGACTCTATGGGTGGAAAACTTCTGGACCCAGTCCCATCCCCCCATCCCCCCACCTGTCTGTCACTGCCCAGCTTTTCCTACCTTTTCGACCTTCTCTCCTTCAACTTGATTTATCTTACCTGCCTTAAAAATAAGTATTTGCTCATAATATAGCCAGTGTGCTGGATTACTAATAAAGGTACACTTCCTGTCCCCATGACAGTATTTAATAGGCACCCAGAAGATCATATTAGTTAGAAAGTATGCTGTTACAGAAGTATAATAAGCCAATAGAGATTATATAACGCTGTATGTCCATAGTGCAATTTTAAGCTCTCATTAATATAAGATGTTGTGGAACTGTACTGTACATCTCAATATCTGTAAACTACATCCACTTTATGTAAATATATTTTGTAAAAGAATAGAAACAAAGACAGAAAAAAAGAAAAATAATATTAATAAACATAACATTAACCACAAATATGTTATTATTCTGCATGCTAGTTGATGAGAAGAGTAAAAAATGCATATCAAAATAGGAATACATGTTAAAATGTTAAGCGCAACGCTAAAAAGCCTTTATTTTACAAAAAAATCGCTAATGTCACCACAAGAGACCTGAGTCAGGAATAAAGTTGAAGGAGCAACACAGCCAAAAACTCGCAGAGCAAGATTACATGTGGATAAAACTGTGACAAAAAGGCATAATGGAAGAACAGAAAATAAAGAAAAAAGGAAACAGAAGTAAATACATGCCCATAGAAAAATAACAGGTGTGGCAAACACATGAAATACATTTACTTTAATAACCTGGCCGTTGGCCTGAGGGTCAGCATCTGTTTGAACACTAGCTCCCAAAAGGGCACAATGTGCTCTGGTTGAAGCAGTGCCAGATCAAGCTGCAGGGTTTCCCTGTTTTTATCAGTGTCCTTGTATTTGTTGTATATGTATTTTGGCAATACATTTTATATTTTATGATTCGCTGGTTGGTTGTGCATTCTTACTTTGCCCACCCCTTTTGGGGGGGGGGCAGTTTTTTTTGTACATGCACTGTAAAGTTTGCCCCCTTTTCCCTAGCAGTGATTTCATGTAACTGTAATTATGTGCCTGAAAAATACATCATCAATCTTTTCAAGGAGGAAAAAATTCATAAATACGATGCGCAGCTCCAGAAAAACGGAGGTATAAAGTGGTGCTCACTAACGCTGGGATAATCGTCAGTCAAGGCCAACGGGCGCTGATACTGGCCGGTCAATACCTAGTGCAACAATCAAAGCAATTAATTTTTCGCTTGCATCATTTGTAGTCCACAGCGCAATGCCAGAAAATCTAAAAATGCTTGCACTAGAGCCACCAGAAAGATGCTAAATGATGCACATTATAAATAAGGCTCCTAGCGAATCTTGTTACCAACAGCAGTGTTAGTAATTTAGTAAAAAATGTATTGTGTTTCTTTATTGGAACTTTAGCTACCATAATTCTTTAGTTTCCATAATGTCATGTGACTGTTTATTTGAACAAAAATGTAATCTGCCCCTGGCCAACCCTTGTCCAGCCCTGTCCGTGACATCCCCATGAGCAGCCTCCTAATGCACTTCCTGTTCAGTCAGCAAGTCTCTTATTGTTTAAAGCTATAGCATTGCATGGACAGATCATGGGCATTTTTTTTCAATTAATAGTACTGAAAGTATTGTATAGACAGAAAATGTGGCAGGAATGGATATGGACAAGCCCCCCTCCCCCAACTGCCATGATACTGAGGCCATAGCTCTGGGGACAGAACATCAGCTGGGGTTTGTTGTCTGGTAAAGTTTAATGTAGCTGGGTACAGGGAGCTAAGGGAGGCAAAGGGTAAATACAATGTTGAGTACGTGGAAAAGGATTGCTTTTATATAATCTTCACCCCCGTATCCCATCCTGGTGAGCATCAGATATAACTTTAATCACTCCCTCATCTGAAGGTAGTGGTTTTTGTGGTGTAGATATTGAATGGGTGGACTTCTATGGTGTGGTCATTAAATGAAAAAGAGGTTAATATATATTTATGGGGTTGTTCAGTTTATTCCATATTTACATCATTGCATATTACTTTTTATTATTTTTTGGTATTTTGCCTGTGCATTTGTCAGGAGTAGAGATGAGCGAACTTTTGAAAAATTTGATTCGACTGATTAGCCAAATTTTCCGACAAAAATCGTTTCGACCCGAATTTATTCACTACGAATCGCTATTAAAAATGGCTATTTCTGAGCTTCCTAGAGCCTCAATAGGGTTGTAAACCATTCTGCCTTGCTGTAACATGCATAGAATGCGTGCTGGGTTAGTGAAATAATACTGTACATAATTATGACATGCAGATCAGAGGCATCGCTATTAGAATCGCAGAGCGGCACAATTACAGAGAGTTGAGGTGGCATCACTATGAGGGGCCCCTATATTGCCTGAAAAACACACCCTGGAGTTGGCAGCGGCAGGAGCCCAAACTTTGGATTTGGCTCAAAGAGACATTGGAGTTGGCAGCAGGAGCAGCAGGAGCCAAAAATTGGCTGAATGACACCCTGGAGTTGCAAGCAGCAGCAGGAGCCCAAACATAGCTTGAAAGAGACACTGGAGTTTGCAGCAGGAGCCCAGAAATTGGATGAATCACACCCTGGAGTTGCAAGCAGCAGCAGGAGCAGGAGCCCAAACATTGGCTGAAAGAGAAACTGGAGTTGGCAGCAGGAGCCCAAAAATTGGATGAATCACACCCTGGAGCTGCAAGCAGCAGCAGCCCATTCATTGCTTGAAAGAGACACTGGAGTTGGCAGCAGGAGCCCAAAAATTGGATGAATCACACCCTGGAGTTGCAAGCAGCAGCAGCAGGAGCCCAGCATTTGCTGAAAGAGACACTGGAGTTGGCTTCAGGAGCCCAAAAATTCGATGAATCACACCCTGGAGTTGCAAGCAGCAGCAGCAGCCCAAACATAGCTTGAAAGACACACTGGAGTTGGCTTCAGGAGCCCAAAAATTGGATGAATCACACCCTGGAGTTGCAAGCAGCAGCAGCAGCAACAGGAGCCCAAACATAGCTGGAAAGAGACACTGGAGTTTGCAGCAGGAGCCCAAAAATTGGATGAATCACACCCTGGAGTTGCAAGCAGCAGCAGCAGCCCAAACTTAGCTTGAAAGACACACTGGAGTTGGCTTAAAGAGCCCAAAAATTGGCTGAATGACACCCTGGAGTTGCAAGCAGCAGCAGGAGCCCAAACATAGCTTGAAAGAGACACTGGAGTTGGCAGCAGGAGCCCAAAAATTGGATGAATCACACCCTGGAGTTGCAAGCAGGAGCAGGAGCCCAAACATTGGCTGAAAGAGACACTTGAGTTGGCTTCAGGAGCCCAAAAATTGGATGAATCACACCCTGGAGTTGCAAGCAGCAGCAGCAGCCCAAACCTAGCTTGAAAGACACACTGGAGTTGGCTTCAGGAGCCCAAAAATTGGATGAATCACACCCTGGAGTTGCAAGCAGCAGCAGGAGCCCAAACATTGGCTGAAAGAGACACTGGAGTTGGCAGCAGGAGCCCAAAAATTGGATGAATCACACCCTGGAGTTGCAAGCAGCAGCAGCAGCCCAAACATTGCTTTAAAGAGACAATGGAGTTGGCAGCAGCAGGAGCCCAAAAATTGACTGGAAGGCACCCTGAAGTTGGCAGCAGCAGGAGCACATACATTAGCTGGAAGGCACACCCTGGAGTTGGCAGCAGCATAAGCAGGAGCCCAAACATAGCTTGAAAGAGACATTGGAGTTGGCAGCAGGAGCAGCAGGAGCCAAAAATTGGCTGAATGACACCCTGGAGTTGCAAGCAGCAGCAGCAGCCCAAACATAGCTTGAAAGAGACACTGGAGTTGGCAGCAGGAGCCCAGAAATTGGATGAATCACACCCTGGAGTTGCAAGCAGCAGCAGGAGCAGGAGCCCAAACATTGGCTGAAAGAGAAACTGGAGTTGGCAGCAGGAGCCCAAAAATTGGATGAATCACACCCTGGAGTTGCAAGCAGCAGCAGCAGGAGCCCAAACATAGCTTGAAAGAGACACTTGAGTTGGCTTCAGGAGCCCAAAAATTGGATGAATCACACCCTGGAGTTGCAAGCAGCAGCAGCAGCCCAAACCTAGCTTGAAAGACACACTGGAGTTGGCTTCAGGAGCCCAAAAATTGGATGAATCACACCCTGGAGTTGCAAGCAGCAGCAGCAGGAGCCCAACATTGGCTGAAAGAGACACCGGAGTTGGCAGCAGGAGCCAAAAAATTGGATGAATCACACCCTGGAGTTGCAAGCAGCAGCAGCAGCCCAAACCTAGCTTGAAAGATACACTGGAGTTGGCTTCAGGAGCCCAAACATTGGATGAATCACACCCTGGAGTTGCAAGCAGCAGCAGCAGGAGGCCAAAAATTGGCTGAAAGGCACACCCTGAAGTTGGCATCAGCAGGAGGCCAAAAATTGGTTGGAAGGCACACCCTGAAGTTGGCATCAGCAGGAGCCCAAAAATTGGCCTAAAGACATAAATATGTTTTGCACCATTTGGAAAGTGTAAAACGTGGCACCATGCTGAATCTAGTCGCATGCATCAGGCATTGGTGGGTGGAAATCCTGGCTGATCCATCCCTGATTCATTTTGACAAAGGTGAGTCTCTCCACATTTTTAGTTGACAGACGAGTTCTCCTTGCCGTAACTATGGCCCCCGCTGCACTAAACACCCGCTCATATGGCACGCTACTTGCCGGGCAGGACAGCTTTTCCAGGGCAAACTCTGCTAGTTGCGGCCACAAATCAAGTTTGGCTGCCCAGAAGTCCAGCGGATCCTCAACGTGTGTTGGCATGGTCATGTCAAGGTATGACATGACCTGCTGGTTGAGGTCCTGCTCCAGGTCTTCCTGCTGCTCATGAGTAGCCTCACTATGCGGGTGAAGAAAGCTACTCATTAGCGACTGAAGACTGAGGCTGCTGCTGATGGAGCTGCTGCTCCTGCCAACCCCCCAGCAGCCATGGCAGTGGAAGGTGAGCGCAGAGGTCCCCTCGAGTCAGACCTGCGAGAGTATGGACCAAGACGCAGATAGGCATCGGCCAACTGACTACGTAGAATGTCTTTGTAGTAGTTCAGTTTGTCCTCCCTCTCGGCGGGTTTAAAAAATGCCCCCATTTTGTGCCGGAAGCGAGGGTCCAATAAGGTGGACAGCCAGAAGTCATCCCGCCGACAAATGGAAACAATTCTGGGGTCACTACGCAAGCACGTGAGCATGCTTCCTGCCATTTGCGCAAGTGACTCGGATGGACTACCTGTCTCCATCTCCACTGCATACTGCCACGGTGTGCCCGGGTCCTCTGTCTCGCCTTCCTCAAAAACCTCTAGCTCCTCTGGCTGCTCCTGCTCCTCCTCTCCTGTCCGCTGACTAGATAAACCAGCCATTTCGCCAAGCCTAAACTGTGCTTCACTGTGTCCCTCCTCCTCCTCCAGTTCAGCTCCAACGGGGTTCATGTGGCCGTAAGATGTAGACGCCATGTCTCCGGTGCCCTGACCAGCCATGGTTTCCAACATGTGCTGTAGTACATGAAGCAGTGGAATCACGTCGTTCATCCCGTAATCCTGCCGACTGACAAATTAAGTGGCTTCCTCAAAGGGCCTGAGCAAACGGCAGGTGTCACATATGAGCTGCCACTGGTTGACATTGAAGTTACACAGGGGAGTCCCCCTATCCGCTTGGATCATCAGGAAATCCGTGATGGCTTTTCTCTGTTCATATAATCGGTCCAACATGTGAAGGGTGGAATTCTAATGGGTGGAAACATCGCAAATCAGATTATGTTGGGGGATACCGTTCTGACGCTGTAGCTCAAGAAGGGTGTGTTTGGCGGTGTATGAGTGGCTGAAGTGCATGCAAAGTTTCCTTGAAGTTGTTAGGATGTCTTGCATATGGGGGGAACACTTCAGAAACCGCTTGACAACCAGATTGAAGACGTGAGCCATGCAGGGGGCATGGGTCAGCCTTCCTTGGCGCAGTGCAGACAAAATGTTCTTCCCATTGGCAGTAACCATGATTCCCATTTTAAGTTTTCTTGGAGTAAGCCATGTTTGGATTTCCTGATGAATAAATTTAAGCAGTGTGACTCCGTTCGCCAAGACAAACCATGTGAAGCACTGCGTGACACCTCCGTGCCCTGCACACATGGTAGACTGGAGGGGCACTGAGACTTGAGCCTACAGTGGAGGGTGAGGAGATGGCGGAGGATGAGGAGGCCGAGTCGCACAGTGTCACAGGCCCAACGGGCAGGGAGCGCGGAGGCCAAAGCGGCGTGACCTGTCCAAGTTGCTGCTGCTGCTGCAAAGGGACCACATTCACCCAGTGGGCCGTAAACGACATGTACTGTCCCTGACCGTAGTTACAGCTCCAGACGTCGGCGCTGCCATGCACTTTGCTACACGCCGACAGGCTCAAGGACTGGCCCACCTTCTGCTCAACAAAAGTGTGCAGCGCTGGTACTGCCTTCTTGGCAAAGAAATGACGGCTTGGGACTCTCCACCTTGGCTCGGCACAAGCCATCAGTTCTCTGAAAGGTGCAGAGTCCACCACCTGAAAAGGGGGCGACTGCAGCACCAGCAACTTGGACAGGAGCACATTCAGCTTCTTCGCCGTAGGATGAGTGGGCGCATACTGCTGTCTCTTGGACATGGCTTCGCTGATGGATTGCTGGCAGAATGCATGACTTGGAGGAGGAGGAGCAGGAGCGACAGAGGATGGGTATGACGCACAGCTGCCTCCGGCTGAGGTGCTGGAGCCTTGGCTGGCAGAAATTGGGAGTGGCGTGCCACTTGGTGAGGAAGCAGACTGGACCACCCCTTGGGAGCCTCGGTTCTCCCAGGTCGCTTTATGGTGACGCATCATATGTTGACGCAGGGCCGTGGGGCCAACATTTGGTCCCTGGCCACGCTTCACCTTCTGCCTACATATCTTGCATGTGGCCATGTTACCCTCCTGCGGATGCTTCAGGAACAACTGCCACACTGCCGAGTAGCTACTTTTCCCACCAACAGACCTCACTGATTCGCTGCTATTGGCGCCAACTCCAGGAACCCCTGCTCCACTACCTCCCGATAAGGTAGCCTGTCTTGCAGCAGGTGTTCTACCCCGGCCCCGGCCCCGTTTGGCTCCAGGCTTTAAATTGTGCCCCCATGCTGCCTGCCAACCATGCTGCTAACACCTTGCTGCCTGAGCTGCTGACTCCGGGGCAACCTGCGCCCCTCTTCTCCTGATGATGACGATGAAGCCCCTTCATCACCCGGCTCCCAAGTGCGATCGGCTTCATCATCATCATCACCGAGTTGTGGCTGCACGTCACTGATGTTCTCGGTTTCCTCAACAGTGTCTGGCGCAGAAGCTGGAAATCTCGCAAAACCCACGACACTGTCCACATCACTATTTGTCTGCCGAGCTAAAGAAGCCACCTCCATTTCATGGCAGTAGCTGCTGACTGTCCTCTATCTGATCGTCCTCCTCACTAAAGAGTGGAGCTGATCCCAAAGCATAGGATACGTCGCTGGGGGAGGAAACGGCATAGGACAGAGGCAATGGGAGGACAGGGACTGCTCTCGGGGCATGCCAACTCAGGGTTGTGTCAGAGGAACCTACCGACCATAGACTGGGGGTCTCAGACGTAACTTGTGATGATGTTGATGAGCGCGTTAACCAATCTACCACGGAAGAAGCGTTACTGGTGGAGACACGACCGCTAGCAGATACTGGCAGATCAGGTCTCTCACCGTGACTCCTGCTGCCACTCGCCCCTAGTCTGCTGCGACCTCTGCCTGCTGAATCTTGGCCTCTGCCACTCCTCTTTGAACATCCTGGCACTTGTCTGCCTGACATTTTTATGTATTTGCTTATTTAGTATAAACAGATAGGGTGTAAGGTGCAGCTTTGGGGTGCCCAGCGGCCTGGTTTATTGAAAGCAGTCAAAAGGAAGTGCAAACTGAAGTAGCTTAATAAAGCTGATGCTGAACAACGCTTATGTTGTATAAGAGATAGGGTGCAAGGTGCAGCTTTGGGGTGCCCTGCGGCCTGGTTTATTGAAAGCAGTCAAAAACAAGTGCAAACTAAAGTAGCTTCATGAAGCTGATGCTGATCAATGCTTATGTTGTATAACAGATAGGGTTAAAATAGCATGTGCCTTGGGATGCCAGTGTGGCGTAATGTATTTTAAGCTGAACAGAAACTATTAACACTAATCCAATTATGAGAAATGCTTTTGTTTAACAGATAGGGTTAAATAGCATGTGCCTTGGGATGCCAGTGTGGCCTAATGTATTTTAAGCTGAACAGAAACTATTAACGCTAATCCAATTATGAGAAATGCTTTTGTTTAACAGATAGGGTTAAATAGCATGTGCCTTGGGATGCCAGTGTGGCGTAATGTATTTTAAGCTGAACAGAAACTATTAACACTAATCCAATAATGAGAAATGCTTTTGTTTAACAGATAGGGTTAAATAGCATGTGCCTTGGGATGCCAGTGTGGCGTAATGTATTTTAAGCTGAACAGAAACTATTAACACTAATCCAATTATGAGAAATGCTTTTGTTGAACAGATAGAGTTAAATAGCATGTGCCTTGGGATGCCAGTGTGGCGTAATGTATTTTAAGCTGAACAGAAACTATTAACACTAATCCAAGTATGAGAAATGCTTTTGTTTAACAGATAGGGTTAAATAGCATGTGCCTTGGGATGCCAGTGTGGCGTAATGTATTTTAAGCTGAACAGAAACTATTAACACTAATCCAAGTATGAGAAATGCTTTTATTTAACAAATAGGGTTAAAATAGCATGTGCCTTGGGATGCCAGTGTGGCGTAATGTATTTTAAGATGAACAGAAACTTTTAACACTAATCCAATAATGAGAAATGCTTTGTTGAACAGATAGGGTTAAATAGCATGTGCCTTGGGATGCCAGTGTGGCGTAATGTATTTTAAGCTGAACAGAAACCATTAACACTAATCCAATAATGAGAAATGCTTTTGTTTAACAGATAGGGTTAAATAGCATGTGCCTTGGGATGCCAGTATGGCGTAATGTATTTTAAGCTGAACAGAAACTATCAACACTAATCCAAGTATAAGAAATGCCTTTGTTTAACAGATAGGGTTAAATAGCATGTGCCTTGGGATGCCAGTGTGGCCTGATGTATTTTAAGCTGAACAGAAACTATTAACACTAATCCAATTATGAGAAATGCTTTTGTTTAACAGATATGGTTAAATAGCATGTGCATTGGGATGCCAGTGTGGCGTAATGTATTTTAAGCTAAACAAAAACTATTAACACTAATCCAAGTATGAGAAATGCTTTTGTTTAACAGATAGGGTTAAATAGCATGTGCCTTGGGATGCCAGTGTGGCGTAATGTATTTTAAGCTGAACAGAAACTATTAACACTAATCCAAGTATGAGAAATGCTTTTGTTTAACAAATAGGGTTAAAATAGCATGTGCCTTGGGATGCCAGTGTGGCGTAATGTATTTTAAGCTGAACAGAAACTTTTAACACTAATCCAATAATGAGAAATGCTTTTGTTGAACAGATAGGGTTAAATAGCATGTGCCTTGGGATGCCAGTGTGGCGTAATGTATTTTAAGCTGAACAGAAACTTTTAACACTAATTCAATAATGAGAAATGCTTTTGTTGAACAGATAGGGTTAAATAGTATGTGCCTTGGGATGCCAGTGTGACATAATGTATTTTAAGCTGAACAGAAACTATTAACACTAATCCAAGTATGAGAAAAGCTTTTGTTTAACCCTTTAAGTGCCAGCCTACCTGGAGTTTTTGTCACACTCTGTTGCCAGACCATTTTGCACTATTTTGCGCTCCCCATGTTCAAATGTGATTTTTGAAGGGATTTCCAGGAATTTCCCAGGAAAATGATATATTGTTTTTTTCAGCAGAGTCTGGGCTTTAACATGAAATGTCTTGTTTGTCATTTTTTAGGTGTATTCTCAATATTTTTGGGTGAAATATGTGCAAAAAAAAAAAAAAAAATTTTTACATATTGTAGTTTTTTTTGTAATAAAAAATGTAAGTTTGTCAATGAAATCTTATTGCGTGTGAAATCCCAATTTCTCCCGGTTACAGCGGTACCACATATGTATTGGTAGACACCCTTTCCTGCCCAGGAGACTCCCCCAAACTGAATCAGCGCTTTAGGGGATTTTCAGATAAAATACAACTGTGCTACGCAATATGCGCACCTTGCAGTTTTTCCAGAAAAACAACCCTTTACATTTGAAATACCCCCAACAAACTATATATTCTCTGGAAGTACACACCTCAGGCTTTCTAGGCGTACCAGGCTTGTTGATGTAGCCATAGTTTTCTGGAAGTAATCCCTCAATGGATTCTTTGGTTGCAAAGAGTTTCCCTAAAAAAAGGATAAAAAAGCAGAATCAAAGCCACATTTTCCTAAAAAAACTATATACAAACAAGAAAAAACAAGTTTAATCTGAAAACGCAACATCCCCCGAACAGAACAATACCCAACATGCATAGCTACTGTCAAGGGAAGAGTTGCCAAACACCCCAAAGTAAAGCATGTGCGTAACGGTAATTTTACTTGAAAATTTCAGCTCTGCAGACAAAGTGCGCACCTTGCGATTTTTCAACCAAAACAACCCTTGACATTTGGAATATCCCCCATAAACCATATATTCCCTGAAAGTACACACGTTAAGCTTTCTAAGGGTACCCAGCTTGTTGTAGTGGGCTCATCTTTCTGGAAGTAATCCCTCAAAGAATTCTTTGTTTGCGCAGGGTTTCCCTAAAAAATTTATAAAAAAGCTGAATAAAAAACACCTTTTCCTAAAATATAAATATGCAAACTAGAAAAAACAAGCTAAGTCTGAAAGCGCAAGGTCCCCCGAACAGAACAATACCCAACATGCATAGGTACTATTAACCCTTTTAATTGCCAGCCTACTTGAGATTTTGTCACCCTCTGTTGACAGGCCATTTTTCCCCATTTTGCGTCATGTTTTGCGCCATTTTTGCTGGAACTTTCAGGAAAATTATATATATATTTTTTTGCAGCAGAGTTTAGGCTTTAACATGAAATGTCTTGTTTGTAAATTTTTTTTTTTTTTACAATATTATTAAGTAAAAATAATAAATAAATAAATAAAATTTTTTTTTTAAAAATTGACTCCTTTATTTTAAATAAAAAATGTATTTTATTAAGGAAAATCATATTGCATGTGAAAGCCCCATTTCTACCGATTAGAACGGTACCACATATTTATCGGTAGCCCCCTGTTCCTGCCCAGGAGACCCCCCTAACTGAAACAAGTATTTTATAACATTCACAAAAAAAATACAACTACCATCCACACTACAAAGGGTTAAATCGAGAAAAAAAATGACATAGGGTCCCCCCTCCCAGGGGAGGGAGACCCCATTTTTTTTTTTATTTTTAAGGGTTAAAAACCCTTAAAAATCAAAAAAAAAATTGACGTGGGGTCCCCCTTACCCAAAGTAACCAGCCCGGGACCAGCTATGGGGGCTTGTAGGCACAGAGTGGGGGGGCCAGCTTTTGTGGCCCCCCCACCCTGCAGCCTACGAGCCCACATAGCCTATGTGGGCCCGGGCTCTTCTGCCCCCCCCTGGCCTTTGGGGAGGCAGGTAATGGGGGTGCCGGGGGTTAATGGCAAGCCACCCGCTAGCGCAGGTGGCTTGCCATCCCCCCAGCCTTGTGAACTAGTATAGGGGTCATGGACCCCTTACCAGTTCACAAGGGGTTAAAAGTAAATAATCACACAGACACAAGCAGAGAAAAAAATATTTTATTAATTTTTATTTTTTTTTACACTGTACTCACCTCCCATCCATCCTGGAGCACTCTGTCCCTCGGCGATCACTGGCTTCTGCTCACTTGCTAGAAGCCTTTTATAGCTGCTGGATGACAGAACACAAAGGGTTAATCAAAAAAAAAAATGACATAGGGTCCCCCCTCCCAGGGGAGGGGGACCCCATTTTTTTTTTGATTTTTAAGGGTTAAAAACCCTTAAAAATCAAAAAAAAATTGATGTGGGGTCCCCCTTACCCAAAGTAACCAGCCCGGGACCAGCTATGGGGGCTTGTAGGCACAGAGTGGGGGGGCCAGCTTTTGTGGCCCCCCCACCCTGCAGCCTACGAGCCCACATAGCCCATGTGGGCCCGGGCTCTTCTGCCCCCCCCCTGGCCTTTGGGGAGGCAGGTAATGGGGGTGCCAGGGGTTAATGGCAAGCCACCCGCTAGCGCAGGTGGCTTGCCATCCCCCCAGCCTTGTGAACTGGTATAGGGGTCATGGACCCCTTACCAGTTCACAAGGGGTTAAAAGTAAAAAATCACACAGGCACAGAGAAAAAAAATCTTTATTTTTCTTTTTTTTACACTGTACTCACCTCCGATCCGACGTCCCTCGCCGCTGTCTGTCCCGCGCCGCTGTCACTGACAGATGCCAGTGGTGATCGGCGCAGGGCAGGTGACAGGCGAGGGGGCTCCGATCGGAGCCTCCTCAGCTGACATCCGCCCTGCTCAGATCACCACTGGCATCTGACAGATGCCGGAGCTCGGAGGGGATATAGGAGGAGCGGGATGACGTCATCCCGCTCCTCCCACAATGGGCGGAGCTAAGCGGCGGCGGCCATCGCCGCCATTACAAGAGGTGAGGACCCGGAAGAGGGTCCTCACCTGAAGACTGCGCAGCCCAGGGGGGGGATCGGACCCCCCCTGGTGAAGAGGAGACCCGGACAGAAGGCTCGGGCGCGGAGGTGAGTAAATGACAGTTTGTTTTTTTACAGCGCCGATGTCAGCGCTGGAAACGGGGGGGGGCGGCTGGTTTCGGGCCCCCCCCTGAAGACGGAGGACGACGGGGGGGGGCGATCGGATGCCCCCCGCAGGAAGAGGGGACCCCAAGCTTCACGGGGATACCGGAGGTAAGTGTTTTTTTTTTCTATTCTTTAACTGTTTGGGGGAATTGCTAGGCACGTAGTTTCTACGTGCTTGGCACTTAACGGTAGGAGAAGCAACCACGTAGAAACTACGTGCTTGGCATTTAAAGGGTTAACAGATAGGGTTAAATAGCATGTGCCTTGGGATGCCAGTGTGGCGTAATGTATTTTAAGCTGAACAGAAACTATTAACACTAATCCAAGTATGAGAAATGCTTTTGTTTAACAGATAGGGTTAAATAGCATGTGCCTTGGCATGCCAGTGTGGCGTAATGTATTTTAAGCTGAACAGAAACTATTAACACTAATCCAAGTATGAGAAAAGCTTTTGTTTAACAGATAGGGTTAAATAGCATGTGCCTTGGGATGCCAGTGTGGCGTAATGTATTTTAAGCTGAACAGAAACTATTAACAATAATCCAAGTATGAGAAATGCTTTTGTTTAACAGATAGGGTTAAATAGCATGTGCCTTGGGATGCCAGTGTGGCGTAATGTATTTTAAGCTGAACAGAAACTATTAACACTAATCCAAGTATGAGAAATGCTTTTGTTTAAAAGATAGGGTTAAAATAACATGTGCCTTGGGATGCCAGTGTGGCGTAATGTATTTTAAGCTGAACAAAAACTATTAACACTAATCCAAGTATGAGAAATGCTTTTGTTTAACAGATAGGGTAAATAGCATGTGCCTTGGGATGCCAGTGTGGCGTAATGTATTTTAAGCTAAACAGAAACTATTAACACTAATCCAAGTATGAGAAATGCTTTTGTTTAACAAATAGGGTTAAAATAGCATGTGCCTTGGGATGCCAGTGTGGCATAATGTATTTTAAGCTGAACAGAAACTTTTAACACTAATCCAATAATGAGAAATGCTTTTGTTTAACAGATTGGGTTAAATAGCATGTGCCTTGGGATGCCAGTGTGGCGTAATGTATTTTAAGCTGAACAGAAACTATTAACACTAATCCAAGTATGAGAAATGCTTTTGTTGAACAGATAGGGTTAAATAGCATGTGCCTTGGGATGCCAGTGTGGCGTAATGTATTTTAAGCTGAACAGAAACTATTAACACTAATCCAATTATGAGAAATGCTTTTGTTTAACAGATAGGGTTAAATAGCATGTGCCTTGGGATGCCAGTGTGGCCTGATGTATTTTAAGCTGAACAGAAACTATTAACACTAATCCAAGTATGAGAAATGCTTTTGTTTAACAAATAGGGTTAAAATAGCATGCGCCTTGGGATGCCAGTGTGGCAAAATGTATTTTAAGCTGAACAGAAACTTTTAACACTAATCCAATAATGAGAAATGCTTTTGTTTAACAGATAGGATAAATAGCATGTGCCTTGGGATGCCAGTGTGGCGTAATGTATTTTAAGCTGAACAGAAACTTTTAACACTAATCCAATAATGAGAAATGCTTTTGTTGAACAGATACGGTTAAATAGCATGTGCCTTGGAATGCCAGTGTGGCGTAATGTATTTTAATCTGAATAGAAACTTTTAACACTAATCCAATAATGAGAAATGCTTTTGTTTAACAGATAGGGTTAAATAGCATGTGCCTTGGGATGCCAGTGTGGCGTAATGTATTTTAAGCTGAACAGAAACTATTAACACTAATCCAAATATGAGAAATGCTTTTGTTTAACAGATCAGGTTAAATAGCATGTGCCTTGGGATGCCAGTGTGGCGTAATGTATTTTAAGCTGAACAGAAACTATTAACACTAATCCAAGTATGAGAAATGTTTTTGTTTAACAGATAGGGTTAAATAGCATGTGCCTTGGGATGCCAGTGTGGCGTAATGTATTTTAAGCTGAACAGAAACTATTAACACTAATCCAAGTATGAGAAATGCTTTTGTTTAACAGATAGGGTCAAATAGCATGTGCCTTGGGATGCCAGTGTGGCGTAATGTATTTTAAGCTGAACAGTAACTTTTTACACTAATCCAAGTATGAGAAATGCTTTTGTTGAACAGATAGGGTTAAATAGCATGTGCCTTGGGATGCCAGTGTGGCGTAATGTATTTTAAGCTGAGCAGAAACTATTAACACTAATCCAAGTATGAGAAATGCTTTTGTTGAACAGATAGGGTTAAATAGCATGTGCCTTGGGATGCCAGTGTGGCGTAATGTATTTTAAGCTGAACAGAAACTATTAACACTAATCCAATTATGAGAAATGCTTTTGTTTAACAGATAGGGTTAAATAGCATGTGCCTTGGGATGCCAGTGTGGCCTGATGTATTTTAAGCTGAACAGAAACTATTAACACTAATCCAATTATGAGAAATGCTTTTGTTTAACAGATAGGGTTAAATAGCATGTGCCTTGGGATGCCAGTGTGGCGTAATGTATTTTAAGCTGAACAAAAACTATTAACACTAATCCAAGTATGAGAAATGCTTTTGTTTAACAGATAGGGTTAAATAGCATGTGCCTTGGGATGCCAGTGTGGCGTAATGTATTTTAAGCTGAACAAAAACTATTAACACTAATCCAAGTATGAGAAATGCTTTTGTTTAACAGATAGGGTTAAATAGCATGTGCCTTGGGATGCCAGTGTGGCGTAATGTATTTTAAGCTGAACAGAAACTATTAACACTAATCCAAGTATGAGAAATGCTTTTGTTTAACAAATAGGGTTAAAATAGCATGTGCCTTGGGATGCCAGTGTGGCGTAATGTATTTTAAGCAGAACAGAAACTTTTAACACTAATCCAATAATGAGAAATGCTTTTGTTGAACAGATAGGGTTAAATAGCATGTGCCTTGGGATGCCAGTGTGGTGTAATGTATTTTAAGCTGAACAGAAACTTTTAACACTAATCCAATAATGAGAAATGCTTTTGTTGAACAGATAGGGTTAAATAGCATGTGCCTTGGGATGCCAGTGTGGCATAATGTATTTTAAGCTGAACAGAAGGTTTTAACACTAATCCAATAATGAGAAATGCTTTTGTTTAACAGATAGGGTAAAATAGCATGTGCCTTGGGATGCCAGTTTTGCCTGATTGTATTTTAAGCTGAACAGAAACTATTAACACTAATCCAATTATGAGAAATGCTTTTGTTTAACAGATAGGGTTAAATAGCATGTGCCTTGGGATGCCAGTGTGGCGTAATGTATTTTAAGCTGAGCAGAAACTATTAAAACTAATCCAAGTATGAGAAATGCTTTTGTTGAACAGATAGGGTTAAATAGCATGTGCCTTGGGATGCCAGTGTGGCGTAATGTATTTTAAGCTGAACAGAAGGTTTTAACACTAATCCAATAATGAGAAATGCTCTTGTTTAACGGATAGGGTTAAAATAGCGTTCAGGGCTAAATATTAGAAAGGGTTAAATAGCATGTGCATTGCATGTACAGTGTGCAGCTGTATTTAAACCAAACCAAATATATTAACAGTAACCCAGTAATTATGAAATATGAATCATAGGCAGCACTAGGCACCCTGTCAATGTGACTTGTATGCTGCTGGATTGTTCCGGTTTTAAACCTATCTTTCCCTAGCTCTGTCTACCACTCTAAATCTCCCTAACTATCTGTCTCTCTCTTTACCTATCTGTAACTGTCTCTAGCTATCGCTAACTCTCACCAAACTATGACTAACTGTCTGTCCGTGTCTGCAGCTAGCTCCGTTCTGTCTGCAATGCAAGTCTCAACTGCGCAAAAGGAAAATGGCCGCCGCTTTATATAGCACGGTGACGTCACCGGGCTTCCTGGCTGCTGATAGGCTGCATGTGACTGTCCCATCGTCACTTGCCCCTGGGGACATGTCTGAACATGTCCGTCCACCATCTTAGAATGCCTGTCATTGAGTTTAAAGGAAAACTGATCGATCGAATCGCCGGGAAATTCGGATTCGTTCAGAAATTCGCTCATCCCTAGTCAGGAGTACTGTACATTGAAAAGTGTTGACATTCACAATCATCACCAGGTTATCTTTCTGAATACTCAGTAAATCTAGAAAGTTGAAAGTGGTACTCTGTTAAAGGTAGCATGAATTTGATATATATATATATATATATATATATATATATATATATATATATATGGTTTGCAATTAATGTCTGAGATATAAAGTTAGGATACATATATTACCTTATGGCTGTGTGCAGACAGGGTAGGTATTTATGCCCGTTTATTGGAGGGGGTGGCTATAATCACTTTTGACACACATATTAAAAATGAACCAATATGAGCACTCTGTTCTTGGCAGCAGACATTCTATAAAGGTTCCTCTATGACAGGAGGCAGGATAGAGCATAATATTGGTGCAACATTACAGTGAAGTGTTCTTTAGAGAAGCTCGTGGTTATTTTAAAAATCTTGATGGCTCAGCCTAAATCATTAGAAGCAATCTGAGTGTTCCTCTTTAGTAGAATATTTTGAAAGTGGTATAACCTAATAGCTCCATTACTGAAATGAATCTTACTTATGTTGAAATCAGTTTCTAATTTTAAATGTACATGTTCACTCTGTACTTCGACATTTATGCAGTTTCTAAATTGGCTTATTAGATACAGATCCATGAACGATCAGTATGAAGAAGGGCAGTTGGCTGAAATAATTATCGTGGTTACAAAAATGTTGTGCTTCCGTACACAGTGCCTTTCATGTTTTGACACATAAAGGTTGATTTAGCGCTGTGAGAGAATAGATTCTTGCATACTTTCTGACTCTTATTGAACATTGCAAATGTACTCTCGATACTCTTGATACAAAACATTATTTTTTTGCCAAATTTATGTACATAAATACACAAAGTGTTTGGCAATTCAGAGGATCCTCTGGTGGGCCCCAGCATTTACTTCCTTGTTTTCAGGGCTGCTGGGCCCCAGAAAGGAGATGCAGAATAACGGAAGGCTGCGGTAAGTAGGGCATGGCAGTGGGGCCCTGTGTGTAGCCAAAAAGAAGAGCAGAACCCCAGCTTGTCACCGGGGGACAATTTGTTCACTTTCAGCTAGGAGTGATATCTCCTGGCTGTCTTTTACTTACTTCAGACTGCACAGGAGAGGGGCAGGACCAGCAGAGGGAGCATGAGCTTCTGGCTTGCACTCTTCAACGTGGACCTGTGTGGAGACACACTGCATGCATGGGGGACTCAGCCTACGGCCAGCCCAGAAAAAGTGGATCAGCCCAGCACCCATACCTGCAAAGGCAAAAAAGATTAAGTCAAGTCCCAGGAAGAAAGAGGTTAGCAATATGGGTTGAGTAATGGGAACATTGTTAAAATTTGGGACTGATGGGGAGCGCTATAATAAACAGAACCATATATTTCGATAGGTAAGCCAACCAACATGTGCATATGAATGTAGGGGTGTGGTGGAAGGATGTACAAGTGGTCTTTGTGGAGAGTGTGTATCCAAATATTCTCAACCTATTCATTGTGGCCCACAACCAGGTTTCAAATCATTTAAGTGGCACGCACTTATCAAAAGGTTGAGAACCCCTGGTGTAGATCAAGTGTAAGCCCCAGGTCAGCACTGGCAGATCATCTTCCTTCTTCTCCTCACAGCACACACAAGAGCTTCTATCCCAGTAAGAAGGCCAGAGTGCTAATAATTAATGCACATCAGGGAACGCTACAGTGATGGGTGAGTGCAGAGCTGTCACTGCACACCTGTTATCAGCCACCAATCACAGCCGCTGGCAGCTCAATGTAGGGAACTGTTTTCTGCTGGACCAGCTGGGCGACTACACTACCCTCCACCCAGAATGGTAAAGCAGGAGTTCCCAAGCAGCCCGTACCCGCACAAGGGTGACACAAGGGATTCAATCTGATGTTCCAGTAAGTGGACGGGTGCCAGACAACCACCAATCAGTTATTTGGGTGGACAATTATTTTAAAAGAAAATAACTGTATCTGGGGCCCCCACCAGATTTTGTGCCCAGGGGCCTTCAGCACACTTAATCCGGCCCTGGGTGCTAACATTATGCAAATCAAACATACTTTGTGGATCATGTGGCCACTTGCCACATTTACTCCTACCTAGATAAGTATCCACTTTAATGTCACTTTGCACAAGCACTTTATTTGTGTTTTGTGTAAGGTTAACACTTTAGAGACATATTTCAGTCTCCTTGCTTATTATTTGCACATGTGAATATTTATTTAATGTGCTCACACTAACAGTGGATACATTCTGCAACATTGATACATTTTGCTGGAGATAACCTTGCATTTTGTGTATGTTCAAGCTGGTGATAGTGTATTCATTATTAAAATAAATGTATTTTTTGTATTAATCGGTAACAATCTGTTTTTGACTTAGGAAAATAATTAAGAGGGCATATAGCCCCCCATGAGTGCCCTAACATCCCCCCACTTCTGGAGGAGAAAAAAGATTGAAAAATGTGGTGTAGACCCACCTACTTATCTATCTTATCACACATCTACATACCTAACTACCTGCCTACTGACCCACACATCCACCTACCTACTTATCTACCTTCCTCCTGACCGACCCCTAACCTACCTACCAGCCCTTCTACCTGCTGACTCAACCATCCACATATCTACCTATCCACTTACCTGCCTACTGACCCACCCACCAATTTACCCACCTACCCGCTCACCCTCCTACCTATCTACCTATGTATCTGCCTGCTGACCAACCCACCTACCTATCCAACTGCCTACTGATCCACCCACCTACCTACACACCTTCCCACTCTCCTCCCTACCCAGAACCAGGAACGGAAGCTGGAAGCCCTGGCTACCTCACTACCCACCTTCCTACTTACTCACTTACCCAACTATATACCTGTCTACTTATACACCCACCTACCTACTTACCTATGTATCTACATCTCTAACCACCCACCCACCTACCTATCCTGCATTCCTATCTATTCCTTTTATAAATTCCCACATCTGTCCATCTGACTACCCCCTACCTGCCCATCTTAGTACCTACCCACCTATGTGCCTACTAACCTACCTGCCTGCTCAATTACCTATGTGACAACCCCCACCTACCTACCCATCTTTCTACCTGCCCATGCACCAAAATGCACACTTACTTACTTACCTACCTACCCACTGACCTATATGCCTGCCTTCTCAGCCACCTACCTTCCTAACAACCCCTACCAACCTTTTGGTGGGTGGGCAGTTGTACAGCACTAGGTAGAGTGGTTTAAAAAAGGAGTACAGCTTATCCAGCTATAGTAGAAATTGGCTTGTGTATTGTTTCTTAGTGCCTTTGGTTACTGACACTCTGAAATGGAGAATAGAGATTCGCCTAACACACAGAAGCTGGAGAGACAAAATCACAATTTTGAAACTGTAAAGAAAGTGGAGAAATATGGGGGGCCATCAGGACCACTTATGGGCTTTGCCAGCTAAATGCATCGTGGGCAAGGCCATCTGCACTTCAAAACAGCAAAACTTCAGATAGAAGGCATCTGAAGTGGAATTTTATACTCACTCCCGGCTTAAGCCATTTGCAGTGCTTAGTTTGACGCTTAGTTTAGGGGTTTTTAGGTGCAACACCATGAATCGACCCTAATTAATTGTTCAGTGGTTCAGCAACAGTGGCTAAAGGTGAACGTCTTTATTTTTCATTTAAAAAAGGGCAAAATGAGCAGTAAATAACCTGATGAAAGGAAAAAGAAAATGCTTGATTGCTGTGGAGTTGAGATCATGAAGGAGCACATAGAAGATAGCAGTTCAATTCCAGGTGGCATGTTGTTTTGAGACTTTAACCAGAAGAGAAGGAGGCATGGCCAAAATATCAACCACAGTACAAAAAGATGCTAACAAACAGGGGACAGGGTCACCTCTCTGAAAAAGCCACTTTCTGGTGAAATGCATCGGATGGTTGGTTTAAGTCTGATCCTGAATGCACTAAGAACATTTCAAGTTTGTCATAGTCCCAATTCACATGTATATTTTCCAATTTTAAGTGATTTAACAATATGTTTTATGTGTAATATTTTATTGTGACAGACCTTATATGAAAAGTAAAACAACTATGAGGTTACTTATCTTAGTGCTATTGCTCTCCTATAGAGGTAGGGAGGTTGGGGAGGTAGGGAAATTGTGAACGACGCTTAAGGTTTAACGCTTTAACTGCCAGCCTACCTGGAGATTTTTGTCACCCTCTGTTGCCAGACCATTCCTTCCTGGGCATATTTTTTGGAATTTTAAGAGGTAAAAACTCTTAAAAATAAAAAAAGTCACATGGCTCCCCTATCCAGCATAACCTGCCCGGGGACCAGCTACGGGGGCTTGTAGAACAGGGCACAGGGGCCAGCCCAGCCTCAGGGGCTACCCCGCCTTGCAGGCTACAAGCCCACACACCTAAATAGCCCCGGACTCCTCTGCCTCCAGGTACTTGGGGGGAGGCATGTACTTGGGGGGTTAATGGCAAGTAACCCGCTAGCTGCAGGTGACTTGCCATACCCATAAGCCTTGTGAACTGGATATAGGGGTCTCGTAGATCCCTTATCAAGGGTTAAATGTAAAAAAACACCCAGGCACAGAAAAAAATATATTTTATTATTTTTATTTTAATACTTATCTCCCATCCATCCTGGAGCACTGTGTTCCACGATGATCACTTTGGTCTCTGTTCTCCAGCTGCTGCTGAAAGCCTTTTATACCTGCTGGATGACAGGTAACAAAGGTTTAATGACATAGGGTCCCCCCTCCCAGTTAAAAACCCTTAAAAATAAAAAGAAAATATCTATCATAACCAGCCCCGGGCGGCTTGTAGAACAGTGTGCAAGGCTACAAGCCCCAACAGCCTAAATGGTCTCAGACACTTCTGCCGCCCTGGCTTTGGGGAGGCAGGTAATTGGGGGCTGACGGTTGATGACAAGCCACCCCCTAGCCGCAGGTGACTTGCCAGACCCCGTGCCTTCTGAATTGGTATAGGGGTCTCATGGATCCCTTACCAGTTCACAAAGGGTTAGCTAAATTCTTTATTTGCTTATACATATATACCAAATGGTTTAGAGGTGGAATAGTAGACAGGCTGTTATGGCTCAGGTTGCAGAGTAGTAGCGTACTTGTTCTTGCTAAGCTGACAAATGGGATGGAGCTATAGATCACCAGTTGAGCCCTATGATTGGTGATCTATGGCAAAGAAATTCAGTCTGCCACAGCTCTTTGCCTTGAGTTTATGCCCTTTGTCTATAGAGTCTCTTTAAAGCTACTCTTCAGGCTACAATAAAAAAAAAATATTTACCCTTTCTCCCAGCTTCTGTGTTCAGAAACTTCACCACTTCTGAGATCCAGTTCAGCAGTACATGTGCCCCAGGATTACTTGAACGCGTTTCCTGGCAACATAGGGGACAACGTCCACTTTGCTTACATTTTTAATGTACTTCTCAATACAGACACTTTGATTAATAAGAGCATAGAAAAGGCAAGTTCCATTGTCCCTACACCCTGCTGTTAGCAAGGTGGTAAAATTAATATATATTAAAATATCATTCTGGTGTCTGGCTTCGTTTTAAGCATACCAGCATCCGCTGGGAACACATTATGAGTTCTGGATATCTACAGTAGTTAACTAGTTTTTAGATACACAAAGGTTTTAGAAATACTGTATATTTACTGTAAATTTATCAGCTCCCCTGATACCGTCCCATGTGCCTCTCCATTTCCTGTAGTGCCAGGTAGAAGCTGTAGCAGAGCTCCAAAGTTTTCCCTTCTTTTAATATAATTTCTGCAGGACAATGCAAAAAAGTGTTCAGCTACTTGTGCCACAAGTGGCCCCACAGCTATCTCTCACTATAGCAGAGCATGGACTTGTTTCATAAAGCTGTGCAATGACGCACCCTTCCCAGTCCCCATGACCCAAAACTTGAATATAATAATAATGGCTTTGTTTAGCATATATAAGAGATTTACATATAATCAGAAATTAGGATAAGATGGAAGGACCTTGGTGTTTGCTTGGAGGGGGACTTTAAGGTAAGATAACTAAAAAAAAGTCTTTAACTTTTTTAGATGAATTTTGTCCTGTACACCAGCAGCATATTCACAAGTAATTGGAACCATCTGCAGCCTACAGTATTTAGATCACATAGAGAGATGAATTACTAATTAGCCTTTTAGAAGATGCAAGGCAATTTTTAGATTTTTATGATTGCCAATTTAATGTAATCAAAATACAGCCAAACTATAAACAAACTTAACATTTCTATCCATGTACCGCAAACAACTAAATCCTAAAATGCATGATAAAAAGTAAAAGAAAATCAATGGGGATTACCACCTGCACAGCAAACCTAAAGCTATCCGAATACTTAGGAAGGTACGCCTGGCTTAGAGTCTTGCTTCTGCATTCTGCAGCAAGTTCCATGCTATGGGGCTGGGCAGAGAGCCTTAACGCAGATCAGATCCTGTCTTTTTGGCTAATATACCCCACGACCGTTACCCGACAGGTATTACCCTTTTGGTGTTTTTTCCATTATATCGTGTCTCCTTCTCTAAAAAAACCTTTCAATATACCTGAGGTCCCAGAATGCTGGGGGTCCTGAGTGGCAGGACCAGGGATTGCTGGATTACATAATGACCGGCACCCAGGATTTGAACATGCCATAGTTAAAATCTTGAGGTACTGGATCCTCTTTCATAATTGATAAAAGGCTCACGGGGCCAAAAAGGCCCAAAAAAGACTATTGGCTGAGAGATCATCACTTCTGGCATGTCTATAGGGGAGGCTGGGGATGTAATTTTCAGTTATGCATATTACATTATGAATAGTGTTTCTGTTTCTCATCTGTACTTAATGCAATTTTAAAACATTTAGACTATTTTGGCTGGACAGGCACCCAAATTGATCATCTTTCAGATATCTTGGAGGAATTGGGTTATGTGCAGTGATGGGCAGGACAGGGCTCTATCAACTCGAGTAACTGGCATCCAGTACTGAATGATGGATAAAGCCTATGGAAGGGAACATTTCACTATTTTTTATCTGGAAGAGTGGCATCCCTTCTCCTACTCTTTGAATTAATATAGGGGTCTTTTGGACTTTCAGTAGTCACTGATTATCCTTAAACAAGCACTGGGGAAAATAAAGACAGGTGTCCTCTTTAGCCTGCTTATCTATTTTTAATTAAAAAACAAGGAAACGTTGGAAATGTATGTCTCTTAGTATATCTTATTATTGTTATAGGTGTCCATGTAATAGAATAATGCATTTTAGACTAAATGATAAATCATCCTCTAGCTCTACTAATTCACCGACAGATAATACCAGAAGTCCACTTCAGCCAGCTATTGCAATGTTGTAAAGAACTAGAATAGTGAAGTTTAGTAACATTAATTGTAACAGTAAAAGTACTAAAAGGTTGCATATATGGGCTAAAAGAGACTAAAAAGGCCCATTTTCAAGGATACAAGGTAAGGAGCACTTTCCTAAAAGTATTTACATGGCATTTGGACAACATGAAAAACATGATTCACACAGGATTCATCTATTTTCATTTTTGTGATATCTCAAGCACCCAGAAAAGGTCAGCTGTGCCTGAAATGCTTGAGTATATATTTTAATATTTACACGGCCAAGTCTATACTCAAGCATTACACACCCCGCTTCTGGGTTCTAGATATCACAAGACAAAAATGAATTATTTAACTTAATTTGACTTGGTCTGTGTGTGCCATATAAATACTTTCTGTTTTGAGAACGTGTTCCTTAGCTTATAGCGGGCTAAGAGACCTAAATGGACTGTAAATCCACTTAGAAAAACAAAAAGGCCCTTACCTTCTCTTCCCCCTGAAACTCCTGGCTGATCTATCACTAAGAAACCCCCAAGAACAGAGCTCCCAGCATCCTCATGAAATGCCCCCCTGCGCCTCACATCAGTTACAGTTACTCTGTATGCTTCCTCCATTCATTGCAATGAAGGAGGCAGTGCCTGGGGCATGGCACAAGGAATTCTGGGGGGCATGCTTGCGGCACCCCTCATTCTCAGAAACTAGGAGGCTTCTGAGTCGTAGACCGGGCAGGATCTGTTGCATGGGGGGGGGGGGTGGGGAGGAAATAAGTGCCATTTTTTTTTAATTTGGGTTTACAGGCCCTTTAAAAGTCACCCTATTCAAAGGCAAAGAATGCTTTCCTAAAACATCCCCCATTTTAATGAGTGAACTGGTTGTGTATTTTGAATGATTAGTAGCACTTTCTATGATTCATTGAGGTTGGATTCTAGCCGTGTTAACTGTTTTGTTATGACTGACGATTTTTGTTGAAACTAGAAAAAAATGGAAAGTCTTAGCCAACTTAAAACAGCCTGGTGTTTTTTTTTTTCTAAAAGCCAAATTCCTGCTGGGGTAATTATACTTGTCAGTCTTTTTGGCTGTACCTTTTATGCGAACTGCTGCTGGAAAACAGTGATGATGTGATTCACTGGAATACAAATCTGAAAGTTAATATAGATTAAAACTGCTAAACAAATTGAATATAGATTTGACAAGTGTGAGGTTGAGCCATTGTAAAAGTCAGCAGCACTCATTGAAGATTTCCTTGCTGAAACTGAACTTGGTGCGGCAAAGGAAATTTGAATTGAATGGTCACTGGGCTCTTCTGCACCCTTAGAGGCGTTTTCTTTAAACTCTTGGTTTCTTCTCCTTTTCACTCTGCTTCCCCCCATCCATCTTTTTCTTGCTCCTCCCCCCAACCCTAATGTGTCTTTGTCCATGTGTGGTGTTCGTTTGTTTGTTCTTCATTTTGCGTTGCAAGACTGCCTGACCTACAGATGGATAGATGAGAAGGAATCAGAGTGATTTGCGTGAATACAGATCCATGTCAGATGACATTGTTCAGAATGTCCCAGACTACTCTGGGGACATAGGCCTCCTCCCCACAGAGTGCAGTTACAGTAATGTTAAGCTCCCCACACCCCCATAGGGGGTGGGGGGATGGAGCGGAAGGAGGGGAAATACTAGTCCAGTTGATGATGATATGGTGGGGGGAAAAAACGAAAAGTTAAAAAAAAAGAAAAGATGGATTTATCGAACAAGGAGGAGATCAGGAGAAGGCTGAGGTGGTTTATCGAACAAAGAGGAGATCAGGAGAAGGCTGAGGTGGTTAAGGTGGACCTATGTAGGTTATGGGAGTGCAATGTAATATAATATCATATGTCAATTACTTTGTATTTTGTATTATGTTGTGTCTGTTTGTGTATATGTAAAATGCTGAAAATCTAATAAAATTAGATTAAACATAAACTGAATTAGGGATCCTAAGGACCCTGTTCAGCACTGGGCAGCATTCTCCATACAGGCTGTATCGAGTGCTCCTGTTATACCAGTGGATCCCTTCTGCCAGTGCTGGCAGCTGCCACCGTGCCAGCAAATGAGCTTTGGTGGGGGCACATATCTGTGTTCTACAGCTCATGATGCCATAGTGCTCTTTGAATCAGGAAGGGGCATTTATACCCTGAGATTATACCCTGGATATACCCTGGATTATACCCTGGATTTCCTGAGATTAACCCTCCTGCACCCTAGCATGACTGGTTATCTACGCCTCAGGGTATGAATACCAACCAGCAGTATTAGTAGTAGTATTAGTTGTAGTATTAGCATCAAATGATTAAGGGAAGTGTTGTTTAAATGACAGTGACAGACAACAGTAACTGACTTAATGTGAAGCACAAAGAAGAGAGGTTCAAACATATCCCCCAGACTACAGGCCTAAGGAACTATTATTTATTGTATGGTTAGGCATAAAGCAGTTAGTGGGTGGAAGAATGATGAGTTCTATTTTGACTAAATTCAGTTTTATACAGCAAGAGGACATTCTGGAAGATATGGCTGCAAGCCATGAAAGAACATTTCTAACATCATTCATTGCATGAAGACATAAGCCACTGTTCCTAAGCAACTCCCCCATGATACTTGTCTGGCTCTGGTGAAAACAATTTGATGCAATACTAAGAAAAAAAATGAAAACACATTCAAACATTAGCCCTCTAACACAGGCCATAGACACCCTTATAAAGGTCAGCGGTATTCTAGGTGGAAGATTTTCTTTTTATTTCATAATGTGATCTAGCCCAATCAGTTAGTCATTGCACTATGGCTACATTCAGGCTACAGATGCAAAATAATCTGGACAAAGGAGGAAATGTGGAAAATGGCTCTACATCATGGAAAAATCTCTGCACCTCAATCAGGGATTGATATTAAAAAATAAAGTGTTTTAATGTAGTGAGAGCTCCTCAAACCTTTGTGAATACCAAGCAGCTGAGATGGAAACACATGGAATGGTGAGCTTGGTGCAGATGTTTTCCAACCCTTGAGAGCCATCAAAAGGTCTCCCAATAGCTGTCTCTATAATTTTGCTGCTGCACAAATTACACTTCGCCTGGGTGCCTGTCTGAAAAACGAGACCATTTGGTGGCTCTTGAGAGGAGGTTTGGGGGAGATGGACATAAGCCAAAGCTCTTCCACATGAGGAGGAGAGTTTGACATGAAATACCCCCTTAAATTGAATTAAAAACCCTTGACCACCAACCCTATTATTTAAAAAACTCCAGGACCCACCTCTAGCATGTGCCTGGGGCATCCTAAAATAGGGGCGCTGGTAAACTAACTTTTTGATCACTGGTGCCCCATCCTCAGCATACCACACGCCCCTGCGTGCACCTTGTCTGGCTGGGCGTCAAAAAGCGACTGCATGAGAAGAAAGCCGGGAATGCGGCCAGCTGGTTGGCTTATGTCGTCAGACAATCTTGAGATTAGCCAATCAATTACCTCAAAAATCACCAGGCCACCCAAGGTACTTGGGTGGGGAGGGCTTTATGGGTTGCGTGGGGGTAAAAATAGGTTAGGTGTCCTGTTAAATGATGATGGTGGGACCAGCAATGTAACCTAAAAAGATTTGCTTAAGGTCCCTGCCCAGGCAAGAAAACTACAAATCAACACTTTTTGTCCTCCATAGCTCTTTTGTCCAGCTTCGTTGTGGTAAAACTTACCAGTTGGTGAGATAGAGCACCCCATCAGCCAGCACTGGTCTCCACTCTCTGCCTCATACAGGACAGAATTATGGCCCTCAGCACACCCACTCTATTTATTGCAATGAATGTGTGTGTGTGTCAAGACATTGGTGGGCTGAGGCGGCTTTCCAGGGGGTGCAATACTGTCATGGAGGAGGCGATTGGTATGTTGGTATGTTTTATAACACTGAAGTTTTTTTGCTATCAGTCCTTAGAAAAGGGCTGAAATCAGGCAGTACTTGCTTCCAGTTTATCCAACATTACTTAAAGATAGTATCCAATTTTAAAGTATACAATTTAGAACCCACAGATTATCCATTCCTATAACAGATTTCTTTTTTATTTCATAGTATGAAAAATAAAAAGACTCACCCTTACCGTGATTTACCTGCACTGCCAGTAGAGGCTGTAGCAGTAGGGTGATGCTGTAGAGCTATAATGGGCCTTAATTATGATGGCCAGCATTTAGCATCTTTCTGGTAGCCTAGCGACAGTTTTGGAGCGACTGCATTTTTGTCTTTTCTGGTGCTGAGCCAGATGCTGAATAATTAGACCTGACTGCCACCAGTGCCAGTGAGCGCCACTTTGTACTGCTGTCTTTTCGGTGCTGCACAGCGTATTTATGATTTCCTTGTAAAGTTTGGTGCTGTATTCTTCTGGCCCTGGTCAGCATCTCATCATTACAGTTAGAAGAAATCACTGCTGGGGACAAAGGGGACAACCATTACAGTGTGTTGAGGCTGAGTTATTCTCCAGATTACACATTTGTAACCAAGAAAGATAATTTATCTATGTAAAAAAAATTGTTTGGCGACATCTAGGTCCTGCGTTTCTATTATTGACAAGTCACAATGCAAATAAATGTGTGTAAATATTAATTATGGACATAAAACACTTCAATCCTGTTCTGTCCATTGTGCACTATGAGATTTTGACCCACAGCACTAGGTTACAACTGGCGCTGCTTCAAGTAGAGCGACCGGAGCCACAACCTTTTGGGCGCTAATGTTAAATAAGTGGTGCTGCCTGTTTTTTGTCTCTTAAATCACACACTTTTGAGACCAAATAATTGGCGATGTGTGGTGCTGACGCTTCATAACTAAGGTTCTATATTTCTTATATTAAAAGCAGCTGGTGGGGAGACCTTGATAGCAGAATTCGATTAAGCTTCCTATATAAATATTCCATGCTACACATTACCTTGATCAGTTTCTGCATTTGCACAAGACTGACAACGTATGTATTTCTGCAGATGAAATAACTTATAGTTATACAGTGTATTTATTACATCTTAGTACTTCAGTGGACTCTGACAGGCACAAGGCTGTACAGAAATGCATGTCAGCCATAAGTTTTGATTTGGTAAAAACATGCATTCATTTGCACCTATTCTTGGAATGAAATATGATATGTTCCCAAAGAAAAAGGGCACATCAGGAGTGTGTGTGTGTGTGTGTGTGGTGGATGGGGGGGGGGGGGGGGATTGTAGGCAGTGGAAAATAGCCTGTGCTAAAAGAAAATAAGTGTGATGGGCATTGCTTTATTTTCATTTAACACTGGTTATTGTATTTATGTTGAAAGGTACAGTCCAGGCAATGGCAATAATAAAGCAGCAAGCGTCTCACCTAATGCTTGTCCCATGTGCCTCTCCTTCATTTCCTGCAGTAAAGGGTAAAAGCCATAGCAGAGCGACAAAGTTTGACCCTCTTTCCCCAGGACCATAGGCCCACACAAAAATGTGGCCTAGTAGCCACTATGTCCCTTGATGCTCTGTGTGATTGAGTACGGAAGCCACAGTAGTCCCACAGCTGTCTCGGGCACAGAAGAGCATGCTCATGACTCATAAAGCCCACAACATGCCCTTCCTACATCAGCCATGAATTATATCTAAGAGAAGGCTTGGACTACATAAGCTATTTACATATAACTGGAGATTGTGAGATGCTCTCAAATTCCTTTTTTTACATTGTACCCATGGGGGATAAGTTGGTATGAAGTTAATGCTTTCCTGAACCTCGGGGGTTTCTCGAATTGGGATGCCCCGCTGTGGGAAACCCCCCAGAATGCAGCTCCCCTCTTCCTCATTCCTGCGGCATACATGTACAAACAGCCAGTCAGAGCCGTTTACTGTGTTTATATCTTTCTGCATGCGGCTCTCATTGACCTCAATGGGGAGCGTCCACTGTCGCATCCCCTGCATCCCTGGCGGTGTGTGCACTGTGGCCCCAGCCATTCAGATAGGGAATTCAGACAGGGAGTGTACGCAAGCCGCTGGGCTTATTACCAGGCTGAGGAATTGGCTTTGCAGTTAATGGGAAGCCCAGCTTTAGTGGCACCATCTACAAATTTGGGGGTCCCTCCAATGCAGGCGTTGGTTTCCGCATTGGTAAGTTCAAACGGAAACACGTTTGTTCAACACCCTTGTGGCCTATTCAGGGACATCAGTGTCTCAAACAATTACAGCTCCACTACAAGTATTGGTCAGAATCCCACTGTCATGTACTTGTGGTACCATGGTTGCCCTGGTTTGCCCAACCCCCAACTTTTCTTCACCCTGGGTTGGCAGCAGATGACAACTAGCCACCTCCACAACCAGACTAACATAGACTGGCACAATTATCTGGGTGTGCTCATGGGGGACCCATAAACTACATGAAACCACAGACAGTTTAGTAAATTTTTATGTTTCTCACCTCTGCAGGCTACATTATCTGATGAGGTCCAACCAGAAATTTTGTCCACTAGTGCCAAGCTCTACCAACTGGGGGAACAGATGTTGGTAGCCTATAATCTCCAGCAACACAATGATCACCTGGCCCAAAAAGTGGACTATCTGGAGGGACAAATTCACAAACTGCAGCGGACAGCTCCCGATATGGGCCTGAGCGGCAACAACAGGCCACACGGGCCAGGGAGCAATATCAGGCCATTGTTTCTACCATCCAGGAGAGCAGGAGAAAAATTATTCCGCTGGTGCAGCTTCTGAACTGCTGGTCCAGCAGCAAAACATTTTTTCAAGCACTGTTTGGAGGTAGCACTGTGGCTTCCAACCCCCCTCCTGCTCCCAATGGCTATCCTGCAACGCCAGCACAACTCAATCTTGCTCCATCACATAGGCCCCTAGCCGTTGGCTGTCAGCTATGCATTCTGAAAAAAAAGACAAGGTGAGCAACGGAGGAAGACAACAAACACCAGATTATTTGCTAAATACTTCCTAGAAAGACCAGAAGTTGTTAGTTCACGAATTATTAGAACACTACTTCTTCTGGAGATTGACAAATAATGTTAAACTCTGCTGCTGTGTGCCCAAAACAAGGAGCATAAACTCCCCTAAGTTCCAGAATTAGGCGGAGGCTGACCAAGTGTAGCTCTTCGACTAGGGTCAACACATATCTGTGAGTAGCTGTGGGGCACATAACTGTAATGTGCAGTGTGCAAGTTTTCCAAAGCTGGCTGAGACAAAGGAGATATGTATATTTTTGAAGACCTAATGAAGGACAAACATTAACACAAATATGAAAAAAACAGCCCCACATAAATCAGGCTAGGAATATGGCCAGAGGGAAACAGGAACACAGGGGAGAAGTTAGGCAGGGCATGAACACACAGCATTTTCCAATGTCAAATATGACCAAATCACACAAATTGACCGCAAACGCTACAGTATTTTAGTTCTCCGGCCAAAAAAAACCCCATTAAGACGTCTTTTGCGGCAAGACATACACACATTAATGGATTAACATTGTTAGTATTTGTGCACATGCAGATTACATTGACCAAAAAGACGTTGCACACAACTTGCACCACCTAACAACACACACGCTCTGGGACTGAATGCCCGCAGGGCCATGTTGCCAATTTAGGCATGTGGGTGACCACCCAAACTAGGTGGCAAGCCCACTAGGTCAACATACAAGGGCCATAAATAAACACACACGGTGGTGGTTGCTTCACCCAGATCAGGTCAGCCAAATGAGGTCAGCCTCCTGCCACCCAGCATATTTATATGGATTTTTAACTGCAGTCAAACTCTTATCAGATTTAAACTTGTAAGCCAGCATACAATATTTTTCTCTATCTTTCTCTATTATAGGTCCATTTTAAAGACGATTGACGTGACATGGGAAACCTCCTCACAGCCACAAGAGAATTTAAGGAGGAGCATACATAGCATAATTTAGTTAAATTGCTTTAATAGTACAATAAATCATTAATAACAATCACGGATAGCTCCCAATTTATCACTTGTTAATCAACTATATAACAAATTATGTAACTTTCTAGAAGGCACATTACAGCACCCTTCATCAGGCTGTGATGTAGAGTTGTCCTTGTGCATTTGCCATTCTTCAGGACAGAGAATAAACCTAATATTTGAAGTAAAATAGTAGGTAGTTAGATTGAGTCTAGATTGAACCTAGATTAAACCTTTAAACAGAAGCCTATTTAAAACACTGATGTTGGGCTTGTGTCCCATGTGCTGTGCTTGCACAAACAGAGAATGGCCATTTACCACTGTAACTAGAGATGAGCGAATTGATTCTGACTACCCGAATTCGTTACGAATTTCATGAAATATTCGATTCGTTAATTCCGAATATCGCCGTGATTCGATCGCTCAAAACGCTTCCTTAAAACTCCATTTACTGCTATACAGCCCATCTAAAATGGTGGAGCCACATGTCAGGATATGTCCCATGGGGCAAGGAATGCTGGGTAGGTGTCACATGCTACCTATCAGCAGACAGGCTTACCGATGATGTCACAGCCCCATATAAACGGCGGCTATCTTGCGGAAGATCATTCTGACACTGTATTGCGGCCAGAGCAGATCAGGCAGGAATAGAGCGAGGGACAGATATCAGGACAGACAGATAGGTAGATAGACACAACAAGTGAGAGATAGATAGATAAAACAAAGAACAGAAGAAGCAGAGCGAGGGGCAGATAGAGAAGGAGAGAGCCTGTGACAGTGACAGATAAAGACAGGGACAGTTTAAAGTGTTTGCTTTAGCTTCCAAGCCTATTTAGTGTTAATAACACTCCTGCCTATTTAGCTTTTCCTTTACCTGGTGTCATTCTTTAAAAAGCGTGCTAGCATTAGTATTTCAAGACTACCTGTCTAATAACTGCTTGCATTTTATAATCAACATCACTTTTCCACAATCAAAAGGAGGCCACCTCTTTATGTGAGCAGGGGGCATCCCAAACACTAGCATTAATATTTCAAGACTACCTGTCTAATAACTGCTTGCATTTCATAATCAACGTCACTTTTCCACAATCAAAGGAGGCCACCTCTGTATGTGAGCAGGGGGCATCCCGAACACTAGCATTAATATTTCAAGACTACCTGTGTACTAACTGCTTGAATTTTATAAGCAAAGTCACTTTTCCACAATCAAAAGGAGGCCACCTCTGTATGTGAGCAGGGGGCATCCCAAACACTAGCCTAAATATTTCAAGACTACCTGTGTACTGACTGCTTGCATTTTATAATCAACGTCACTTTTCCACAATCAAAGGAGGCCACCTCTATATGTGAGCAGGGGGCATCCCAAACACTAGCATTAATATTTCAAGACTACCTGTCTAATAACTGGTTGCATTTTATAAGCAAAGTCACTTTTCCACAATCAAAGGAGGCCACCTCTATATGTGAGCAGGGGGATCCCAAATACTAGCATAAATATTTCAAGAGTACCTGTCTATTAACTGGTTGCCTTTTGTAAAGAAAGTCACATTGTCAAATTGCCAGCAGCCATTAACCGGGGGGGCATCCCAAATATGCTAGCATGTGTCTTTTAAGAGTGCTCACATTGAAGTTGGCAGCAGCAGCATTAGGAGCCCATATATTGCCTGAAAGACACACCCTGGAGTTGGCAGCAGCATAAGGAGCTACTAGGCATCAGTTACTACCATGGATCAGCCATTGGTGGCTGAAAATCCTGGCTGAGTCTCTCCACATTTTTCGTGGACAGACGAGTTCTCCTTGGCATGACTATGGCCCCCGCAGCACTAAAAACCCGCTCAGATGGCACACTACTGGCTGGGCAGGACAGCTTTCCCAGGGCAAACTCTGCCAGTTGCGGCCACAAGTCAAGTTTGGCTGCCCAGAAGTCCAGCGGGTCCTCAAGGTGCGTTGGCATGGTCATGTCAAGGTATGACACTACCTGCTGGTTCAGGGCCTGCTCCAGGTCTTTCTGCTGCTCATGATTAGCCTCACTATGTGGGTGAAGAAAGCTACTCATTAGCGACTGAAGACTCAGGCTGCTGCTGATGGAGCTGCTGCTGCTCCTGCCACCCTCCAGCAGCCATGGCAGTGGAATGTGAGCGCAGAGGTCCCCCTGAGTCAGACCTGCGAGAGTATGTGTAAGGGACTTACCTCTGTCAGGGGGCCGCCGGCGAGCGTCTGCTGGGCGACGCGGCGCTCCTGCTGCTGGGAGCGTGGCGCCACACTCTGGCAGCCTCCCTCGCCCCTAGGAGGCGCTGTGCTGTGAGTGGCAGGCAGCGCAAAGTCTTCCACACCTGATGGGAATCAGGGGCTGATCAGCCTTGCAGCCAAGACTGACCAGCCCCTGGATAGCGTGTCCAATCACTCACAGTGTTGTAAGTTGCACCAATCAGCACATACACCCCCCCCAGGGTGGCCAGCACTCAGTGCCTGTGATAGTCGCTTGGGATTAGGGTGTGATTCTGTTAGTTGTTATCTGATTCCGACCTGGCTTGATCGACCATTCCTGTCTGCTGCCTGTACCGACCTCTGCTTTGTCTGACCATGAACCTGCTTGCCCCTCTGGATACCCCGCGATCTCTGACCTCCCGGCTTGACCCTTTGGCTACCCCTGACTACGCAACTGTCTCATCCCTGTACTCTGACACACCCTCCGGATTGACTACCTGTGAACGACCTTGGCTTCGGGATACCCTTGTGGTTCATCGGCCTTCACCGTAAGCAGCCATACTTTGCGCCTATTAAGAACTGGGGGCAACCGTGTCCGGTGAGGCGTACCTAGCGTCCCGGCAAACGGGGGCTTGACTATAGACAGAAGTGGCGGTGGAGATTGGGGCTTGCCTGCTTACAGAAGGCTGGTGTCCCGCTGGGCATCACAGTATGGACCATGGCGCAGATAGGCATCGGCCAACTGACTACGTGGAATGTCTCTGTAGTAGGTCAGTTTGTCCTCCCTCTCATTGGGTGTAAAAAATGCCCCCATTTTGTGCCGGTAGCGAGGGTCCAATAAGGTGGAGAGCCAGAAGTCTTCCCGCTGACAAATGGAGACAATTCTGCGGTCACTTTGCAAGCACGGGAGCATGCATCATGCCATTTGTGCAAGTGACTCGGAGGGACTACCTGTCTCCATCTCCACTGCATACTGCCATGGTGTGTCTGGGTCCTCCGTCCTCACAACCCTCTAGCTCCTCTGGCTGCTCCTGCACCTCCTCTCCTGTCAGATGACTAGATAAAATGGACATTTTGTCAAACCTAAACTGTGCTTCGCTGTGCCCCACCCCCCCTCCTCCTCCACTTCAGCCCCCACAGGCTTCATGTGGCCGTGAAATGTAGGCGCCATGTCTCCAGTGCCCTGACCAGCCATGGTTTCCAACATGTGTTGTAGTACATGAAGCAGTGGAATCACATTGTTCATCCCGTAGTCCTGGCGACTGACTAATAATTGGCTTCCTCAAAGGGCCTGAGCAAACGACAGGTGTCACGTATGAGCTGCCACTGGTTTACATTGAATTTACACAGGGGAGTCCCCCTATCCGCTTGGATCATCAAGAAATCAGTGATGGCTTTTCTCTGTTCGTATAGTCGATCCAACATATGGAGGGTGGAAACATCGCAAATCAGACTATGTTGGGGGATACCGTTCTGACGCTGTAGCTCAAGAAGGGTGTGCTTGGCGGTGTAGGAGTGGCTGAAGTGCATGCAAAGTTTCCTTTACGTTGTTAGGATGTCTTGCAGATGGGGGGAAGACTTCAGAAAATGCTTGACAACTAGGTTGAACACGTGTGGCATACAGGGCGCATGGCTCAGGCTTCCTTGTCGCAGCGCAGACAAGATATTCTTCCCATTGTCAGTCACCATGGTTCCCATTTGCAGTTTTTTTGGAGATTTATGATTTTTAGCAGTTCCTCCCATGTGTGACTCCGTGGCTCAAGGCAAACTATGTGAAGAACAGACATTGGCACACATGGTAGGCTGGAAGGGCACTGAAAAAAAAATAAATAAATAAAAATACAGAAAAAAATATATAGAAAAAAATTTAAAAAAAAAATGAAGAAAAAGAATTTGTAAAAAAATTAACAAAATATTAAAAAAAGACAATGGAAAAAAATATAAAAGACAAAATACAAAAAAAAAAAAAAAATAAAAATATATATATTTAAAAAAAAAGAAAATGAAAAAAAAAATACAAAATTAACCCCCCCAAAAAATTTGATAAATTTTATGTTATTGTTATTATGTTATATGTTATTATTATAAATGTGTTCAAATAAGATAAATGTTAACAATTAATATGTAATTGACAATTAGGCACTTTTTTCTGTGACACCATTGCTAAGTGCAAGTGCACTGTCACAGGCACAACGGCCTAGGAGCATGGAGGCCACAGCGGAGGGACCTGTTGTGGTTGTGCAAGAACCACAATCACCCAAAGGATATGTATTATCCCTGACCGTAGTTACAGCTCCAGACGTAGGCACTGCCGTGCACTTTGGTACACACTGACAGGCTAAAGGACTGGCCCACCTTCTGTTCAACAAAATTGTACAGGGCTGGTACTGCCTTCTTTGCAAAGAAATGACAGCGTGGGACTCTCCACCTCGGCTCAGCACAAGCCATCAGTTCTCTGAAAGGTCCACCACCTCAAAAGGGAGGGACTGCAGCACCAGCAACTTATACAGGAGCACATTTAGCTTCTGCACGTTGGATGAGTCGGCACATACTGTTTTCTCTTGGACATGGCTTGGCCAATGGATTGCTGGCAGAATGACTGACTTGGATTAAGAGGAGGAGGAGCATCTGGAGTGACAGAGGATGGGTATGATACACAGGAGGTGGTGGAGCCTTGGCTGGCTGGAACAGGGAGCGGCGTGCCACTGGGTAATGCAGCAGGCTGGACCGCCACTTTGGAGCCAACTCTCCCAGGCCGCTTTATGGTGACGCTGCTATCACGGATATCTCAAGGGAGATATCCATTAATAAACAATGACCAATAATTAGAGTACTGCAAGGCAGAGAGACTGGGATTGTGCAGCAAACACAATGTGTTTATTGTGAGAAACAAGCAAACATACGATTGCTATACATACAGTGCAGTGAGGAAAAACACACACAAAGTCCAGTCCAAAGAGCAAACAGAAGGGAAACCAATGGTTCACAAGGAGATTCAGGGGCTCTGCTACAGAGTTCAGGTTCCAGATGACTTTGAGATGAAAATGCTGAGCCCTGACTACATGCCAGAATCAGCATATAAAGGCCAGCAGCTAATTAGCCCAGGTGCTGGCTGATCTCCAGGAGCTCTGCAGGACAGCACCACCTGGTGGTCAAGCTGCATACTACAGAGAAACAGGCGAAGGCTAAGGAGGAACTCCAGGCATGACAGTATCCTCCCCCCGACCAAGCGGGCACCGAACGCCTTTAAAGCAGACGAAGACTTGGCGGACATCGAAGTCCCCCCAGGATCAAAGTCCACAAAATAATGGCACGGGTGATCAAACTCAGCCGGCGGGCGATCAAACTCGGCCGGCGGGGGTGATCCAACCCGGCAGACGGGCGATCAAACTCGGCAGACGGGCGATCAAACTCGGCAGACTGGTCACTTTGGATAGGGCCATCAAACCCGGCAGTCTCGGCAGGCGGGCGATCAAACCCGGCAGTCTCGGCAGGCGGGCGATCAAACTCGGCAGTCTCGGCAGGCGGCGATCAAACTCGGCAGTCTCGGCAGGCAGGCGATCAAACCCGTCAGTCTCGGCAGGCGGGCAATCAAACCCAGCAGACGGGTCACTTTGGATAGGGCGATCAAACCCGGCAGACTCGGCAGGCGGGCGATCGAACCCGGCAGTCTCGGCAGGCGGCGGATCAAACTCGGCAGTCTCGGCAGGCGGGCGATCAAACTCGGCAGTCTCGGCAGGCGGGCGATCAAACCCAGAAGTCTCGGCAGGCGGGCGATCAAACCCGGCAGTCTAGGCAGGCAGGCGATCAAACTGGACAGACAAGTCAGGTTGGACAGACTGGACAGACGGGTCAGATTGGACAAACTGGACAGACAGGTCAGATTGGACAGACTGGGCCGACAGGTCAGATTGGACAGACTGGGCCGACAGGTCAGATTGGACAGACTGGGCCGACAGGTCAGATTGAACAGACTGGGCCGACAGGTCAGATTGGACAGACTGGGCCGACAGGTCAGATTGGACAGACTGGGCCGACAGGTCAGATTGGACAGACTGGGCCGACAGGTCAGATTGGACAGACTGGGCCGACAGGTCAGATTGGACAGACTGGGCCGACAGGTCAGATTGGACAGACTGGGCCGACAGGTCAGATTGGGCAGACTGGGCCGACAGGTCAGATTGGGCAGACTGGGCCAACAGGTCAGATTGGACAGACTGGGCCGACAGGTCAGATTGGACAGACTGGGCCGACAAGTCAGATTGGACAGACAAGTCAGATTGGACAGACAAGTCAGATTGGACAGACTGGACAGACAGGTCAGACTGGACAGACAGGTCAGACTCAGCTGGAATTTTTGATTTCCGGGCTGCAAAAACTTTAGTCAGGTCATGGCCAGCAAACACTGTCTCAGGAATATTTAAGTAGGAAGTAGCTATGAATAGCAGGAATTCAACCACATTTTCACTGAGATGTTTGCTATGATTTAACCAGGCTTCAGCCCAGAAAAACAGCTCATCCTCAAACAGGAAGTAAGCCACCTGACGACTCAAGGTTGTCATGGGAGACTGCCGAATATAAGGCTCCAGCAGTAGCTTTGCGACAGCCTGGAGGAACTGGGGGTAAGTGGCCAGGGTGAGCTCTTTAAAGCCAGGTGGAGGCACAAATATATATCTGTCTCTGGGAAACGTGGGATGGTCAGAGTCCATAGCAACAGATGCCCTTATGGAGATCTTGGGGCTAAAGCTGGCTACACACGCAAACAGACAGACAACCCGCCTGCGCCACCAAGGAGGCAAACTGCCGATTACCCAGAAGCGTAGGGGACCTGGAACTCGAGGAGCCCGTAATCCACCTACTTCTTCAGCAGAGCTTCTGAAGGTGAAGATGCACAGGCCCTGGGTAATCCCGTGGTGGTTGCAGACTTGGGAAAGGGGAACACAGGAGAAACAAATACTAGACAGACAAGAACTGGGACCCAAACTACTAAACAAGGTTCGGCCCCAATACAGACTATGGCAAACTAAAGCTAGGAGGCAAATGCAGACTCAAAGTAAAATTTAAGGCTGGCACTAGGACCTTGCATATCCTCAGCACACCAAACCAGCTCAGCCTTACAGTCTCTTATGGTCTTTTATATGGGCTCAGCATTCTGTCACGGATATCTCAAGGGATATATCCATTAATAAACAATGCCCAATAATTAGAGTACTGCAAGGCAGAGAGACTGGGATTGTGCAGCATACACAATGTGTTTATTGTGAGAAACAAGCAAACATAAACACTCTGATTGCTATACATACAGTGCAGTGAGGAAAAACATACAGACACAAAGTCCAGTCCAAAGAGCAAACAGAAGGGAAACCAATGGTTCACAAGGAGATTCAGGATTCAGGGGCTCTGCTACAGAGTTCAGGTTCCAGATGACAGTGTAAAATACTGAGCCCTGACTACATGCCAGACTCAGCATATAAGGGCCAGCAGCTAATTAGCCCAGGTACTGGCTGATCTCCAGGAGCTCTGCAGGACAGCACCACCTGGTGGTCAAGCTGCATACTACAGAGAAACAGGCGAAGGCTAAGGAGGAACTCCAGGCATGACAGCTGCAAATGTTGACGCAGGGCTGTGGGTCCAACATTGGGACCCTGGCCACACTTCGCCTTCTGGCTACACATTTTCATATAGCCATGTTAACCTCCTGCGGATGCTTGATGAAAAACTGCCACATCGCCGAGTAGCTGATTTTCCTGCCAACAGTCCGCACTAATTCACTGCTGCTGCCGCCGCCGACTCCAGGGACCTTCTTCCACTACCTCCTGGGAAGGTAGCCTGCCGTGCAGCAAGTGGTCTACCCCGAGCACATTTGCCTCCATACTTTCCCCTTCTGCCACCATGCTGACCGCTAAATCTGTCACTCTCCATCACTCCAAGCCTTTAAATGTGCCCTCAAAACTCACTGATGTCCTCCGCAGGTTCCTCAACAGTGTCTGCTCTCCTCGTCACTATTTGCCCGCCTAGTGGAAGAAGCGGCGAGTGTCTCCTCCACTTCTTGGCTGGGCAGTAGCTGCTGATTTTTCAGATTATCAAATCGTCCTCACTGAATAGTGGAGCTGAACCCAAAGCATAAGATATAACCGACACTTAAATGGGGGTGTCAGATGTCACTTGTGATGAAGTGGATGATCGTGTTAACCAATGGATGACGGCAGATGGGTTGCTGGTCAGGACACGACCGCTAGCTGATACCGGGAGATCAGGCCTCTCACTGAGACTCCTGCTGCCACTCGCCCCTAGTCTGCTGCAACCTCTGCTTGATGAATTTAGGCCTCTGCAACTTCTCTGTGCCCATCCTCGCACTTCTCTGCCTGACATACTTAGTACGTATATGAGGGGAGGACAAAACGCTACACTACACTTAAAACAGGATTTGTCGATAACAGCAGCAGGTGTGTAACTATCTATGGCCATTATCTAAGTAGTAACTAGGCCCTGAAGACTTTAACAGGAAAAAAGTGATGAAACTCTTAGATGTGCGTATTTGATGCTCTGATGAGGGCAATTCAATGTGCTCCAGTACGTTTGAAAAAAGTTTTTTTGAGAGACTGGCCTGCGTGGAAATGAATCAGGCATGGATCAGCCAAGATATCCACCCACCAATGCCTGATGCACCAGAGTAGATTGATCATGGTGCCAGACCAACACTAAAGAAATATGGATAGTGCAAAACAGATTTAAGGCGCTGCTCTCCAGTTACAGACACTCCTCCGCATCAGACCACAAGTAATTATTGAGGAAATGCTTTACGTTAATCTTAATATTCTTCGGATAAGATATATGTGCCCGAAATCTGTATATGTTCTCTTCATGCTGCTGCCAACTCCAGGGTGTGTCTTTCAGGCAATATATGAGTTCCTAATGCTGCTGCCAACTCCTGGGTGTGTCTTTCAGGCAATATATGGGCTCCTAATGCTGCTGCCAACTCCAGTGTCTCTTTCAGTCAAAATATGGGCTCCCTATGCTGCTACCAACTCCAGGGTGTGTCTTTCAGGCAATATATGAGCTCCTAATGCTGCTGCCAACTCCTGGGTGTGTCTTTCAGGCAATATATGGGCTCCTAATGCTGCTGCCAACTCCTGGGTGTGTTTTTCAGGCAATATATGAGCTCCTTATGCTACTGCCAGCTCCAATGTGTTTTTCAGGCAATATATGGGCTCCCTATGCTGCTGCTGCTGCCAACTCCTGGGTGTGTCTTTCAGGCAATATATGAGCTCCCTATGCTGCTGCCAACTCTAATGTGTTTTCAGGCAATATATGGGCTCCCTATGCTGCTGCCAAGTCCAGAGTGTGTCTTTCAGGCAATATATGAGCTCCCTATGCTGCTGCAAACTCCTGGGTGTGTCCTTCAGGCAATATATGGGCTCCCCATACTGCTGCCAACTCCTGGGTGTGTCTTTCAGGCAATATATGAGCTCATAAGGCCACTGCCAACTCCTGGGTGTGTCTTTCAGGCAATATATGAGCTCCCTATGCTGCTGCCAAGTCCAGAGTGTGTCTTTCAGGCAATATATGGGCTCCTAATGCTGCTGCCAAATTCTGGGCGTGTTTTTCAGGCAATATATGGGCTCCTTATGCTGCTGCCAACTCCTGGGTGTGTCTTTCAGGCAATATATGAGCTCCTAATTCTGCTGCCAACTCCTGGGTGTTTCTTTCAGGCAATATATGAGCTCCCTATGCTGCTGCCAACTCCTGGGTGTGTTTTTCAGGCAATATATGGGCTGATGCCACCTCGAGGCTCTGTAATTGTGCTGCTCTGCGCCAGCGAATCTAATAGAGACACCTCTGATCTGCATGTCATACTTCTTTACAATATTATTTCACTAACCCAGCATGCATCCTATGCATGTTACAGCCAAGCAAAATGTTATACAACCCTATGGAGGCTCTCGGACGCCCAGAAATAGCCATTTTTAATAGCGATTCGTCGCGAATAACTTCGGACCGAAACGATTTTTCCCGGAAAATTCTGCGAATCGGCCGTATCGAATATTTCAAAAGTTCGCTAATCTCTAATTGTAACATGCAAAAAAAGGAAATAGTCTGAAAGACAACATAAAGAGGAGTGAGACCTCGTTCACACCTGACCGGTACTGCATGTGTTTCTGCCTTTGCAGTCGCAGTAGTTCTGCAAAAAATATCCATCTATAGCACCTCTATGGCCCCTTTCACACCTCTCCGGTGCGTCAGAGAGGGCAAAAACACGTCCGCAAAAAGTTCCGTCTGCTACGTCCTGGCCACGAACGTATCCCTTGAAACAGGGATATTATAACACACAAGCACGACCCCGAATGCAAATAAAAATGCAGACAAAAGCAACAGTAAAAATGTCAGCAAGGCTAAATGTCATCCTCATTTTTTAGTGATCTCCAGCATGGAACTGAAGCCTCACAAGAGGAAATCAGAGGCCTGCCTAACCCCCTGGCCATGTAGGCATTTCTTATTAGGCAAGAAATCCCTACATAACTAGGATGTTGGCGGACATTCCTCTTCAGGAAGCCTCAACACTTTGGGGTCCCAAGAAATTGGACTGGATTAACTGAACACAGGATTGCTGTAAGTATTGATAAAACACTTCAAGGTCCCATCTTTTACCTGGGTTCTCTTTAACAGGCAAAATGTTAATTCATTTCACTCAGGAAGTAGAAGGGCATAAATGTCATATAGCAAATGGGGCCAAAATTGCATACCAGGTCTGTACTCCCATGCCACTCTTGTGGCCCATGTGGTCATTGATGACAAACTGGGTTCTGACTGGATGTCAGTGGAGCACGATGTGAGCAATCAGCAACTGACCTGCTGATGGACCCCAGAAGGCATACCACACCAATGTTTATGTGTTATGACACATAAATATGCACACAAGGGGCCAAAATGGCCCTAACATTGTCTGTCTGTTTTGATTCTGTCCCGGTTATGGCAGCTTCCACTTTCAGACTTAAAGCAGTCCTTCACTCTGAATAAGAGTCTATCTTATATGTTTCCCTGTACATACATATTACTCACATTAAAAATCATCCTACCTGGATCTACTGCATGTTATGAGCCTTTAAACATCCAAGATGGCAGCTCATGAAACATCAGGCAGCCTGCAAACAGGAAGTACCTTCTGACTGTGCTGCGCCGGGCTATGTTTGGCACTGTTCTAAACTTTTTTTCATTTTTCAGTTGAAGAAGAAATGGCCGAGATATCAGGGTTTACAATTCACCTCATGATTTCTATTCTGAAGCAAGTGGGCATGGCTCTTGTATCTATGATGCTGCATAATAATCAGCATAAAAAATCAGCATAATGGGAGGAGTCTGTAAGATTTCCAGAATTTGCTTCGACACCCTGGCTGTGCTTCCTGTTGCTTGGAGACATTGGAGTCTAGACCAGCACTCCTAGACACACATGGCCGCAACCCCAAAAGCACATGTGCACACTCCCACATGCACTCACATGCGCATGCACAGAATGCACATTCCCAAATGCACATGCATAACAGGTGTGCTGGCTGGCTGTGCCACTGTGCTGGGGCTTGTAGTTCCTCTGTGGCATGGACAAGGCTGTCCATAAAAATGTATTTTATTTATTGTATATATGTGTGTGTAGTGTTTGGCACACTTATGGGGGACTCCCGTCCTCTTTATGGGACCCTATGTGCAGCACTGATTTCCCAATTGCATGGGTATAAGGGGGTATTGGGCACCTTTTTCTATCTTCCTCCATTGCATGTTTAAGTGACGGGGGAGGGGTGAACAGGCAACACATGTCTAAACTGGCACTGCTGCTCCATGTCTCTGCCAGGGCGCTCTGTGTGTCCCGGGATGCCAGTGGGGGGCTTCTTCGGCTCGAGCATGGTGTGGCTTCTCTCCACTGCAATGATGCAGTGGTCTATGATTAAAGACCCCAGGTGTCCGAAACGCGTAAGCTTGCATGGCATTTTTTACATTCGCCAGGGTCTGACATTGTATTTTAGCTGCCTTTTTTTGATATGGAGATGTTTTTAAAGTGTCTATATTAAAGCATTGGACTTTTAGGAGTGCTGACCTTTTGCTTTTTTCCTCCATTACATTTTGGGGATTTGGGACTCCCCTTGGTGTTGCACCCTCGAGTTCCAGAGTGTGTTTATATACTTTTGCTTGTTGAATGATGCAGTGTCCCCCTGCTTGATGGGGCTGTCGGCATGGAGTGACTGGGGGGGGGGAGAACAGGCTTCGCTGAGCACGGTGTGGCTTCTCCCCGGTGCTGACCTATGAGGAGGCCAAAGGAAGCTGTCCACATTCTGCCCTGTGAAACTGGAGGAAGGAGAAGGAGTCAGGGGGAGGAGACAAGCAATTCTGACCCACTCTACTGAGCTGATTGGGGGAAGGTTTTCTAGGGGAGGAGTCAGTAAACAAGGTGGGTGGTGATGCCCAGTTTCCTGCAGCGTTTGGAGGAGATAAACCAGCACTGCTATAGGTAGGCGCTATGTTGTAAGGGAGGAGGGTTGAGGCTGCAGAAAAGCTTTACATGATAATAGATAAATCATTTTATATATTTATTATAATTTATTATAATTTTATTAGGGGAGTTGTGTTTGTCCCGTTTGTGACTGTAGAAAGCCTCAGCCGTGCAGCATAGAGAGCTTCATATATCGTACAGGTAAAGAGCAAGAGAATACACTATAAACCCAATTGTGGATACTGCACACTTCCTATGAAGATGTTAATGTCAATATAATTTTTGATGTATCGATTATTCACCTGACCTTAACCTGACCTGGTGTATAAGTGCATTGGTTTGAGAAAATCTGGTAAGAAGCAGTGTGGTTGGTGGAGGATACACCGGTGATCTTACCCTCGGAGGTGCATGTGCTTTAGGATTACGCTTTCTGGATGAAGCAATTCTCCTTATATAGTTTGGAGCTCTGTGCTTTCTTTATATTGTTTCACATTGGACTTTTTGGCTTGAGAAGTTCAGCATGTGTAGCCCCACAAGAACACTCTTAGACTCTAATCTGTTTCTAAGATTTTATTTTAATTCTTTACCGCTGTATTTTCTTCATATTCTGTAAATAATTTTATAAATGATTACATACTTTATGCAGAAATAAGTAAATTTGTGGAGGTCTAGTACAAAAAACAAATATGTACATTTTTCATCATAATATTTATTAAACATATACCTTCAAAGTAACCAAGGCAACCAACAATCATAGAATGCTGATGAAGGACACTGCAGATGACACAATCCAGTTAACAATTAATAACTCTTTATAATACATGTTTTGTATATGAACTTACCATAATGATAAATTAGCCTCTATAGAGACTATTAGCAATGCAGCACACTGTTCTAGCTGGCTTACAATATCGCTGTATTCATTTAGTTCAAGAAAATACCACTAAATAGTATCTCCAGTAAATAAGGTTTTTTACTTTGCAAGCATGTTCAATCCAATTATGTGCAGATGAAGAAATCATTTATTTTAAGTGCCCATTAAATGCCTCCTGAATATTGGGGCAATTGCTCCCCTGGCATGAAAGGCTTATAGCCTTGGGAAGAAATTTGAACTGCACTAAATCTTAAATTGCTGCGAAGAGCTGTGAACATAGTCTAAAATATTGCTCATTATTCAGGTTGTCCAACAACCTATGTTCGCTTTCTAGGGTTCAGCTTCCTAAATTGCTTGTTATACAAGTGAATATTACTGGGATAACATGAGATATAGATGTAACCTTAAACCCTATGGCTTATTATGACAAATAAGAAAAAGAAGAATAAGCTACAGACTACTGTTCCTACTTTGAAATTTGAACTATATACGGGGGTGCTAATAGGTAGAACTCAAAAATACTAATTTTTCACAGTTATTTTACCAATTCCCATGGAATAGGAATGCAATTCTGACTGCTGTGTTGCAGCTTTTTCATCTAGATTGAAGACCTTTAACCTGCAGCAATTGCATCAGAAACTCAAATTTCTTCATATTAGGTAATAGTCCAAGTGTGCCAGATTGGGCATTGTGCTTCAGAGACATGATACCTTGAGTTAACTTTTGCACTTTGCATTTTGACTGTATCTCCTTTAGTTTATCCAGAAGATCTGTATAATACACAGCTGTTATAGTTGACCCATTTGGAAAGTAGTTTATCCCAGATGAAAGATGACATCAGCTTGGATGACACCCACTTTCGACGTAGGGAACCACTTTGTTTCCATTGGTTTGATTACACTTTGGATTCAGGAGCATAAATAAAAAGTTATGTCTTATCCATTGTCACCAGTCAGGACTGGAACGCATCATAATCCTGCCAAAAACACTGTAGAGTTCTCTGGGAGGCCTGCAATATAGGACCAACACCTTGCTCATGTGCAGATCTTGAATAATGAAGCCAACTGTTCAAAGTCATTTTTTAGACGTAGTTAGTTACAAATAAAAATGTATTATTAAATTACTATAATAATTGTATTATAAAACATATGGTAACAATAAAATGTTCTTTGCATGTTTACATTTCTATGTAACTGACAATGTTTTTTTCAACATTTCTTATTCAGATGTATTTGTATAAAGCGTATGGTTGTACCTGCACTAACTTATGCTTCCTGTTATTTTTCCTTCAAAGATCACCCACACAAACAATGTCTAAGAGCTGTTCTGATAGGTGATTTCTTGTACTAATATGCAAAGACATAAACCGCAGGGTTACACAAGCATCCTATAGCATTGAAACCTTGCCTTCAAACCTTTAACTTCAGATAATAAGTCCCTTAAAGTTTATGTGACTCCAATGATTTAATACGCAATGTATGCATTTAATGGTGCTGTGTGGGAGGAAGGAACATTATGGATATAAGAAAGAAGGCAATTATACTAACAATACAAAGTGGACTAATATTATACGTTTTATGTGGCACCTGTGATACATTATTAAAAAAGCTTTGGGGCCTTTATTAAAACAAAGTGAATTTGTGGCACTTAATAAATATATTACATTCTTTATATATTATTATCAAGGCTTACTGCAATTCAGCTGGGGCTGTTCCACGGATATGAATGTATATGATGTTGGTTCTTGACATGTGTTGTTTCTTTTCTTACCATTACCTCTAGAAGGGAAGCCAGACTACCGCTTCACATCCCGATATATTAGGAAATAATGGCAAGGCATTTTAGATTTCACCCATAGACTTGAAATGAACCTCTTGTGGCTGTGTTAAGTACAAATAATAAGATGTCTTCCTTGCTTTTTAGCTTCAATGATGAAAGAGAATTCTGTATTATTGTATCCCCAGTGAATAATGTAATCAATATGGATATCATGCCAAGAGACTTAACACTGACACTACCATTGACTTTTTCAGTATTATACCGTGATGAATCAGTCAAATGCTTAATCCTTAATGTGAGTAAAGCATGGGAAAATACTAATGCAGGTTTCCAATACCAGAAGTGATTTGAAATGTTATGAAATACTGATATAAACTGCTTTTTAAAGCACACTGCTAGTTTGTATATCTGGCAGAAAGTATATATATACCATGCTCAATAAATTATCACCTCCTCTTGACTTCAGCACACTTATTTCACTTTGCCTCCAGTGATTGGATTTCCACAGAATAGGAGACTTCTTGCTTCTGCAGGAATCCTGTTACTGCCTCTTTGGCTGCATTATCATTAGGAAATTGTTGCTCAAAGGGAAAGTAATCATTGGGAGCCAGGTCTGGACTGTAGGGTGGATAGTGAAGCTCCATGAAGCCACATTTCCCGGTAGCAGCTTATGATTTACGAGACTTGCACATTGCTTGCACATTGTCATGAAGCAGCAACACACCTGTTGACAACTTCCTATGGTGTTTCTCTTTGATTGCCTCACATAATGCCTTAGAAGGGTTGATTTTCTTTTAGATTCCAGGGCCACCTGCCCTGGGCTTTATTCCACTTTTACCTGTATGGGGGAGGCTTTTGACTCTTGCTCACATGTACTGCATTTGAGGTTATAGGGCAACCTTAGGTTTTCTGATTCCAATCAATCCATTGCATTATATGTCCCAATGGGGGTTCACATAGGTTAGAGTTGGGACTGCAGCTACATAGAGGAACCTTAGCGTTTATTGGTGCACCTTTAACATACTTCTGCAGATGTGTGCCAACCAAGACATCTGTTTTTAATCAGATTTAGAGACAGATAATAGGGCTGGTTGCATTTCTTAGTAAACCTTACAGAAGCACTTAAAGCGGTTTGCACTATTTTTTATATTTCCACTTTAATTTTTACTGAATAGTTTTTGAATTATACCTTTCATACTTTTAAAATGACAGTTCTCTAATATACACTACAGAAGCATTTTTGCAGGATTTCACTAAACCTCTTTACAATTAAAAATGAACAAAGGGGGAGTGGCAGCTGCTCAGACCATTTTATAACTAACCTGGGAGGTGTAGGTCAGCAGGGCAATTAGGTTACTAAAGACTTAAAGGAGCCGCAACACTCAACCCTGTTAGCTAGCAGACCAACCTATAATCTGTCTCTAAATCTGGTAAAAACAGAGGCTCGGTCACACACATCTGCAGAAGTATGCTAAGCTGCACCACCGCGCCAAGGTGCCTCTATGGGTGCAGTCCTAACTCTAATCTATGAGAGCCCCATTTGGGACATACAATGCAAGAGATAAAAAGGGAGCAGCTTACCCGAGGTTGCCCTAAACCTCATGTGCAAGCCATGGGGTGGAAGGGTCAAGACCTTGCAATACAGCCTAGACCCCACACCCCATGTGCTTGCACAAATTCAAAGTGGACAAAAGGGGAGTGGCAGCTGCTCAGACCATTTTATAACTAACCTGGGAGGTGCAAGTCAGCAGGGCAATTAGGTTACTAAAGACTTAAAGGAGCCGCAGCACTCAACTCTGTTAGCTTGCAGGGTTACTTGATCAAATATACTTTATTGGATTGTTTTACAGTCACTGTTTTTGCAGAAGCACTTAAAAGCAGTTTGCACTACATTTTTTGTTACATTTGCAATTCCATTTTTCAACATATTGCCTTTCAATACATTTTAAAGTTACAGTTCTTTAATAAGCATTATAGGAACCTTTTTAGGGAGTTCAATACATTTGCACTTTCAATTTTGATTGTCGTCTGTGAATTACACTAATTGATTTATGGTCACAGCTCTTTAGTAAGCTTTGCAGGATCACATTTAAGTGGTTTGCACTACAGTCCTTTATATTTGCACTTTCATTTTCTTACAGGCAGTGTATTACACTCCTTTTTCTATATAATAAAACTTTTAAACACTAATAGTCTGTGTGTTATTACTTGGGGAAAGGGAATGCATTTTTTGTATAGTTTTAATTTACAGAACAAAAAAAATGTATCCTTATAAGTCTGGATCCCAGAAGAACAAGGAAAGGAAAGAGAGAGAGAAAGAAGAAAGGTTGAAGAACAAAAAAGTTATCTTGCTGTATTTTAAGCTGCAAAGCACTCAGCAGGAGGCTAAATGGGGTGAATAATCTCAAGAAGTGGTCAATGTGTCTCCTGAAGTAACAGATGAGAGCATTTCTTCTGGACTAATGGCTGGCAACATCTTCTGGCAGAAGAGGCAACATTTGAAGAGGCACAGACAGCAGTCCTGACTCCAGAAGCTGCTGAACTGCAAAAGTCAACATCTGCAGAAGCACAAACCATAGTCCTGACTCCAGACACTGCAGAATTTGAGGAACCATCTTGTGGCAGCATTACCCATTGCTCATTTGAAAGTGAACTATTGAAAGCGAAGGGCAATTCTAAGATTGAGAAGACACAGCAACTTGGCCCAATGTACCCCAGGACAAGCACAGCGAAAACATTGTGGTTTCTGGGTTAATGAATGAAAAAGTATTGAAGGAAATGGCACAAACAATGGATAACGATCTTGATGGACGTTCATTCAGTGAATATCTCTTTTATGCCAAGTCATCAAAGAAACGAGAGAAATGAGAGACAATTTTAAGAGACTGGCTTAGATGGAGCATTAGCAAACAGGTTTAGTACTGCATAACTGGAGTTGGCGCACTCTTCAGAAATACATTCGTGGACATGGTGTTGTTGCAGAAATACAACATTTTGTCCAAAAAAACTCACAAGTTCACTCTTCTGCTGGAAAGGCTTTTGGATGTTACTTTATACTTTGCACCAAGAGATCTGAATTCAGGGGAAGTTTCCCTTGAAATCCTAGCTCGCTATGATTCCCTACTTCATGAGCATTTATAGAAAGTTAAGTCAAGCCAGGAAAAAGGAAAAAAATACAAGCACATTACCTTTCTTGGCCCACACAGAAAGAGTTAATCAATCTTTGTGGAAAACATGTCCTGGATTAAATCCTTAGTGAAAGGAAAGAACCAATTTATTTTGCTACACCAGACATTTCCCACACTGAGCAGAATGTCATCATCTTAAGATACCTTCACAAACATCCCACGAATGGCAGCTAGAGCATTCAAGAGTGATTCCTTGAGTTTTTTGATTTCTTGAGGAAGATGAGAGAAAACATTGCTGACATGATCATCTCAAGACTAAGCCACCATGCAATTGATCTTAAAGATTGCAGCGGTCAGGGGTACGATAATGGAGCAAACATAGCTGGTAGAATAAGGAGTTCGATCCAGAATTCAGGAAAAGTACCCTGAAGCAATTTTCTGTCACTGTGCTGCTCATACCTTAGATCTTGTGTGTGTTCATGCATCTACAAGCTCCAGAAATGAAGACTTTTTGGAAGCGTTGACAGAATGTATGTTTTCTTCAGAAGCAGCCCTGAATATTGGAATATCTTAATTGAAGAAATGGGTAGGTTTTTGCATGGCCTAAGCAACACCAGATGGAGTGCAAGAATTGAAGCTGTCCATCCAGTTGCTCGAAAACTGCCAAGTGTTCTCGTAGCATTGTAGAAGATCATCGCATCTGGCAAGTTAACAATTTGGATGAAAGTGCTGCAAAGTTTTGAGGAGCGAAAAGATCTGTTTCCATGGGTATTGGAGTTGCCAACATCAAGAGAAGAAATGCAGCTAATTCAGGATAGCTGGCCTGCTCTGCTCTCAGAAGCCAAACTGATTGCTAACTACATGAATATTATCACAGAGTTGATAAATGCACAGTAGGTTTATCAATCAATAAGACAATAGAGTGATCCAGTAAACAGCTTAAAAGCCAATGTTTTTCTTGTAACGTTGAACATGATAATTTCTGACCTAGACCAGAGATTTAAGTCCATGCAAGATGTTTGCAAGTTGTTTGTGCCTATTTTGAAACTAAGAGCACTCCGTGATGAAGATCTCCAGACATCAGCCCTCAGTTTGATTGCTGCATATCGTAATGATGGAGTCCTTACTGAATCAACCTTAACACCTAAAAAAAGATCTATGAAGCGACATTTCCAGGACATCTTGAACCCCTGGATCTGCTGAATCAAATTTATTATCTACAGCTTCAAGGAATATTTGGTCAAGCTTGCATTGCTCTTAAGATTTTTCTTACCCTTTCCTACCCTACCCTACCTATTCATCAAATTGTCCCTGATCAAAAACTACTTGAGGTCAACAATGAGCGTTTGAATAGCCTTGCCATCCTCTCCATTGAATATGAGCTTGCAAGATGGCTAAATTTTGCCAGCCAGAAAGTGAGAAGACTGTCCATCCAACTTACCTACATAATGCTCTGGGTTTTTTTTTTCTGCAGTACATTGATCTAAACCTAAAACCAACAGGATCCAGACTGTAAATGGATTGAACAGAATGCAAACATGTACCCTTATTAGTGCAACTGTTCATTAATTCATAGTGTGTGACTTGCAATTAGTCCTTGGGTTGCCTGAGTTTGTTTACATTTTGGTTTATGCAATTTCACTGCTTTGTGTTTTAATCGGTTTGTTTGTGTTTATTGGTTTGTTGTGTTTATTTATGTATGTATGTGGTTTGAGAGGTACAGAAATAGCAGGTCTCTGAATCATGGTGAAGTTTTATGTGAAGTTTTTAAATGGCATGGGCTCACTACCACAGACACCTTTGAATCCAGCTGCAAGTTGTACTAGTCATGTGTCAATATTGATTTAAAATGTTTCCAGTGTGACCCATATCCTATAACCAGTCTCACTGGCTCCGCCTTTCCCTCCTGTCTGAATTCATCCCTTTTAGGGGGTCCTAGTTCCTCCTGCTCCATTATAGATGCTTTGCAACTGCTGGGGATGTGACCGATTTTACTTGCCATAAACAGACCTATTTCTCGAGCATTAAATATTTTTAGCAAACGGCTTTGATTGGACAAGAGCCACTGGTGATCCCCTGGAGCAGCTGTGGGACCCCCCCCCCCCAACCAGGCACCAAAAACTCACTTTTTCTGGCAGCTTCCTCAGCAAGATAAACAATCCAGAGCAAGAGTGGCTGCATCCCCAGCATCTCTGGGCTCAGGCACGCTCCTTTGTTCTACCATTCAGATGGGAGCGCATCTGCGGGTAGGAACACGCCCGCTTTTACTCCCAATTGCCGAATGCAGAGCCGTTTGCCTAAGAATAATAAATATGACAAACGGTTTGATTGGACGGGAGCCTGCACATGCACTGTAGGCCCAGGGAAGAGTAAGTTTTCCTGGATGATCCAGCAGAATTTGCATGGAACAAAACCCAGAATAGTAAAAATTTCATGTTTTGCTTCACTTTCAGGTCACATATTGCCTTCTTGAGCCCTTCCATGCCACCACTGAATCATCAGTGAAATTTAGGATTGTTGTTGGATAGAACAAGCCACAAAAGATCCACAACAAAATCATTAACAGCGCCATCACCTGTCCCCAAATTGCCAAATATGGAAGCAACTGCCTCAACCTCTACTTCATGGGGTATTAAGGTATACAGGCCTTCTACATAAAAATCCCAGCTAGCAGCCAGTCCTCCTCAAGAGGGAAGCTATGTTGTTTACAATGTTGCTACAATGATTTTAATAGCTTTCTGAGCTATGATGAATTAATACAACGAAATACTTTCTAATTCTGTCTAGTGAGAATTGATTATTGCACAGAGATAAAAGACAATTTTGACAGTGGAACTGGGTTTTTCAGAAGCAGAGCTTTCAGGTGTGTAGCAAGACGGTAATTCCCATGCAGTTCAGGGGTGCAGCATCTGCATAGGGTTGAGCCCTCTAAAATAGCTAACAATTCACTAATCTTTGATTCATTGACTGGAGGACCAATTTAAGTGCAGCCTATATGGCCATGGCAGTTAGAAACTGCATTGCCTGGGAACCTAATCCCAGGCACATACACGCTACACAATTGTGAGCAACTCTATAGAAGCTAACAACATTTTTGATCCTTATGTTTTTTTCTATAAAGGTGATTGATTTTGGTTATTGTAAACAATTAAATAGTCCTTATATTACATAGTCCCTATATATAGTCCCTATATTACATTAAAAATTGTTCTTTCTGCACGGTACTGTCACAATATGTATGATCTTTTTCAGTTTGGCTTTGTCTTAATTAAAGTATAGAATTATGTTTCCAAGATTAAAGCAGACATATCATCAAAAACCTACTAAGCCTTTTTTTTAAAAAGAAATAATAATCTTCCCTGAGGCACTATGGCTTCCAGAGTGCCTGGTATTACCTGTCGCTACCTGTCGCTCTCCCATACAATTCAATAGACGTTACCCTTCTTCTCTTTAAACAGGGTTTTATTTTAATTTTTTGTTTTGTATCAAATCATTGTGTGACCTCTCCTGGCCTATTTAAAGTCATTTTTGAAAACTTTTTTTTTAATATTGTTATGCAGAATTGTCATTACAGGTCTGGTATTAAAGTGTTAATGTCACAATGTTATAATAATGTAATTCCATATGTTTTCACTTTGGCACTAGTGGACTTTAATCACACAGCTTCTGGCGCTCTGGGCTACAGCGACCCTATTTTGCAAGGTGTGAGGCTGTTTTTTGATGAATATGATTTTAGTCGCTCAGACTGACCAGTCGCTGGTGTAGCGACTCACACACAAAATTCATCAATGCCGGCCATGTCACTACAGCGACTGAGGCGCTCTGTAATAGCGACTCACGGCCGATCAGAGCGACCACTAGCGGTTGCTCTTAGCGCCACTGTACAGACGCTCATCTGCTGTTACCTGGCGCTAGTAATGAATCAGCCTGCCACACTGTAAAAAATGATAACTTACCTATTGAATTGTCTAATTGCATTGTATAGTGGGAGAGGCTCTAAAAAGCTCTCAAAACGGAGTCTCCTTGAAGGCTCTAAAATCATTTGGATATCCCACATCAGAGGTACAGGAAAATGTTATTAATATTAGAAATATTTTTTCACTTTATAATGGTAAGTGAGGAAAGCAGGAAAACATAGAAACTGAATCAGAAAGATTTTTATTGTTCTGAATTGTTGGAACATATTAAATGCTGAAACTACAATTAAACCAAAATAACACCAATTACTTATTTGCTTTATTTTTCCTTCCATCTATCCCCCCTACTCTGCATCTACCCTAATAAGCCCACTAATGCAGAACTTTGAGATTGCCTTGGTGACATGGATTGAGGTGCCTGATGCATAACTAGAAGACACAGCGACTAGATCCAACCACTGATATGACATAAATAATACTGAGGTTCCTGCCATATACAGTCATGCCCAGGCATGTCACTGTCAATGTTGTGTATCTTGCGATTTCGCTCTGCTGTTTTAATGTGTGGTAATGTAGCTTTAAACAGTCACTTTTCAAATCAATTTATATCATACACTGAATCTATCAAATTCTAAAATAGTATGTCTACAATATGTCTGAAACATACGTTACAATACCTCTAGGCATTATCATCTTTCTACTTTCTGCTATGTCACTTATATGTCATTCAACTCATTTTGAGGCTTTGTACTGTCACAGTATAGCTCTCAGAAATAAGATAAAGGAAATAAAATTGAGATTTGAGGTTATATAATAATGTGTTTATATCATCATTGTACACTTGTGGATACATAGTGCTTTGCATTCACCTTATAAGTGAGAACACACACAAGTGAACCACACCAGTGCCCAGGGTAGTGGGCTGCTTTAACCAAGGTGTCCAGGGAAGCACCTGTGGGCCTTGCTCAGGAGCACATCAGTTATGCCCCAGCCGGTAAATGAATCTGCAACCCTCCAGTCACAAGATAATTTCCTGAAACAGTGTTTCCTGATATTTTTTATCGGCCTTTTATATATTTATAGAAGTTAATCATGTCCCCCCTCAGTCATCTCCTCATAAGACTAAACAGATTTAATTCCTGTAATCTTTCTCCATAAATAAGATCCTTTATTCCCCTTATTAGTTTGTTGGCTCTCCTCTGAACCCTTTCCATAGTCAGAGTGCCCTTTCGATGAACTGGTGCCCAGAACTGAAAGGCATATTCCAGGTGAAGGAGCACCAGTTCCTTGTAAAGAGGCAATATTACATCCCTATCCCATGATTTCATGCCTCTTTTAATGCATGATAATATCTTGGTGGCCTTGGAAGCAGCTGCTTGACTATGTATGCTGTTATTTAGCCTGTGGTCTACCAGTACCCCCAGATCCTTCTCAACAAATGATTCTCGCAGTTTTACTCCCCCAAGGATATATGTGGCCCTCAGGTTACTAGACCCCAAGTGCATCACTATTTCTCCACATTGAACTTCATTTGCCAAGTGGATCACCAGACACTCAAAGTGTCCAAGTCAGCTTGAAGCTTGTGAACAAGACTCTTCAAAAGACTGCACTGTGCTACATATCTTTTTGTCATCTGCAAAAATAGATGTTGTTTATAAATAATTTGAATAATAGTGGGCCCAGCACTTACCCCCTGGGGTACACCATTTACAACCGGTAACCATTCAGGCATCAATAACCACAACTTTCTGCACATGATCCTTCAGCCAGTTTTCAATCCAGTTAAAAACTGAATTTTCTAATGCTGAAGATCTCAATTTCCCCAATAAGCGTCTATTTGTTTTTTTTTATTTTAATAAGTGATACTACTTAGAAATACATTTTCCTGGCAAACATCAGAACACTTTCAGCTGACCGAGCCACAGTCTATGCACAAAATAGACTCACTTAGAAGCTAAAGCAGAAGTAGGTAAAGCACCTAGTTCATGCTCCACTGTTAAGGTTGTATACGGGGTGTGGGGGGACTTGAAAATGTTGCAGGTAGCAGGGTTGCAGGGAGGCTAGCCCTGAGCTGGCACCACCCAAAAAGTTTTTACAGATGAGGGAAATGTTAGCTTAGGGCTGGTACTACTGCAGTAAGACAACACAGCTGTCTGCTCTATTAAGGAGGGGACGTGAAATGGGAGTAAAGGGCAGACCAGACTGGTACTGGTAGTGGGGGACTAAATTATAAGGGGAACAGGCAGGGCAATCTGTCACAAAGACTGGGAATGTCGAACAGTGCGTTGCCTTCCTGGGGCAAGAGTTTGGTATGTCATAGATCGGGCTGATAGATTATTGGGAGGGGCTGGTGAGAACTCAGTGGTCATGGTGCATATTGGCATTAATGACATAGGGAGAAGTAGGTGGAAGGTCCATACAAATGATTATAGAGACTTGGAACATAAGCTTAAGGCAAGGACCTCAACTGTAGTATTCTCAGAAACAATACCAGTAATAACAGCCACACCTAAAAGGCATTGAGGGAGTAAACAGGTCGGTCAAAAATTAACGAAGTAAAACTAAGATTGAGATTTTGGCTCCTAGAGTGGGCCACATGTTCTTTGGCAAGGATGGGCTGCACCTAAATGGAGTAATCATAATATTATTAATTTTCGCTTAGTTATCTCTAGGGTGCTTTATCAAGGAACCACAAAAACACAGAATTTGAAAAAAGACAATATTTGATCAGCCTAGAGATGCTCTAAGCTGTATTGACTGGGAAAATGTAATCAAAAACAAAATCACAGATGGTAAATAGGAATCTTATTAAAAAAATCTTAATATTCAATGTATACACAAGAATAAAAATACAGAGCTTAAAATGTCACTATTTAACAAATAGAACACTCAATTAATAAACAAAAATTAAAATAATAAATTGCCGGTTTGATCCACCTAAAAACAGTTCAACTTTCATTATGTGTAGAGCTCTTATTCTTGTTCAGATATTGGCCATAAATAAAGTGCTTCTAATATCCAGTGATCATTTTGATCCTCACACCAAACAGTGATTGCCACCTTAAAGACACTCTGCTTACCAGAAAATGGTTAAATACAAGTGCATCTTTTATCCATATATCAACCTACTTCTTCTAATACCATGTGTTGATATAATTTACTTCATTCATCATGCTGACATTCCTTAAACAGTTGTTAAATCAGACTTTCTTCCAGTGATCGCTCATATGAGCACACAATATGGAGAGAAATAAAAAAAAAAAAACATACAGACTTAATTTTAAAATAGTGCACTTACAAAACATCCAAAGACAATAGGATTCAAGAGATGTTTGTCTCAGCTAGTATTCACACACGTTTTAGCTCCTTTTTGTTCCATTGTGTGGCAAAAGTAGTAAAATATCGACAGCTAGGGACCTGGTTTCCCTGCCAACGTGTTTCGTTCTTGCCAAGCTTTCTCAAGGCTAATCAGGTCTGAAAAAATAAAACCTTTAAAAATATTTCTCCCCAAGAAGGGTGGGGTTACATCGCCATACTTCTTGTTCCTTCACTATTTAATTATCCTGAAACAATCTTAAAATAATAAGTTATTTATTAGTATTAGTATATCAATTTTTTCAATTTGATTATGTAAATTGAAAATATACAAGCTAATAAAAAAACATTCAATGTATACCATATGGGAATAAAAAAACTAGAAACAAGAGTAAACCTATTTGGCTAAAGAAAAGGGCGATTAAAAACAATAACAAGGCATTTAAAGCAATAAAGCACAAGTGTGGGCCCCCTGAAAAGCAAAGGGGTGAATATAGAGGGAAATTTATAGTCAGCCCATTTTTCTGAACCTCTTCTATGCTTTCATAGTTACTGAGCAACATGATGTCCCAGGTCAACTTCAGATAAATAACCCAAACTTTCCATTAAAGGAACTCTGTAGGCAAAGTGCATAAAGTGTCACCTCCTATTGGCTGCGCTGTCCCTTCTTGTCACAATACCAGCTGCTCCTGAAAGTAGAAACAAGGTAAAGCGCAGTGGCACATCCCCTGAATTCCTTTGCCATAGACCACCAATAATAGGGCAAAGCTGGCAGTCTAAAGCTCCACATCCTCAGACTGTAGACACTGGTAGAGAGGGATAACATCCAGGGTGAAGGGGATACCTGTATTAGAGACCCACCCATAACGCTGACTATTATGCGGCATCACAGAGCCAAGGCCGATGCCCAAATATTTCCAAAGATAAATCACAGGGTGAAACTGTAATCTCTGCCATTTCCTCATCAATTTTAAAATGGAAAACAGTTTAGGACGGTGCCAAATTTAGCCCAACACAATGGTCTAACAATTGCCTTTGCCTTCTGTATCCCTTTAAATGTCACCTGTCTAACCAAGGAAGAAGTGCAGCTCTGCCTTAACCAGATTAAAACGTACAAATCCCTGGGTCCAGATGGCATACATTCCCATGTTTTCAGGGAATTTTATACAGTAATAGACAAGCCATTTTTTAATATTTTAATATTTCATAATGATGGGGACTGTGTTCACAGGATTGGCGCATAGTGAATGGGATGCCAATATTTAAAATGGGTCTAAGGGGCAACCTAAAATAAAATACTTGTACAAAAGGTGAGAATGCTTGGACTAAAAAAAAGTGTGTGCATGGGTGAGTAATTGGCTTAATGATAGGCAACAGAGGGTGGTTATCTACTGTACATACTCAGATTGGATCACCGTTACTAACAAAGTACCACAGGGGTTGATGCTGGGCCTAGTTCTCTTGAATATATGTATTAATGATATTGGGAATTGAATAAATTGTAAATTATCAATTTTTGCGGATGCTACTAAGCAGTATAAAGTAATTAACACATAAATGGACAGTATGCCACTACAAATCGATTTATTTATTTTTAAAGTGGACCAACACCCAGGGGGGATCGGCCCGGAAATCTATAAGATTCCCGGAGCGATCAGATCCCTCCCCGCGGGGCATCCGAAATCGGGATGTCCCGCGCGGAGGAACCCCCCAGGAGGCCCACAAATCTTACCTCAGCCCCGTTCCATCGGCGCATGCGCGAGCCGCGGCCGCGTCTCGCACTTCCCTCTAGCAGGGCGCGCACCCGCGCCGGCCGTTTGTGAATGGCCGGTGCAGGCGCGCTCCCTGTTAGAGGGAAGCGCGAGACGCGGCCTCCAGCGCTCAGAGCCGCTGAGCTGGTATGCGCGTCCAGGCGGCCTTGGACGCGCATACCACAGCGGCTCTGAGCGCTGTGATTGGCTGGCGCGGTCACGTGGGAGCGGGGAGAGGTGAGTTTTTTTGGGCTTTCTGGGGGGTTTCAGACAGCGGGGCACCCCCAATCGGGGTGCCCCACCGAAGTGAACCAAAACCCAGGGTAGTCAAAATCCTGGGTGTTGGTCCACTTTAAAGTCTGGGCAGAAACAATAATTTAGAAGTCTGGGCAAATTAAGTTTAATACAGATACATGCAAGGTCGTGCACACTAAATAAGAAAACACTGAGTAAAACTACAGTGGAAAAGGGCTTTTAGTTAACAATAAACTAGGCTGTAGTTGTCCATGCCAGGCAGCAGCTGCCTAGTCAAACAGGATCATGGGGTGCATCATGAGGGGCATAGGTTCCCAGAGCATCATTTTCCCCCTCTGTAGCAGCCCTGTGCAGTACCTCTGGTGTAGAGTGGGTAATAACGTGTTATTTGGGATGGGCCTGAATGTACTTAAAGAAAGCAGCAGCTGGGGTGGGTGTATGTGGGTGAGCACTGCATATGCAGTGAGCTGATCCAAAAGTCTGAGGATCAGACAGCAGTTGTCCCTAGTCTCAGTAAGCTGGAATCTCCTAGGATCACTGATGGCTGGGTCTGAGGGTGTGCCACTAGTGCTACTGATTCTGTCCAAGGAATACCTGCTGGCAGTAGCGTACATATCATGGAGGCAGAGATGGCAGATGCTACAGTGCCCGTCACCCACAGAAGAGGGGCCCAGTGCAAGCTGCCTTCCCCTATCCAGAATCAGAGTCAGACCCATGTGCCTCTGCCTGCTGCCTCCCCCCAAAATGCCTAATGTCTGCTCAGCGGGCACAACGACCGCCAGCACCAGTACCAGCTGGGGGGCTCCGGTACTTGAATGTCACTCAGTGAAGCACTGAGCGACAAACTTTTGATCATGCCTGATGATGTCCTGCCCCTCAGCGTGGCTCTCTGCTCTGACCCTGTGTGATGTGTGCTCTAATCAGGAAGGAGGTGGAGAGCAGAACCAAGGGCGGGACATTATCAGGCACTATCAGTAAGTCCACAGTGCTTCCATAACTGACTCTGCACAGAGCACCATTCAAATGGCGCCATCCGCCCGCTATCCCCGCTCTCTTTCTCTGCTGCGGCTGCAGATTTTTTTTAGCGCTGCCAGCCGTCTGAGCCCCACCAACAGGATGCCTGGGGGAAATGAGCCTGGCAGAAATGGGAGGGGGATCAGAGAGCAGAGCAGATTTGGGGATGCAGCATAAGCAAGGAGAGATGAGGAGCAGTATGAAAGCAGGAGAGATGGGGTGCAGCATCGAGCATGAGAGATGTGATGCAGCATGGAGCAAGGAGAGATGAGGTGCAGCATAAGCAAGGAGAGATGAGGCGCAGCATGGAAGCAGAAGAGATGGGGTGTAGCAGGGGGCAGGAGAGATGGGGTCCAGCATGGAGCAGGAGATATGGAGGTGCAGCATGGGAGCAGGAGAGATAGGGTGTAGCAGGGGGCAGGAGAGATGGGGTCCAGCATGGAGCAGGAGATATGGAGGTGCAGCATGGAAGCAGGAGAGATGGGGTGCAGCATGGGAGCAGGAGAAATGGGGTGCAGCATGGGAGCAGGAGAGATAGGGTGCAGCATGGGAGCAAGAGAGATGGGGTTCAGCATGAGAGCAGGAGAGATGGGGAGCAGCATGGAGCAGGAGAGATGGGGTTCAGCATGGAGCAGGAAAGATTGGGTGCAACATGGAGCAGTAGAGATGGGGTGCAGCATGGCAGCCGAAGAGATGGGGTGCAGCATGGGAGCAGGAGAGATGGGGTTCAGCATGGGAGCAGGAGAGAAGGGCGCAGCATGGGAGCAGGAAAAATGGGGTACTGCATGGAAACAGGAGAAATGGGGGCAGCATAGGAACAAGAGAGCTGGGGTGCAGCATGGGAGCAAGAGAGCTGGGGTGCAGCATGGGAGCAAGAGAGCTGGGGTGCAGCATGGAAGCAGGAGACATGGGGTGCAGCGTGGGAGCAGGAGATATGCGGTGCAGCATTGGAGCAGGAGAGATGGGGTGCAGTATGGTAGCAGAAGAGATGGGGTGCAGTATTGGAGCAGGAGAGATGGGGTTCAGCATGGGACAAGGAGAGATGGGGTGCAGCACGGGAGCAGGAAAAATGGGGTGCAGCATGGAGCAGGAGAGGCAGGGGCAGCATGGGAGCAGAAGAGTTGGGGGTTCAGCAGGATACAGGGGCAGAGATGGGGGTGAAGCATAGAACAGGTTGGAGATGGGAGTCTTTGGCAAGTGATGTTTCTCTGGAACCATCCAGCTCTGAGCAGAAGGATCAAAAAGAATAGGGGTACTGTAGGGGGCAGGAAGAGTAGGAGGCATGGCCGTGGGTGTAAGTGAATACACCAGCTGTCTATCTGAATGGCCATTGCGAAGGGGAGCTTCTTAACCCTGGCACTCATTCTGAATGTAGTGCTGGGGCTACACTGCTCCCCTATAACAGACAGCTGGCACGGTCGCACAGAGCCTCTGCAGCTTAAACCTCAGGGCCAGCCACACCAGCTTTGGTGGTACTTTACTTCACTTGTGTAATAGTAATCTCCATATAGTGGCATTCCCTCATGAACCCAGGAAATGTTCATGGTACTGGATTTGCTGTGTTATCTCATTGAAAATAATAAAGTATGTATGGGGCATACTCTGCTGTGAATCCAGGATAGCTGGGTAGTTTCACCCCTATAGGGCCGATTCATGGTCGTGCGCGAACAAATTTGCGCAACATTTTTTGGAGCCAGGTCACGCTCAGGCTTCCGTCTGATTCATGGTCGTCAAAATGGGATGCACATTAATTTTTGCGCCAATTTGTGCACTAGCTAAAGCGCCAATTTGTGCCTGATATTTCGCTCCAGGCACAAGCCATTTGGTGCGCTTCGCACGTGCGCCCGGCTTGCACACGCAGCCATGAATCATGCACCTAGGTGCATGCGGAATCAATTGTACTCCGCCTGACAGTTTTTGCGCACCGACCATGAATCGACCCTTATAAGTCACTGGTCAAATACCATATGGAATATTGTGTACAGTTTCGGGACCAGTGCATATGAAAGACATATCAGAACTCAAAAAAGGCAGGTAACTAAATAAATAATTTGAATGGGGGAACTATAGTACCTTGAAAGATTGGCAAAATTAGGTTTTTTTAGTTTGGAAAAGAGATGCCTGAGGGGTGCTCTAAAACTATTTATAAAAATATCAGGGGTCAAAACAAAGATCTGTGCCACAAGTTGGAGAGATGCTTCTTGCTCTGGCATGGGGGGTATAGTTTACTGTAAGACCAGTGAGACTAAGGAACTGCCAAGGAGGTATATATGTGAAATACAATAAAGGAGTTCAAATGTGGCCTAGATGCCTTCCTTGCCTGTAATAACATTACCATCTATGGCTACTACACCACTAATAAACAGGCTGAATAGGATGGACTAAAGTCCAGCAATATATACTATGCTACCATGTTACAAACCTCAGACCAAAAATTGCAAGAGGGCACAAGGCTGCCCACTTACCTGCCACCCACTACCAATGCGTACATTGGTCATCATAGTTGTCAGTACGGGAAGTTGTACCGGAGGTGGGTGACCTGAATGTGGAAATTCCCCATAAACACTGGTGCACTTTGTCAATAGGAACTCTCCATACTCCACGCCCAGTGGGCAGTCAACCTTCTCATACCAGCACTGTGAGTGAGGGAGGTGGTAAATGAGGAACCTCCAGCAATCTCTAAGGTCTAAGGTCTGTGGAAAAGTCCAAGAAATAGACATCAGTACAGCACATTCCTTTTAGGACTTCAGGACTTTTCTTTTACTGGAGGTACACTGTGCTTTTCTGCACATTACAATATGGAGAAATTATGCTATAATAAGAAGCTGAAAAATATGTTTTTTTAATGTATTTTTATTTAATTATTCTAATTAGCCTCTTTTATGGCATATGCTATTTTCCCAGAGCCTTAGGCAAAGCGTCTACATTTTGCTAATGGAAAGGTAGGGCCTGCTTTTTAGCTAATTTTATTATTAAAGCATCCACCTACAGGGCAAGACCTGATAAGTTAAGTGTATTGAACTTTGACTCTGAGGCGTATTTCTTTGAAATATTAAATACGTTTGGATGCTTGTTCTTGTTAAGTTTTTTTAATCATTTTAACATGGCATGAAAAGTAACTGGCTTGGATGTATGCTGATTTCCATATATAATATTCTTTTTAAAACATTGGAATATAACATCACATTAGGCTGGCTAATGAACAATTTAAGGGAAAAAGATCAGAATTAAAGTGGTAAAATGTAGTTTATTGCTTTGCTGGCTCCAATAAATGTGCAGCAGCTAAAAATAGATTGGTGTGTTCTCAGCATAAAAGGAAGAGTTAAAAGAGCTTTCATACACGGAGCACTGGTCTACTGATTACTGCCATGGCAACACAGCAGCAGCAGCAGCTTCCAGTTTCACTGTGTTTATCACCTATGATAAGTAGCAGAAATGCCTTGCTGAAAACCTTGTATTATTATTAGGACCTTAAGCGCTGACCAATCTAAACTCAATACATTGAACAAAGGGAAAACAAGGAAAGCCAAGTTTTGCATAATCCATATATTGGCTTTCTTATTTTTCTTTATAAAGAAATCCATCTTGAAGATAAAACAGCATTGGGATCCATATTGTCGAATAATAGGAGTAAATGTATGTAACTATTTCAGTGAATTTTGCTTTACTCGCAAATCCATAAACCTAATTTACATTAAAAACATTAACTGCTGTTAATCTACATGTGTTCAAGCTGTGAGAATTGAGATTTGCTCTTGAATGGCCGTATTAGTGACATCAAGTCTAGACAGACATTTGGTGGCATTTTTGGTTTTGCTTCTACTGTTTTAGAAGTAGTATATGCCGGGGCGGGCTTATAATTTTTGGGACCTCACGCAGAATTGTGTCTGGGGGCCCTAATCAAAGATACATTTTGTATAGGGGAATACAATATTAAAGAACCTTGCCGTGTCGGGGATGTAGCCGTGGCCTGCTTATGCGCTGTGGCAGCAGGGCATTCTGCTATTTTCCATCCATGGCATTGTCCAGAAATTGCCTATAAGGTCAACCAAATTCAACTCCCTGCGGCATAGCAAACTAGGATGCCCCACTGTGTGAAACCCCATTTCATAGCTTTAGCTAGATGTACAACTGGGGCAGCCATTTGTGATTGGCCGGCATGGGCACACATCTAGAGGTGAGTGGGGATGCAACCAGTGGCCTGCTCTGCCCCATTTAGCTTGCTAGCTGCTGTGATGAGCATCTTGCATAACTGAACAGAGCTGAACACACTGATTCTGTAGCAGATGGCTCACGTAAGTGTACAATGGCTTCCTATCCGCTCCACACTATGCATTGTGCTAAACTCCCCCCCCCCCTCTTACTCACCATAGTCTGCCCACATGCCTGTTGATTGCTATTATTTATTTATTTTTTAAACAAAAAGTTGCCACTGATCTGACCCTGCCTCTGGGGGAGCCCTTGGCAGGTGGGGGCCCCATGCATTTGCATGGTATGCATGGTGGTTAAAGAAGCACTATCACGAAATTGTGTAATATTAAAAACCCATATAAACACATCGGCTAATGAGAGGAGGAGTCACTTATACACCTGAACTGAATTAAAAAACCCTGCCAAACCTATGGTTTTCTTCTCCTGGTCCGAATAAAATCCAGGGGTGACAGGTTTAGTGTATTAGGGTGACAAACCTGTCATCCGATTTCCTCTTTCTTCCATTCATAAAAATAAAAAACAAGCCTGATGCAGGGTGTATAAGCGACCCCTCCTATTACCATCCAGCATATTTACATGGATTTTTATTATTGGCCCATTTTTTTGCGATAGTGCTCCTTTAAGCACGCCACGGAGTACATGCACTCTGTTAAAAACTGTAAAGACAATGAATCCATTTTATTTTGATTTATTTGATAGCCTAGGTTCATACATATAAGAATGTCACCTCTCTGGACTTTACTTTCTTTCTTCAGATCTGTTATACTTGTGTCACTTTTTGTAGCTTGTTGGGTTTGGTGGTTTGAAAAATGTGATGTGCCTGTATTTGACCTAAAGTAAAAGCATGGATACCATTAATCGTACAAGCAAGTGTGTAAATGTTCCAACGTGGATTTATCTGTATATTATAACCCTACAGCTGTACAGAACATCGTTTTCTATGGGGAATTTGCAGCAGGGCAGGAAATAACATTTAGCTCATGTTGTTTAAACGCTAGCCACTGTTTCATCTTGAAAACCCAGTAGTTCAGTAGATCTTCATTTTTGCCTCAGAAATGAAGATCTAATGGACTACTGGGTTTCCAAGATGAAACAGTGGCTGGTTATCCAAGCCAAATCTGATGTAGCCATTAATCAACATGTACAAACACTGCCCGAGTGATATCAAGGATTAGGTCTTTTCTGCCTGAAAAAAACTGTATGTTAATTAAAGCATCTTGTATGGCTCCAGGGCCTGCCATTATCAATGCAAATTCTTCTGGGTCAGGCAGAGGATTGATTTCTGGCTGACACCCCCCCCCCCCCTCCCTTCATGCATATAAATTCTTGGATCTCCGATGAATGGCATAAAGACACATGATACATGAGGGAATCTCCCTTTCTCAGCCAAAGGCTTCCTCCTCTCTTCTGCTATTCCACAACCTTCTCACTAAGAGAGACAGATGATAGGGATTAGAGATGAGCAAACTTTTGAAAAATTCGATTCGGCTGATTCGCTGAATTTTCCGACAAAATTCGTTGCGACCCGAATTTATTCGCGACGAATCGCTATTAAAAGCGGCTATTTCTGAGCTTCCTAGAGCCTCAATAGGGTTGTGACCCTATGACGTCACCGCCGGGTGTCTAATAAAGTTTGTTTGAAAGAGTGTGTCTGTGTGTTTTTTTACTTTTAACCCTTTGTGAACTGGTAAGGGGTCCATGTGACCCCTATACCAGTTCACAAGGCTCGGGGGTCTGGCAAGTCACCTGCAACTAGCGGGTGACTTGCCATTAACCCCTGGCCACCCAAATTACCTGCCTCCCCAAAGCCCGGGGGGGGGGGCAGTAGAGCCGTGGCCCTAGGCAATGACGGCTTGTAGCCGGCAGGGCCAGGGGCCACTAAAGCTGGCCCCTGCGCCCTGTTCTACAAGCCCCCATAGCTGGTCAAAGGTTGGTTACGCTGGGTAGGGGGGACCTCTCGCCATTTTTTTTTTATTTTTACGGGAGGGGGGACCCTATGTCATTTTTTTTTTAATTAACCCTATGTTACCTGTAACCCAGTAGGTATAAAAGGCTTCCAGCAGCAGCAGGAGAGCAGAAGCCTAAGTGATCAGCGTGGGACACAGGGATGGATGGGAGTATTAAAAAAATATATATATATTTTTTTTTAATAAAGTTATTTTTAAAGTGTGTCTCTGTGTGTGTGTTTTTTTTTACTTTTAACCCTTTGTGAACTGGTAAGAGATCTATGAGACCCCTATACCAGTTCACAAGGCTCTGGGTCTGGCAAGTCACCTGCGGCTAGTGGGTGAATTGCCATTAACCCCGAGACCCCCCATTACCTGCCTCCCAAAAAAACCCTTATATTCCCCCAAGAAATGGTGTCCCCCCCCCTCCCTGTGAAGGGGGACCCCACACCAATTTTTTTTATTTAACCCTTTATTATGTGGATAGTAGTTGTATTTTATTTGTAAATGTTATAAAGTGCTCTTTTCAGTTTAGGGGATCAACTGGACAGGAACGGGGGGCTACTGATACATATGTGGTATCATTGTAATCGGGAGAAATGGGGCTTTCACATTCAATATGGTTTTCTATAATAAAATAAATGTTTTTGTTAAAGTAAAGGAGACAATTAAAAAAAATATATATATATATATATATATATATATATTTTTTTTTTTTTTTTTTACTTATTTACTTAAAAATATATATAAAAAAAGTAGAAAAAATACAAACAAGACATTTCATGTTAAAGTCTAAACTCTGCCACAAAAAGAAAATATGCCATTTTCTTGGAAATTCCTGCAAAAATCACAGTTAAACATCACGCAAAATGGTGAAAAATGACCTGTCAGCAGAGGGTGACAAAATCTCAAGTAGGCTAGCAGTTAAAAGGTTACAGGTACCTATGCATGTTGGGTATTGTTCTGCTCGGGGGACCTTGCGCTTTCAGATTTAGCTTGTTTTTTCTTATTGGCATATTGATATTTTAGGAAAAGTTGTTTTTTATTCTGCTTTTTTATACATTTTTTTGTGAAACCCTGTGCAACCTAAGAATTCATCGAGATATTACTTCCAGAAAGATGAGCCCACTACAACAAGCTGGGTACGCTATCGGGATTTTCCAAATATAAAGGGTTGTTTTGGTAGAAAAAGCACAAGGTGCGCACTTTGTCTGCAGAGCTGAAATTTTGAAGTAAAATTACCATTATGCGCATGGCAACTCTCTCCTTGACAGAACCTATGCATGTTGGGTATTGTTCTGTTTGGGGGGTGTTGCTTTTTCAGATTTTCAGTTTTTTTCTGGTTTGCATATAGTTTTTTTTAGGAAAATGTGGTTTTGATTCTGCTTTTTTATTCATTTTTAGGGAAACCCTGTGCAACCAAAGAATACATTGAGGGATTACTTCCAGAAAACTGCACCTATGTTAACAAGCCTGGTACGCCTAGAAAGCCTGAGGTGTGTACTTCTAGGGAATATATAGTTTGTTGGGGGTATTTCAAATGTAAAGGGTTGTTTTTCTTGAAAAACTGCAAGGTGCGCATATTGCATAGCATAGTTGTATTTTATCTGAAAATCTCCTAAAGCGTTGTTTCAGTTTGGGGGAGTCTCCTGGGCAGGAAAGGGTGTCTACTTATACATATGTGGTACCGCTGTAACCGGGAGAAATTGGGGTTTCACACACAATAAGATTTTATTGAAAAACGTACATTTTTTATTACAAAAAAAATACCATTTTGTGAGTACTCACCTGTAAAATGGGTATTATAAGTATGTCACACACCCCGCTTCAAGAAATTCATAACGTGTGGGCAATACTGACCTGTAGATGGTGATATGCAAAGATGCAAGGAAAAAAGAGAGCCCCTCCCGGGCCATAAATACCTGGGACCTCCCACTCATTACCCAGTATAAAGACAGCAGTAAGGTAAGGGACCAGGAAGAGCCCAGCACAAATCATAACAACGCAAAGTTCACCATATAAAGGATCCAGAATACAAAAGGGCAGGGTGAAGCGGGGTGTGTGACATACTTATAATACCCATTTTACAGGTGAGTATTCACAAAATGGTATTATTCTAAGTATGTCACACACCCCGCTTCAAGAAATTCATAACGTGTGGGACATCCAATAGCAGTGTCCATAAAGGGCGGGGATCCAAAACAAGGCACAACTTAAACCACTGCAGCTTGCAGAACTTTGCGGCCAAACACAGCATCCGTTGAGGCCCAAACATCAACCTTGTAAAACCTGGAAAAAGTGTGAACAGAAGACCAAGTAGCAGCCTTACAAACTTGCTCAACAGAGGCCTGGTGCTGGAAAGCCCAGGACGCCCCAACCGCACGAGTAGAATGAGCAGTAACACGAAAAGGGGGTACCTTCCCCTTGGCAGAATAGGCCCCAACAATGGTCTGACGGATCCATTTACTAATGGAAGACTTGGCAGGCGCCAAGCCTTTTCTGGGCCTAGAGGGCACCACAAAAAAGGCATCCGTCTTATGAAAGGAAGACGTTACTTCCAAATTGTACTTCACAACGCGAACCACATCCAAAGAATGCAGGGCCCTCTCCTTGTCATTGCTGGGATTAGGACACAGAGAGGGCAGAACAATGTCTTGGTTTAGGTGAAAGGCAGAAACCACCTTAGGAAGGAAATCTGTCTTGAAACGAAAAACCACCTTGTCCTGATGCCTCTCAAAGTACGGGGCTTGAATGGACAAAGCCGCCAACTCAGAGACACACCGAACCGAAGTGATGGCTACCAAAAAGGCCACCTTCTGTGTAAGTGAAGACAAGGCAATATCATTCAAGGGCTCAAAAGGAGAATCCTGAAGAGCAGAAAGAACCAAATTCAAATCCTAAACAGGGAGCAAATGCTTTCTAGGAGGCCGCACATGCGTAACCCCCTGGAAAAAAGTCTTAACCAGATGATGAAGAGCAAAAGACCTTTGAAAGAACACTGCCAGGGCAGAAACCTGCCCCTTCAGAGTACTAAGCTGGAGCCCCAGGTCCAGACCATGTTGAAGAAATTCCAGAATTCTGGAAATGGAAAATTCCCTACAAGGCAACGCCCTGATCACACACCAATCAATATAAGATCTCCAAGTCCTATAGTAGATATTAGAGGAAGACCACTTCCTAGCACTAATAAGAGTTCGAATCACAGCATCGGAAAGACCTTCCTCCTTCAAGATGGAGGTTTCAGCAGACACGCCGTCAAAGCCAGCGTTGGTAAATTGGGATAACGTAGTTGACCCTGGGTGAGCAGATCCGGCAGCAGGGGCAGAACGAACTGATCCTCTGCCAACTTTACCACATCTGCGAACCAAACCTGTCTTGGCCACCTTGGAGCCACCAGAATTGCTGACGCGCCCTCCAAGGCCAGCTTGCGCACCACTCTGGCCACCAAGGGGAATGGAGGGAACAGATACAGAAACCCCATATCCCTCCAGTTCAGAGACATGGCATCCACTGCCAGAGCCAGTGGATCCCTTGAGAGAGACACAAATGTCGGAAGTTTGTGATTGTGACGAGAGGCAAAGAGGTCCACCACCGGGGACCCCCACCTGAGACAAATCAAGCGAAACACCTTGGGGCTGAGAGACCATTCCCCCCGGCGAGCTGAGAACCTGCTCAGAGAGTCCGCCTCCGTGTTCTCCACTTCCGGAATGTAAACTGCCGAAATGCACGGGACATGGCTCTCCGCCCAGGCCAGAATCAAAGACACTTCCTTGAGGGCATGTGAGTCCCTCCCTGTTGATTGATGTAGGCGACCGCCGTCCGATTGTCCGACCGGACCTGAACCGGCAAACTGATGAGTCAAGCGAAACAGAACCATCCTGATGGCTCTTAATTCCAGAACATTGATGGGCTCGTGAGCCTCCTGAGGCCCCCACAGTCCCTGAAACTGACGATCCTTCCAGAACCCCCCCATCCTGATAGACTGGCATCCGTGGTCACCGTCTCCCAACAAGGAGCCAGAAAGGATCTGCCCCTCAACAGATTGATTGGATCCAGCCACCACTGAAGGGAGCGCCGAACCCGGGGGGTCATCAGGAAGGACTGATCCAACGACAGTGGCGACCCGTCCCAGGCCGCCAACAGAGGGAGCTGGAGCGTCCTTGTGTGAAACTGAGCAAAGGGAACCGCCTCGAAGGAGGCCACCATCAATCCCACCAGCCTCATCCCCAGTCTGATGGCCGGACGAGGGATGGACAGGAGGAGTCGAACCAACTCCTGAATCAAGAGAACCTTGGACTGAGGAAGAAACACCCTGGCCTGGGAAATATCCAGAGACATTCCCAGAAAAGACACTAACCTGGACGGAGAAAGGGATGACTTGGGGTAGTTGATCACCCACCCGAATCTCTCCAGAGTGGACACCACAGTCCTGGTGTCCAACACCGCTTGGCAGAAGGAAGACGCCATAATGAGAAGATCGTCCAGATAAGGAACAATGCGGATACCCTGGGCTCTGAGGAGAGCCATCACCCCGGCCAGCACCTTGGTGAAAACCCTTGGAGCCGAGGTAAGACCGAAAGGAAGTGCCACAAACTGAAAATGCCGATCCTCCACCACGAACCTGAGAAATCACTGGTGCGCTGGAAAAATCGGAACATGCAGGTAGGCGTCCTTGATGTCTACGGACGTCAGAAAGTCCCTCTCACGAAGAGAGTGGATAGCTGAACGCAGCGTTTCCATGCGAAATTTCCGCGGACGAACGAACCTGTTGAGGATCTTCAGATCCAGGATGGGTCGAGCCAAGCCGTCCTTCTTGGGCACCGTGAACAGATTGGAAAAAAAGCCCCGGCCCCGGTCTGAGGGGAGAACTGGGCAAATGACTGCCATATCCAGAAGACTCTTTACTGCCGCCTGGAGCTCCTGTGCGCCCAGAGGGTCCGAAGGCACCCGAGACCTGAAGAATCTGGGAGGGGGCCGGAGCTCGAACTCCAGCTTGTATCCGGAAGTCACCACTTCCCAGATCCATCGGTCCAAGTGTTGCAGCCGTCCCCCCACCCACATGGGTGAGGGCGCCCCCTCATTGTTGAGCTGGCTTGGCAGCGGGTTTGGGCTTAGAGCCCCAGCTGTATCCTGGACGGGCACGTCCTCGGCCCCTGTTCCAGGAATCTCCTCTGGCTGCGGGGAAAGCAAATCCTCTGCCGGCTCTGGCCCCACGAAAGGAAGGAGCAAAGGAACCCGCCCCCCGAAAGGGACGGCGCTGTTTTTTGAGTTGAGGTAACTTACCGCCTTTGGCAACGGAATCCAATTTCTCTCCAAAGAGCTGTAATCCCACAAAAGGAAGAGCAGTCAGCGACTTTTTTGATACAAAATCAGCCGCCCACTGGCGCAACCAAACTGAATGCAGAATAGTCACCAGCAGAGCCGACGTTCTGCCACACATCATCAGAGTGTCATCCAAGGCGGCTAGTACAAACGACAAAAACAATTCACACCTTTTAAGGCCAAGGAACTCGTCACTATCCGAATCTAGCCCGGAAGAAGTCAACAGGTCCCTGACCACTGACCTGGTAGCCACCACCAGCAGCGCTGAAGCACAAACAGGCCTCATGGCTGACCCAACACTGGCAAAACCATGACAAGCCACCTGGTCAATGCGTTTTTCCTCACCATCTTTAAGAGTGGAACAATCAGGAGAATTTAAAACAGCAGTGTTGGATAACCCTAGAATCGGTGCATCCACCTCAGGAGGGGACGCCCAACGCTTAACCGTATCCAAGGGAAAGGGATATTTTTTGTCCCAACCCTGAGGAACACCTGGGAGCCGAGCAGGCCTCTCCCATTCCTTAGCAATAATTCCATCATGCTTTTGGTTAGGAAATTCCAAGCGCGGCCTGGATTCCTCGAAAAACTCCCCCTTTTGCTGTGGAGCCGCCTCAGGACGAGAAATAGCCAAAACCTCAAACATCTGAGCCAGAACGTTAGGAGTATCCGAAGACCTCCCCAAGCCCCGCTCGGTATCGGTGCCAACAAACTGCTGATCGTCTGAATTATCTGATTCCTCATATACCTCCCCTTCCTCAAGTGGGGAGTAATCAGACCAATCCAGATTATCAACATTATCCAAGTCGACCGCTGGCGAAGCCGGTGACAAGTGCTTTCTCTTAGCCGGAGCCTTTCTGGCGACCGCGTTGGAGAATAATTTTTCAAGATTGGCCAATCGGGCGCACATCTCAGATTGCAACTGCCCACCCATGACAACGTCACACGGGGCACGGATCGAGCTGGGATGGAGAGGGGGAGAGACCGGCGGTGCTGAACCAGACGCCTGGGGTCCGGACTGCCGCGTAATAGTCTGCTGCGCGCATGGTATACACAGATATACATCATCGCCAGTAAGGGATGCCCCACACCCCATACACTTCCGGGATTGCCCCGAGGGGAGCCCGAGCCCAGTATCCGGGGATGCCTCCATAAGGTGAACCTATAGGTAGTCGCAATGACCGAGGGAATTACGCATATATGCAACCCGGGATGCCCCTTTAATGTCCCAAGTGGGAGGATTTGTAATAAGCCAATTTAAGAACCCAGGGACCCTAGGACCGGGAGAAACCCCCTAACACCACTGTAGGTTCTATCTGAAAGACATAAATAAAAAACACTAATCAGAAAACCCTGAGCATAATATATATATATATATAGAAGCTCCCCTCCGCCATGTAACCACAGAAGGCCGGCACCGTGGCAATATGCGGCCGCGGCGCTGGTCATCAGGACAGACAACAAGGAGGGGAGTGGGCTGTGGCTTCGCTCCGACGCCCGGCCCCGCTCCCCGCTCAGAAAGCCATGCATTGCAGCGGCGCCTGTCATACGGGGGGGGGCGGCGTCACGCCGAAAGCCCGGCCCCGCCCCTTTTACCTCAGGAACAGGCACCTCAGGGATAATGGCGGCCACGGCGCCGTTTGTGAAGAAAAATACACCAAGTCAATAAAAGTTGATGAATTATTAACTCAATAAATAAATGAATTAGCCAATAAATTAATAAATAAATAATTTAATTAATTAATTAAGACCTAACACCAAATAAGGGGCCCCCCTCCTACCCCCCCTCCCCGCTAGGTAGAAGGGAATTTCCCAAAGAGGTAGACCACCCAGAGTGTAAGGCCGAGGGACGGGGCATCCCAAACCGGGGTCACCGTCCCGGTTGACCGCCTACCCTCTTGTATAGGGTCTCACGGTGGAGCTTTTGCTCCTAAGCACCTAGGGTGCCTTTCTACCCTCGCCCAGCCCATCAGCCTAGGTTGGGAGGCATGGGGAACAGAAAAAAAGATCCGGGTGGAAATAGATAACTAAAGGGCCGGGAGTCATCCCGGCTACCTGAAATCCCCCTGTGCAAGGAGGAGACCACATCTTCTGACTTGCTCGCCGTCTGCAGAGATGAAGACTGGGTAATGAGTGGGAGGTCCCAGGTATTTATGGACCGGGAGGGGCTCTCTTTTTTCCTTGCATCTCTGCATATCGCCATCTACAGGTCAGTATTACCCACACGTTATGAATTTCTTGAAGCGGGGTGTGTGACATACTTAGAATACACTACAAATTGTAAAAAATTGTTTTTTTTTTATTTTTTGCACAATTTTCACCCCAAAATATTGAGAATACACTTAGAAAATGACCAGCCCAGGCTCTGCTGAAAAAAAAACAATATATTACTTTCCTGAGAAATCCCTGGAAATCCCTCCAACAAAGGGTGACAAAATCTCAAGGTAGGCTGGCGGTTAAAGGGTTAAAAGATAAAAAAAATATTTAAGTGTTCAACTAGTAATGTATTAGTACCCACACATTATGTTGTTTAATCTGAAAGCATCAAAGAGTATTAGTGAAAGTACGTCATCCTACAAGTGCTTAATTTAAATAGATAATTGGTCTAATTGTGCTACTGTAAGGTAAATCATTTTTATTTATAATCAGATTAATTTTACTCTGAATCAGTTTTACTCAGCGGGACAGAGCTCTCAAATCAATTTACAGTATAGTCGTTCTTGTTAGTTTGTGCCTATCTGCAAAATGCAGACTGACTTCTACTGGTCTGAGAGGTCCCTGTTACCAACTGGGCCACGTGGTCAGATATGGCACAGGTTGGCAACAGTGTTTGCACAGGACGTGGTCAGATGTGGCACAGTTCGGCATTGGGGCTTGGTACTGGACATGCCCAGACATGGCACTGGATCGGGAACAGGGTTTGGCCCTGGATGTGGTTGGACAAGGCAGATATTGCCAACAAGGCTTGAGATTAGAAAAGCAGGAGTAAAATAACCAATATCTGTGTCCACTGTTGTTAAGTAATAGTAATACAAAGCTTACATCTGGACCATATGCATTTAAAAACTTTTAGTAAGCAGAAGAGAAGATATTCAAGACTGGCATTAACCAGCGAAAAGATGATCTCTCCCTGCATACATGGCCCCTCAGTTTGTATATTCAACAGCAAGGAGATCACAGATGCACACCATAGTTATTCAATGAAACATCAATTTTGTGACAGGTTTCTGGTGCCCGGCCTAATTGTTTTTGCTCTTCTGGGATGTCATTTCATTCTGGGATTTCAGAAGGGATTAAACCTGCTGTCTCTTACTTAGCTAATCAGATGCTTAGTAAGCCATGGTCAGTAATTCTGATAAGTGCAGCAAAACACCACTTTGGTGAACATTGTTAACATAAACACATTGTTGCTAGTGAAAAAGGATTTCTTTTATAACATTGAGTTGCAAACAAATAGAAAATAAAAAAATACTCCTGGATTTTATTTCTACCAGGATAAGAAAACCGCAAGCTGAGTTTTATTCAGTTTGGGTGTATAAGTGACCCCTTCTCTAGCCAATGTCTTCATATGGACTTTTAATATTACAGTTTAGCGATACACCTCTTTTTACCCTTTAAGTGCCAACCTACCCAGAGATTTTGTCACCTTCTGTTGCCAGACCATTTTAACTATTTTGCGCTATACATGTTTAACTGTGGTTTTGGAAGGGGTTTTCAGGGATTTCCCAGGAAAATGATATATTGTTTTTTTTCAGTCTGGCCTTTAACATGAAATGTCTTATTTGTTAGGTTTTTAGTGCATTCTCAATATTTTTAGTGAAATTTCTGCAAAAAAAAGAAAAAAAAAATCTATTTTTTAATTTGTATTGTTTTTGTAATAAAAATGTAGGGTTTTCAATAAAATAATATTGTGTGTAAAAGGACAATTTTTCCTGTTACCATGGTATCACATAATTATTGGTAGCCACCCTTTCCTGCCCTGGAGACACCCCCAAACTGAAACAGCACTTTAGGAGATTTTCAGATAAAGTACAACTGCTATGCGTACCTTGCAGTTTTCAAGAAACCACCAAACCTTTACAATTGAAATACCACCCCCCCAAACTATATATTATCTGGAAGTACACACCTCAAGCTTTCTAGGTGTACCAGGCTTAACAATGATGGAGTTTTCTGGATTTCTCTTGATTAAATCTGCACAGAACAATACCCAACATGCATAGGCACTGTCAAGAGAAGAGTTGCCAAACACCCCAAAGAAAAGCATGTGCGTAAGGGTAATTTTACTTAAAAGTGTCAGCTTTGCAAAGTGTGCACCTTGCACGTTTTCAACCAAAATAACCCTTTACATTTAAAATACCCCCCACAAACTATATATTCCCTGAAAGTACATACATTACACTCATTAGTTGTAACCAGCTTGTTGTAGTGGGCTCATCTTCCTGGAAGTAATCTTCTGCTTGCACAGGGTTTCCCTAAAAAATGTATACAAAAACAGAATACAAAACACATTTTCCTAAAATATCAATGTGCAAACAAAAAAAAAACAAGTTAAATATAAAAGTATAAGGTCTTCCGAACAAAAAAATATCCAACATGCCTAGGTACTTTTATCCCTTTTAACTGCCAGCCTACTTGAGTTTTTTTCACCCATTTTATGCTATGTTTAACTGTAATTTTTGCAGGAATTTACAGGAAAATTATATATTGTTTTTTCCTCCTCCATTTCTCCCAATTACAATGGTACCACATATGTATCGGTAGCCCCCAATTCCTGCCCAGGAGACTCCCTACCTGAAAAGAGCACTTTATAACATTTAAATAAAATACAACTACTATCCACACTCAGGGGTTAAATGAAAAAACAATTGGCGTGGGGTCCTACTTCCCAGTACAACCAGCCTGGGCATCACCTATGTGGGGCTTGTAGACCAGGGCGCAGAGGCCCCTGGCCCTGAAGGCTACAAGCCTGCATAGCCTTTGCAGCCACTTGGCTCTTCTGCACCCCCCCCCCGGATTTGGGGAGGCAGGTAATGGGGTTCTGGTGTTAATGGCAAGTCATCCGCTTGCCTCAGGTCATGTGCCAGCCCCTCAAGCCTTGTGAACTGGTATAGGGGGCTCATGGACCCCTTACCAGTTCACAAAAGGTTAAATGTAAAAAACACACACACACAGCAAGAAAAAAAATGTATTTTTTTTTTAAAAAGGTAACCTCTGATGCAACCCCAAACACCCACGACAATCACTCTGGATTTTACTGTCACTTCTGCTGCTGGAAACCTTTAATATCCACTGGGTGACAGGAAAAACAAAAATTGTGTGGGGTTCCTCCTACCAAGCACAGCCAGCCTGGGCACCAGCTTTGCAGAGCTTGTAGACCAAGGCACGGAGGTCAGCCTTGGTGCCCCCTGACCCTGAAGGTTAAAAGACCACATAGCCTTCGTAGCTCCTGGGATCTTCTGCCCCCCTGGGCTTTGAGGAGGCAGGTAATGGGGGGCCAGTGGTTAATGGCAAGTCACCCACTAGCCGTAAGTCAGTTGTCAGACCCCCAACCCTTGTGAACTGGTATAGGGGTCCCATGGATCTCTTACCAGTTCACAATGGGTTAACTTTAGAAAAAAAAACACATAGACACCAGAGTGAAAAGTAATTTATTATTTTTTTTTTACTTTACTTTACTTACTTTTACTTACTTTTATTCACCCCTGGATCCTGTGTCCAGCACCGATCCAATGACAGATGCTGGTAGTGTCTGGTGCAAGGCAGGTGGGAGGCAGGGGATCAGAGTGCCCTGCCCTCCCACCCACTCTGCCCTGACACTACTGGCATCTGTCATTGCCGGAGCTGGAAACTATGCGAAGCTACATAATATCATCCCGCTCCTCCCATAAAAAGGCGGGGCTAGATTGCAGCCAGCACCATTAGAAGTGGGGGGGGGGGCAGTTCTGGGCCCTCATCTGAAGACCGAAGAACCCAGGTGGGGTTATCGGAGTGTCAGCGGTATCTGAAGAGGGGGCCCTGTTTCAGGTCCTCTCCTGAAGCCGAATGAGAAGACCCTCAGTGCTGGACCCCGGTATTAGCTCTTTGGGGTAAATGCCAAGTGCGTAGTTTCTACAGGCTTGGCTGTTAACGGTAGGAGAAGCAAACCTGCAGAAACTATGGGTTCAGAATTTAAAGGTTTAAAGTGTATGTCAAGGCACCTGGTCATAGACCCTGTAGCATATACAGGACGCAGGATATAAAGGGTTAATTAAAAAAACCCTAAAAATTGTGTGGGGTTCCTCCTACCAAGCACAGCCAGCCTGGGCACCAGCTTTGCAGCGCTTGTAGACCAAGGCACGGAGGTCAGCCTTGGTGCCCCCATGTCCCTATTCTTTGTGTTACTCAGAAATACAGATTGCTCATAAAGGTCACTTCTGTGGGAAAAGATGTGGTTTCCAGCTGGTTCCACATGTTAACTAGTTACCCTTTCCTCAAAGTCAGAACCTTTACAAATGTCTCCTCTACCCAAAGAGGTTTGGGAGGAAAAAGCAGTTGGTATTTATGGTCCACTACCTAATGGACAATACATTTTGGTGGCCATTGATGGCTATTGAAGATATCTTGCAATTGCATTGGTCTCATCAACCTCAGCTTCCAGTGTCATACCTGGGTTAGACAGCATTTTCTCAGCATATGGCATTCCACGAATAATCAAAACAGATAATGAGCCTCTGTTTAATGGGTATAAATTTCGGTATCACAGATCAAGAAAATAACGCCCTGCTGGCCACAAGCGAATGGGATTGTGGAAAGATTAATGCGCACTCTAGAGAAGAGAGTTAAAGCAGCTCATTTGGAACACATTCCATTGAAACAGGCACTGTACAATTTCTTATGCACCTACAGAAGTGTGCCACATAAAACAGTGAATTCTTCCCCTGCATACCGTATTTTTCGCCCTATAAGACGCACTTATTTTCCCCCAAAAGTGGGGGGAAAATTCCAGTGCGCCTTATCGGGCGAATGTAAAAAAAATAAATAAATAAAAAAATTAAACTCACCCGTTCCCGGCACTCCAGCGTTGCCTGCCACACTGCAGGAGGCCAGAAGAAGACAGAAGAGCGGTGGGCTCTGTCCCCGTCCCCGCCACTGCTATTGCGGAGGCAGTGATAGCAGCGGCAGGGACGGAGGCAGCGCCTGCCGCTCCGCCTTCATCTCCTGCGCTCCAGCTGCTGCCTCTTCCGGCAAGGGAAGGAGTGAACAGCCGGGTCCATGCAGCAGGTGGGCGTGGCCTGCATCGCGTAGGCGCAGGTCACGCCCACTCGCTGCACGGACCGGCTGTTCACTCCTGCCCTTGCTGGAAGAGGCAGCAGAGAAGTTGCGGAGGAGAGGAAGGAGCGGCTGTCCCTGTCCCCGCCGCTCCTTCTTACTGGCCGGGCCGCGCAGACACCCGGCTCCATAGAACGGGTGGGCGTGGCCTGTGCCGCGATGCACGCCGATGCGGTGCAGGCCACGCCCACCCGTTTCATGGGGCCGGGTGTCTGTGCAGCCCGGCCAGTAAGGAGCAGCGGCAGAGACGCGCCTCCATCTTCAACGCGGGAGCGCCATGAACATGGGAGTTTATTTTTGTTTTCTTTGTTATTGTGTGCCTATGGTGAACGGGGGGGAGGGTGCCACACTGCTTCTATGGGGAATAGAAGGGGGGGTGCCACATTGCCTATATGGGGAATAGGGGGGGTGCCACATTGCCTATATAGGGAATAGGAAGGGGATGCCACATTGTCTATATGGGGAATGGGAGGGAGGTGCCACATTGCCTATATGGGGAGTGGGAGGGGGTGCCACATTGCCTATATGGGGAATGGGAGGGGGGTGCCACATTGCCTATATGGGGAATAGAAGGGGGGTGCCACATTGCCTATATGGGTAATGGTATTGGGTGCCACATTGCCTATATGGGGAATAGGAGGGGGGTGCCATATTGCCTATATGGGGAATAGGAGGGGGATGCCACATTGCCTATATGGGGAATGGGAGGGAGGTGCCACATTGCCTATATGGGGAATGGGAGGGGGTGCCACATTGCCTATATGGGGAATAGGAGGGGGGTGCCACATTGCCTATATGGGGAATGGGAGGGGGTGCCACATTACCTATATGGGGAATAGAAGGGGGTGCCACATTGTCTATATGGGTAATGGGAGGGGTGCCACATTGCCTATATGGGGAATAGGAGGGGATGCCACATTGCCTATATGGGGAATAGGAGGGGGGTGCCACATTGCCTATATGGGGAATGGGAGGGGGTGCCACATTGCCTATATGGGGAATAGAAGGGGGGGTGCCACATTGCCTATATGGGGAATGGGAGGAGGTGCCACATTGCCTATATGGGGAATAGGAGGGGGTGCCACATTGCCTATATGGGGAATGGGAGGGGGTGCCACATTGCCTATATAGGGAATGGGATGGGGGAATGCCACACTGCCTATGGGATGGGAGGAATGCCACACTGCCTATATGGGGAATAGGATGGGTGGAATGCCACTCTGCCTATGGGAATGGGACGGGGGAATGCCACACTGCCTATGGGATGGGAGGAATGCCACACTGCCTATATGGGGAATAGGATGGGTGGAATGCCACTCTGCCTATGGGAATGGGATGGGGGGAATTCCACTCTGCCTATGGGAAGGGGGAATGACACACTGGCTATTGGGAATGGGAGGGGGATTACTGTAATTGGAGGATACTGCACTTTGCCTATTATTTGGTTAAAAATATTATTTTTCTTATTTTCCTCCCCAAAATCCTAGGTGCGTCTTATAGGTCGAAAAATACGGTAAGTACTTTTCAATCGGACCCCTTGCATACGTATACCGAATGTGACCACTCATGCTCTTCCAGACAAGTCTACTATGAGACAAACAGACTCAAACAATAAAGAGACCATGAAAAGGCAAAACGCGTCATGCCCAGCCATCTTTTGTACACAGAGGTGATAACGTTTTTGTATGCCAAAGGCCAAATAATAAGATTTCTTCGGTGTATGAAGCTCTGTCCCTTTTAGGGGAGAGGCCTTGGAACAGGAAGGGGAATGAGGAGGTATTTCTGAGCAGACAGATATGTCTGCTGCAGATATGAAAATAAAAGAAGTTGCTGATGAATGTTCACCCTGAGTGGCTGCCTTTCATTAAGACATTACAGCCCCCCCACCCTGAACTGTATGGCTAACCCCCTGCATTCGGTGGCTGCCTTAGGATGACTGACTGTCATCCTTAGCCAGTCACTGAGCAACAGTCACCCCCAGTCACATTTAGGGTTCTGATTAACTGTGGGTTCTTTGTAGATCTGTCGCATTCACAGCTGACAGCAAGACTATGGAAGTTTTCACTCATGCTCACTCTTGCTTATGAAAAGGTAAAACGAATTAGGTTAGTTCTGACATTTCTCTGGGTACCCTTCATTCTGTGATTGCTGTTACACAACAGAGCAAAATGGGGTGGTTGAAAGAAGGAACCGAACTCTGGACTACCACAAAAATACTGGGGTGAAACAGCAAAGACTGTCACTTATTTGCAGAACAGACTCTTTTCTAGAACAGTGGCGAAAATGACATATGAACTGTGGCACAGTGAAAAGCCAAGTGTAAAGAAGCTTTCGAGATTTTGAATGCGAAGCATTCATCTACATTCCAGATAAAAAACACGCCAAATTCCAAAACTGAGCATTTGAAGGAATCTTTGCTGAATACAACGACAATTTTAAGGGTTACAGAATATTAAATCCCAAAATAGACAAGGTTTCGATTAACAACAGCATACCTTTTGTTGAATATCTGAGAGATGAGTGTGCACGCATACGGGCTGGAAAATGGCAGCAGCTTAAACCAGCTCCGTGCCAGCCAGGAAGAGAAAGAGTTATAGCGTGAGTGAAAGGACGCTGAACAGTGAGATTTTACAGAACGCTGAGAAGTGCTGTGAATAGCGTTTTCCAGGATGGTACATGAAGTGATTTGCGGCCGGTAGAAATAACTACAGAGAGGACACTGTGTGAGGAGGTATAGTTAAGATGGTGATAGTCCTCGAGGTGAACGGTATTGAAATAATTTGTGCGGTTTAATATAGCATCAAACCTTTGGAGATAGAGCCTTCAGTTTGCAAATTCCCTGTGGGGTGTTGAGGCAGCTGAAAATATACAGAGGCTATTTTTAGAATTTACCTCACAGCTGAGAGAAAGCAAGATGGCGGAGGCCCTCACAGCATAAATGGAGGAGACTGAGGGCGGAGCTGCAATGTCTTCAGCATTACAGACATCATTTCAAGTAAGCCCTGATATTCTTATTCATTGTGAGCATGCTCACTAAAGCCATGTCTTCCAATAATAAGATTATAAGGGATCATTTTACTAGTGAACTAGATAAAGTATCTGCTGGCTTATAGAGGTGAGAGGTGAGGTTAACTGCAGTTTCAGCAGCTCAGGAGGCACTAAATACAGAAATTAACATTCTTAAGAAGGAGAATGAAACTCTACAATGCCAATTAGAAGACATTGAAAATAGAGATAGGAGGTCTAATCTCTGCTTCACGGGTGTGCCAGAACATATGGAAGATGTCAAGTCTGTGATAACTGCTCTGTGTCAGGAGTTAAAAGCAGAAATCCCTATTGACCGCCTGGAATTTGACCACATCCATAGATCCCTAGGCCCCCCCCGCACACCCCCGGAAGAGCCTCCGAGAGATATTATTGGCAAATTCCACTTTTATAGCACCAAGGAAGCGATACAAAGAGCTGCTCAGCTTTTGACAAATTTACAGTTCCAGGGCCATAGATATCATGTTTTTTTCAGACATATCTTCAACTACTATGGCCAAAAGGAAGGAGATGTGGTCTTTTTGGCAATTCTGCAGGAAAACAGAGTAAAGTATAAATAGGGATATCCCTTTTGTTTTACTTTTAGCCATAAAGACATCTCTTTTTTGGCCGTTTAGGTAGCGGAATTACAGGCTCATATGATTACGGCGGGGCTGTTGAGACAAACATCATCTAAGTCCCCTAGAGGAGTAGAGAAATCCCCTAAAATTCAACGGGCAGGAAAACGCTTGAGACATAGAACTTTCTCGACTAACAGGGCATCAGCGATACAAAGCAAGACTCTTAATCAAGGGATATTCTCGAAAATATAGAGAGGACTATGATGAGACTTTTGCTCCAGTAGTCAAACATGCTACAATAAGGACATTGCCGTCAGTAGCCACCACAACGAAAATGCACATGAAACACTTTGATGTAAAAACAGCATTTCTACATAGCAAGTTAACAGAAGACATCTGCATGGAGCAACCACCAGGATTCAAGGCCAGGCCTAGTATGCAAACTTCAGATGAGTGCCTACACATGAGGACTTTCAGAGAAGTAAAACAGACCCCTTCTTATACACAAAGAAGTTGGCCAACAGATGGATCTATGTGCTAATTTGTATTGGGAAACTACTAGTCTGTTATGAGCAAAAAGTGGATGAAGCAGAAACACTGAAAACCCTGAATCAGCACTATGAGACTGAGGATTTTCATTGCCCTACTGAGGAAATGACAGTAGATATCCGTACCAAGCTCCTGGCCACTGAAAGGCACTCGAGGCTTACTAACAAGGTGGGTTTACCAGACTAAGCTTCAGCTGTTCAGAAGGGATGTTGGAGATACTGTGCAACAGCTTACAGCTTGCCTCTGTATGTGATCTGCATCTATATTGTTAGGTTAATGCAGTTTACATTTATGACAGTAGATGGCATTGTTACATATATCTACGTGTAGTCTCTGTATGTTGTTGCATTTTGTATTTTCTGTACATTGAGGTGCTCTCTATGACTTATTTTTCCTGCCTATGTTATCCACCATGTAAGTTGACTTCTCTTACTGCCCTCTTTGAGGAGAGGCCCCCGGTCTCCTAACAGGTTTATCTGGATTTTTTTCAATATAATTTACTAATCAGTACATCCATATGAATATCTCTAAAGGCTACCCAAGATCTATACTCAGGACCAAACCCCTTCCAGTTAATAATACTACAATGAATTATGGGTAAATTAAGAATCTAGAATTCATTTAATTTCATATTCCAGTTAAATCTCCACAATGAAAGGAGGAAAAGATGACAGACTAACAATTAAAGCAGATTTTAAAATTTCATAGTCTGAGGAAGATTAATTTTGAATGCCATCACTTAATTATTGCAAAATAGAAAAATGAGACAAAAAAGGGATGGCAGCCGCTCACACCATTTTATAACTAACCAGTCTTTGACCCTTCCACCCCATGACTTGCACTTGAGGTTTAGGGCAACCTCAGGTAAGCCTGCTCCCAATTTATCTATTGCATTGTATGTCCCAAATGGGGCTCTTAGAGACTAGAATTAGTACTAGAGTTAGGACTGCACCTCACAGGGGCACCTTGGCCCTGGTGGTGCAGCTTAAGCATACTTCTGCAGATGTGTGTGACCGAGCCCCCTGTTTTTAACCTAGTTTAGAGACAGATTGTAGGTTGATCAGCAAGCTAACTGGTTAAAATAGAAAAATGACCAATATACCAAGGCCCTAACAGGTAAAAACAGGAAATAGGGTACAGATGGAAAATGACAGATTGGGAAATGGAAGCAGGCAGACAGACTGAAAGGTAAGATACCCTAATGGGGTCTGGCACCCCCCGCTTCTGGTAATAGGGGGAAGCAAAGTGTCTATGGACACAAAGAATGTAACCAATGCCAAAATACACACTAGGGAAAGCACTGCGGACTTTGAATACACCAGAACTAGATATTGCTGACAGTAGCCACCACAAGGAAAATGCAAGTGAAACTATGAGACAGCGCTTCTACATGGTGAGTTAACAAAAGACATCTACATCGAACAAAGGCCAGACCTAGTATGCCATGCCAAAATACACACTAGGGATATTTCTCTGGACTTTGGATAAACCAGAACTAGATATTAATAATCCACCAGGGGGCCAGGGTTTCAGAAGAGCTTTTATAGAGCCTAGCAAAGAGACGACTGATAATAGCTGAAAGGAGATTAACAGTACAAAAGGAAAAGTCAGACAATAAAGTAGACTAGAAACAACCATGTGTAGAGATAGCACAGCAGACCAAATATGGTAAAATATTTTAGAGCCAGGCTGCTGTTGGGCTACAAACTCCACTGACTTGTTAATGTAGATGTTATTACAGCATCTTGAACTCACTTCACTATTCAGGAAAGAAACCTTACCTACAAAAAATGTATTATTCAAATGAAACAGGTCCAAAGTCATCAGTCATCAAAAATAGTAAAAAAACGTAATACTTACCAGGAGATACTTAACTATAACATTTTCCAGGGCCGGTCGCTGGCCTTCCCAGGGATCATCCCAAATTGGGATACCCCACCATGTGAGCCCCCCGCCTGGGGCACCACAGAGCTCACCTGCTTCCTCACCTGCTTTGGGGTGCGAGTGCTCTCTTGCCCCCAGCCATTCATATGAGCTGGGACTCGTGCGCTGCTGAGGCGGCTGCCCTCCCATTTGCAGAAGCCTTGCATGCAAACAGAGCCATATCCCGAGTATTACATATGCACGGCAAACGGCTCTGATTGGACGAGAGTCAGCACATGTGCTATTGGACTGGGAAGAGGTGAATTTTTTTGGGCAGGGTTTGTTTCTGTTTAACTATGTGAAAGGATTGAATAAGGTTCAGGAGGAAAGTGTTTTAAAGAAAAAACGTAATGATCAAACAAAGGGGCACAACGAGAAGCTATTTGGAGGTAAGATCAAGAGCAACATCAGAAAATAATATTTTACTGAAACAGTAGTAGATGCTTGAACAAACTTCCAGCAAAGGAACAGTAAGTGAAAAATGTTGAAATAGACATACAGTACATCTATCCTAAGATAAAGAGAACATAGGAACATAAGGGCAGATTAGATGGACCATATGATCTCCTTCTGCCATTAACCTTTTATGTTTCTGTTCTATTCAAGGCAATGCATTCACTGGCCAGGATCTCATATTAATTTGAAGGGGAAAGCATGTACTTTCGGTTTCCTGTTAGGAAGCAATCTAGGTTTTCACAAATGTAAAGATTTTAAATCTATAGCATGTGTTTTTCTATTTTGCAGATTTGCTTTGCATTTCACTTTTAATTGTTGACCTTGAGAGAGTTTGAGTCTTTTAAATAAGGTGTGTAATTAATATGGACATTAGTTTAAAAGGGTGTAATTACTTTTCCCCATATTTAATTAAACACGTTATGCTCTTTCTAGGAAAATGTCATACAAATAATTGCTCTCTAGATATGATGACAGTTTAATACTTTAATACTTAGAGCTGTTTTCTTTTATATGACTTACCTATGAAATTGTGGCAATTATAAAAAAATCATTTCTTGAATGTATTCAATATCTAGTTATTGTTTTTATTTGCTTAGATTAAACTACTTCTCACTTTTATTCTTGTATTCTGATTGTAATCTTGGCATTCTTTGTATTATGTTGTCTAACTGCTATATAATTAAATAACAATTTACTTGCTTAAACATTTTTTGGAAGTGGGTACTACCACCCACTGTGCAGCTAAAAGTAAGTGAAGAGCTCTTTGTAAAAGCTCTTTTTCGTATTCTTAATACAATAATGCACGTTGCACAGTTATGGCTGATATATTTGTTTTGCCACATTGGAAATATATAATATTGAAATTTTAGTTTTTCCCTAAAACTACAGGTCAAGGCAGCAGCAGTGTAACTAGCAGATCCACTAACCTTACCATTGCTCCCACAGAGAGGACCATCTCCGCAGCCCTAGTTTGTGAAGACGGTAGCTGCAGTTTTGGGTTCCGGCTGGTGGTGGACTTAACCTTGGTACTAATGTCTCCTATTGAAAACAATGGGGGAGCTCTGTACACAGGCATTGTTTTCACTGAGAGATGTCTGTACATAGGCCCACCCACCAGCTGGAACCCAGAACTGCAGCTCCTGGCTTCACTGAAGTGGACTTTTCCTCTAAGCCATGATGTATTGTTTTGTCTTAGTAGATTAAGGCCTATTTCTAACACAACAGAGATTAAAGCATACTTTTATAACAAGTAGACAGCACAGGATTAAACAATGTGTATTTAGTGCAGCCTCTCCAACCATTATACGGCAGCTACGTAAATTTGACATGGCAGGCGTTTGATCACCTCAGAGCCATTGGGGAGCCATCGGTGGGGCAAAGTTCCTGGGGAAACTTTGAGAAGGCCATCATGGGGAGGTGACCTGTTGGTGACTCACCCGATCTCCTTCCTCTTTAATTGTCTCCTAGGGTCTAAATTGTGTCAGAAATGCCCCACAGAGAGAGTGCCTAACTGCCCCTGTGAGGGCTGGAGCATGTCAAATATGCCCCATGATAAGTATATTGGAATCTAACTATCTGTTAAGAGTTGGAGCATGTCAGAAATGCCCCATGGTTTGTATATTAGAGCTTAATTACCTCCTTAGGGCTGGAGCATGTCAGATTTGCCCTTTGGTAGGTATATTAGAGAGAACTACCCACTGAGGGCTAAATCATGTCAGATATGTCCCATGGTGGGTTTATTTAAGCATAACTACCCCCCTGTGGCCTAGAGCATGTTAGATATTCCCCATGGTGGGTATATTAGAGCTTAACTATATGATGTGAGCCGGGGCATATGAGATGTGCCCCACGGTTGGTATATCAAAGCTTTTAGCTTTATTTTAAAAATTAATTTGGCTTGTTGCTTGCCCCTGATCTTTGGCTTGGACTTTGACTATCCCGGTTCCCTGAAAATAAGACCTACCTTTGAAATAAGCCCTAGCATGATTATTCAGGATGCTTTAAAAATAAGCCATACCTCAAAAATTAGTCCTAGTTACAGTTACAGGACAAATAAGGCAATTGCCTGGGACACCAGGACCAGGAGGCCCCAGTCACGATCAGGGCCATTCTTTGCCCGAGGAGCCAGCTAGCAACCTAGCAACCCACCACGCCAATATGACAAAGGCATCATGTGAAAGCCAGTCATATTGTGGAGTTACACAGATGCTGGGTTACATGCAGTAGCCAGTAATTTTACAGTTCATCTCATGCTGCACACTCTGCAGTGGTGCTTGTCCACCACCCAAGGGTGCCATAGAAAATATTAATTAAAAATAAAGTGGCACCCATCAAGAACTTGGGAGGAGGGGGCTGGGCAATTATGGAATAACATTGAAGTACAAATGTAGATTGTTTATGTAAAAATAAGACTTTCTCTGAAAATAAGCCCCAGCACATCTTTTGGAACAAAGATTAATATGAGACCTTGTCTTATTTCTGGGGAAATATGGTATCCTATTTTCTCCACTCCTCAACATCAGCTATGTCTTAACACTCCTCAGTTCACAAGTGCCACTGTACCATCTGGAACAGAGAACCGCTGTCTGTCTAGCCAAGACTTCCCGGCACAACCTGGGAAGCAGAAGAGAGGACCGGCAAGATCCTTTGACTCTGGGCTGCAGGGTCTCTGGACAGGGCCATCCTTGCCATGCAATGGGTCTCCGGTTCCCCACAGTCAGTGTTCCACCTTGTTGCTGATATTCAGAAAATATATCTTAAAATATTATACTTCTTTTAAATTGTTTAAGAATTAACCAAGCTTTCTTGCAAATGTATTTTTCTTGACTAAATTGCATTTGTCAGAAATAAAATATATTCCTACTTAGATATGTGATTCTCTGTGCCTTACAGAAAGTTAAGCTACCATTATTACATCCTTGAAAAAGTACAATCATTGCTCCTGAGAAATAGATTGGAATGAACCTGTCACAAAGTTGAAAAGAAGGCACTGTGCCTCCATTGTGCAGTTCCAACTGACCAGCTCCCGATCTCACAGCAAATTCTCTGATGAATTCTCATGAGTATATATAAGTAACTTCTAGTCCTGAATTGTTCTGTAGAAAGTGATGAACTAAGAAGATACCTTTTGTATATTTGAAGGTTAGTCTACAAAAGGTATTAGATGATTTCATCGCATGTTCACTATGGCTAACACAGTATAACATATTACTAATATTGATCAGAAGACTATTAAGCAGTGAGAAGGGTCTGGATTATTATTATTTCTGATAATGGCTGCAATGTTTTTAAGAAACAGAAATGCAAAAAAAGATTGTATCAAGTATTGTACTATGCTGTGGCTGCTATAGGAGCACCAAGAACACTAAAATGACTGCAAGTAGGAAACAAAGAAAAGCCTTCTTCAAAAGTAGCATTTAAACTGTGCCCATATTCATAATAATTGTCTGTGGGAAGCCAGGAAGAATTACATGGAGCTTGCAAAAGAAGTATATGTTTTCAAAAGAAGTATAATTTTTCCTTAAAGCGGAACTTCTCTTTGAAAAAGAGCATATCTTATATGTTTCCTACACTCTGTACATACAGATTGCTCACATAAAAATCATCCTACCTGCATCTACTGCATGTTACGAGCCCTTAAACATCCAAGATGGCGGCTCATGGATCATCAGGCCGCCTGCAAACAGGAAGTGTCTTTCCCTGACCCCAGCTCTGCTCTGTCTGCGCAAAGCACAGCTATAACCCGACCCCCCTGTGCTTTATCCCGCTCTCCTTTCCTGCGTCCTGAACAGAGTTGCAGCACCGGTGGGAAAGAATAATAGGTAAGTGACTTAAAATATATTAATTTTAGATGCTGGAGAATAATTTTTAAGGGTTTGGGCTTTTCATTAAATCATGCTGAAGGTCTGGTTTAAACATACCAGGTTTTCCCAAAAATAAGCACTACCCCAAAATTAGCCCCAGTGTTATTTTTTTCACAATTTTCACAAATGCTTTAAAATATAAGCCCTACCCCCCAAAATATGCCCTAGTGACAGAGGGACAAGGGTGGCTGTGCTGCTCCCCCCCTCATCTGTGCTGGCTGCTGCAGAGGGACGGGGATGGCTGGGCTGCCGCTGCCCCCCTCATCAGGGACACATGCAGCAGAGGGATCTATCTCTCTGGCTCTCTGCCTATCTATCTTTCTATCTATCTATTTGTTGTTTATGGAAAAAATAAGACATGAAAATAAGCCCTACCTTTTACGGGGCAAAAAAATGTATATAAGACCTGTTTTATTTTTGGGGAAATCGGGTAGAAGCATACTAAAGGGATCAAAACAGCAGCCACACTAGATGGTTTACTGTGACCAGCCTTTAAATCAGCTTTTCAAATAGTGGTGCTCTCTGGTTCCCTCGGACCCATATTTCTAAATAAAACACATGCAACCCTGTATGGTAATATTTGGCTCAAGTACATGTTGCAGTTGTGACATTTGCCCCAGCAGCTAGTTAGGTTCCCTTTTAAGACAGTCATCAGGACTATTAGGTGATTATGGTGCTGTGGAAGGTTGCCAGAAATGGGGGGGGGGGGGGGGGGATTCCAAATGATTTTGGATTTATTTGAAGAGGCCAAGCTTGCAGAAGTGGTGATAGCATTTCTCATTCAACACACAATAAAGCAGTTAAGGATATGTGCAAGTTATTTATAATGAAGTAGATGTTTTATTTTAGAATTATTTAGATAACAGCAGCCTATGGGGAATGCATACACATTTGGAGAAGCTAATTTTTTTATCTTTTTTGATTCCCCATAGGCTACAGTTCCTCTTGTTTCCACTTTGCCATCTCACAAACATTCCCAAGGGTGTGTCTGCTGCTGTCCTACAGGACATTATCTGTGCTGCTGACCTATAAACTGAAACGTTTTAAAGTGGACCAAAACCCAGGATAGTAAGTAGTTTTTTGAGTATCCTGGGTTTCGGTCCTTTCCCCGGGGGCACCCCGATCGGGGGTGCCCCGCTGTGTGAAACCCCCCAGGATGCCCCAGCCAATTCACCTCTTCTGGCTCCCACGGTGCATCTAACAGCAGCGGCTCTGACGACCACATCCTCCGCCTCCCTCTAACAGGTAGCGTGCCCATTCACAAATTATTTCCCGGCGCATTTGTCATTATACCACCACTAGTTACTTCCCTCCTGCACTATTCATTTTTACCTTGTAACTCATTTCTCTTCACTTCATAGACTTGGACCCACCACCAAGTGCCACTGACAATAAAATGGCTGCCTGTGTGGGAGGCACCTGGTACAAGGAGTTGCTCTGCCCCAACCTTTGTCACTATACCCCACTAGTTACATTCTCTCCTGTACTACTCTACATTTGGACCTCATCTCTCGTTATCCTTCACTTTGTGGGCTAGGAGCCCCATCAATAGGTACCTGAAATGGAATGGCTGCCTGGCATTTGGTACAAGGAGTTCCTCTTATTTATTTTAACTCTTCTATACCTCCCTCCCTACTTTCTCTTCCTCCTAGCCCTGCTGGTACATTATCTCTATTGCTTACTCTGTGTTTTCTGGATTTGTTAATTGTTAGCCCCCCTACCTTTTGTATCGTTATAGCCTCTCTGCCGCAACAAATTCCTAGTACACATGTAATGTATGTACCTATAAATCTGATTCTGAAAATGCCTGCTGTACTTTTACAGTTCATTTTTTATGTTTAGAAATGAAGAAACATTCAGTGCATGAAACAGCATACACTGTGGTATGGAATCAGATTGCACATACTGTTCAGAATGTAAAACAATGAATGCCTTTTCTTCTAAGAAACATAACCTTGGACCTTATACAGAGTTTGCATTGAATATGGCTACTGAATATAAAACATACCAAAAGCCCTCTAAATGTATAATATAATTACAGTTACCTACATTGATTTTCTCTAAGCATTTTATTTTATTGAATAAACATTAAGCATTCTAGATCGCTTGCAATATAAATATATATATATATATATATATATATATATATATATATATATATTCTTCTTCTTTCCCATTTATATGAGCTTGTTCTTTATTAGCATTTGCTAAATTCAAGTTTTTTCTAAGTGTGGGGTTTGTCGTTTTCGTTTATATAAAAAGCCTTTTTCTTTGAACCTGGTGTTATGCTTTTATTTTCTTTTGAATGAACATAAGGCATCATGCTGATGTATTAAAGTCATTTCTTGTAAATGCCTGAAATGAGGAAGAAACCACAACTGCTCATTATGACTGCAGTTTATTCATGCTTCGCTTGTTTTACACCATTTACTCTTTCTTTTAGTCACACCATTGCCATGATTAAAGCAAAATGTTATAACTAGAGGAGAACTGCCATTTATGTCAAGTGTCCAAAAAGCTGTTGTATCAGTGATGGTCATTTAGCTATGATGGCCATTTCACACTACAAAGCTAACTGCATTTAAAGTGTGCTACTCCAAGATCTTTTATTATGTATGTGTGAAGATTGTATAATTTTTCATTATAAACTACACTGCCAAACACATGGAGACTTCCTTTCATATTAAAGGTGACCAGTCTGCCGCCTTCCATAAATAAATTAATGGATTACTGGTTGTCTAAATAAAGCTTTCTATCTGGGTGCTAAATATAAGGTGCCCAATCCAGTTTCTCAGGAACTGGCGGTTGCACAATCTGTGACCGTTCTGTGGGGTTGCTTCAAGCACAGGCCCTTTGTTGGGTCAGAAAACACTTAAACAAATTTGCCCCACATGCACAACTTGCTGTCTCCACGGTTGGTTCAAATTAATCAGTTTTATAAAATCCGGCTGGTGGAACACCGGTCACCATCCAATAGAACTCTTCTATCAAATGGTAGTGTGTATTTGACACAGTGCTGCTAAAAGAGTTAGCAGAACCCTTATATTTGATTTACTTTTTATTTATTAAAATACAAAAGTACCCCCTTGATCCAGAGAGAACCAGCCTGGTTCATCAGGCATAGGGGCTAATAACCCAAGGCCCAGAGGCTCAACAGACAACCCTGGCAATATACAAACTCATATGTCCTGTGACACAGGTCTGGAGTGTCACAAAATATTATAGGATCGATTCAAAGAAACATGTAACAGCTTGGATTTGGGTGCCGATCATCCTATTTTTCCCGTACGCTCGTGCGTTCGTATGAACTTGCGAGTGATTCTATAAGCAAATACGTTTCTATCCTAAAATGTACGTCCGTTCTTATGGCAGTTCGGGAATCAGACCTATGTCAGTTTCCATCCTGAATTTTCCGTTTCATTTCTCAGGTTGCAACATTGGTTTTGCCTTTTTTGTCTGGACGTAAATCCTTCTGATCTTGCGGCTGCGCACTACAAACTTACCTCATTAAAGTGCATTCTAAATATTTGGTCTTTTATTTTTCTTGATTTCATTCATTTTGTAGTAACCAACCATTAATGAATGCATTTGCATAAGTAAATCTTACTTTGTTTAATTTTTAGTTAACTTGCATTTTTTACTTGTGGATTTAATTTTAATATTTTGGCTTCAAATGGTACAACTTAAAATTTTGGGTGTGGTTACCCACACCCTCTACATACAGATTGCTCTCAAATATAAAAAAACACCCAGCAACTTCTGCATGTTATGAGTCTAGAAACAGCCAAGATGGCGGGTCAGGTATTATCGGGCAGCCTGCAAACAGAAAGGGCCTTGTGACTGTGTTGCTCTGCATTCTTTGATTTCTGACCTTTCCGTGCCCCCAGCTCTGCTGTGTCTGTGCAAAATACAGCAGTAACCCACATCCTGCACTTTATCCCGCTCTCCTCTCCTCAGTAAGTGTGATGCATCTGACCAAAGATGTGCTTAAATAATTAAACAAAGCAAAGGTAAACAACTACACCAATAAATGCAATCTAAAAAGATTATTCTAGTACATCAATTTAAAAATAAATAACAAAGGACATACATTTCTTTAATTAACGCAAATATATTGCAAAATAAAGGTTTACATGCAAAGGACTAATTAAGGTCCACATTAAAATGCTTTTATAAGGCATACATGAATCAGGTATGCATTGCCATACAATTTATGGCCTCGGCCATGCTGATACATGCAGTTCATTGGAGCTCAAGACGCGCAGACTCCTCCACATAGCCAAAAAACCTGTTCACGAACAGCAATCCGACTGCTAAAAGGTGTCGGCAGTGGCTTTCTTTTAAAACGTATTTAGAGGTTTGAAAACTGTTCTCTGAATCACACCTAAACACATCCGATTATCCTAAGTTTTACGTTTTGAGCCTAAGTTTTATGATTTGATCCTAAGTTTTACGTTTTGATCCTAAAATTTAGGAACGAACTTCCGATGATCGTAAGAGCATATACGCATTCGTACGTAGGCTCGTGCGAGTCGGAAATGGCCAAAAAAACAGGAAAAAATTACTAACACCCACCCAAACTTACGATTCTCGATCCGAAATCAATTAACTTTTGCTCTTTGAATCGAGGGGATTGTCTCATCTGGAAGAATACTAGGTCGGTGCTTTGAAATGGTCCCTCCTACCCTGTTAACCTGTACCATGCTTATTGTGACCCATTACCAATTCGCAAACATATGCTGATGCATATGCACTATAAAAACAGACTTTGTGATAAAAACAGTTAAATACATCTACATTTACAATAGTCAATACACTCAAGTCTTTTTTTCCTATCCCACACTGGGATACATCTTCTCTGCCACTTTGGAACCCAGGAGGGGCTACAGGTTAGCAGACAGGAGTATCGGCAATCCCCCACATGGCTTGCCAACCCATACCCTTTGAATCAGTATAGGGGTCCTCAGGACGCCTTACCAGTTAACGGATAGTAAAACATATAAAAATACACAACACCCTCAAATTGTTTAAAACACTTTATAATAATATTTTTAATAATATTTTTTGACTCACCCCCTTGTATTCTCCGTGGTTTCTGTCATCAGTGTTGATTGAAGTTTCTTTTCCTGTCGCCAGCTTGTTGCAGGCTTTCAGCTGCTTGATTGAACACGTTTTCGGCTTCTTCTGCCTTGATTAAAGCTGTTGCTCTTTCAGCATCTTACTGTAGCCAAGGGACAGAAGAATTACGCTATTTGGGGAAAGGCATTTATACCTTGGAGGCATAGCTTTATAATATTCCCCTGGTGTTACTGTGATACTGCTTCTAATAAAGAAGGATACCTGCTCTCTCGTAACAGTACGCAGGGGCAGGTTAAAAAGCCAGAAGTTAAATCGGACTTCAAAAAATCCCACCTGCGAGTGATAAGGTAAGTAATGCTTTTTTTGCCATTACAAGCCATTTAATTGCCACCAACAGGTCCACAAATCATGATAGTGGGGGGAAAACTAAAGGCAAACACCCGCAACCTTACTATGCAAACATAATGGTAAATTGAAGTGAGCAAGTAAGATGATATAACTATTGAAATGTCTTAACCAGCCACCACCATCTGTTTAGCTAACAAACTGTATGCATCACTTATTATTGACCCGCCCCCTAAGAACTGGTAGCTGCAAAGGAGATAAAAAGCCAGTGCAGGTCAGTAGACTAGAAGTCATTCACCTGAATTTAGTTCAACAGGATACACACAAGAGAGCAAACAGAAGCAGCTGACACAGGATTGGACAAGAAGTCCCAGTTCCAAAGCTTTCCCTCTACTTGAGTTTTTTTCCTACTAAAGGTTAATGCTTTGGTAAAACTTTTCCAGTTGCTTAATGTCCTGCAGTCAGCCCAGCTTAGCTCGCACTACTGGTGGTATTTGAGACATTAGCAGTTGAGTACCATATCAACAAGGCTACAGGCTGACCTCTAACCCAATCAGATCTGCTGCCATCTATACTTCAACCAAGTCTGACTTGCTTCATAAGTAAAATACTGCTCCCAAAGCTGATAAAACTATTTATATGTGTATCACATTTTATATGTTTATACGTGTATCACATTTTATATGTTTTAGGGGACAGCCAACCAGCAGACACCACCTAGGTGGTACTTGATATAACTGGAAATGAAAAAAGGGTCCTTGATAAAAATGAGATGAGAACCCCTGGCCTAAAGGCACACTCACTGTCTCGGACCCTAAACCCCATTCTATTTACCACCTTCAATAGTAATGGGGCAAATTGGTCCATGATTATTGAGACTTATTAGCTGTCCATGTGACAAGTATCTACAAGCATTGGCAGTTATGGGGTTAAATAAACAAAATGTTAATTTGATAGTTAGGTGGATTACCTTACACAATGCAGCCAGTATTTTAAAGAATATTTAAAGCATTGTTTTAGAATCAAACTTTTCTGTGATGTTTTGTATAAAGGCCTGGTAACTTCGATGTCCAGTCAGTGCCTGCAGACTTTTGAAAGAATGAGGGCACACTGTCTTCAACTGCCAAAGTACATTACATTTAGATCTTACTGAAACTGCTAAGGGCTTCACCCTGCACCAAAAGCTACAAAATGAAAATGTTCAGAAGATTATAGACAGAGATTTAAATTCCAATCACACACACAATTCCCTGGGCCACACAAGTTATAGCCTCTGTATTCTAATACATCCACAGCTTTACAAATAGTAGCAATCTTCTTGGAACCTTCTTCCCCAGTGCATCAAGGCAACTTCCCTATGATGAGATGCTGCAGACCCTGCTCTGTTCCTCACTATCACATCTAGGTTTTAACTTATACCATCCCCCTTCTCTTGGAAAAGCTGAAATGGAGCACAGTCTGTTTAAGGAGAGGGATAATTCCCAAATTTGTGCACATCTTATTTGTTAGAAATTGTAAAGTCTCCAGGATAGCCTGGACATTTTTCCATCACCCACCAAGGTTAATGTTATAGATTAGCCAGTCCAACTCAATAGCAGCAGACAACAAAGATTCCATTTGAACTGGAGGAAAGACATCTAAGTCATCTAATATACTATAATATTCTCCAGTTTCCCAGTTTTGACTATATACTATACTAATGCTCTTCCCAGTTTTTACTGTATACTATACTAACTCTCTTCAAGATGATTGACGTCTCTCTACCTTCTTCATTGTGGCTCTGGTTTCTTTGTGTAGCATCACCACAAACCCACAACAAAATTGATTCTGTAAAAGTCCTCTAAAATTGATCCCTGTGAAAGTCCTCTAGCTTTTTGTTCTCGTAAGCTTGTTTTCTAACTATTGCTTAGAGAGCAGCCATCAATATAGCCTAAAGGCATATCCACAAAGACTTTATTCTATTTAGCACCTTCGACACTGGCTGCTTCTTGACCGCCTGATCTCACACACCAATCACTGTCTATGCTTTTTTTGTTAACTGTCAAAACAGATTATTTAAAAAGATATAAATATTAAAACAGACACTTTAGTTAGGTTGACTGTAGCCTACTGTATAGTAAGATGCCCTTTTGAACTGGCAGTAAGTTGCTATGCATATCAAAAGACATTCTAACTGAAATCTCATGCTTTTTATACCCTCAATGGTAAACCCAATCAACAGACAACAAGCAGCCTCTTTATCTCCTGTGCTGCCTGAATTAAAATATCTCACAGGCAGTGAGAAGTGCAAAAGCCCTTTGTGGTCATAGTACTTATATTTTCCGCAACCAACCAAATCTTACACCCCTGTCTCTTGCAGCTGATCTTTCCTACTCCAGTTAAATAAAACTTGTAAATAAAACTTAGCAAGTCCTGGATTGTACTGTACATATCAGTTCATTATTCAATGAAAATCTCCAGAATCTGCCCCCCCCCCCCCCAATACTGACCAGACACACAACTTTAATTGCAGTAAGTGCTGCGGAGATTGTGGAGGCTGCTGGTGAATGGTAGAATTTACCTGTTTGCTGTGGGACTTGATCTCGGGAACTGGTAAGTGTTATAATGCCGATGTTGGAAAGAACAGATGTCGGGGACTATTTCTTTTTCATTTGCCTGGAGAAACCCTTTGAATCACAAGTGATTACTGCATTTTTAGATAAACCTAATACATGTAAATTGTCCTGGAGTCCATCTGATTGATCATTTAATGAAATGTGTACCTGGCAGTTCTAAAATAAAAATACAATGTGCCTTTGCAAATTAGCTTATGATCTTTTTTCAAATTATTGGGGGGGGGGAGCTGTAAGTATTCTTTTACCAGGAGGTTACAGGATGCAACTATAACTCTTTTATTCTATTTTTCCAGCTTTGTATAAAATAGTTTAAAGGTCCAACCTATTATAGCAGTTCTTGATGTACAGATAAGATGCTGCTGGGCATGTTACAATATGGATGATCAGGTTGTAGGTCAGATACAGCACAAATTAGAGAATTATTTGTGTGGTTGGAGGTTGGGTTATGTGTTAGGTGGCAAATGAGAGCCAACTTAAGGTCAGGTTGTAGCACAGATAAGAGAAATGTTGGGTTGACTGTGGTAAAAAATGCCTGGTCATATCTGACTGGACTACTCCAGCACCCCCCTTTTTGGTGTACCAACATACAGACTGGAACCTCTCCAATCTTTTGTGAATACCTTTTCCCTTCTCTGTCAGTCCTTTCTGGCTGGCAGTTTCACTGATAATTCTGTTTGTGACCTCTGCCTCTGACCTTCTCCTGTACTCTACCTTCTCCTCTTCTCACCCCTGCCTTCAAAAGAGGTTAATGGGGCATGTCAGCCATAATTATAGGGATTTTTTGGCTGGCTGTATGACTAGTACCCGTATTTGTAATTGACAGTCAAGAGGTTAAATGTTCATTTGGTGATTAATTGTGTTACCTAACATTAAAAAATGTACAAGGTATAATTTATGTAGAATTTAAAGCATATTAAAATCAATATCTGCACCTGCACCTTTAGTATGATGATCTGGTGGCTTACATGTCCAGTCAATCTGAATGAAAGAATGAGGGCACGTTGTTTCCATCTGCCAAAGTACATCACTTTACTATCTAACTAAAATTGGTACGAGCTTCATCTGACAACATAAAAAAGCTACAAAATAGAAATGCTCAGAGGAATACCCAAAGAGATTTATATCCCAAACATAATACCCTAGAGCACACCACGTCTAGCTTCTGTTCTGTAATACTTATACAGCTTTTACAGAGTAATAACCTTCTCAGAGTCTTCGTATGCAGCCATAGTGTCTCAACTGAAAATATTGCAGAACCTGCTCTGTTCCTCACAGCAATGTTTTTACATTTTCTCTGGTTTCTTTCTTTTGGTAAAGCGGTAATGGGGGACAGTCTGTCTTGAGCAGAGGGATCATCCCACCACATTCAATGCAGTTTATCATTGTTAGGAGTTGGAATGTCACCCAGACCTCAAGAATAGCCTATAAGGCATTTGTCATTAATGCTGTAATAGATGTCAACCTCAATATCAACAGGCAACAAATTGCCTTTAATAACAATTGAGGAAGAGCTGTAATGTTATACAATTCCAAAAAACACAAGGATGTTGAAATCAGGACTCTGCAAGGGCCATATCATAAATTCCAGGACCTGCTCTTCTTGAAGGATCTTAAAGTGGACCAACACCCAGGTGTGATCGGCCCGGGAATCTATAAGATTCCCGGGCCGATCACCTCACTCACCGCGGGACATCCCTGAAACCCCCCAGAAAACCCCCAAACTCCTTATCTGATCCGCCGCCGCTTCCGCCGCCGCTTCCGCCGCCGCCTCCCACGCGCCCCTCTAGATGTGCGCACGCCCACGCTGCCCGCCTGTGAATGGCCGGCGCGGGCGCGCGCACGCCAAAAGTAACGCGCCTGAGGCGGCGGCGGACGCGCTGTCCTGGACGCCGCTGACACCCGCTTGGACGTCAGCGGGGATTGGACGGCGCGGTCACGTGGGAGCGGGGAGAGGTGAGTTTTTTGGGGTTTCTGGGGGGTTTCAGAGAGCGGGACACCCCCGATCGGGGTGCCCCGCCGAAGTGGGCGAAAACCCAGGATAGTCAAAATCCTGGGTGTTGGTCCACTTTAATGACATACTATGTGGGAGATCATTATAACTGTTGGAACAAAAGACTAAAGAATCCCTTTATTTCGCCAAGTACATATTTCAATGTACAACAAATATGTTTTTGCTGGTTACAGAGTCAGGAAACAACTACTACAGTAATGTGACAAAGTGACATCTATGTACACCCATATGAACATGAGTGTGTACCCATTCAATCAGTTCCCATGAGCTCTATTTAAATAAGCTTATATCGCAGGACAGTCATGATTAGCTTGGAAGCCTAGTGAAGAGTGGAGCAAGGAGTGAGAGCCATCCCCTCTAGCCGGAGTCATCTTTAGAAGGCCAGACGCTGACTGGAAGAAGCTATTCCGGTATCTTATATTAGGGGGTGAAGAAGTGATGGCCAGGATGTGTGGGGTCAGATAAGATTTTTTTTCGATTTCGTAAGGGTGTATTTTTCATGAAGGAATATCAGTGGTGCAAGAGGTGCCCCAATGATCCTTTCTGACGTTTTAACTGTCCGCTGTAGTAATACTTTTTAAGCATATTTGTGCTGCCATAGAGAAGGACAGGACTGCACCTATGACAGTTATAGAAGGATACCAGCAGCTTTTAGGGCAGACCAGCTTTCTTAAGCAGTCACAGACAGAAAAGACTCTTTCGGGGCTTCCTTTAATATGATGGCTGTGTTTTTTCCTCATGTCCTCAGATATTGTAATCCCTAAAAATGTAGTTTGTTGTACCCTCCAAATTTCCTCATACTCAATCGTCCACTGTTTGCTCTACAGTCTTAGTGGAGTTTAGGGAAAGGTTGTTTCCCGAGCAACACCGCTCCAGACAACCGATTTCCTCTGATTCATTCACATTTCTGATTAGGCTGATGACTGTGGTGTCATCTGTGAACTTTAGGAATTCAGACAGGGATATGCAGTCCTTTTTGTACAGGGAAAAGAGGAGGTGAGAAAGAACACACCCTTGCTAATGGATCTGGTACCTGAAAGGTGGGTGCCTAGCCTTACACACTGACTTCTGTCCCTGAGAAAGCTATATGTCCAAGCACAGATGATGGGAGGGACTCTAAGATATATCGTCTGGAAACACTTCCAAACAGATCTATGATGACTTCTAGCTTTCCTGCATAGGGCCTATTGGCAACAGGGAGTTCCTCATCTTTTTGAACAGCACAATGTTTCAAGTCCTATGTGCTTCCTCTTTCTTCTTGTCTTCTTTTCTTCTGAGTCATCCTGATCTTAGTGAACCGTGGTTTGCTGTTAAGGCCAAGGTTGTAACCGATCTATGGATGATTGTGTCCTTGCAGAACTTGATGTAGGAAAGGACATGATCCATCCAGTCCTTAATGTCAGTGGAGTTGAACATCTCCCAGTTGATAAATTCAAAACAGTCCTACAGCATATATGTGGCCTAAGGAGTCCATCGATTGATCTGACTTGAGGTTTGGTGTTTTTAAGCCTCTGCTTGTACACTGGTAGGAGGTACAGCAATCATTGATCCGAGAAACCCAGGGCTGCAGCGGGGACTGCCCTGTAGGCACCTTTAATTGTTGTGTAGCAATGGTCTAATATGTAACTGATCACATTTCCTTCTGCCTCATCATTACCTGTTGCTGAATTGTAGCCCCAAACTTGCATGGACATTTCCCCATTATTGTACTGCTTTATTTATTTGCATTCTTTACTGAGCCCCCTTTACTACCACATGACAAAAATTTGACTTTTTGGCCAAAATTCTTCCTTCTGGCTAGACATCTCCAAACAGTAGATGGGTTTCTGTTAGTATTGGACCGATGGAACTGCTGAACATGTTCCAATTCTCAAGGAAGGAAATATCTGGTCCTCAGCATTGCCTGTTCGATTTTGATTTTTCAAAAGACCTTGAAAACCTAGTATGATTTGGAATATCTGCCTGTGGGGAGCTTGCAAGTGCAGTATAAATGCAATGTTCTGTCTGGCCATTTATGATCTATGACATGAACCTGTTTTCCACAACCTCCGCTTTGTAACAGAACTGCTTCCTCTTTCTTCTTGTCTTCTTTTCTTCTGAGTCATCCTGATCTTCTTAGTGAACCGCGGTTTGCTGTTAAGGCCAAGGGTGTAACCGATCTTGGGATGATTGTGTCCTTGCAGAACTTGATGTAGGAAAGGACATGATCCATCCAGTCCTCAATGTCAGTGGAGTTGAACATCTCCCAGTTGGTAAATTCAAAACAGTCCTGCAGCATATATGTGGCCTAAGGAGTCCATCTTTTGATAGATCTGACTTGAGGTTTGGTGTTTTTAAGCCTCTGCTTGTACACTGGTAGGAGGTACAGCAATCATTGGTCCGAGAAACCCAGGGCTGCAGCGGGGACTGCCCTGTAGGCACCTTTAATTGTAGTGTAGCAATGGTCTAATATGTAACTGATCACATTTCCTTCTGCCTCATCATTACCTGTTGCTGAATTGTAGCCCCAAACTTGCATGGACCTTTCCCCATTATTGTACTGCTTTATTTATTTGCATTCTTTACTGAGTCCCCTTTACTACCACATGACAAAAATTTGACTTTTTGGCCTAAATCCTTCCTTCTGGCTAGACATCTCCAAACAGTAGATGGGTTTCTGTTAGTACTGGACCGATGGAACTGCTGAACATGTTCCAATTCTCAAGGAAGGAAATATCTGGTCCTCAGCATTGCCTGTTCGATTGTGATTTTTCAAAAGACCTTGAAAACCTAGTCTGATTTGGAATATCTGCCCGTGGGGAGCTTGCAAGTGCAGTATAAATGCAATGTTCTGTCTGGCCATTTATGACCTATGACATAAACCTGTTTTCGACAACCTCCGCTTTGTAACAGAACTCGTCTTTTCTATGACCACTTGTAAGCCTCCTACACCGCTATTTCTGTTTTAAATAATAACTATATTCAACCTACATAAAAGAATGCTGACTATTATCACCTGCTTGTTATAACAGACGCACATCTCACTATTAAGCCTACAAAACCTTGCACCCTTTAAGAATTGATGGTGTTTTGGAGGTAATTGATTCTTTTTTGTACAGTGACTTTGCTTTTGTTAATATATATATATATATATATATATATATATATATATATTAATTATGGTTACTGCTCATTTCCTGTTTCTGCTACAAATATAGACACTGTTTGCTCTGTCAGATTAGTGTAAATATGTATTAGTGCTACTTTTCCATTGATATAACATTACTGCAAATAACAATTGCAAGTGCCAAGACAGCTGTACCATAGATCCGGGTTAATATTATTATTACGTTGTATATGTGCTACAATGCAATTATATTGTCAGCAGTACCAGATGCAGAAAGCATGTGTACTTTCATAGCGTTTTGAGCATACAGTATGATTCCTTTGTTTTTAGATATTATATGTCAAAATTAGAACATAAATGAAGCATGCTTCACCAAGGATGCTTCTCCAACAGGATATATTCGGGAACTTGTGCTATAACATTGTTGTTTTCAAAACATTTATGATATGATATCATTCAAGTCTTATTTCACATTATCCATATAAGTGAGGCAAAACAAAATCCTCAGATTACACTACTTAATGAAATGCAATCTGGTGTCAGAGCTGCACAGCACAATGAACTACTAGAAGATCAAGGCTATGTCAGGCTTTTCCAAAAAGAAGGTCAGTGACCACATTTCATTTTCCAGCAATCGACTAAACCTGTTATTTTGCACTTCCTTTCTTGATAAAAAGAATTTTCCTAATATTAAATGTATTTTACAATCCATTTAACAACAAGCTAAATGCATGTTAACGCAGGGCATTGGATGGGGGTGCCAGCAGTCTCCTTTTCTTTACCCGGCTAAATCTTTGGAAGCTCTGCCTTTCTCCCTGGCTGGCCACTATGGCAAGGATCGGTTGATTCTAGTTCTGGTGAGCTGTTTATGCTCACAGATCATGACACTAAATTACAAAAAGGAAAGTTAGAACCAGTTTAGTTTTCTTCTGCTGTGACTAAGGTGGCAGACTAACGCTATTCCGTATTTGACCAAGGGAGCTGTTCAGACTGAAAATGTGATCTTAGGCTAAAAAAACCACAGGGACACTCAGGTTTCTTTTCTGTTAAATGTGCTTTCTGCATGAAGTAACACACATAAACTAAGGCCAAGATTTGGCCACATTTTGGATGGGCAATTTCATCCTCCTTTATTCTTTATAAAACTGTCTTGCACACTTAAGAAATAAATCCCCCAAACTACTTTGCCCCGTCTGGATGCATGATACAGAATCATTTTCAGCACCGACTCAATGAAATGCTGCTTCACAGATTTTCTTCCAGTAGTAGCCATTTTAGAGCTTTCTGCCTGACTTAACCCCACAATGCCCAGTGGCAGGAAGCTTCCTCTTTTCAGCCAGCCTGCAGCTCCATGAGATGCTATTTTGTTTCTAAAATTGACTACAGATGAAGTTACAAAAAGGTAAATGAAATTTTATGTGCAGCAATCTGAATTGCCCTGGGATGCATATGAGCACTGTTTCTTGTAAGGTGTTGGTCCAGGAATAAGGGCCTCCCATCCCAATCTTTAACGGTCTGAGATGTATCAATAAATTAGTAATCAATTATAAAGTGGCAAGTGCAAAAATGTGTCTAACATAAATGTTTAAGCCATAAGGCTGAGTAACAAAGGGCAGAGAAAAGGCAGGCAAAAAAAAAGTTTAGAAAGAAATCACTCATATTCAAGAAGAGGCCATAGCAGAAGCCAGTGAGCCACAGCCCCTAATATATATCTCTTCTGTTTAGTCCAGTTTGTTCTGTGGGGTGCACACATTATTACTCTGTAAATATCCACCTACATTTGCATATGCTAATCTTGTCTGTCATTATAATAAAAACATAATATTACATAAAAAAGTAAGGCCCTTATTCATCAAGCGATAGCGCCAGGTAGTGTCTGACGAGCGCCAGGTAGCGGCAGCTAACGGCGACTACCGACTCAAGTACGCCCGGCGGCGGTCACAATGACGCATTTATCAAGCAAAATGAGGCTAGCGCCGGCGAGAGCGACGGCTAGCGCGGCATTCATCATGAAGCCGCCTGGACCGAACAGCGCCGCTGCAAATTCCCTCACAGCGCCAGGTATGAGCTGTCGCTCCCTGGCGATGTCCAATGCATTTCAATGGAGCAATCTATAATTATTCATAATTAATTGGTATTAATTTTTTTTAAAAATTTTTTTAATGTCAAAAAATCGGACACCACTTCTGCAATGTTAGGATTTATTTTTAAGTAAAAAAAAAAATTAAAAAAAATATGTGCAGAATTGATCTAACAGGTCTGAGATTAATGTATTCATATTACAAAATGATTCTAAAAACATGTATAATGTTACATTCAAAAAATATGGTTGTTTAGGGGTTAAAAACTAGTTAATACACATCGCCGCAAGCGCTCTGGGGTTTAAACAAGGAATGGACAGCGACAGCACATTCGGAGCGTGATTTGTTGATGAATATGAAGCTAGCCGTTCGCTCTGGCCATTCGTTGTCAGGCGCTCACATACAACGCTGGACCTGTGAAACAGCGACCCCCCAGCCCGTATTCAACATTACCGCACACCGACTGAGTCGCTGTCATCAAGCTAACGCCGGCCAAGCACAGTGAATACTGGCTGGCGCTGAAAAAATCATGCTACAGTCGCTCATCTGTCGCTACCTGGCGCTATTAATGAATCGGCCTCCCCGTATAGCTCTGCATTGATCACTACCTCACCCTCATAAATTCACTTTCTAGACTAATTTAAAAAATAGTCACCTTCAGTGTATGGTGCGGCAAATTACCTGGAGAACATGGTGCAGCATGTTTTTGCATTCATACCCAGAGGTGGGTATTTGCCTGGCGCATCTCCTTGAATGGTGTGCTCTGTTTACTGTGAGTGCCATTCAGCGCAAAACAACTAGACGTGAATCATTGCATTGTCTACCAGTTTGGAAAACCACGCTGCTCAGGCTAAGATCAACTCAGTGTTCAGCCCAAGAAGAGATTCTGTACTGACAAATTTCTAAGAATCTAAAAGGTCATTGTTAAAACCTACAGGTAACTCTTGCTGCTGCTGGGATCAAATTGAGTAGGACTAACATTAGAAAAAAGTTTTGGCTGAGAAAGACCTCACTGACAGAGCTAGGAAAACACCCAGCAACAGGCAATCATAATTTATTTTGCAGAGTTTGGTGCAACAGTTGGACTCGTCTCATTGCCATCTTCACCAATTTCAGTTATAGGAACTGGCACTTCCCAATTAATTTATCAGACCAGGTGTTTAAGGAGTGGTTTAGGCAGGAGAAATTTAGGATGCTTCAGTTTTCCAGTATAGGATAATTGGTGCCAGTTAAGCTGGACAGGAGTGAAAATGTCCCCAAAGTGAGCTGAAAAAATGTTCAATGCGAGTAATTTATGAGCACTTTGTCACACAGAAAGTTGAGAGGTGTCCAATCATTTTATGTGAGATTTTGTGTGGAAGAGGGGCCCTGTGCGAAGAATCTTTTTGTCTACTCCTGCTGAGGATTACATACCTAACTATATAAAGAGAGTGTTAGGCGCCGGACACCCTTCTCTCTTAAGCCAGATAATCCCCAATCTCCACCGCCTCTTCTGCCTTTAGACAAGTCCCCGCTCGCAGGAGACGCGGATTGTGCCTCTCCAGACTCGGTTACCCCCAGGACTTAGTTGGCGCAAAGATTACCGGCTTAAGGTGGAGACGGGTGAACGGCGGGGTATCCCGAATATGGATGCCGGGATGTAAATGGGATTACAAACAGAGAGTCAATCAGAGAGGTCCAGAAACAAGCCAAGGTCAAGCCGGGTGGTCACTGAGCGCGGTATCCAAGGGGTCAAGCGAAGGGTAGTCAAAAACGAGCCGAGGTCAAACCGGATGAGCACCAAAACGCAGTAACAGAGGGATCAGGCAAAAGCGAAGTCAGGACAGGCGAAAAGGTCAGGACGGGCAGCAGACGAGGGTGGTCAGAGACGAAGCCGAGTTGAACACAGTAACGCAGACTATAACGCACACCCTACTAACCAGAGGCTATAACGGGCACTGGACAATGGGGCAGCCTGATAATAAAGGGAAAACTGGCCAATGGGAAGGGGAAAAGGAAAGGAGAGGGAAGTGTGCTGATTGGTGCGACAGTGACGACCCAATGGGAGCGGTCCCAGGAACTGGACCTGCCCAGGCCAGACGGGCTGTCCAGTCCCTGGGCCCGGCTCCCATCAGGACAGCTGATGATTAACTTGAAACTTGCCCCCGGCGGATGCGCTGGGAGCAGCGCCGCCTGGGGGCATACACAGAGCGTGCTCGCGCGCGTGCGCGAGCACGCGAATGGCCGGGCGCGCTCCCGGCCGGGGGAAGCACAGCCGCGCCGGCAGAGGACACCACGGGGCCGCCTGCCCCCGCCGCACGGCTCGCAGCGAGGCCGCCGCACCCCGCCGCCGCCACGCTGGCCTCAGAGCGGAACCGAGAGCCAGCAGCAGGACGGGGCCGTGACGCGCCGCGGGACCGTGGCCGGGAGGCAGGTAAGATCCTAACATTACCCCCCCCCTGAGGAGGGGCCACCGGACCCTCCAAGCTGGGCTTCTGAGGATTCTCCCTGTGGAATTTTCTCACCAAACTTTGTGCATGAACTTCCCTAGCCGGAACCCATGACCTTTCCTCAGGACCGTAACCCTTCCAATCAATCAAATACTGAAGGGAACCACGGAAAAAGCGAGAGTCCAAAACCCGAGCAACCTCAAATTCCTGTTGCCCGTCAACTAGAATGGGATCCGGAAGATTATCGGGTTCAAAGTTTCTGGCGGGTTTCAAAAGGGAGACGTGGAATGAGTTACAAATCCTCATAGAAGGCGGGAGATCCAGGCGATAGGTAACCCGATTGATTCTCTGCAGTACGGGGAAAGGACCAATAAATCTTGGACCCAACTTGGCAGATGGCTGGCGTAAGGCCAGATTTTTGGTCGAAAGCCACACCAAATCGCCGACCAAATAATCAGGATTATTATATCGCCTACGATCAGCAAAATTTTTTTGTTGGATCCCAGCCTTAGACAGGTGTTGCTGAATTTTATCCCATAACTTTGGCCACTGAGACATCCATTCATCTAGAGAAGGTACTCTAGAAGGCTGGTCCGACAAGGCCGAAAATTTCAAATCTTTACCGTAAACGCAACGAAACGGAGATACCCCGGTGGAGGAATGCGTGGCATTATTAAGGGCAAATTCAGCAAATGGAAGAAACAACACCCAATCCGTCTGGACATCAGAAATGAAACAGCGTAAATATTGCTCCAAGGATTGGTTCGTTCTTTCCGTTTGCCCGTTGGACTGAGGATGAAACGCAGATGATAAGGAGACAGTGAAGCCCAACTTGAGGCAAAAAGTCCTCCAAAAACGGGAAACAAACTGGACCCCCCTATCTGACACAACATCCTCCGGGATACCATGGATTTTAAATATGTGTGTCACAAAAAGTTGGGCCAGGACCTGAGCAGTAGGTAGCTTCTTTAATGGGATGAAATGAGCCATCTTACTAAACCGATCTACCACCACCCAGACGACAGTGTACCCTTGGGAAGGTGGAAGATCGGTGATAAAATCCATGGCCAGATGGGTCCAGGGGTGGGAGGGAATGGGCAATGGAAGTAGAGGGCCCTCAGGAGGGTGTCTTAATGATTTGCTGCGGGCGCAAATCTTACAGGCTCGCACGTACTCTTGTGCGTCTTTTCTAAGGGACGGCCACCAAACCTGACGAGACAGCAGGGAGATGGTTTTCTTGACACCAGGATGACCCGCCAACTTAGAGTCATGGAACTGGTGCAAAACCGCAGCCCGAAAGGCAGCGGGCACAAATTGGGCATAACTGGGTTTTTCGGGCGGGGCTTCAGACTGGAACCGGGTTAAATCAGGAAGCTCTGGCTGGATAGCAGCTACTACCAGAGCCTGGGACAAAATGGGTAAATTTTCCCCTTCTGGTACAGTGGAAGCAGAAAAACTACGTGATAAGGCATCAGCCTTCACGTTCTTGGATCCCGGTTTATAAGTAATAGAAAAATTGAACCGGGAGAAGAACAGAGACCAGCGAGCCTGCCTTGGGGTCAATCTTTTAGCGGACTGAATATACTCTAAGTTCTTATGGTCGGTAAAGACAGTAACAGGAAATTGAGCCCCTTCCAGCCAATGTCTCCATTCTTGAAACGCCAGTTTAATCGCCAATAGTTCACGATTCCCAATATCGTAATTTCTCTCGGCAGGGGTAAATTTTTTGGAGAAGAAGGCACAGGGATGGAGGCGCTCAGGGAAACCGCTATATTGCGAAAGCACTGCTCCTACACCGAGTTCGGAGGCATCCACTTCCACAATAAAGGGTAATTGGCAGTCCGGGTGCACTAACACAGGGGCGGAACTAAAAGCTTCTTTTAATTCCCTGAAAGCCAAGACGGATTGCTCTGGCCAAACAGCAGGATACTCCCCTTTCTTGGTGAGATTAGTGAGGGGGGCTACCAGGGTGGAAAAATTTTTAATGAATCTCCTATAGAAGTTGGCAAACCCCAAAAATCTTTGTAACCCCTTAAGGTCTTTGGGTTGTTCCCACTCTAGCACCGCTTTAACCTTGGATTGGTCCATGGAAAGGCCGGTATTAGAAATGATGTAACCCAAGAAGGGAACTTCAGTAACCTCAAATTGGCATTTTTTCAGTTTGGCAAATAAATGATTCTCCCTGAGCTTCTGTAAAACCAGACGAACATGTTTACGATGTTCTGATAGCGAGGAAGAGAAAATCAGAATATCATCCAAATACACTACAACAAAACGGCCCAAGTATTCCCTAAAGATTTCATTCACGAAATCCTGAAAGACTGCGGGAGCATTACATAAGCCGAATGGCATCACCAGGTACTCATAATGCCCTTCATGGGTATTAAAAGCTGTTTTCCATTCATCTCCCTGCCGAATCCTGATAAGATTATAGGCCCCGCGGAGATCTAATTTGGAGAACACTTGGGCCCCAATCACCTGAGTGAATAGCCCATCAATTAAAGGCAGGGGATACTTATTCTTAACCGTTATTTTATTTAAACCCCGGTAATCGATACAGGGCCGGAGTCCCCCATCTTTTTTCTCGACAAAGAAAAACCCTGCCCCTGCCGGAGAAGAGGACGCCCGTATAAAACCCTTCTTTAGGTTTTCTGCGATATACTCCCGCATAGCAAGATTTTCGGCTCGTGTTAAATTGAAGATTTTCCCCCTAGGCGGCATAGTACCCGGGAGAAGCTCGATGGGGCAATCCCAAGGTCTATGAGGGGGAAGTTTATCAGCCGCTTTTTCAGAGAATACATCAGAAAAATCTAGATATGGGCTAGGCACTTCTTCAGGGGATAACTGAGTGGCTCGCACTGGAAGTTCCAGACAGGAATGAAAGCACAGAGGGCCCCATTTAACAATTTGCCTAGTCACCCAATCGATTTGGGGATTATGTTTCTGTAGCCAAGGTAGCCCAAGAACTAGAGGGGTAGAAGGCATTTTTAGAACTAAAAGGGAAATTAATTCAGAATGCCCCGCTCCCACTCTAAGCAGGACTGGTGAGGTTCTATATTGAATGAGCCCCCCCGCAATGGGTGTGTTGTCAATGGCGGAGACCCGAATGGCTACAGGAAGGGACTGGAGCGGAATTCCTAGGCTTTGAGCTAAATCAAAGTCAAGGAAGTTCCCCGCTGCACCACAATCTAAGAGAGCTTCCAGACTGATACATTCTAGGTCAAGTTTTACCTGGACCGGAATCATAAATGGAGACAATACACGAGGAGATACCTTACAGCCTAGGTGGGACCCCTCGATTCCCCCTAGGCTCTGAAGTTTCCCGACGGCTTCTTGGGGCAGGCTCTGACCATGTGACCTGTTCCGCCACAGTAAAGGCAGAGACCTTCTGACAAGCGCCGACGTCTCTCAGCTTCAGTGAGCCTGGTGGCGCCCAGCTGCATGGGCTCCTCTGAGGAAGGCATGGCTGGAACTTCGGCTCTCAAGCTGGAGTCGGGGTGTGACCCTTTTTCCAGGCGTCTCTCCCGCAGACGTCGGTCAATGCGAATGGCCAAATGCATGGTTTCGTCCAAGGTCTGAGGAACTGGATAATTCACAAGAATGTCCTTGATGGAGTCAGACAATCCTAGCCTGAACTGACCGCATAGCGCTGGATCGTTCCAACGTGAATCGACCGCCCATCGTCGAAACTCAGAGCAGTATTCTTCAGCTGGCCGTCGTCCTTGGCGTAAGGTACGAAGCTTTGCGTCTGCTGTGGCCCCCCTATCAGGATCATCGTATAAAATCTCCATAGCTGAGAAGAAACTATCCACAGAAAGACGAGCGGGATCTTGGGGCGACAGACTGAAGGCCCATGATTGTGGATCCCCTTGGAGGAGGGAGATAACGAGACCCACGCGCTGCTCCTGTGACCCAGAGGAGGTTGGTCGAAGATGGAAGTAGAGCTTACACGAGTCCCGAAAATTTGCAAATTTGGCTCTGTCTCCAGAGAACTTATCTGGAAGTGGAATTTTGGGTTCCACTGATGATGCGGCCGAAGCCCCTTGAGGGCTGGTGTTAATCGGAGCTGGACGGTTCTCCTGGGCCGCCACGCGATGGGCCAGGTGCTCAACGGCCGCGGTTAAGGCCTGCACCTGCTCCAAAATCTGGTCCATTCTTTCTGGCCCGTTATACTGTTAGGCGCCGGACACCCTTCTCTCTTAAGCCAGATAATCCCCAATCTCCACCGCCTCTTCTGCCTTTAGACAAGTCCCCGCTCGCAGGAGACGCGGATTGTGCCTCTCCAGACTCGGTTACCCCCAGGACTTAGTTGGCGCAAAGATTACCGGCTTAAGGTGGAGACGGGTGAACGGCGGGGTATCCCGAATATGGATGCCGGGATGTAAATGGGATTACAAACAGAGAGTCAATCAGAGAGGTCCAGAAACAAGCCAAGGTCAAGCCGGGTGGTCACTGAGCGCGGTATCCAAGGGGTCAAGCGAAGGGTAGTCAAAAACGAGCCGAGGTCAAACCGGATGAGCACCAAAACGCAGTAACAGAGGGATCAGGCAAAAGCGAAGTCAGGACAGGCGAAAAGGTCAGGACGGGCAGCAGACGAGGGTGGTCAGAGACGAAGCCGAGTTGAACACAGTAACGCAGACTATAACGCACACCCTACTAACCAGAGGCTATAACGGGCACTGGACAATGGGGCAGCCTGATAATAAAGGGAAAACTGGCCAATGGGAAGGGGAAAAGGAAAGGAGAGGGAAGTGTGCTGATTGGTGCGACAGTGACGACCCAATGGGAGCGGTCCCAGGAACTGGACCTGCCCAGGCCAGACGGGCTGTCCAGTCCCTGGGCCCGGCTCCCATCAGGACAGCTGATGATTAACTTGAAACTTGCCCCCGGCGGATGCGCTGGGAGCAGCGCCGCCTGGGGGCATACACAGAGCGTGCTCGCGCGCGTGCGCGAGCACGCGAATGGCCGGGCGCGCTCACGGCCGGGGGAAGCACAGCCGCGCCGGCAGAGGACACCACGGGGCCGCCTGCCCCCGCCGCACGGCTCGCAGCGAGGCCGCCGCACCCCGCCGCCGCCACGCTGGCCTCAGAGCGGAACCGAGAGCCAGCAGCAGGACGGGGCCGTGACGCGCCGCGGGACCGTGGCCGGGAGGCAGGTAAGATCCTAACAGAGAGGTTTTGGAAAAATACATTTTCAGGATAATTCCTAAATGACCCCCTGTATGATATGAGATAAAACAAATGCTGGTAAGGCAGCAAAATACCTTTACAATACATTTACAAATGGTTTCTGATGGAGGTGGGGGCAGGAACCAAGGACAATGCTACATGTATTCTGAAGCTGTGCCAAATTACGTTTCCGGCTGGAGGTTAGAGAAATAACCTACAAATCACTTTATATGATATGCGGAAGTTTACTGTTTTGACTTGTCCTCCACCTTCATTAATGAAAATTAAGCTACATTAAATAGATCTAAAGAGGAGATGTGGTAGCAGTCCCAAATGAAAGACTTAAGATGCTTACCATCGAACTTCTTATTGTAACAGAGCAAGCTCAAGAATAATGTGAACATCTGTCAAAATCTCAGCGGAAAGTAGACCTTTCTAATTTGATAATGTTTCTAAACATCCCAGTATACAGTATGCCTGAAAGAAATAGACAATTTTGGTTTGGACAGTCAAAAGTCTAAAGAAAATGGAAACAATAAATAGATTTAAAGCGTGTATTGATTATTCATAACAAAACCAGGCAGTCCATATTGCACTGTAAATAACAGTTTAAAAGCCCCCGTAGCTTGGTTGCAAAATAAGTTGTTTTCTGCAATATTTCAATGAGATTGCTAAATGCAGACTCATTGGATTTCAAATGATAAACTCGTGACTTTTGTCAAGATGCAATGGGGATCTGGTGTCCGAGGTCAGGGTTGAAGAAAATCTGGGTTCCAGTGACCATCAATGCTTATGGTTCAGAATAAAAACAGACATTGTGCAATCACACACCAGAACCAAAGTGCTAGACTTTAGGAAGACAAACTTCAAGGAAATGGCGGAGTATGTAGAAAGAAAATTAGGTGAATGGAACAGAGTAGCAGAAGTGAGTGTCCAGTGGTCACTATTAAAAATGGCCATCTTAAAGGCAACTAAGCAATATGTGAAACAAACTAGCAAGAATAAAAGGAAGAAGAAACCATTATGGTTTACTATCTGGATTTTAGCAAATCCTTTGACACTGTACCACATAAGGAGCTCATAGATAAGTTATTGAAGGTAGGACTCAATCCCTGGATAGTTCAGTGGATTTCCAGTTGGCTGAGGGATCGGTATCAGAGCGTTGTTGTAAATGGTGTGCAATCTGAACAAAGGCGAGTTACAAGTGGTGTGCCGCAAGGCTCTGTCCTGGGCCCCATTCTTTTTAATATATTTGTAAGTGACATAGGAGAAGGCTTGGTAGGAAAAGTTTGTCTGTTTGCTGATGATACAAAGGTTAGTAATAGGATGGATATTCCTGGAGGTGTCTGCAACATGGAAAATGATTTAGCTTTACTGGATAGATGGTCAAAACTGTGGAAACTAGAGTTTAATGTCTCTAAATGTAAAATCATGCACTTGGGTAGAAGGAATCCCTGTTCTGAGTACCGTATGGGCAGCACTGTATTAGCCAGGACCTCGGAGGAGAGAGATTTAGGGGTACTGATTACTGGTAGCTGCAAGATGAGTGGACAGTGTAGCCAGGCAGTGGGAAAAGCAAGCAGGATGCTCGGCTGCATAGCTCGAGGCATCACCAGTAGGAAGAGGGAGGTTGTGATGCCGCTGTATAGAGCCCTGGTAAGGCCACAGCTAGAATACTGTGTGCAGTTCTGGAGACCTTACCTGCAAAAAGACATTATTCAAATAGAACGTGTCCAAAGGCGGGCAACGAAAATGGTGGAAGGACTTAAACTTAAAACTCAGGAGAGACTTAAAGAACTTAATTTGTACAGTCTGGAGGAAAGAAGGGAGAGGGGGGACATGATTGAGACCTTTAAATATGTGAAAGGATTGAATAAGGTTCAGGAGGGAAGTGTTTTTAAGAAGAAGCTTAATGATAGAACAAGGGGGCACAACCTGAAGCTAGTCGGGGGGAAGATCAGGAGCAATGTTAGAAAATATTATTTTACAGAAAGAGTAGTAGATGCTTGGAACAAACTTCCAGCCGAGGTAATTGAAAAATCAACTGTCACTGAATTTAAACATGCCTGGGATAAGCACACATCTATCCTAAGATAAAGAGTACATACAGTATACACATAAAGGCAGACTAGATGGACCATATGGTCTCCTTCTGCCGTCAACCTTCTATGTTTCTATGTTTCTATGAGACAATATTGCTATTATTTGTAGCAGCAGGAGGAGATATTTACTTTTCTAAGTAGCAATGGGGTGATAATTGATATAACAACTCCATTATAAAAGGTAACTACTGTAGTTAGGTTCCAAGTTGGTAGACTGACTATATTGCATACGATAAAAATGTTTATGCTATTTTCATGCTGTAACAACAAAACACAAACATAAATGACACAATTTGTACTGAAGCTTTCTTAGTTCTTGCACAAATTGCAGCAATAAATCACTCAATCACAGTCTTAAATGGAGTCCTGAAACATTGAATGTTCACCTGTCATCTTTCTCAGGCTAGTACAAACATCAAAAGACCCTGGCCTGCTGAATTTGAGAACTTAGCATGTCAGATTAAAAAAAAGGCTATTTATTGAAAATGTCAATAGACTCTTTATTTCTAGAACTAACGCTTTGCATGCTATTTTATTTTAGTAGCAGTAATTTGCTATTCCAAAGTTACATTTGACAGATTGTTGTTCCCATGCTGCCATTAAAGAAGACAGAGTATAACTAGGGTCCGTGTATTATTCTGGGAAAAAAATCTGTCATAAGTAGTGGCAGCACCCAATCTGCAGCAGGCTCTGGTTTGTCCTTGTGATAAGCAGGTGACTTTAACAATGAGGCAGAGATAATCTTGATGACAAGTAGATCCAGTTTAGGGGCTGTCCTAAGTTTATTAAACACAGGCCCAAAGTAATGGCCTTTTGAACTGTCCTGGATGTTCACTGTCCCACAAAGCTTGGAAGTGCCCCCAATTGGCAGATTGTTAAAAAAAGGCAGCTGGCCTTGTTTCTGGTTTGCTTGGCATACCAGTTCTAAATTTTCTGTGTCTTCTTGGGGGTTGTAGAACCTTTATTAGTAGGATTTCTATTGTTCTATTCCCCTGTTATGCTAGGATGTGTTTGTTGAGCCATTGGAATTTCCCAGCTTGCCACTCTCTGATAGTAGTAATAATAAAAGATGTACACTGCTAGCAGTAAAGCACAACATTTCTTCCAAGTATAGGGATCCTGGCTGCAGGTCAATAATACTGTTGCATTAAGGTTGACTTGATGTTTAAAGGAGTGATGCATCTTCCTCTGCAGAATCAAGTGACTGGAACAATGAGGCAGAAATAATCATGGTGAGAGGTAGATGCATGTTAAGTGGCTGTTCCAAGAATTTTAGGCAGAAACAGAGGCCAAGAGTAGGCCTTTTGAACTGGAGAAATGTCATAGATGTTCACTGTGGCATAAAGCATGGAAGTGCCCCCAGGTGGCAAATTTTTAGGACAAGGTGATTGTCTTGTTTCTGGCTTGCTTGGTGTACCACTTCAAAAGTATCCTTCTCTGTGTTTTCTTGGAGTTCTAAGACCTTTGTTAGTGATATTTTTTGGTCGATCTCCCTGTTTTATACCAGGATGTGTGCTAGGCCACTGGAAATTCCAGCTCTTTGCCAGCTTAAAATAATATAGTTAATGACAATAATAATAATTAATGATGTACACTGTTAGAGGTAACTGACAAAAGTTCTCCCAGGTATGGGGATCATTGCATTGCATTAAGTTTGACCTAGGCGTTGCATTAGGCTTGACCTAGTGCTAAAGAAGTGGTGCTTCTACTTCCTCTGTCCTAACAAATTTAGCCCACCACTGGGTCTAGCCAGGTGTGTGAATGTTATTTTTCATGTTGTTATGCTTCCTTTTGTTTCTGTAACATTTCAAATTTCAATAAATAGAAACTTAAGAAAATGATTAACACACAGGATAGATAACTTGTGCACTACCCTAGAGTCTAAAAGGCTTCAGGGTACTGATGTTCCTCTTTAAAGACTCTTAAAACACAGCTTCAAAAATTATTATTGGATAACTCTATTTTTCCTGAGCATGTCAATGTCCTTATCATTTTAAATTAGTTTTAACAACAATTTGTAAAATCCATTGATAACACAAAAGCACAGTAAGCCAAATAACATATTTCACTTGTCAAAAGTTGAATTTGCAATATGAAGCCACCTTGGCAAGATTGTAGATTATTTTTACATTTGAATATATAATCTTTAATTAAAATGTGCTTCCAAATGAGGGAAGCCTGTTGCATTGACTACAGAAATTTTCAGTCACAGTGGGAAATTTCGGTCCAGGCAGGAGGCCAATTAACAAATGCATTGAATCTGTATTATCTTGAAGGGTTTTGCCAATTATAAAAAATCAAAAGCGTGAAAGCTGTGAATCCTGAAAATAGTATAGGGTTTTGTATAATGCTGAGCACAAGGAGTTAACTCCTTTTTTTCTTTTGAGTGCAGGTTAATTGAGCCAACACAACATTTTTCATAACAAGGATCTCAATTCAGTAAACTTGCTTTAAGATATCTCATCAAAATAGGGACTGTTTATTGCTTTATTTCAAAACAAGGCTTATGTTAAAATATGACATGATTCAGTTAAGAGAGGTAGTGAGAGTCAGATTTGCACCTAAAGCTTTAACTAGAGTAATGTAACAACTTAATGCATTTGCTTTTGATAGTAAGCGTATATTTTTACAGCTGCTGGATACTTACATCAGTAAAAAGTTTGATGTATTATTAACCAACATATATGCCCTTTTTAGTATTTTTTATTTTGTGTAATGTCCATGTTGTTAACCAACATAAATTCCCTTTTAAGCATTTTTTACTTTGTGTAATGTCTTTTCGTCTTTGAAACACACCATATTTTATGTCATGCCTTATTCTGAAATAAAGCATAAAATGGCCTTTATTTTCCTGTTCTATTTCATCGAAAGTTTAATGAATCAAGGCCAAAGTCTTGTATTCCACCCCCCCCCCCAAGTCTCCTGTGCCTCAGGCCCAGCTTTCTTACTGGGCACTCTCTGTGCAGCCGACAGATTGGATGGCTTCATGGACAAAAGCACGTGGTGAGGTTAATAGAGGATGGTAAAAGGAGCTGCGATACAGAGAAGCAAACCAGTGGTACTCGCCCAATGTCAAGGCATCCCCTGCTACCCTTGACTTGTGGGATTAGGCAGGCAGATTTTAAACATAAACTTTCTGTGGATCTTACATCAGGGGGTTCCACTGTTCACAAGGCAGCCACCTGCCACCTACAGGAAGTTCCTGTGAATAGAGACACCCATTGTCCTTAAATGGAGGTTCAGTACACAGGCCAAGCCTGCCCACCCACTGGCCCAGCTTCTCATACCAGGGCTGCAAGGCAAAGTAATCAGTGGTATGAGAGCATATGGCAGGTATGTGGGGGAGCCTTGTGCTTTTTGGTGACCCATGATCTGCCACCTGCGCAGCCCTGATATTATAAACTGGGCTGGTAGGTGAGTGTGGCCTGTGTACTGGGGGTCCTACTGAGAACAATGGGTGGGTTTATATTTAGAAAATTCTTGTTGGTGTCAGGTAAGCAGGGGAGCCTTGTGCCCTGGATAAAAGTGGATTTTCACTTTCCCTAAAAGGGACCAATAGTGACAAGGGAATGACATGAACAAAAATTACACACTGTATTGGTTGGTGCTCCCAATAGGGGAATATTGGGTGGGTTGGAGGTAACAAGACTTATTCTGTGCCTATAGGTAACAAACATTTGGAAAAGCACATCCAATGGTAATTTTCCATTTTCTAATTATCTCAAGTACCACCTGTTTGGTCTGCATGGGTCAGTGGTACATGGGTTGGCAGTCACCTAAAATGCACAAAACAAGCATATAAGAGGACTGTCCAGACAACAGCAATAATAAGCCAGTAAGCATCTCACCTGTGCCTTGCCTTCATTTCCTGCAGCAGCAGGTTGAAGCATTAACAGTGCTCCAAAATGTGTCCCCAATTTCAATAAGGACTTTTAATAAGGACACTTCAAAAAGTGGTCTAACAGCCACTCTGGCTCTTGGAGCTCTCAGCACATATGAGCAAGGCAAGTCAAAGTGGTCCATCAGCTGTCTCTGACCACAGCAGAGCATGCTCATGACTAATAAAGCTGCACCATGACATTCTCCTTCCAGCTCAACCACACCCTGAAATGGGTGCAAAACGTGTGGCCTTTCAGGCAAAGGCAATTGTTTCAGGCTTTGTTTGGCACTGTTTTAAACTGTTTTCCGTTTTTAAATTGAGGGAAAAAATAACCAAGATATTGAGGTTTCTCTTCTGAAAACGTGGATCTGTGATGCTGCATAATAATCCGCATAATGGACGGGGTCTGTAAGATTCCCAGTGCATATGTGCACTTCCAAACGTGCATGTGCACACTCCCAAACACACATGTGTGCACTGGATGAGTAGGGTAGGGTAAGTCGGTTGGCTTGGTGGGTTGGAAGGTACTCAGGGGAACTGGGCAACTGACAGCAACCCCCAGCCCCCCTCGCAGCACCTCCAACAGTGGAAGAGGGACACTGCAGCTTTGCTCCTGACGTCGGCTGGGAGCAGAGAAGGTAGCGGGCACCGCTGCATAGATCCTGGCATCCGCCAGGAGGAGGCAGAGGGGCACCTTCGCTTCACTCCCAGCATCGGCCGGGAGAAGAGGAGGAAGGGGGCACTGCTGCTTTGTTCCCAGGACAGATCAAGAGAAGAGAGGAGGGGGGCAGCACCGCTCTGAAGAGTGCAGGGAGCACTTCTTTCACTCACGTCACCGGCCGGGAGGACGTAGTGGAGGGGTGCTTACTTACTGTGAATGGAGCTGGGGAGAGGGGCGGGCTACACACATGGGAGCGGGACGGGCTACACGGGGGCAGGACTAAGGCAAGGAGGAGGCTGCAAGTCAGTAATCCGAGAGCTATGATAGCTCAACATGTGTGGGGAGGCAGACAGGGGCATAGGGGAAATGAGATCATGTTTCCCCTTCTACCTTGGCCCCAGCCAGCCACCACACCACTGAGAGGCAGCAGTTCTGCTGCCTCTCTCTATTTTTTGTTCTTTGACTGAAAAGCCTTTTAAGTATTTGCTTATAATCATAGATTTTCAGATGCTTTGAAATGGCTCATTTTACACCCAAGGGAAGAAAGTAAGCGTATGCCTGGACAGGGATTTTAAAGTGCAAGAAATGCTTGTAAATATTTTACATCGCCTATATTTCTGGAGCAAATCATGCTCAGTATACATGGCAGCAGATTGGGTTGAGATACAGATTAGTCTGCAGCAGTCCTGAGTACCACCTGAGAGGCTCTCGTGTACCACCAACCATAACATTGGTTGGAAACACCCGATCCAGTATACTGTAATACAACATAATTGTATTTCTAAAGAACACGCACTACTAAAGGCAGTATTAGAACTTTAAATTATAAAGTGCTAGACTTTTTCTGCTGCACCAGCTCAGTGCCATATTTATAATGCAAAAAGCTTTAGTGCCTCACATAACACCACATACGGCCTGATGCAGAGCCTCCTCGTTCAGCTATCTCGTACGTTTTACCGTTGGTTTTGGGCTGTGATCGGGGCATTAAAGGGTGCTCTGTTGCTTTTTGTGTGCGTGTGTGTGATCAGGTGTTTCGGCATGCGCCTTTACGTGTGTCAGCTCGCAAGAGACAGGACTCCGTGTAAACGGACTGGTCGTTGATTGGTCCTTTTTTTCACTGATTCCGAGCCTTGATTTCCGATTGAAATCAGCCCAATATAACGAGGGTGTGGGCGCTCAACTTACGGCCAGTGTTAGCAGCCGTATATGTGCTCCGTGACTTAGAAATGCATTCTGCTGTGCGCGAGCATCAACGGCGACAGCTACGCGGCCTGGTTCTTTTGAGCCTGGCAGAAACCAGGCTGCACCGCACACGTCTGGACATCGATGGCATGCATGATCTTGAGCTATTCGAGCTCACCCGCCTTAACCATGTTTCTCTCCAGGACTTGTATAGGCAGCTGCGGCCATGGTTAGCCCGCACCACAAGGAAGGGGCATGCAATTGCAGGTATGACCAAATTGGTTGGCTGCCTGCAGTTTTTGGCAAATGGCTCATTCCAGAGACTGGGTGCCTTCTCCGTGGGGATGTCTCAGTCTACGCTGAGCCGCAGCCTTACCAAGTTTTTGGATGGCATGACTACCCAGGCACCAAAATACATTATTTTCCCTGACACAGCGGAAGCCTGGAATGCGGTTAAGCTGGGCTTTTATAATATAGCCCACATGCCCAACGTCATGGGTGCCATTGATTATACCCACGTTGCGTTGGTTCCGCCAGCTGTGCAGGAATATCTGTTCAGGTATGTGGTTTAGGTCAGCATGTTTCTGCAATGTAGCACATACATTTACATTTGGGCAATGTAGAGTATTTTTCAATGGATGAAAGCAGATCTACATCCTGTGTATACCAAACATCCAGTGGTTTTAAATGTTTCTTATGTGAATGCATCTTTTTAATTGTGTTTTGCCTTTTGGGCCCACTAATTCCTGTTATATTGTTCTTTTGCAGGAACAGGAAGATGGGCCACTCTATCAATGTGCAGGCAGTGTCAGGCCCAGAGCTGCAATTTCTGAGTATGTTTGCTGCATTCCCTGGGTCCACACACGACTCGCACATTTTGAGGAACTCCAGCCTCTTTGTGCGGTTTCAATCTGGAGATTTGTCTTGCGGATGGCTACTGGGTATGTGTTAACAAATTGTTGTTGCCGTCCTGCATGATTTTTCTGATTGGTCTGTGCCTGTACCCCACTAATGTGTTAGAGACTCCAATGAAACAGTAGAAGTTTGCACTCACTTACTTCCCAGTATTTCCTCCTATGGGCTTGCTTGTGATTCTCCACTATACCTTTCTGTCCTCGCCCTCTTAGCTATGTTGCATCCCAGAGTCATTGTAGAGGAGTGTGCTGGGTGGATGTGCATGTTGCCTCATCAGAACTGTGCTTCGCACTAACACTGCACAGCTGACCTATGTCCCTGTTCAATAATGCTGGAATGCTAAGCAGCACATTAATGAGCCTCTTCCCCTTAGCCCTCTGTCTGATGTTCCCTGTTCTTTGCAGTTTTAAGTAACCTAACATGCATTATTTGTAAGTAGCATGTAACGTACTTGTGGCTCTTCGTTAGTAGCAGGATGGGACTTGTTTAGATACACTGTATAGTTTTGGTGTTTATGTTTCTATGTCTAGGCTAGTTATGGGGCCTGCCACTACATATGTGGCAAAGGGGCCCATTTGTCATGTGATTTTTTGATTATGGTGTGTCCTTATTTTTTGTTTTCTGTGTTTTTTTTTTTTTGGCAGGTGATTCTGGCTATCCCTTGCTCCCCTGGTTACTCACCCCCATCCTCCACCCATCATCGCAGGCCCAGGAGTGGTATAACACTGCATATAGGAGGACTCGCTCAGTGGTGGAACGTGCCTTTGGGTTGTTGAAGATGCTCTTCCGTTGTCTGGACCAGACTGGGGGTGCCCTGCAGTATGACCCCGCCAAGGTGCTCAAAATAATTGTGGCGTGTGGGGTCCTGCACAACCTCGCCATCCGTAGCCATGTTACCAGATACACTGATCTGCCTGAGGACGCTTTAGACATTTCTGAAGATTATACACCTCCCTACTCTGGAACACAAAGTGGGTAGGCACAGCCGATCCGGTCCCAGCTTGTGGACAATGTTTTTGCTTAATTTTCACGCATTTTGGCCAATGTGTGCCTTTTTCTTTTGTGTGATAGCCAAACAAATGTAATGTAACAAACACTGTTGAATAATTTTTTTCCTGTTAATGTGGGGTTGTGGAAGAGCATGTGTTTTGGGTTAGGGTAGTTTTGTGTCCTGCTCCCCAGAATCCATACCTAAACACATGCCTTCAGTGGTAGGTAGAGTAGGAGGAGGAAGTATGGATGGGGTTGCTGCATGTTAGCGGCAATATGAGCAAGGCTCTGATTGATTAACTGCCATTGCTGGACCATTCCCGCCATCTGCCTGCTTTGTTCTCTTGTTTCAGCAAGCAGGCAGGACAAATTTTGATTCAATACCTCTAGTTGTTGTGACATGGAGGTTATTTGGGAACACACTGTCTCATTAAACCTCTGTGTGTTAGCTGCGAACTCCACGTTCTCGTGGTGCCATGCTTCCTCCATTAGCTGCAGATGCCTCCTCTGGCTGATATGGCGACGTTGCTGTGTTCCGCCATTGGCACGGATGGGTGCGTCTGGAACTGATGGAGTGGCTGCAGGTGGCTGCCTGGCCGCAGAGTCTGTTGTGCAGCCACTGTCCACGGCAGCAGAGGTTTGTGGCCCTGAGGTATGGGTAGTGGACAGCAGGGGCTGCACTTGCTGAGGCTGGTATGTTGGATGTTCTCCCACAGGGTCTGGTGGCCTTGGCTGCAGCAGACTTGTGTCCTCCTCCTCCAAATCACGAATTACTTCAATAATGGGTGGGCTGGTTAGGGTCTGGCAAGAAAGGTAGCAGGTAGTGAGTCCACTATTTTAACTTAAATGTAGGCAAGTGCAATTTTATTTGGCTACACAGTGGTCCATTGACTTACCTCATCCGTACACTCTGGTTGGTGTTGACCCAAGGCTGTTGTGGTGTGCTCCTCTGGGACAATGCAGGGGTAGCTTGGCCTTGTGGCGTGGCATCTGTTGGTTCTGGGATGAGATAATGTACTTTTTGAGCTTCACCAAAGACCAGTGTGTTGTAAGGAGTATACAACTGTTTGGGTCCTCATTCAAAAATCTCAATGTAAAAAGATACTCACCTCCGGACCTGACATTCCTGTCTGTGTCTTGGCCCCCTTGCAGGCCCTGAAGGGTTGCCGGGTGAATATAGGTCAACACATGCTCTTCCACTGGTGTTAGGAGGATTTTAGTAGGGATACCACCCCCTGTCTGCAGGCTGGGGAAGAGTAAAGCACACATAATAAGTGTTACATACTGCTACAAAGCAGCCTGTCCATTCAGTTACACTCTAAATGGGCTTTACCTCTGCTGGCGGCGCATGTCCATTTTTTTTTCCATAATATTTAAGGTCCCCAAATTTTCGCATAATTTGCTCTACATCCCTCCTCACAGACCCAACACTATTCACTTGCCTGCAAATGTTCTCCCAAATCTCCTGCTTGGCATGCTTTGGGGTTGACTTTGAATGACGCCCAAATAGGGCATCATAGTGCTCACAAACACCAGTGGCTACAGCCATGCTTTGAACATCACAGAAACGGGCTGTAAGTGAGCCACGTCGCAGCTGGCACCCCCACATGGGTGTGTGGTGTCCCCGGCAGCAGACGACATTGATGGCTGGCTGTCTGGGGAGTAGTTTAGGTTTCTTGGGCTGATGGGTGACAGTGAAGGACTGTGGGGGGTGCTATGTGATAATGGCAGGGTGCCTGTCGAGCTGTCACCTGTGGAGCTCTCTATTGACTGGTGGTACTTGGGGACACAGAGTGGCGAGGAGGAGGGGTGGTTGGCCTGGGTGGGCTTGTGGTTTTGGACCTACGCTTCCCCTTGGTGGTGTGGCTGGATTTACACACATGCTTTCTGGGTGGAGGAGGTGGAGGCTGCAGGGTTGCTAGAGTTTTGTGGCCCTTGTGAGCCCTGGATGATTTAGCAGGTGGGGGCGACTGTGCCAAGGGCTCCTTGCTACTGCGTTTGGTCCGAGCAGCCTGTTTGGCTGGCTTATCCACCCTTTGACTATGGCCATGTCCGTCCCGGCTCCTGTGCGTGCTCTTGTGTGGGTGTTCCTGATGTTTGTCTGTGCGGCGAGCATGTGGCTCTGGGGTTTTTGGGGTCTTACGGCTCCCTTTTGGCCTGGACATAGTGATATGGTAACCAACACAGAGCTGAGTGCATTGACCTTTAAATAGTTTGCCCGTGAGGGAGTGTTTGGCAGCGTGCGCGCGCACGCATGCCACCGCGGGGGCACGTCATAACCTGATCTGGAAGCTGGAAAAAGATGTCGCCCGCTATCTACACAGAGGAGCAGGACCACATTATCATGGATGTGAGTAGGCGAACGTGCGTTTATGTGCACGCACAAATATTAGCCATGGCAGGGCCATATTAGCGAGGACAACATTTTTTGTAAGACGCAACTACTAGAACAGGTTAGTTTGATCCATGTGCGCAGCAGCACACTAGACTAGTGGCAGATAGACTAAGTAGGCCCATGTGAGTAGCAATGAGGCTCAGAAACTTGCTTTAGATTGTGGATGAGAGTGTGTAATCTAGTAGTGTCACTAAAGCTCGGCCATTGTGCTTTTTATTACAGATGATGCTGAGAAACCGTTATGACTACCTGCCGTGCGACTACGAGAAGAGGACGTTGGCACTGGCGGTGGTGGACGCCATATCCGGGAACACTGGTACCACCTACACTTTTACCCAGATCGCCCAGCACTGGTCGTATTTGAAAAGTAGGCATAGGCCCCGGGTGAGGCGGTACTTTGTCAAGCACTTCCCAGGTAAGTCTTGGTACATGACATGCAATAAACACACTGCCCTTGCCTGGGCCTGTGTTTATGATTGTGTTTATATTGCAGTGCATGAATGGATTTATCGGTTCCGCCCCACCCGGACAAGAAGACGAAGCCCAGTGTTGGGAGGTACTGGTGAAAGTGTAGGTGGTGCCACCGCCCACCCCCTCCTCTGCCAGTGACACAGACCAGCCACTGGACCTGACACTACAGGGGGGGGGGACAGGTGCACGGCAGGGAGTCCAACCAGCCACATATACAACCTGACTCCGGTAAGACTCTCAAACCTACCCATGTCCAGATACATGCACTAAAGACATATACTAATAACGACAATTTTTATTTTTAGATGATGATGTCGCAGGACCATCAACAATAAGAGTGGAGGGCCAAGGACAACCTCAAGAGGTGCCTGGGGAAGGTGAGTGATTTGATGCATACAAGCCTAACCTAATCTGACATTCAGGAGGCACAAAGAGTCAATAATAACCTTGTGTTTTTGTTCCAAACAGCTTCACAGTATGACGATTGGGTGGACCCAGAGAGGAGGAGGTTGCGCCCCAGATGCCCTGTTGGCCGCATGCCTTGTAAGTAGTTTCTAGATATCATACATGTAGTTAAAACTCCTGCCAAAAACAACAAAAACATGGGCCAAAAAACATTAATTAACGAACTTAGGCCCACCTTAACCATAAAAATGGCCCAAACAAAAACCCCTAGCTAAGCAATAAAGACTAACAAGGCTAAACTGATGATGTTTTTCCTTCACAGCTCAAAGACAAGGGCCGATTTGAGGAAGATGGAGAGCCTCCTGGGTGCCACCCAAAAATTTTTCTTTTTCTATTTTTAGTAAAAAAAAAATGGTGTGGTGTCTTCTCTTTCATGGCACTGTACGTTCTCACAACATGACCATACAGTTACATGTCCCAAATGGTAAGTATATGGGACAAGGAATAGGAAGAAGAAGAAGAAGAAGAAGAAGGAGAAGACATTAAGGTAAGCATTAAAGACAGGGAAGAAGAAGAAGAAGAAGGAGATGACATTAAGGTAAGCATTAAAGACAGGGAAGAAGAAGAAGAAGAAGGAGATGACATTAAGGTAAGCATTAAAGACATGGAAGAAGAAGAATAATCTTATTTGAAGGTAAGTTTTGTGGTTGCAAAAAGTGTCAGTTTGTTGGATCTGGAAAGCTTGAGGGAGAACTAGGGATGTGCGCTTGCATGGACTCAGATTGTCAACAGGAAATCCCTGGAAATGTAAGTATACTTTGAAAAACATTCTGAATGGGGGGAAAACGGAAACAGATGTAAAGAAGCTACGTTTGGAAACGCATTAAAAAGGAGCCAAAAACGGATCGTCCGTGTGAACAGGCACGGAAACCACGAACACACGGAAAGCACCTGAGAGGGGAAAAAACACTTCCCGAATGAAGACACAGAAACGGATCAGTAACGGAGCTCTCCCAATGGCGGCTCTGAATCACATTTGAACCACGAGACAAACGGAAGGAAAACGGGACTTCACAAAAACGGAACAAAATAAGGTCGGTGGAGGCTCTGAATCAAGCCAATAGTGTCCAATTTATCACACTTGTGCCCTTTCACTTAAAAAATTCCCACCGGTGGTGCAGGCAATATAATGCACTTCATACACTTCCACAACGTTTCTCCAAATGGGCATAAGTCACAAATGCAATGCTCCGATATTGTAACATAGGTGAGGAGATAGAAAAAGAAAAGGATCTAGTGCAACACCTTTTTAAACTAATAACAATTTAATGAGATAGGTATGCACTCACAATGATAAATAGAAAACAGGCTTGTCACAACACTTAGCTGGTCTTCAGTGTGTCTCTCCACTATGGTATTCAGCTGCCCCTCAGCTCAAGGAATTTTTAAAGTGAAAGCTCCATTCACCTATGTTTATTTATGCTCATCTCTACTGTGAATCTGGTAAGGCTGTGCAATTCAGGTGGCGGAGAGTGTCTAAGCACGAAGTTTGTCTTTTTCTGCACTGTGGAAATAATCGGTCTGGAGAATTTTTAAAGTGGAACTACAACCTCCCTTATCTTATCATTATAGCTCTGTGTATTAATGATGAACTTTTTATGACATACTGAGTGGAAGGACTCTTTTTCACACGTTGAGCTTCGGTAAAATATCTTGATCTGCTTTATAAGTGTTGCGCGGTTTTGCTAATTTTATCCAATATTAATTATAAGCTTAAAACACTTCAATCCCGTTCTGCCGATTGTGCTCTATGGTATCTTGACCTACAGCACCAGGTTTTAACCGCCGCTGCTTTAACGCCAGACGCTGCAACATTTTCGGTCCTAGTGTTAAATAAGACTTTTTCTTTCTTAAATCGCACACTGAGTGTCACTGAGGCTAAAAAAGGAAGGGTGTTGTTGTGGTGCTGCCGCTTCATAAATAAGGCTCCCTGTTTGGGAATGTTAAGAACAAAGCTACACCAACACAAATAGAACACACAGCATTGGGGGCTGCAGCTAAACAGGGTGGGCTGGTGACTGGAACACCTCAAGATCATGGTTCATGTGTTTGTTGAGCACACATACACTATTTAAAAAGAGTTGCAGGCTCACTAGACAACAAATATGATCACATACTAACAAGAATTGGGAAATTGGATAAAGTTGGGGAATCAGTGTTCAAATACCTGTGTGGAATTATCCACTGATGATTGTTTCAGCTGCTGCTGTGGTGGCTGTTGCGGCTGGGGGGGCTGCTGCTGGGCATTGGGTGAGACTGAGAACTTATACAAAGCTGGAGTATGCAAAAAAGGGCAGCCAAAATATATGAAACTTTGGAAGACACAAGGCAAGAGTGGTGAAAAACATGTCAAGGATTCAATATACGTCTCATAAATTAAACACAGAGTGTGTTCCATGTGGCCAAAGATGCCAGACAATTTCCAGTGTTACCAAGCCTAAAAATGTATACCGGCCTTACTGGTGAGGTGACCCACGTACCTGCAAACTCCTCCAAATTCTGCTCCATTTCCTGAATGTCAGAATCCTCATCCACAGCTATTCAGAAAACATAGTAAACATTTGAACACACACGTTAGCCTAAATGGGAAATTAAGTGGAGCAAAAGGTCACTCTTACCTTCACCCAATGCTGTGGTGTAATTCGGCACAAATGTGGCTTTAGCATCAGCTCATATTCTCGATTCTCAATTATTGGCCCTTCCAGTTCCCCATGCTCTGTTAGCAGGTCCACCTCCATTTTCTTCATGAGGGCCCTGCGCAAGGTGTACTAGTGCTTCTTTGTGGATTTTGTGCTGTGTTGATGTGCAGCAGTGCAAATGAGGATCTCAACAATTCCATCCCAGATCTTGGCACATTCTGTATTGCTCAAACCACCAACTCTGAGAACCCAACAAGACAGACCATTTTGCCAGGGTGAGCAGCTGCACCAGCATAATATTTTCTTCAGGGTCGAATTCAGGCTCATGCTTGGCATATGACTTGCTGGAACCCTCAGTACCTCCTGCAGCAACTCCACTGGGCTTGTGCAGATTTGGTTCCTCTTCAACAGGTGTGTGGGGCTGGCTCTGACTGGCCACCACACTGGTTTGAGAATTCACTGGTGTGGGCAAGGATACCTCAGCAGCAGCAGCAGCAACAGCCCTGGATAAACCACACCGACTAGACCCCACTACCTCTCAACATGCCCTAAGCAGGAATTACGCTGCGGCACACCCACAAGGGGAACCTCTGGGGCTGCACTGAGCAGGGCACCAGCCCAGGGCACGACTTGCTCATCTAGCCCATAACAGGCTTCCTCCTCAACACAAGAAACAAACAGGATGACACATCCCTGTGAAAAAGCAGCAAGCTTGCCCCTAACATTCTCCACATTTATCGAGTGGCACAACCAATCAGGTGCAGCGTGTTGCCAAAAACGCTTTCAGCAGCCTAATGGTTGTTTCCCCAATGCATATGGTGTTTTGGTGAGCTGCATTGACTTGCACTTCTGTGTGTAATAGTGGGTGTAAATGCTGTTTTGGGTTTGCTGTGTTTGGGTTGCGTGTGTGTTTGGTATTGTGGTTGTGTTTTGGGGCTTGTGACGTGGCAATGCAGTGCTGTGCAGAACCACATTTTGTTTTGATTTTGGTCTGTGGTCCAGTTGTGTTGCTAATGCAGAGCAGGAAAAGGAGGCAGAGGAAGTCACAGTGGGCTGACAGAGTGTTTAGCACCAGAGGAAGGGGGGAAGGGATATAACCCTTGACTATTTCCTGGTATATATATTGAGCTTGGTTGTGTAATACTGAATTTGTGTGAGGGGTCTTTCTACCTCTATGTGTATAAATGGGATTGGGGGAAACTGGTAATATGTCCTAGTGTCCTAAATTCTAGGACATTCGGACAGTAACCTGTTATATTTGAGGTAGTTTAGGCCCCTTTAGGAGGATGTCCCTTAGTTTCCTCTCATATTGTATGATTGATTATAGTGATCGTTGTTGTATTTATCAGTACAGTTGACATATACTAGAATAAGTTAAAAATTCATTTATTCATTTTAGAAGTCATATAGTGCATTCAGTGCTTATAGTGCCTTATTTAAACAAGTTTTCCATGATTGATTTTACAGACATGTGCTTGGTAGTAGACTTTAGTCATGTATTCACAAATTGTGACAGATTGTGGAGATTCAAGTGGCTAGTGGCCTTTTACATCCGCGTTTCGCAATTCTTAGCCATATATAATCTGTTATAGATACAATAATTCAGTTCATCTCATATGTTCAAATAAACAGTGCCTGATATTGTTTATAATGTTCTTAGTGGCATACCTTATAGTTATTGTTAACAGTGATCACCACTGGTATCTTCATGCTACTGTCAATTGTTTGTCTAAATAAAGATCATTTCAAAAATGAGTGTGATTGCCATGTATTTTGTATTTTAATTCCATGCAGTAATTCTCTGAATAAAGGTTTTGGATAAATACCTTGTTTAAGAAGTGTAGACAGGTTCAGGTGGGTCTGTCTCTTTAAGAGAAGAGGATGGTAAGTTCCTCGGATATAGTATAGTATATATTTTGATTAAATTTGTAAAATATCAAGTATTTTTAGCTTACTATTGTGTTGGCAAATTGAAGAATAGCTCCTGTCATTCCATTTTGTCTGTCTCTTTAAGAGAAGAGAATGGTAAGTTTCTCAGGTATAGTTTAATATGTTCAAGTCAAAACTGCAAAGTATCAATTGATTTTTTACTTACTATTGTATTGGCGAGCTGGAGAAAGGCACCCGTCCTACCGTCGGGCGGGTGGTACGTCACTGCTGTGCGGCTGTTTATGTGAGAGGCGCTCTGGAGGCTTAAATAGTAATTCTAAGTGACGTCACTGGGGGCCGGTTTATGTGGCGGTAGACCTATTGGTCCCGCCGTCTAGTCTAAAGTGGAGGGCCCCGGACCCACCCTCGCTAGAAATGTGGATCGTGAAAGTCAATGAGATCATGCGATTCGAGAGAATGATACTCTCTCAGGAAAATAGATTCGAGAGTTTCACGATTACTTGGTATAACTGGATTAGATTCTCGGAGTCTGCAGAATGCAGAGCCTTGCTGGTCGATGCCCCGGTGCTCGCACAACCCGCAATCCCCCCCCCCACCTTCCCCATTGGATAGATTAAAGACCATGTAGACTCAGGAAGTAGTCTTTTGTATTAGAGTTTATTATCTTAGTCATTTAACTACGCTGCATACTGTTGTCTCCCTTTATAGGACCGGTGTGGTCCCTTTGTGATACTATGTACTTTGTATTTGGAAATTAAAATAAATAATTGAAAAAAAAAAATAAATAAATAAGGCACTATAAGCACTGAATGCACTATATGACTTCTAAAATGAATAAATGAATTTTTAACTTATTCTAGTATATGTCAACTGTACTGTGCTTCCACCATTCTAAAATGGTGGAAGCACATGTCCGGACATATCCCCTGGGGCAAGGTATCATGGGTAAGTCACATGCAACCTATCAGCAGCCAGGAAGCCCGGTGACGTCACCGTGCTATATAAAGCGGCGGCCATCTTGCTTGTGCGCATTTCAGCCTTACATTGCGGCCAGAGCACAGCTCGTTACAGGCAGGGACAGAGAGTTAGAGATAGGTAGGGAGAGTCAGAGAGGCAGACAGAGAGGTAGACAGAGCCAGGGAAAGATAGGGAAAAAAACGGAACCATCCAGCCAGGGACAGCTTAGAAGTGACAGTGAAATTTTTTTTTTTTTTCATTAGCCAGATCAGTTTTCAATTCAGTTCTTTGTGCTGTAAATCTGTCTTGCCACTGTGCATGCCATCTATGCAGTGGCTTATTTAACCCTATCTGTTACACACAAGCATTTATCATAATATAACTGGATTAGTTTTAATATTTTTTGGTCTGCCTTCAACCAAAAAAACACCAGCCCACCTGGGTATCCCAAACCTGCACTTAGCAGCCTATCTGTTATACTAAATACGCTTGTTCATCCTTCCTCAGCTTAATCAAAGTATTGCATTTTGAATTGGTTTTTGGTCTGCCTCTAACAAATAAAACACCAGTCCACCTGGGTATCCCAAACCTGCACTTAGCAGCCTATCTGTTATACTAAATACGCTTGTTCATCCTTCCTCAGCTTAATCAAAGTATTGCATTTTGAATTGGTTTTTGGTCTGCCTTTAACAAAAAAACACCAGCCCACCGGGGTATCCCAAACCTGCACTTAGCAGCCTATCTGTTATACTAAATACGCTTGTTCATCCTTCCTCAGCTTAATCAAAGTATTGCATTTTGAATTGGTTTTTGGTCTGCCTTTAACAAAAAAAACACCAGCCCACCTGGGTATCCCAAACCTGCACTTAGCAGCCTATCTGTTATACTAAATACGCTTGTTCATCCTTCCTCAGCTTAATCAAAGTATTGCATTTGGAATTGTTTTTTGGTCTGCCTTTAACCAAAAAAACACCAGCCCACCTGGGTATCCCAAACCTGCTCTTAGCAGCCTATCTGATATACTAAATATGCTTGTTCATCCTTCCTCAGCTTAATCAAAGTATTGCATTTTGAATTGGTTTTTGGTCTGCCTTTAACAAAAAAACACCAGCCCACCGGGGTATCCCAAACCTGCACTTAGCAGCCTATCTGTTATACTAAATACGCTTGTTCATCCTTCCTCAGCTTAATCAAAGTATTGCATTTTGAATTGGTTTTTGGTCTGCCTTTAACAAAAAAAACACCAGCCCACCTGGGTATCCCAAACCTGCACTTAGCAGCCTATCTGTTATACTAAATACGCTTGTTCATCCTTCCTCAGCTTAATCAAAGTATTGCATTTGGAATTGTTTTTTGGTCTGCCTTTAACCAAAAAAACACCAGCCCACCTGGGTATCCCAAACCTGCTCTTAGCAGCCTATCTGATATACTAAATATGCTTGTTCATCCTTCCTCAGCTTAATCAAAGTATTGCATTTTGAATTGTTTTTTTTATCTGCCGTTAACAAAAAAAACACCAGCCCACCTGGGTATCCCAAACCTGCACTTAGCAGCCTATCTGTTATACTAAATACGCTTGTTCATCCTTCCTCAGCTTAATCAAAGTATTGCATTTTGAATTGGTTTTTGGTCTGCCTTTAACAAAAAAAAAACACCAGCCCACCTGGGTATCCCAAACCTACACTTAGCAGCCTATCTGTTATACTAAATACGCTTGTTCATCCTTCCTCAGCTTAATCAAAGTATTGCATTTTGAATTGGTTTTTGGTCTGCCTTTAACAAAAAAAAACACCTGGCCGCAGGCATCCCAAACCTGCACTTAGCAGCCTATCTGTTACACTAAATATGCTTGTTCATCCTTCCTCAGCTTAATCAAAGTATTGCATTTGGAATTGTTTTTTGGTCTGCCTTTAACCAAAAAAACACCAGCCCACCTGGGTATCCCAAACCTGCTCTTAGCAGCCTATCTGATATACTAAATATGCTTGTTCATCCTTCCTCAGCTTAATCAAAGTATTGCATTTTGAATTGTTTTTTTTGTCTGCCGTTAACAAAAAAAACACCAGCCCACCTGGGTATCCCAAACCTGCACTTAGCAGCCTATCTGTTATACTAAATACGCTTGTTCATCCTTCCTCAGCTTAATCAAAGTATTGCATTTTGAATTGGTTTTTGGTCTGCCTTTAACAAAAAAAAAACACCAGCCCACCTGGGTATCCCAAACCTGCACTTAGCAGCCTATCTGTTATACTAAATACGCTTGTTCATCCTTCCTCAGCTTAATCAAAGTATTGCATTTTGAATTGGTTTTTGGTCTGCCTTTAACAAAAAAAAACACCTGGCCGCAGGCATCCCAAACCTGCACTTAGCAGCCTATCTGTTACACTAAATATGCTTGTTCATCCTTCCTCAGCTTAATCAAAGTATTGCATTTTGAATTGGTTTTTGGTCTGCCTTTAACAAAAAAAACACCAGCCCTCCTAGGTTTCCCAAACCTGCACTTAGCAGCCTATCTGTTATACTAAATACGCTTGTTCATCCTTCCTCAGCTTAATCAAAGTATTGCATTTTGAATTGGTTTTTGGTCTGCCTTTAACAAAAAAACACCAGCCCACCGGGGTATCCCAAACCTGCACTTAGCAGCCTATCTGTTATACTAAATACGCTTGTTCATCCTTCCTCAGCTTAATCAAAGTATTGCATTTTGAATTGGTTTTTGGTCTGCCTTTAACAAAAAAAACACCAGCCCACCTGGGTATCCCAAACCTGCATTAGGCAGCCTATCTGTTATAATAAATACGCTTGTTCATCCTTCCTCAGCTTAATCAAAGTATTGCATTTTGAATTGGTTTTTGTCCTGCAGTCTAAACACCAGCCCACATGGGCATCCCAAACCAGCACGTCACCCTATCTTTTATACTAAATAAGCTTGTTCAGCCTCAGTTTTATTAAGCTATTGCATTTTGAATTGTTTTTTGTCCTGCTGTCAAAACACTAGCCCACATGGGCATCCCAAACCAGCACATGTCACCGTATCTGTTATACTAAATAAGCTTCTACAGGCTCTTTTTTTTATTTATTTATTTATTTTTTATATAGAGCAGTAATAGATTATATAGTGAGGTAAATTCGCCATTTTGCACTATTATATAGAGAAGCCCACTGTGTAAATCTGAGGAGCAATAGTTTATACAGTATTGTGAGGTAAATTAGCTGTTTTGCACTATTATTTATATCAACCTAAATCCCTGTGTAAATCTGAGGAGCAATAGTTTATATTGTGAGCTAAAATTGTCATTTTATAGAGCAGGCCCTTCCTGAAAATCTCATTTTGCAATCTATGTTATATTGTGAGCTAAATTCGCCATGTTGCACCATTCTTTAGAGTGGCCCTCCTGTGTAAATCAGAGCAGCAATAGTTTATATTGGACAATACATTTGCCCTGTTTTGCACCATTATATGGAGCAGCCCCTGAGTAAATCTGGGGGGCAATAGTTTATATTATGAGGTAAATTCATGGTTTTGAACCATTACATAGAGCAGTCCCTATATAAACCTGAGAAATAGGTTATATTGTGTGAGTTAAATCGGCTCTTGGTTTTGTAGCATTCTATAGAGCAGCTGCTGTGTAAATCTGAGGGGCAATAGCTTATACTGTGAGGTAAATTTGCCATTTTGCAGCATAATATAGAGCAGCCCCTGTGTAAATCTGAGGGGCAATAGCTTATATTGTGAGGTAAATGTTCCATTTTGCAGCATAATATAGAGCAGCCCCTGTGTAAATCTGAGGGGCAATAGCTTATACTGTGAGGTAAATTTGCCATTTTGCTGCATAATATAGAGCAGCCCCTGTGTAAATCTGAGGGGCAATGGCTTATATTGTGAGGTAAATTTGCCATTTTGCAGCATAATATAGAGCAGCCCAGTTGCCATCTAAATAAACTACTGGCCGGGCAGGACAGCTTTTCCAGGGCAAACTCTGCTAGTTGCGGCCACAACTCCTCAGGTTCCTCAACAGTGTCTGCTTAAGGAGCCAAAACGCTTGCAACACCTCCTCCCACGACACTCTCCTTAGCACTACTTGCCCGCCTAGTGGAAGAAGCTGCAAGTGTCTCCTCCACTTTCTTGGCTGGGCAGTAGCTAGAGATGAGCGAACCGGTTCGGACGAACCGGAATTCGCTCCGAATTTCAGGAAATATTCGATTCGGCACGAACCCGAATATTTTGTGGTTCGTGCCGATCGAATTTTTCCTGAAATTAAAAAAAAAAAAATGCCGGCATGGTGGGAGCCGGCCGGCGGGCCGGTAAAGCCGGCCGGCCCGCTCCCACCATGCCGCCATTTAAAAAAGAAAAAAAAAAAAAAAAGCATTTTTGCCGGCATGGTGGGAGCGGGCCGGCCGGCTCCGCTGTCAGCGGAACCGGCCGGCCCGCTCCCACCATGCCGGCATTTCAAAAAAAAGCAAACACTTACCTGCAGGTCCGGAGCGTGGAGGCCGGCGCCGCTCTCAGCTGTCATCTGAGGGCGCGTCATCAGAGCGCCCTCTGATGACGCGCCCTCAGATGACAGCTGAGAGCGCGCCGGCCTCCACGCTCCGGACCTGCAGGTAAGTGTTTGCTTTTTTTTGAAATGCCGGCATGGTGGGAGCGGGCCGGCCGGTTCCGCTGACAGCGGAGCGGGCCGGCCCGCTCCCACCATACCGGCAAAAATGCTTTTTTTTTTTTTTTTTTTTTGTTTTTTAAATGCCGGCATGGTGGGAGCGGGCCGGCCGGCTTTACCGGCCCGCCGGCCGGCTCCGCTCCCACCATGCCGGCATTTATGATGGGGAACTTCGTAAAAGTTCGATTCGGCCGAACCCGAATTTCTTTGTGAAATTCGGCGAATCGGCCGAATCGAACTTTTCAAAAGTTCGCTCATCTCTAGCAGTAGCTGCTGATTTTTCTGATTATCAGATCGTCCTCACTGAATAGTGGAGCTGAACCCAAAGCAGAACATACAACAGACAGTTGACTGGGGGTGTCAGATGTCACTTGTGATGCAGTGGATGATTGTGTTAACCAATGGATGACTGTAAGAATCTTACCTGCCTCCCGTCCTCGGTCCCGCGGCGCGTCCTCCGGCGAGTCGCGGCCCCGTCCTCCTGATACTCCTCTGCGCCGCTCTGAGGCACTGGGCGCGGCGGGGCGCGGCGGCCTCGCTGCGGGCTGTGTGGCGGGGCAGGCGGCCCCGTGGTGTCCCCTGCCGGCGCGGCTGTGTCTCTCCCGGCCGGGAGCGCGCCCTGACCCTTTGCCTGTCCTGACTACGTTTTTGCCTGATCCCTCTGATACTGCGTTTTGGTGCTCACCTGGTTTGACCTCGGCTCGTTTTGACAATTCTTCGCTTGACCCCTTGGATACCGCGCTCTGTGACCACCCGGCTTGACCTCGGCTTGTCTTTGGACTTTCCTGATTGGTTTCCCACCTTTAAACCAATTTTCATCCCGGCATCCATATTCGGGATACCCTGTCGTTCATCCGTCTCCACCTTAAGCTAGTAATCTTTGCGCCAACTAAGTCCTGGGGGTAACCGAGTCTGGCGAGGCATAATCCGCATCTCCTGCGAGCGGGGACTTGTCTATAGGCAGAAGAGGTGGCGGAGATTGGGGATTACCTGGCTTAAGAGAGAAGGGTGTCCGGCGCCACCTTACAGTATAACGGGCCAGAAGAATGGACCAGATATTAGAGCAGGTGCAGGCCTTAACCGCGGCTGTGGAGCACCTAACCCATCGCGTGGCGGCCCAGGAGAACCGTCCAGCTCCTATCAACACCAGCCCTTATGGGGCTTCGGCCGCATCACCAGTGGAACCCAAAATTCCACTTCCAGATAAGTTTTCTGGAGACAGAGCCAAATTTGCCAATTTCCGGGATTCGTGTAAGCTCTACTTTCAACTCCGACCAGTCTCTTCCGGGTCTCAGGAGCAGCGCGTGGGTCTGGTCATTTCCCTCCTCCAAGGTGATCCACAATCTTGGGCCTTCAGTCTGTCGCCCCAAGATCCTGCACGTCATTCCGTGGATAATTTCTTCTCCGCTATGTATTGTCTCCATTCGATTTAGCTCAAAGTCTAGGAATTCCGCTCCAATCCCTTCCTGTAGCCATTCGGGTCTCCGCCATTGATGACACACCAATTGCGGGGGGGCTCGTTCAATATAAAACTCCACCAGTCTTACTTAGGGTGGGAGCAGGGCATTCTGAATTAATTTCCCTTCTAGTTCTAAAAATGCCTACTACCCCATTAGTTCTTGGGTTACCTTGGCTACAGAAACACAATCCCCAAATCGATTGGGTAACTAGGCAAATAGTCAAATGGGGCCCTCAGTGCTTTCATTCCTGTCTGGAACTTCCAGTGCGAGCCACTCAATTATCCCCTGAGAATGTGCCTAGCCCATATCTTGATTTTTCCGATGTATTTTCTGAAAAAGCGGCTGATAAACTCCCCCCTCATAGACCTTGGGATTGCCCCATAGAACTCCTTCCGGGTACTATGCCACCTAGGGGAAAAATCTTTAATTTAACACGAGCCGAAAACCTTGCCATGCGGGAGTATATCGCAGAAAACCTAAAGAAAGGTTTTATACGGGCTTCCTCTTCCCCGGCAGGAGCTGTTTTTTTCTTTGTCGAGAAAAAAGATGGGGGACTCCGTCCCTGTATCGATTACCGGGGTTTGAACAAAATAACGGTCAAAAACAAGTATCCCCTGCCTCTAATTGATGGGCTGTTTACACAAGTGGTTGGGGCCCAAGTGTTTTCCAAATTAGATCTCCGTGGAGCCTATAATCTTATTAGGATTCGGCAGGGGGATGAATGGAAAACAGCTTTTAATACCCATGAGGGGCATTATGAGTACCTGGTGATGCCATTTGGCCTGTGTAACGCCCCCGCAGTCTTTCAGGATTTTGTGAACGAGATCTTTAGGGAATACTTGGGTCGTTTTGTTGTGGTTTATTGGATGATATTCTGATTTTTTCCTCCTCACTATCAGAACATCGCAAACGTGTTCGTCTGGTTTTACAGAAGCTCAGGGAGAATCATTTGTTTGCCAGACTGAAAAAATGTCAATTTGAAGTTACAGAAATCCCCTTTTTGGGTTACATCATTTCTAATACCGGTCTTTCCATGGATCAATCCAAAGTTAAGGCAGTACTAGAGTGGGAACAACCCAAAGATCTCAAGGGCTTACAGAGGTTTTTGGGGTTCGCCAACTTCTATAGAAGATTCATTAGAAATGTTTCCACTCTGGTAGCCCCCTCACTAATCTCACTAAGAAAGGGGGGTATCCTGCTGTCTGGCCAGAACAGTCCGTCTTGGCCTTCGGGGAATTAAAGGTAGTTTTTAGTTCTGCCCCTGTGCTAGTGCACCCGGACTGCCAATTACCCTTTATCGTGGAAGTTGATGCCTCCGAACTTGGTGTAGGAGCAGTGCTTTCGCAATACAGTGGTTCTCCTGAGCGCCTTCATCCCTGTGCCTTCTTCTCCAAAAAATGTACTTCTGCCGAGAGAAATTACGATATTGGTAACCGAGAATTATTGGCAGTTAAATTGGCGTTTCAAGAGTGGAGACATTGGCTGGAAGGGGCTCAATTTCCCGTTACCGTCTTTACTGATCATAAGAATTTAGAATATATTCAGTCTGCTAAAAGATTGACTCCTAGACAGGCTCGCTGGTCTCTATTCTTCTCTCGGTTCAATTTTTCCATAACTTACAAACCGGGGTCCAAGAATGTGAAGGCTGATGCTTTGTCACATAGTTTTTCTTCTTCTACTTCACCCGAAGGTAAAAATTTGCCCATTTTGCCCCGGTCCCTGGTGGTAGCTGCTATCCAACCAGAGCTCCCAGATTTAACCCAGTTTCAGTCTGAAGCCCTGCCCGAAAAACCTACTTATGCCCAGTTTGTGCCCTCTGCCTATCGGGCTGCTATTTTACATCAATTTCACGACTCTAAGACGGCGGGTCATCCTGGTATCAAAAAGACCATCTCTTTGCTGTCTCGCCAGGTTTGGTGGCCGTCTCTTAGAAAAGACGCACAAGAGTACGTTCGAGCCTGTAAAGTTTGTGCCCGGAGTAAATCATTAAGACACTCTCCTGAGGGTTCCTTACTACCATTACCCATCCCCTCCCGCCCCTGGACCCATTTGGCCATGGATTTGATCACCGATCTTCCACCTTCCAAAGGGTGCACTGTCATCTGGGTGGTGGTAGATCGGTTTAGTAAGATGGCTCACTTTATTCCATTAAAGAAGCTACCCACAGCTCAGGTCCTTGCCCAACTTTTTGTGACACACATATTTAAAATCCATGGTATCCCGGAGGATGTTGTGTCGGATAGGGGGGTCCAGTTTGTTTCTCGTTTTTGGAGGGCTTTTTGTGCCAAGTTGGGGTTCACTGTCTCCCTATCATCTGCATTTCATCCCCAGTCCAATGGGCAAACGGAAAGAACGAACCAATCCCTGGAGCAATATTTACGTTGTTTCATTTCTGATGTCCAGACGGATTGGGTGTTATTTCTTCCGTTTGCTGAATTTGCCCTTAATAATGCCACACATACCTCCACTGGGGTTTCTCCGTTTCGTTGTGTTTACGGAAGAGATTTGAAATTTTCGGCCTTGTTGGATCGGCCTTCTAGAGTGCCTTCTCTTGATGAATGGATGTCCCAGTGGCCGGAGTTATGGAATAAGATTCAGCAACATCTGTCTAAGGCTGTTCTCCAACAAAAAAATTTTGCTGATCGTAGGCGATATAATAATCCTGATTATATGGTTGGCGATTTTGTTTGGCTTTCGACAAAAAATCTGGCCTTACGCCAACCTTCTGCCAAGTTGGGTCCTAGATATATTGGTCCCTTTCCCATACTGCAGAGAATCAATCGGGTTACCTATCGTCTGGATCTCCCGCCCTATGAGGATTTGTAACTCATTTCACGTTTCCCTTTTGAAACCTGCCAGAAACTTCGAACCTGATAACCTTCTGGATCCCATTCTAGTTGACGGGCAACAGGAATTTGAGGTTGCTCGGGTTCTGGATTCTCGCTTTTTTCGAAATTCCCTTCAGTATTTGATTGATTGGAAGGGTTACGGTCCCGAAGAAAGGTCATGGGTTCCGGCTAGGGAGGTTCATGTGCGGAGGTTGGTGAGAAAATTTCATAGGGAGAACCCTCAGAAACCCAGCTTGGAGGGTCCGGTGGCCCCTCCTCAGGGGGGGGGGTAATGTAAGAATCTTACCTGCCTCCCGTCCTCGGTCCCGCGGCGCGTCCTCCGGCGAGTCGCGGCCCTGTCCTCCTGCAACTCCTCTGCGCCGCTCTGAGGCACTGGGCGCGGCGGCGGCGGGGCGCGGCGCCTCGCTGCGGGCCGTGTGGTGGGGGCAGGCGGCCCCATGGTGTCCCCTGCCGGCGCGGCTGTGTCTCTCCCGGCCGGGAGCGCGCCCGGCCATTCACATGCTCGCGCACGCGAGCACGCTCAGTATATGCCCCCCCCGGCGCTGCTCCAAGCACATCCGCCGGGGGCGAGTGTAAAACTTAATTAGGTCTGCTGTCCTGGTGGGAGACGGGCCCAGGGACTGGATAGCCCATCTGGCCTGGGCAGGTCCAGTTCCTGGGACCGCTCCCATTGGATAGGTTAAGTCGCACCAATCACCACACTTCCCTCTCCTTCTCCATTTCCCCCTTCCCATTGGCCAGTCTTTCCTTTATTACTATGCTGCCCCATTGTCCAGTGCCCGTTATAGCCATTGGTTAATAGGGTGTGCTTTCTAGTCTGCTTTGATAGTTATTACTCGGCTTCGTCTCTGACCATCCTTGTCTGCTGCCCGCCCTGACCCTTTGCCTGTCCTGACTACGTTTTTGCCTGATCCCTCTGATACTGCGTTTTGGTGCTCACCTGGTTTGACCTCGGCTCGTTTTGACAATTCTTCGCTTGACCCCTTGGATACCGCGCTCTGTGACCACCCGGCTTGACCTCGGCTTGTCTTTGGACCTTCCTGATTGGTTTCCCACCTTTAAACCAATTTTCATCCCGGCATCCATATTCGGGATACCCTGCCGTTCATCCGTCTCCACCTTAAGCTAGTAATCTTTGCGCCAACTAAGTCCTGGGGGTAACCAAGTCTGGAGAGGCATAATCCGCGTCTCCTGCGAGCGGGGACTTGTCTATAGGCAGAAGAGGCGGCGGAGATTGGGGATTACCTGGCTTAAGAGAGAAGGGTGTCCAGCGCCACCTTACAATGACGGCAGATGGGTTGCTGTTCAAGACACGACCGCTAGCTGATCCCGGGATATCAGGTCTCTCACTGAGACTCCTGCTGCCACACACCCCTATTCTGCAGAGACCTCTGCTTGACGAAATGAGGCCTTATATGTTACTATGTTACTAATATGTTACTATGTTACTAATATGTTACTAATCTGTCACTCTACATGTTTTTCTTTAAAAGACTGGCCTGCGTGGAAATGAATTGGGCATGGATCAGCCAAGATTTCCACCCACCAATGCCTGATGCATTAGAGTAGATTGATGATGGGGCCAGACCAACACTAAAGAAATATGGATCGGGCAAAACAGATTTAAGGCGCTGCTCTCCAGTTACAGACATTCCTCCGCATCAGACCACAAGTAATTATTGAGAAAATGCTTTACGTTACTCTTAATTTTTATTAATATTCTTCGGATAAGATATATGTGCCGAAAATCTGTATATGTTCTCTTCATGCTGCTGCCAACTCCAGGGTCTTTCTGGCAATTTTGGGCTCCTGCTGCTGTTGCTTGCAACCCCAGTGTGTCTTTAGGCCAATTTTTTGGCTCCTGCAGCCAAATCCAGTGTCTCTTTAAAGCAATGTTTGTGCTCCGGCTCCTGCTGCTGCTTGCAACTCCAGGGTGTGATTCATCCAATTTTTGGGCTCCTGCAGCCAACTCCAGTGTCTCTTTCAAGCTATGTTTGGGCTCCTGCTGCTGCTGCTTGCCACTCCAGGGTGTGATTCATCCAATCTTTGGCCTCCTGCAGCCAACTCCAGTGTCTCTTTCAAGCTATGGTCTGGCTCCTGCTGCTGCTGCTTGCAACTCCAGGGTGTGATTCATTCAATTTTTGGGCTCCTGCTGCCAACTCCAGTGTCTCTTTAAAGCAATGATTGGGCTCCTGCTGCTGCTGCTTGCAACTCCAGTGTGTGATTCATCCAATTTTTGGCCTCCTGCAGCCAACTCCAGTGTCTCTTTCAAGCTATGTTTGGGCTTCTGCTGCTGCTTGCAACTCCAGGGTGTGATTCATCCAATTTTTGGCCTCCTGCAGCCAACTCCAGTGTCTCTTTCAAGCTATGTTTGGGCTGCTGCTGCTGCTTGCAACTCCAGGGTGTGATTCAGCCAATTTTTGGGCTCCTGCAGCCAACTCCAGTGTCTCTTTCAAGCTATGTTTGGGCTCCTTCTGCTGCTGCTGCTTGCAACTCCAGGGTGTGATTCATCCAATTTTTGGCCTCCTGCAGCCAACTCCAGTGTCTCTTTCAAGCTATGTTTGGGCTCCTGCTTCTTGCAACTCCAGGTTGTGATTCATCCAATTTTTGGGCTCCTGCTGCCAACTCCAGTGTCTCTTTAAAGTAATGTTTGGGCTCCTGCTGCTGCTTGCAACTCCAGGGTGTGAGTCATCCAATTTTTGGACTCCTGCTGCCAACTCCAGTGTGTCTTTCAAGCTATGTTTGGGCTCCTGTTGCTGCTGCTTGCAACTCCAGGGTGTGATTCATCCAATTTTTGGGCTCCTGCTGCCAACTCCAGTGTCTCTTTCAAGCTATGTTTGGGCTGCTGCTGATGCTTGCAACTCCAGGGTGTGATTCATCCAATTTTTGGGCTCCTGCTGCCAACTCCAGTGTCTCTTTAAAGTAATGTTTGGGTTCCTGCTGCTGCTTGCAACTCCAGGGTGTGATTCATCCAATTTTTGGCCTCCTGCAGCCAACTCCAGTGTCTCTTTCAAGCTATGTTTGGGCCCCTGCTGCTGCTGCTTGCAACTCCAGGGTGTGATTCAGCCAATTTTTGGGCTCCTGCTGCCAACTCCAGTGTCTCTTTCAAGCTATGATTGTGCTCCTGCTGCTGCTTGCAACTCCAGGGTGTGATTCATCCAATTTTTGTGCTCCTGCTGCCAACTCCAGTCTCTCTTTAAAGTAATGTTTGTGCTCCTGCTGCTGCTTGCAATTCCAGGGTGTGATTCAACAAATTTTTGGGGTCCTGCTGCCAACTCCAGTGTCTCTTTCAAGCTATGTTTGGGCTCCTGCTGCTTGCAACTCCAGGGTGTGATTCATCCAATTTTTGGCCTCCTGCAGCCAACTCCATTGTCTCTTTAAAGTAATGCTTGTGCTCCTGCTGCTGCTGCTTGCAACTCCAGGGTGTGATTCATCCAATTTTTGGGCTCCTGCAGCCAACTCCAGTGTCTCTTTCAAGCCAACTCCAGTGTGTCTTTCAAGCTATGTTGGGGCTCCTGCTGCTGACTGCAACTCCAGGGTGTGAATCATCCAATTTTTGGGCTCCTGCTGCCAACTCCAGTGTGTCTTTCAAGCTATGTTGGGGCTCCTGCTGCTGCTTGCAACTCCAGGGTGTGATTCATCCAATTTATGGGCTCCTGCTGCCAACTCCAGTGTCTCTTTCAAGCTATGTTTGGGCTGCTGTTGCTGCTGCTGCTTGCAACTCTGGGGTGTGATTCATCTAATTTTTGGGCTCCTGCTGCCAACTCCAGTGTCTCTTTAAAGCAATGTTTGGGCTCCTCCTGCTGCTGCTGCTGCTGCTGCTGCTGCTGCTTGCAACTCCAGGGTGTGATTCATCCAATTTTTGGGCTCCTGTTGCCAACTCCAGTGTCTCTTTCAACCAATGCTTGGGTGGCTGCTGCTGCTTGCAACTCCAGGGTGTAATTCAGCTAATTTTTGGACTCCTGCTGCTGCCAGCTCCAGGGTGTGTTTTTCAAGCACTATAGGGGCCCCTCATAGTGATGCCACCTCAACTCTCTGCAATTGTGCCGCTTTGCGATTCTATTAGCGATGCCTCCGATCTGCATGTGATAATTATTTACAGTATTATTTCACTAACCCAGCACGCGTCCTATGTGTGGTACAGCAAGGCAGAATGGTTTACAACCCTATTGAGGCTCTAGGAGGCTCAGAAATAGCCGTTTTTAATAGCGATTAGTCGCAAATAAATTCGGGTCGAAACGATTTTTGTCGGAAAATTCTGCGAATCAGTCGAATCGAATTTTTCAAAAGTTCGCTCATTTCTAGGCACAATGATTACTTCATTCTTTAGAGTAAGTGACAAGAACTGTGCTTTTAATCATGCGAAAAAAGTGTTGACAACCGTGAAACAGTACCATGCCAACATTGATTGAGCAGAGCCAGAAACAGTGAAAGTTATTGAAAAATAAACACTTTTGACAAACTAACATTTTTGTATTTTATCCTTTACAGGCAGGGTAAATAGGTCACAGCCCAAAAACTTTCGGACATTATTTGGCAAAACCTGCATTTAATTTGTAACTGTTGCTATTTCGCTTTTTTTTTTAATATAGTAAATTAAGTTGAACAGATTTGTCTGTGGTGGATTCTCTTTTGTTTGATTAAAGAATGCTGGTGTGGCATGACTAAAATAGAGAATGTATAAAAACAATCACACAGTGGAAATCAGTGATCTGGGTACATGAGTGGCAGTAGGTCATTACATTTATCAATCGAACAACAAAGAGGTACAGCGCCACTTTACCCTCAACTTTACCACTTTACCACTATGCAGTTCTGCTGCTCGGCTGCAACCAAAATTAGGCGGAGTGGTGCAATTAATAAATTAGGCTCATCGTTGTTAGTGTAGAACCCAAAATATGGGGATCATTGTTCCAGTTTCTACCAGTTGTATTATCTGCTTTGGCTGCATTTCACAATCTATGAATGCATTTGGATTAGCTTGTAGGATTCTCTGAGAGTGGGGACTAATGACAAAGATGGTATGCATTCTGTGGAATAGATTTTGTTTTGATGCTTTGTAAAAGTTCCATTATAATAGCAGAGCGTCATATGCTTTATTGTTCATGTAATGCATTTCACACTTTACAGGCAAGTATAGGGATGGCATTATAAAGCAAATATAGGTTTGCTTTTATGATGCATTTTCACAAAGTGTATCCTCAAAGAGTAATTATAAGATGTTAACACTAGCTGGTTCTGGCATAAAAGCAAAGTGCTTAAACATAATTCTTAAAAATAAATTAGTGCACAGTGTGTTGTAAGGACTACTTTTGCTCATAGTATACAGGGAGCCTGATTTATAAAGTGTTACCACCTGTTAATTCAGCCCAATTTTTTTTCCTAAGTAGCGCTCAGTGTGCAATCTATTTTAAAACTAGCGCCAAATAAGGTGTAGCGTTGCACTAGTATATAGTGGCGCTGTAGATCAGGCTCCCCTAGAGCAGTGGTCCCCAACCTTTTTTTCACCGTGGACTGGTTCAGGATTTGGAAATTTTACCGTGGCCCGGTGGGGCACTGGGGGGGGGGGAGGGGGCTGACTTGGGGCGGGGCTGGAGGTGTGGCTGGGGGCGGTGCGGCGGCATTGATTGTTAATATTGTTTTGATTCAATCATTTTAAAGTTAACGTTAAGATAAGGGTTGAGTTACAGATACATAGGATGCAGATAGGGTTGAGGTACAGATACATAGAATGCAGATAGGGTTGAGGTACAGATACATAAGATGCAGATAGGGTTGCGGTACAGATACATAGGATGCAGATAGGGTTGGGGTACAGATACATAGGATGCAGATAGGGTTGAGGTACAGATACATAGGATGCAGATAGGGTTGGGGTACAGATACATAGGATGCAGATAGGGTTGGGGTACAGATACATAGGATGCAGATAGGGTTGAGGTACAGATACATAGGATGCAGATAGGGTTGGGGTACAGATACATAGGATGCAGATAGGGTTGAAGTACAGATACATAGGATGCAGATAGGGTTGGGGTAAAGATACATAGGATGCAGATAGGGTTGGGGTCCAGATACATAGGATGCAGATAGGGTTGGGGTACAGATACATAGGATGCAGATAGGGTTGGTGTACAGATACATAGGATGCAGATAGGGTTGGGGCACAGATACACAGGATGCAGATAGGGTTGGGGCACAGATACATAGGATGCAGATAGGGTTGGGACACAGATACATAGGATGCAGATAGGGTTGGGGTACAGATTCATAGGATGCAGATAGGGTTGGGGCACAGATACATAGGATGCAGATAGGGTTGGGGTACAGACACATAGGATGTAGATAGGGTTGGAGTACAGATACATAGGATGCAGATAGGGTTGGAGTACAGATACATAGGATGCAGATAGGGTTGGGGTACAGATACATAGGATGCAGATAGGGTTGGGGCACAGATACATAGGATACAGATAGGGTTGGAGTACAGATACATAGGATGCAGATAGGGTTGAGGTACAGATACATAGGATGCAGATAGGGTTGAGGTACAGATACATAGGATGCAGATAGGGTTGAGGTACAGATACATAGGATGCAGATAGGGTTGGGGTACAGATACATAGGATGCAGATGGGGTTGGGGTACAGATACATAGGATGCAGATAGGGTTGAGGTACAGATACATAGGATGCAGATTGGGTTGGGGTACAGATACATAGGATGCAGATAGGGTTGGGGCACAGATACATAGGATGCAGATAGGGTTGGGGTACAGATACATAGGATGCAGATAGGGTTGGGGCACAGATACATAGGATGCAGATAGGGTTGGGGTACAGATACATAGGATGCAGATAGGGTTGGGGCACAGATACATAGGATGCAGATAGGGTTGGGGTACAGATACATAGGATGTAGATAAGGTTGAGGTACAGATACATAGGATGCTGATATGGTTGGTGTGTGGGACAGTTCATAGGTGATCAGTTAGAAGTAACAGCATGTCTGTGCCTCAATACACTCTCTGGCAGTGAAGGGGTTACAGGGTCTGGCTGGACAGGAGCACAATAGGGATCACACCTCTCTCACACACACATGGAGTTTTGAAAGTGTGATCCCTTGTGTTGTCTGAGCCTTTATGTTGGCAGCATAAATCCCTGAACAGCCATCATTACAATGAGCTATAGATAAGTTTTCAGTGCCTGGGGAAGGGGAGGGGGTGAACAGGCAAACGGAAGGTAGGAGAGCTAACCTTGTGTAATCACAGATAGTTGTGTCAGCAATGTCAGCATTGAGACATGCTCTGTCTTTCCTGTCCATGGCAGATGTATATCACAGAGTCTCTGCTCTTCTCCCGCGTTAGGCAGAGAAATGCCGGGTGATGATGAGAGGGGGAGGGAGGGGCCCTCGCTATTGCATCATCCGAGGGGCAGGTCTATTCAAAATACTGCCACAGCCATAGCTCTTCTCAACCTGACAGCTGTTGCTGCGCGGGTTGAAGTATGCAGTGAGCGGGGAGGCAGAAGCAGGTGCACGGCCGCGCTCCCGCACACCTTAAAGGGAACACTGTCAGGGCGCGGTACCATTTGAGCCACGGACCGGTAGCGGTCCGCGGCCCGAGGGTTGGGGACCACTGCCCTAGAGCACAATAGGCAGAACTGTTTTGAGGTGTTTATATTAATATTATCTTTATCCCCACCAGTTATATCTTGTAACTGTAATACAGAGCCAATCTTTTCAGGGTGCCAAAAATTAACAAACACACTATGCAGAGATGGCAAAGAGATGGCAGTACAGAATGAGCTCAATGGCTCTGGCATAATCGGCAGTTGGGTCCAACATGCGCTGACATAGGCCGTCCAATACCTAATGCAACAATGAAGGCAAATGAGTTAGCATTGGGCGCCACTGTAGTCAAAATAGCAATGCCAAAAAAGAAAAAGATGCTGGCACTCCAAAACTGGTGCTATAGCCACCAGAAAGATGCTAAATGGCGTACTTCATAAACAAGGCCTATGTTGAAAAATGTGGTGCTATTTAAGAATCACCCCTTGAGAATTCTGATTTGAGAAGCGCTTCAAGTTAAAGATCCATTGGAAGTCCAAAATTAGGCATCAGTATGCACATTGAATATTGAACTGCTATTGGAGAAGGTACAATTGCAGCATTTGTGTGCAGCTGTCTCCTGCCCCACATCTGGTGAAGCCAAACTAGCTAATGTAGGGTTCGCTAATGGTGTGAAGGTATGGATTGGCTTGGTTTAGTGTCACTGTGAAGGTCTTAATACAAATAAATATATTTTAGGGTTTAAAAAAAAAGAGACAGAATTCTTGTGTCGACTGCTGTGTTATCATTTGGGGAATATTTTTTAGTAGGGGTGAAGTGATAGTAGACTCATGGGGTGCCACCCGCTATTCTTTTTAACCTACTTTAAGTTCCTCCTGAGCAAATCTCAGGTAAATCGGAAAAGACCCTCACTATGTTTGAGGGTAGGGGGAGAGCTACCATGATTCCCCACCAAGTGCTGTGTGTGTGTGTGTGTGGGGGGGGGGGGGGGGGAGAGCAGGAGGCTTAAAGTGATCCTGTAACCAGAAATGGAGTTTATGTTGTCATATTCTATCCTCAGATTGGTGCCACAAAACACTACTAAAGCCTGTGTCCAATATTTATAAAAACATGAACCAGATGAAGCCTGCTTTTCGAAAAGGCTCCCTGGCCGTGCTTTCCAGCAATTATACATTCAGTTACACACAGATCAGCATTGAGGGACAGCTTTATCAGCTATAATAACTGCAACACATTTAAATTCACTGCAAGTTAAACTGCCATATGTACCACATGTGGCAGTTTAGCTTGTAACTGAAGGAATCGTCGCTGGAGTGCACCAGGGGGTGCATCTGCACGGCCAGAGAGTCATATGGCTACCATTCAAAGAACAGACTGCATCCAGTTAGTGTTTTTATAAGTATTGCGCAAAGGTTTCAGTTAAAAAAAGAAATATGGCTGAAGATAGAAGGTGCTGACATAAAAATCAATTCTGGTTATCGGATTACTTAAAGGAGTTTGTAGAGTGGAGTTCGACAGTTCAGTAATGAAGTCCAGCACTGGAACTTCCGGCTAGGTGTCAATATTATAGGAGGGGGTCTGCAAGTGCATTTTGCTTGTAGATTTGGGGGGGTACAAACATATTCTGCCTATTAACTTGGGGGGTCACAAACCACTCTGCTTATCATTTGGGGGTATGAAAGCACACTGCATAAGAAATATAGGGGGTCGGCGAGCATGTTATGCATCGAAATTTAAAGGGCCAGTTGCTGCTATGACTTCTGTGCTCACTTCGGTGCGCATGCTGCTCATTAATTTTTAAGTAGTTGAGGGTCCAGATTTTATAGCCTGCATTGTTCTTTTTCTTTGGTATTCTGAGCACACTGTGCCTAATTTTCAGGGCTAAAGGGAAGATCTACAAGCTCTCACTTGGGTTGGGGGCTCATACACAATTTGCATTTTAATTTTTGATGTCTAATTGCAAATATCTGGGGGAAGCATGCACATTTTTTTATTTGGGGGTGAGGGGGTACAAGCACTCTGGTCAGGACTGCCAATAGGAAGTAAAGGCAGGGCTCATGTGCTAGGACCAGTTGCTCAAGGTGGGGGGGTAGCTGTAGGCCCTGACGACATGTTTTTCTGCTCCTCTGCTTTCAGGGGATCCAGGTGCCCCCTAACTTCTACTGCCTGCTGCTGCCTCTGTTTTCTTTCTTAGTGCAGGTATTTTGCCCTGTGTGTTGTGGAACACTTTCCAATGTCCATAAAAAATAGTTAAAGCCATTATAGCAGACAGACAAGCACTATCCTGCCTGTGCCTTTAGCTACCCATTGTCATCTATGGAAATCCCTTAAAATACAGTCAGAATAAGAATAGAACTGGGGGAACTTGATATAGGGAGAGGCACAACAAATTCAAATGGCATATCTGACTCATTTTGCATATTAATTTTTAGAGGCTGCAAGTGGGAGGGGGTCCAATACAGTCTGCTTATTTTTTTTATTATGGTGATTATTATGATGTTTTTTTTGAAGGCCTGCTGCTCATCACTGCGATGCAGCCTGGGTCCTGGCAGCCTAATACCCACCTCTTCATGACCATCGGCAGTGGCAAGTTTGCTAGCCTGCAGTTGGACAGTAAGTTGCATGGCTGATTGGCTGCTCATGGTCATGTTGGCCATGATGCGTGCCAGTTGCAAGAACCGGGGACAGCTGTGCATTTATGAGTTGTGGTGCATCCTGAATGCAACTGTCCTCCTGCTATTACAATGAGGAGGCCTCTAGTCAGGGATCATCTTTAAGTGTTTTTTTGGTGGGTGAAGTATAATACATTTGGGGAGCCAAGGTTTGCACAGAGAACGGGTGGGGGCAGTTCAAAGTCCCAGTTTGCTCATAAGAGATAGAACATTATACTACTGTTCTCCTTTCCTTTCCTTTCCTTTTATCAGGAAAATGTTTAATTTTAAAAAGATTTCTACAATATGTTTTCTGCAATTACCTGGAGACCCTATCCTACTAAAAGGTTGTTGTTTTTTTTTTACTTGATTGTTTGAGTTGGAGAAATCCTCAAGTAACACATTAAAACGTTAAAGGGACTCTAAACCCAAGTACAATAATTTTCCAGCAAGCAGCTCACCTTATGCTTGTCCCATGTGCCTTCTCTATTTCCTGCAGCACCAGATGGAAGCAGAAGCAGGCCTCCAAAGTTTGCAATTTTTTCAATTTTATTCCTCCAGAACTACACAACAAAGTGGTTCTGCAGCTACTCTGTCCCTTGGTGCTCTCAGTGTGAGCGAGCACCGCAAGCCAAAGTGGTTCCACAGCTGTCTTTGGCCACAGCAGAGTATGTTTAAGACTCATAAAGCTGCACCATGACTTGCCCTTCCGAACTCAGCCATGACCCTAGAAAATTAAGCAAAGAAATAAGTTTCGCCTAGAATACATGAGGTATTTACATACAATCAGAGATTATTAGGTGCTTTGAATGGCTCATTATTTACAGTTCCCAAGGGGGATAAGGTGGGAGAAAGTTAGTGTATGCCTGGACAGGGACTTTTACAAATGTAAGCACTAGTTTTGCTGGAATATGCTGCAGTTCAGTTTAATAAAACAACAATGCCAAACCTTTTATCCACTATATCTAATTGCTCAAATTCCAGGGCTCAGGAACTCTCAAACCACCAAATCAAATCCCGAGCTGTCCGGGCCCGAAATCAAATCACAGCATCTTATTGCTTAATGCACACCCCACACAATCAGTCAAGGTGACACTGCTGTTTACTGCAATAGAGTCAGCGAGGAGGTCAGTAAATTCTTCCATACCATGTTGCAGCTCATTGGTCTGTACCATATAGTACAATGTATTTATGTTGGATTGGTTTCACAAGAACAAACTTGTTCACACTTGATTTTATGAATGTATCATAAGCTATATCGTAATATATACTATTATCTTGAATACCTCTGTCTTTCTGCTTTTTTTTTTTACAAATAAAGCCCCCCACCTAGTATGAGGCTATCTGTTGCTGCATGCACAGAAGCCTGGGCCTTTCTGGTGACAGATTCACTATGTTTGCAATTACCTTCTATAAAAAAAAAGGGGCACATAATACAGAATTTTGAGATCCATATATAGCTACAATTATTATGTGTATCATTTTATTGAAGGAAACATATGCCTCAACATATTTAATTAACTGGAACATTGCACTGTTATTTCCCAGATTACTTTTCCTCGCTATAAACCCAAGGACAGGGTCATGCACCAGTTCTTTGTGCCTGTTTTATGTTTAAAAATGCAACAATAATGTTATAATATAAGTAACAATTGGTTCGCTATTTCAGCTTTTATAGCATAACATAGAGTTATAAACATAGCTTTGTTTCAATAATAACAAGTTGTGGTAAAGTGTATGGAAATGTCATAAATGGTGTGTATTTTTCCCCTGCTAGGCTGTATCAGGCACGATCCATTCCGGGTTTTCAGGACCCAGGTCACTTTCCCCAATCCTTTTCAGGTTTGTTCCCTGATCTCAGGCCTTGCACAGGTGATCAGGCTGATTGCAGGGGAAGCCTGAATAAAAGGTGCCACTGAGCCTGTCAGTTGTCTGTTGACCAGCCTGAAGGAAGGAGCCCAGGCTGCACTGCACAGTGGTGAATAAACGAACTGAACGTAAGCCGAAGGACTTGGCTTTTGAGCCCTCTAAAATTGAACTTGTGGTGATGAGCAGCGGAGGGGTGGTAGGCCCTGCAAAGTGGACCAGACTTATCCTGGAATTGCAGCTTGCTGGAGTTACCAGTAGGGATGAGCGAATCGATCCGGACGAACCCGGATTCGATCCGAATTTCAGGAAAAATTCGATTCGGATCGAATCCGAATTTCCCCGCGATTCGATCACTCGAAGTTTTCCTTTAACATCCATTCATTTACATTTACAGGCATTCTAAGATGGCGGACGGGACATGTCTGGACATGTATCCCGCGCCAGTGCAAGCTGGGGCAGTCACATGCAGCCTATCAGCAGCCAGCAAGCCCGGTGACGTCACACAGCGGTATTTAACGGCGGCCATCTTGCTTTTCCTCATTTCTCTATTGCATTCGTGAGAGACAGAACGCTGTGTAGCTGAGGGACAGACAGGGACAGGCTGGAGACAGGCAGGGACAGACAGGGACAGGCTGGAGACAGGCAGGAGACAGACAGGAGACAGACAGAAAGTCAGCGAAAAACAGGGAAAGGAAGGGAAAATCGGAGGCTGTCAGTTTTTTTTTTTTTTTCATCCAGCCTGACAGGCTTTGTTAGCGTTTTCAGGCTGCTTATACTAACTGTGCATATATACTGAACTGATCTTAAGTCTGCTGTGAGGCATCCCATTCTGTGACTAAAGCAGCCTCTGTTTAAGACCATATAAGCATTTGCTCTTATCATATTTGAAATTAGGCCTGATAAAGACACTTTTGCTGGGCAAAGCACTACTGGACCCTGCCAGGTGCACTCCTATTTGGGGCATCCCATTCTGTGACTACAGCAGCCTCTGTTTAAGACCATATAAGCATTTGCTCTTATCATATTTGAAATTAGGCCTGATAAAGACACTTTTGCTGGGCAAAGCACTACTGGACCCTGCCAGGTGCACTCCTATTTGGGGCATCCCATTCTGTGACTACAGCAGCCTCTGTTTAAGACCATATAAGCATTTGCTCTTATCATATTTGAAATTAGGCCTGATAAAGACACTTTTGCTGGGCAAAGCACTACTGGACCCTGCCAGGTGCACTCCTATTTGGGGCATCCCATTCTGTGACTACAGCAGCCTCTGTTTAAGACCATATAAGCATTTGCTCTTATCATATTTGAAATTAGGCCTGATAAAGACACTTTTGCTGGGCAAAGCACTACTGGACCCTGCCAGGTGCACTCCTATTTGGGGCATCCCATTCTGTGACTACAGCAGCCTCTGTTTAAGACCATATAAGCATTTGCTCTTATCATATTTGAAATTAGGCCTGATAAAGACACTTTTGCTGGGCAAAACACTACTGGACCCTGCCAGGTGCACTCCTATTTGGGGCATCCCATTCTGTGACTAAAGCAGCCTCTGTTTAAGACCATATAAGCATTTGCTCTTATCATATTTGAAATTAGGCCTGATAAACACACTTTTGCTGGGCAAAGCACTACTGGACCCTGCCAGGTGCACTCCTATTTGGGGCATCCCATTCTGTGACTACAGCAGCCTCTGTTTAAGACCATATAAGCATTTGCTCTTATCATATTTGAAATTAGGCCTGATAAAGACACTTTTGCTGGGCAAAGCACTACTGGACCCTGCCAGGTGCACTCCTATTTGGGGCATCCCATTCTGTGACTACAGCAGCCTCTGTTTAAGACCATATAAGCATTTGCTCTTATCATATTTGAAATTAGGCCTGATAAAGACACTTTTGCTGGGCAAAGCACTACTGGACCCTGCCAGGTGCACTCCTATTTGGGGCATCCCATTCTGTGACTACAGCAGCCTCTGTTTAAGACCATATAAGCATTTGCTCTTATCATATTTGAAATTAGGCCTGATAAAGACACTTTTGCTGGGCATAGCACTACTGGACCCTGCCAGGTGCACTCCTATTTGGGGCATCCCATTCTGTGACTAAAGCAGCCTCTGTTTAAGACCATATAAGCATTTGCTCTTATCATATTTGAAATTAGGCCTGATAAAGACACTTTTGCTGGGCAAAGCACTACTGGACCCTGCCAGGTGCACTCCTATTTGGGGCATCCCATTCTGTGACTACAGCAGCCTCTGTTTAAGACCATATAAGCATTTGCTCTTATCATATTTGAAATTAGGCCTGATAAAGACACTTTTGCTGGGCAAAGCACTACTGGACCCTGCCAGGTGCACTCCTATTTGGGGCATCCCATTCTGTGACTACACCAGCCTCTGTTTAAGACCATATAAGCATTTGCTCTTATCATATTTGAAATTAGGCCTGATAAAGACACTTTTGCTGGGCAAAGCACTACTGGACCCTGCCAGGTGCACTCCTATTTGGGGCATCCCATTCTGTGACTACAGCAGCCTCTGTTTAAGACCATATAAGCATTTGCTCTTATCATATTTGAAATTAGGCCTGATAAAGACACTTTTGCTGGGCAAAGCACTACTGGACCCTGCCAGGTGCACTCCTATTTGGGGCATCCCATTCTGTGACTACAGCAGCCTCTGTTTAAGACCATATAAGCATTTGCTCTTATCATATTTGAAATTAGGCCTGATAAAGACACTTTTGCTGGGCAAAGCACTACTGGACCCTGCCAGGTGCACTCCTATTTGGGGCATCCCATTCTGTGACTACAGCAGCCTCTGTTTAAGACCATATAAGCATTTGCTCTTATCATATTTGAAATTAGGCCTGATAAAGACACTTTTGCTGGGCAAAGCACTACTGGACCCTGCCAGGTGCACTCCTATTTGGGGCATCCCATTCTGTGACTACAGCAGCCTCTGTTTAAGACCATATAAGCATTTGCTCTTATCATATTTGAAATTAGGCCTGATAAAGACACTTTTGCTGGGCAAAGCACTACTGGACCCTGCCAGGTGCACTCCTATTTGGGGCATCCCATTCTGTGACTACAGCAGCCTCTGTTTAAGACCATATAAGCATTTGCTCTTATCATATTTGAAATTAGGCCTGATAAAGACACTTTTGCTGGGCAAAGCACTACTGGACCCTGCCAGGTGCACTCCTATTTGGGGCATCCCATTCTGTGACTACAGCAGCCTCTGTTTAAGACCATATAAGCATTTGCTCCTATCATATTTGAAATTAGGCCTGATAAAGACACTTTTGCTGGGCATAGCACTACTGGACCCTGCCAGGTGCACTCCTATTTGGGGCATCCCATTCTGTGACTAAAGCAGCCTCTGTTTAAGACCATATAAGCATTTGCTCTTATCATATTTGAAATTAGGCCTGATAAAGACACTTTTGCTGGGCAAAGCACTACTGGACCCTGCCAGGTGCACTCCTATTTGGGGCATCCCATTCTGTGACTACAGCAGCCTCTGTTTAAGACCATATAAGCATTTGCTCTTATCATATTTGAAATTAGGCCTGATAAAGACACTTTTGCTGGGCAAAGCACTACTGGACCCTGCCAGGTGCACTCCTATTTGGGGCATCCCATTCTGTGACTACACCAGCCTCTGTTTAAGACCATATAAGCATTTGCTCTTATCATATTTGAAATTAGGCCTGATAAAGACACTTTTGCTGGGCAAAGCACTACTGGACCCTGCCAGGTGCACTCCTATTTGGGGCATCCCATTCTGTGACTACAGCAGCCTCTGTTTAAGACCATATAAGCATTTGCTCTTATCATATTTGAAATTAGGCCTGATAAAGACACTTTTGCTGGGCAAAGCACTACTGGACCCTGCCAGGTGCACTCCTATTTGGGGCATCCCATTCTGTGACTACAGCAGCCTCTGTTTAAGACCATATAAGCATTTGCTCTTATCATATTTGAAATTAGGCCTGATAAAGACACTTTTGCTGGGCAAAGCACTACTGGACCCTGCCAGGTGCACTCCTATTTGAGGCATCCCATTCTGTGACTAAAGCAGCCTCTGTTTAAGACCATATAAGCATTTGCTCTTATCATATTTGAAATTAGGCCTGATAAAGACACTTTTGCTGGGCAAAGCACTACTGGACCCTGCCAGGTGCACTCCTATTTGGGGCATCCCATTCTGTGACTACAGCAGCCTCTGTTTAAGACCATATAAGCATTTGCTCTTATCATATTTGAAATTAGGCCTGATAAAGACACTTTTGCTGGGCATAGCACTACTGGACCCTGCCAGGTGCACTCCTATTTGGGGCATCCCATTCTGTGACTACAGCAGCCTCTGTTTAAGACCATATAAGCATTTGCTCTTATTATATTTATATTATAAGACACTTTTGCTGGGCATAGGCTTACTGCTGCCTGCCAGGTGCACTTCTGTTGAGGCATCCCATTCTGTAACATAGCATACCCCTCTTTATTTACACTAAGCAGCTCTCTTATTTACACTAAGCAGGCCTGTTGGAGGCTGAGTGTTACTGCTCACTTTTGGTGTGCATTATATTCTGTTTCATATAGACCCACCGCTGCCCGGGGGATCTTAAAATATCACCTACTCCCACGCCAGTTAGACTATGTCGGGCAGACAAGTGCCTGGAAGTGAAAAGAGGAGTGGCAGAGGCCAAGATTCCGCAGGCAGAGCTCGCATCAGACTGGGGGCCAGTAGCAGCAGGAGTCACGCTGAGAGACCTAATCTGCCAGTATCTGCTAGCGGTCGGGTCTCCACCAGTAACGCATCTGCCGTGGTAGATTGGTTGACGCGCTCATCAACAACATCATCACAAGTTACGTCTGAGACCCCCAGTCTAGGGTCGGTAGGTTCCTCTGACACAACCCTGAGTTGGCATGCCCCGAGAGCAGTCCCTGTCCTCCCATTGCCTCTGTCCTACGCCGTTCCCTCCCCCAGCGACGTATCCTATGCTTTGGGTTCAGCTCCACTCTTTAGTGAGGAGGACCATCAGATAGAGGACAGTCAGCAGCTACTGCCCAGCCAAGAAATGGAGGTGGCTTCTCTAGCTAGGCAGACAGATAGTGATGTGGACAGTGTCGTGGGTGCTGTGAGCGTTCCAGCTCCTGCGCCAGACACTGTTGACGAATCCACGAACATCAGTGACGTACAGCCACAACTCGGTGATGATGATGATGACGATGAAGCCGATCGCACTTGGGAGCCGGGGGATGAAGGGGCTTCATCGTCATCATCAGGAGAAGAGGGGCGCAGGTTGCCCCGGAGTCAGCAGCTGAGGCAGCAAGGTGGTAGCAGTCAGCATGGGGGCACAATTCCAAAGGCTGGAGCCGGCCGGGGCCGGGGCCGGGGTAGAGCACCTGCTGTGCGGCAGTCTACCTTATCGGGAGGTAGTGGGGCAGGGGTTCCTGGAGTTGGCAACAGCAGCAGTGAATCAGTGAGGCCAGGGGGTGGGAAAAGTAGCTACTCGGCAGTGTGGCAGTTTTTCCTGAGGCATCCGCAGGAGGGTAACATGGCCACATGCAAGATATGTAGGCAAAAGGTGAAGCGTGGCCAGGGTCCAAATGTTGGCACCACGGCCCTGCGTCAACATATGATGCGTCACCATAAAACGACCTGGGAGAACCGAGGCTCCCAAGGGGTGGTCCAGTCTGCTTCCTCACCAAGTGAGCTCCCAATTTCTGCCAGCCAAGGCTCCAGCACCTCAGCCGAAGGCAGCTGTGCGTCATACCCATCCTCTGTCGCTCCTGCTCCTCCTCCTCCTCCTCCAAGTCATGCATCCCGCCAGCAATCCATCAGCGAAGCCATGTCCAAGAGACAGCAGTATGCGCCCACTCATCCTACGGCGCAGAAGCTGAATGTGCTCCTGTCCAAGTTGCTGGTGCTGCAGTCGCCCCCTTTTCAGGTGGTGGAATCTGCACCTTTCAGAGAACTGATGGCTTGTGCCGAGCCGAGGTGGAGAGTCCCAAGCCGTCATTTCTTTGCCAAGAAGGCAGTACCAGCGCTGCACACTTTTGTTGAACAGAAGGTGGGCCAGTCCTTGAGCCTGTCGGTGTGTAGCAAAATACATGGCAGCGCCGACATCTGGGGCTGTAACTACGGTCAGGGGCAGTACATGTCGTTTACGGCCCACTGGGTGAATGTGGTCCCTTTGCAGCAGCAACTTGGACAGGTCACGCCGCTTCGGCCTCCGCGCTCTCTGCCCATTGGGCCTGTGACACCGTGCGACTCGGCCTCCTCATCCTCCGCCATCTCCTCACCCTCCACTGTTGGCTCAAGTCTCAGTGCCCCTCCAGTCTACCATGTGTGCAGGGCACGGAGGTGTCACGCAGTGCTTCACATGGTTTGTCTTGGCGAACGGAGTCACACAGGGGAGGAACTGCTTAAATGTATTCATCAGGAAATCCAAACATGGCTTACTCCGAGAAAACTTAAAATGGGAATCATGGTTACCGACAATGGGAAGAACATTTTGTCTGCGCTGCGCCAAGGAAGCCTGGCCCATGCCCCCTGCATGGCTCACGTCTTCAATCTGGTTGTCAAGCGGTTTCTGAAGTGTTCCCCCCATCTGCAGGACATCCTAACAACTTCACGGAAACTTTGCATGCACTTCAGCCACTCCTACACCGCCAAACACACCCTTCTTGAGCTACAGCGTCAGAATGGTATCCCCCAACATAGTCTGATTTGCGATGTTTCCACCCGTTGGAATTCCACCCTTCACATGTTGGACCGATTATATGAACAGAGAAAAGCCATCACGGATTTCCTGATGATCCAAGCAGATAGGGGGACTCCCCTGTGTAACTTCAATGTCAACCAGTGGCAGCTCATACGTGACACCTGCCGTTTGCTCAGGCCCTTTGAGGAAGCCACTTTATTTGTCAGTCGGCAGGATTACGGGATGAACGACGTGATTCCACTGCTTCATGTACTACAGCACATGTTGGAAACCATGGCTGGTCAGGGCACTGGAGACATGGCGTTTACATCTTACGGCCACATGAACCCCGTTGGAGCTGAACTGGAGGAGGAGGAGGAGGAAGAGGAGGAGGAGGAGTTGCCCAGCGAAACACAGTTTAGGCTTGGCGAAATGGCTGGTTTATCTAGTCAGCGGACAGGAGAGGAGGAGCAGGAGCAGCCAGAGGAGCTAGAGGTTTTTGAGGAAGGAGAGACAGAGGACCCGGGCACACCGTGGCAGTATGCAGTGGAGATGGAGACAGGTAGTCCATCCGAGTCACTTGCGCAAATGGCACGAAGCATGCTCACATGCTTGCGTAGTGACCCCAGAATTGTTTCCATCTGTCGGCGGGATGACTTCTGGCTGTCCACCTTATTGGACCCTCGCTTCCGGCACAAAATGGGGGCATTTTTTAAACCCACCGAGAGGGAGGACAAACTCAACTACTACAAAGACATTCTACGTAGGCAGTTGGCCGATGCCTATCTGCGCCATGGTCCATACTCTCGCAGGTCTGACTCGAGGGGACCTCAGCGCTCACCTTCCACTGCCATGGCCGCTGGGGGGGTTGGCAGCAGCAGCAGCAGAAGCTCCATCAGCAGCAGCAGCCTCAGTCTTCAGTCGCTAATGAGTAGCTTTCTACACCCGCATAGTGAGGCTACTCATGAGCAGCAGGAAGACCTGGAGCAGGACCTGAACCAGCAGGTCATGTCATACTTTGACATGACCATGCCAACACACCTTGAGGATCCGCTGGACTTCTGGGCAGCCAAACTTGATTTGTGGCCGCAACTAGCAGAGTTTGCCCTGGAAAAGCTGTCCTGCCCGGCAAGTAGCGTGCCATCTGAGCGGGTGTTTAGTGTGGCGGGGGCCATAGTTACGGCGAGGAGAACTCGTCTGTCAACTAAAAATGTGGAGAGACTCACCTTTGTCAAAATGAATCAGGGATGGATCAGCCAGGATTTCCACCCACCAATGCCTGATGCATGCGACTAGATTCAGCATGGTGCCACGTTTTACACTTTCCAAATGGTGCAAAACATATTTATGTCTTTAGGCCATTTTTTGGGCTCCTGCTGCTGCTACTGTCAACTCCTGCCAACTCCAGGGTGTGATTCATCCAATTTTTGGGCTCCTGAAGCCAACTCCAGTGTATATTTGGGCTCCTGCTGCTGCTGCTGCCAACTTCTGCCAACTCCAGGGTGTGATTCATCCAATTTTTGGGCTCCTGAAGCCAACTCCAGTGTATATTTGGGCTCCTGCTGCTGCTGCTGCTGCCAACTTCTGCCAACTCCAGGGTGTGATTCATCCAATTTTTGGGCTCCTGAGGCCAACTCCAGTGTATATTTGGGCTCCTGCTGCTGCTACTGTCAACTCCTGCCAACTCCAGGGTGTGATTCATCCAATTTTTGGGCTCCTGAAGCCAACTCCAGTGTATATTTGGGCTCCTGCTGCTGCTGCTGCCAACTTCTGCCAACTCCAGGGTGTGATTCATCCAATTTTTGGGCTCCTGAAGCCAACTCCAGTGTATATTTGGGCTCCTGCTGCTGCTGCTGCTGCCAACTTCTGCCAACTCCAGGGTGTGATTCATCCAATTTTTGGGCTCCTGAGGCCAACTCCAGTGTATATTTGGGCTCCTGCTGCTGCTGCTGCCAACTTCTGCCAACTCCAGGGTGTGATTCATCCAATTTTTGGGCTCCTGAAGCCAACTCCAGTGTATATTTGGGCTCCTGCTGCTGCTACTGTCAACTCCTGCCAACTCCAGGGTGTGATTCATCCAATTTTTGGGCTCCTGAAGCCAACTCCAGTGTATATTTGGGCTCCTGCTGCTGCTGCTGCCAACTTCTGCCAACTCCAGGGTGTGATTCATCCAATTTTTGGGCTCCTGAAGCCAACTCCAGTGTATATTTGGGCTCCTGCTGCTGCTACTGTCAACTCCTGCCAACTCCAGGGTGTGATTCATCCAATTTTTGGGCTCCTGAGGCCAACTCCAGTGTATATTTGGGCTCCTGCTGCTGCTGCTGCCAACTTCTGCCAACTCCAGGGTGTGATTCATCCAATTTTTGGGCTCCTGAAGCCAACTCCAGTGTATATTTGGGCTCCTGCTGCTGCTACTGTCAACTCCTGCCAACTCCAGGGTGTGATTCATCCAATTTTTGGGCTCCTGAGGCCAACTCCAGTGTATATTTGGGCTCCTGCTGCTGCTGCTGCCAACTTCTGCCAACTCCAGGGTGTGATTCATCCAATTTTTGGGCTCCTGAAGCCAACTCCAGTGTATATTTGGGCTCCTGCTGCTGCTACTGTCAACTCCTGCCAACTCCAGGGTGTGATTCATCCAATTTTTGGGCTCCTGAAGCCAACTCCAGTGTATATTTGGGCTCCTGCTGCTGCTGCTGCCAACTTCTGCCAACTCCAGGGTGTGATTCATCCAATTTTTGGGCTCCTGAAGCCAACTCCAGTGTATATTTGGGCTCCTGCTGCTGCTACTGTCAACTCCTGCCAACTCCAGGGTGTGATTCATCCAATTTTTGGGCTCCTGAAGCCAACTCCAGTGTATATTTGGGCTCCTGCTGCTGCTGCTGCTGCCAACTTCTGCCAACTCCAGGGTGTGATTCATCCAATTTTTGGGCTCCTGAGGCCAACTCCAGTGTATATTTGGGCTCCTGCTGCTGCTGCTGCCAACTTCTGCCAACTCCAGGGTGTGATTCATCCAATTTTTGGGCTCCTGAGGCCAACTCCAGTGTATATTTGGGCTCCTGCTGCTGCTGCTGCCAACTTCTGCCAACTCCAGGGTGTGATTCATCCAATTTTTGGGCTCCTGAAGCCAACTCCAGTGTATATTTGGGCTCCTGCTGCTACTGTCAACTCCTGCCAACTCCAGGGTGTGATTCATCCAATTTTTGGGCTCCTGAAGCCAACTCCAGTGTATATTTGGGCTCCTGCTGCTGCTGCTGCCAACTTCTGCCAACTCCAGGGTGTGATTCATCCAATTTTTGGGCTCCTGAAGCCAACTCCAGTGTATATTTGGGCTCCTGCTGCTGCTACTGTCAACTCCTGCCAACTCCAGGGTGTGATTCATCCAATTTTTGGGCTCCTGAGGCCAACTCCAGTGTATATTTGGGCTCCTGCTGCTGCTGCTGCCAACTTCTGCCAACTCCAAGGTGTGATTCATTCAATTTTTGGGCTCCTGAAGCCAACTCCAGTGTATATTTGGGCTCCTGCTGCTGCTACTGTCAACTCCTGCCAACTCCAGGGTGTGATTCATCCAATTTTTGGGCTCCTGAAGCCAACTCCAGTGTATATTTGGGCTCCTGCTGCTGCTGCTGCTGCCAACTTCTGCCAACTCCAGGGTGTGATTCATCCAATTTTTGGGCTCCTGAGGCCAACTCCAGTGTATATTTGGGCTCCTGCTGCTGCTGCTGCCAACTTCTGCCAACTCCAGGGTGTGATTCATTCAATTTTTGGGCTCCTGAAGCCAACTCCAGTGTATATTTGGGCTCCTGCTGCTGCTACTGTCAACTCCTGCCAACTCCAGGGTGTGATTCATCCAATTTTTGGGCTCCTGAAGCCAACTCCAGTGTATATTTGGGCTCCTGCTGCTGCTGCTGCTGCCAACTTCTGCCAACTCCAGGGTGTGTTTCATCCAATTTTTGGGCTCCTGAGGCCAACTCCAGTGTATATTTGGGCTCCTGCTGCTGCTGCTGCCAACTTCTGCCAACTCCAGGGTGTGATTCATCCAATTTTTGGGCTCCTGAAGCCAACTCCAGTGTATATTTGGGCTCCTGCTGCTGCTACTGTCAACTCCTGCCAACTCCAGGGTGTGATTCATCCAATTTTTGGGCTCCTGAAGCCAACTCCAGTATATATTTGGGCTCCTGCTGCTGCTGCCAACTTCTGCCAACTCCAGGGTGTGATTCATCCAATTTTTGGGCTCCTGAAGCCAACTCCAGTGTATATTTGGGCTCCTGCTGCTGCTGCTGCTAACTTCTGCCAACTCCAGGGTGTGATTCATCCAATTTTTGGGCTCCTGAAGCCAACTCCAGTGTATATTTGGGCTCCTGCTGCTGCTGCTGCCAACTTCTGCCAACTCCAGGGTGTGATTCATCCAATTTTTGGGCTCCTGAGGCCAACTCCAGTGTATATTTGGGCTCCTTCTGCCCCTCATAGTGATGCCACTTCAACTCTCTGCAATTGTGCCGCTCTGCGATTCTATTAGCGATGCCTCTGATCTGCATGTGATATTTCTTCAAAGTATTATTTAACTAACCCAGCACGCATCCTGTGCGTGTTACAGCAAGGCTGAATGGTTTACAACCCTATTGAGGCTCTAGGAGGCTCAGAAATAGCCGTTTTTAATAGCGATTCGTCGCGAATTTCTAGTTACCAGCCCTGGACTTACATTGAATTGGTGAAGTAACCACTTTGATTTATTGCGTTGTTGCTGTAACCTCTGAAGTGAGAGATATTTTGCTTTTGAACACTTTATTTCTAAATAAACCTGCTTTTGCTGTTGAAGAGCGTCTCATTCAGAGAGCTGATTGCCGACCACCACCCTATAAAACCGCTTCATTTGCGATCCCCTTACGGGACCATTTTGACCTCAGGTACCTTGCAATCACCATGTTTTGTGCCTTTGTGGAGGAACATCACCAACTCCAGCTAATGGGGATTGAATGTATCAGCAGGGCCGAGGCCAGATTGCACCGGCAACGCATGCTTATCGATCACATGCATGACGTTGAGTTGTTCGAGCTGACCAGACTTAATCGTGCTTCTCTCCATAAGTTGTATAGTGAGCTGCGGCCATGGTTAGCCTGCACCACAAGGAAGGGGCAAGCAATTTCAGGTATGACCAAGATGCTTGGCTGCCTGCAATTTTTGGCGAATGGCTCGTTCCAGAGGCTGGGTGCCCTCTCCGTGGAGATCTCCCAGCCTACGCTGAGCTGCGCGCTATCCAAGTTTTTGGAAGGCATGGCTACCATTAGTCAGAAATATATTTTATTTCCGGACAACATGGTAGCCTGGAACGCGCTTAAGTTGGCTTTTTATAATATCGCTGACATGCCCAACGTCATGGGTGCGATTGATTGCACCCACGTTGCATTGGTCCCTCCTGCAGCCGACAAGTACATCTATAGGTAAGTTCAATCGGTCATTTTGTTACATAGTTTAGACAAGTTTTTTTTTAATCAAACATTTTTATTGGAAAGAAGCAGTTATCCACATCTGTTGCAAAACTATCATATTGTACATAACAGTATTGTTGAAGAGAGTAATTATATGACTTATGCAAAGCATTATAATATAAAAACAGCAAATCTTTGCGCCATCGCTTCAGATCACTACTACAATCCAATGCCTGGAAAAGGCTTTCCCAGGCTTCAAGAGCATACTGTTCAGCACAACAAGACCTTAAAAAGACCTCGATCTTAACAAACAAGGTGGTAACCCCAAGTGAACACTAGAAAAGAAAAGAAACCCGGGGAAAGAGGGGGGAAGGAAAGAAGGGAAAGGTGGGAAGGGGTAAAAAAAAAAAACACAAGGCTGCTAAACCATCAACAAGTGTGTATCAAAACCAACTGGCATAAATTCATTTTTTCCATCATATGCCAACCTTTTCTGATTTCTCGAGCTAGGACCAATAGAACCATTAAGAAGAGCAATCCAAGGGCTCAAAGTAATACGTTTGCCCACTACTTTGCTAAGGGCAGTAAATACTTTCTTCCAAATTCCTCTAACTCTGGAGCAATCCCACCAAATATGGTGGAATGACCCTTCTCCAACACAGCCTCTAAAACACATCCCAGAATCCCCCGCTCCAAAGCGCCCCAATTGTTTAGGCACCATATACCACTGTGTGGCCACTTTTTTGTTCACCTCAATAGACCAAACCGATGCCACTTGTCCAAAAGAATCCAGCCACATCTTCTGCCACTCCTTCTGCTCCTTTGACTCCCGCAGGTCCCGTTCCCACTTCTGCCTATATGTTAAATCAGTCGACTGGGACACGTTATTCAATTCCCCATAAATTTTGGACACCATTCCCCTTCCCCTTGGATCTAACCTACAGCGCTTCTCAAAGAAGATAAGTTGGGGACCCGATTCTACCCCCTTCACCAATGAACTAATAAAATGTTTAATCTGGAGATATCCAAACAGGTCTCTAGGCTGTAGCTGATACTTGTGTTGCAATGTCTGGAACGCCACGATCTTGGGGCCATCAAAATAGTCCAACACCAATTTAATCCCAGCCCTTTTCCAATTCAGAAACCTACCCGGATCCATAAACGCTGGGAGAAACATTGGGTTGCCCCACAGATTCAGTAAGGGCATATGAGGGGAAGTCAAACCCTGAAACCTCCCAAGATTATCCCAGAGTCTCAAGGAATGAGATATCACGGGGTTATCCACCTTATTCCTCACTTTTTGGGGGATCCAAAGGATGGAATCACAAGTCAACGGATGGCATAGTTCATTCTCGATCAAGACCCATAAAGGGACATCTCACCAAGCATGGTAAGATACCACCTGAGCCAATTGGGCCACCTGGTAGTACTTAGTGAGGTTAGGCACCCCCAATCCCCCCTTAACTTTAGAACGTAGCATAATGTTCTTCGCCACCCTTGGTCTCTTTCCACCCCATATAAATGTCATCATTTTATTTTGTAGCAATTGCAAATAGCTTCTAGGTACGCTAACTGGTAGTGCTCGTGCCAAATATAAAAACTTAGGCAAAAAATAAATTTTTATGGCTGCTATTTTCCCAAGCCAGGATAAACCATACCCTCTCCACCGATCTAAAAGACCTAAAAGAATCTGTCTCAGAGGGATATAGTTGGCAGCAAAGAGAGATGCATAGTCATTAGTTAACTTAATTCCTAAATACTTAATTCCCGCTGTTTCCCAATGAAAGTCAAAAGAAAGTTTCAAACGAGCCCACACTTCAGGGGGAATGCTGATATTCAAAGCCTTGGACTTGGCTGTATTCACTTGTAACCCCGATACTAATTCACAATCCTTCAACTTCTGCAGCACTACCGGCAAGGAAATCCAGGAATCCGAAACAACCATTAACGCATCATCTGCAAAAAGACTCACTTTATACTGGGTGGACCCTACCTGTATTCCCGAAATATCAGGAGATGACCTAATCTTCTGTGCCAAAGGTTCCATCACTAAAGCGAACAAAAGAGGGGACAACAGGCAACCCTGTCTGGTACCCCTTTGCAGAGGAAAGTCCCCAGAACTAAAGCCGTTATACTTAACAAAAGCCCTTGGGAGTGAGTATATCCTTTTTAAAATCCCTAAAAATGTGGGCCCAAACCCCCATTTTTCTAACAGAACAAATAAATATTTCCATGACACTGTGTTGAAAGCTTTCTTATGTCCAATGAAAGCAGCATAGCCGCGGTCTGAGTTGTTTTGGCTAAGTGGTAGAGCTGAATCACTTTTCTAATATTATCGCCAGCCTGTCTGCCAGGGATAAAACCCACTTGATCCTTATGGATTAGCCCTGGCAGATACTCTGACAACCGATCTGCTAAAATCTTATAATATTTTCAAATCTATGTTGATAAGTTAAATCGGCCTAAAGTTAGACCATACCGTATGGTCCGAGTCAGGCTTCGGTACCATACTGATAGAGGTAGTAAGGGAGCCCCTGGAGAAAAGCCAGCCGAAGCGCACCTCATTGAAGGCGCTAAAATAGATTTAAAAGCTTTATAATATGCCGCCAGATAGCCATCCGGCCCCGGTCTCTTATTAACTTTTAATTTATCGATTGTGTGGTTAACTTCCTCCAAACTAAAGCCTTCCTCCAGGGACTCCCTCAACTGCACTGGGAGATCAGGTAAGGAGATATCATTCAGGAACACACTCACTCAGGTGGGCTATGCCTAGTATATAGTTTCATCAGTTGTTCCCTAATCACCCCTATAATCTTATTAGGGTTACTCGTGAGTTCCCCCCTTTCATTCCTTAATCTAATAGGCTTATATCCCTGGTCTGGGAATTTAAGTCTCCTAGCTAATAACGAGTTTGGCTTATTAGCCTTGCAATAGTACTTATGTTTCACCCACCGCATGGTTGTTGCAGCCCTACCCGCAAGTGCTAAATTGAGTTCTTGTGTCACTTCATACAGTGAATTCGGGGAGACATATGCTGTTTGGCCTCTTCCGCCAACACAAGATAGTTTTCCTCCAACTCGTCTATACACTTGTTCCTCTCACGCTTCTTTCTGGAGGCGATCCCAATTAACCGGCCCCTAATAGAAGGTTTATGCACCTCCCAACAAGTCACGGCCGACATCTCCGGGGTTTTGTTTAATTGGAAGTACTCTGTTAAAGCATCAGATATCTCTGTGAGCACTCCTGGGTCGGACAAAATAGAGGTATTAAGAGACCAGGAGAATCCGGTTCGCCTACAGAACAAAGAGTCAATCCTCAAAACCACACAATCATGATCCGACCATGATATTGGATGAATCTTGATTGGCTTTGCTGCCGCTAGAGCCCTCTGAGACAGAAATATATGGTCTATCCTGGTCCAAACATTATGGGGGGGAAAAGTGGGTGAAATTCTGGGTCCCTGGATGCAATTCTCTACAACCATCCGCCAGGGAATGCCCATCTAACAGGCCTCTAAACTGTTTAGATGCAGCTGCAGACTGTGCACTAACCACTGTCCCTGTCAGAGATTGCCTATCTAAATAGGGGTTCAGGGTTAGATTCGAGTCCCCACAAAGTATCACACATCCCTGCGCAATCCCGCTCACTAATTCAAAAAACGTTTTAAGGAACGTCATCTGGCCCGAGTTAGGGGCATAATACATAGCGATCGTAATTTCTGACTCCTGCAACAGCCCCGCCAGAATCAGATAACGCCCCTCAGGATCTTTGATATCTTTTCTACAATGGAATGGAGCACTCCTCTTAAATCCAACCAACACTCCCTTTTGCTTAGTGCTAGCACTGGCATAGAATACCTGAGGGAATGATGAGTTCAAAAATCTCAGCTGTGAAGCTTTCGAGAAATGTGTCTCCTGTAGACAGATAACATCAGGACACAGCGCTTTAATCCTACGAAAGGCAAGGCTCTGTTTATGCTGAGAATTAAAGCCCTGTACATTTAAAGAAAACACAGTCGTCATTTCTTAATATAACTTAGCAACCCTAAAAAAAAAAAAGGGGGGGGGAGGAATGGAAGGGAAGGGAAAGATATCAGGTACACGGGCTGGGGAATGGGCTAGAGATTCTGACAGAAATAAGCACTACAAAGGAGCTCCACAGACACCTCCACCAATGTAGTATCCGTCCGGCAGAATCTCACACCTCTGATAGGAAGTCTCCTAACCCCTAATAATAGGCGGGTAAGAGAACATCTGGCAGCCTGGGTTTACCAGGACTTTACAATAATAAACAACAGAACCAATCTTTTTAGAAGTCACTAATACAGTGACAATAAAATCACAGGGATTAACCCCTCTGACCAAACGGGAGTGCGACATACAATAGCCGACGAACAGGGGGGGCATCTATAACCTCAATATCACACCGCTTGGAAAATATTATAACCATACCGTTCAATGTATACTAATATAACTCTAAGCTGCTCCCAACTAGGAGAACAGCCCAATAATAGGCACCATATTAATTATAGCAGGAACAAAAATGACTCAAGAAAAAAAAAGTTCCATTCCTGACAACCACTCAAAAAGTCATCTTGAGCCCGACGGTCATCCTCCACTTTAGTAAATGGCACAAATATGAAGATAGAGCACACTCAGGTGCCTGTAAAAGCCAAGGATGAACTGCAGCTCGCATGCTGGATACCACGCCTTTGACGCTTTCCTGACCACTGAGATCTGGGGGAATCTTCACCAATCCTGGAGGACTTTGCTGAAACCGGTCTGGTTATACCAGCAGAAACCAGCTGAGCTTTTAATTCTTCAACATTCACTGACACAAAAGTGACATCCTGATGAGTAAAGGTGATACGAAAAGGGAAGCCCCATCTATATCTTATTTTGTGCTCCTGTAAGATTGCCAACAGGGGTTTCATTTCACGCCTCCTAGTCATACCCCTCGATTCAAAGAGCAAAAGTTAATTGATTTCGGATCGAGAATCGTAAGTTTGGGTGGGTGTTAGTCATTTTTTCCAGTTTTTTTGGCCATTTCCGACTCGCACGAGCCTACGTACGATTTCGTATACGCTCTTACGATCATCGGAAGTTCGTTCCTAAATTGTAGGTTCAAAACGTAAAACTTAAGATCAAAACGTAAAACTTAGGATAATCGGATGTGTTTACGTGTAATTCAGAGAGCAGTTTTCCAACCTCTAAATACGTTTTAAAAGAAAGCCACTGCCGACACCTTTTAGCAGTCGGATTGCTGTTCTTGAACAGGTTTTTTGGCTATGTGGAGGAGCCTGCGCGTCTTGAGTTTCAATGAACTGCATGTATCAGCATGGCCGAGGCCATAAATTGTATGGCAATGCATACCTGATTCAATACATTTCATGTATGCCTATTAAAAGCATTTTAATGTGGACCTTAATTAGTCCTTTGCATGTAAACCTTTATTTTGCAATACATCCATATATTTGCGTTAATTAAAGAAACTTATGTCCTTTGTTATTTATTTTTAAATTGATGTACTAGAATAATATTTTTAGTTTGAATTTATTGGTGTAGTTGTTTACCTTTGCTTTGTTTAATTATTTTAGCTCATCTTTGGTCAGATGCATCACACTTACTGAGGAGAGGAGAGCGGGATAAAGTGCAGGATGTGGGTTACTGCTGTATTTTGCACAGACACAGCAGAGCTGGGGGCACGGAAAGGTCAGAAATCAAAGAATGCAGAGCAACACAGTCACAAGGCCCTTTCTGTTTGCAGGCTGCCCGATAATACCTGACCCGCCATCTTGGCTGTTTCTATGCTCATAACATGCAGAAGTTGCTGGGTGTTTTTTAATTTTTGAGAGCAATCTGTATGTAGAGGGTGTGGGTAACCACAGAAAAAAATTTAAGTTGTACCATTTGAAGCCAAAATATTAAAATTAAATCCACAAGTAAAAAATGCAAGTTAACTAAAAATTAAACAAAGTAAGATTTACTTATGCAAATGCATTCATTAATGGTTGGTTACTACAAAATGAATGAAATAAAGAAAAATAAAAGACCAAATATTTAGAATGCACTTTAATGAGGTAAGTTTGTAGTGCGCAGCCGCAAGATCAGAAGGATTTACGTCCAGACAAAAAAGGAAAAAGGGCAAAACCAATGTTGCAACCTGAGAAATGAAACAGAAAATTCAGGATGGAAACTGACATAGGTCTGATTCGCGAACTGCCATACGAACGGACGTACATTTTAGGATAGAAACGTATTAGCTTATAAGAATCACTCGCAAGTTCATACGAGCGCATGAGCGTTCGGGAAAAATAGGATGATCGGCACCTAAATCAAAGCTGTTACATGTTTCTTTGAATCAACCACATAGTGCCCGCAGATAGGTCAGAGAATATTTGGTACTTGTGACCCTGGAATGACAAACTCAGGAAGTTGCCTCGCTGGCTTCTGGATCAGCTCCTTAGAGTTATAATAATGAAACTTGGCAATAATATCCCGGGGGGGATTGCTGGGCTGTTGCCGAGGTCCCAGGGTTCTATGGACCCGGTCCATCTCAAGCCTCTCAACAGAAATCCCAGGAACCAACTCCTGACACAGAGCTGTAATTGCACCCTTTACATCCTCTATATGCTCAGGAATGCCTTTAAATCGCAGATTAGAGCACCTGTCTCTGTTTTCAAAGTCCTCAAGTTTAGCTGCAAGTGAGATGTTTTCCACCTTAAGTTGGTTAATTTCAGTGTCCAGAACTTCTTGGGCTGACATCACCTCACCCATTTTAGCCTCCAGGGTATTCAAACTACAGGCTACTTTCTCCAACTCACTAGACACGTGCTCTTTGATCAGCTTTGTGTTAGATGACAGGGCACTATGCAACATATGCTCAAAGCGATATAGAAAAGAAGGGCTTACTTCAGGCTGAGACATTGGGCTGGCCAGTCTGGATCTGCCTTTCTCCTCCATCAAAAAGGAAGCCTTGCTGTGCCCTATGACCTCCAGGTTCTCCAGCGTGAGATCCTCCGCCATCTTGTCTCCCAGCTCCTCCGCAGCTAACTCCAGCAGACACCCCGGACTTCACCAGCGCCGGTCCCCGCTGCCTCTCACAGACGCAGGGCACCCTCCGATATGTCACCGCTCGCGTGCTGCTCCCTCCAAGCTCTCTGCTGCGCTCGCAACCCCCCTCTGCTGTCATCAGGCACGGAGCTCATTTAAACAGCCGCCATCACCGTGCCGCGCGCATGCGCACTCCAGACAAACTGTGTTTTAACTATCTATTAATCCCTCCTTGCAAATTGTCCCTGTGAAACAGCTTACAGTTTATATCTTAATCCCGCCTTGTAAATTATCCCTGTGCCCCATTTGACCGTGTATAGCTTAATCCCTCCTTCTCAAGTGTCCCTGTGCCCCATTTGACTGTGTATTGCTTAATCCCTCCTTCTCAAGTGTCCCTGTGCCCCATTTGACCATGTATAGCTTAATCCCTCCTTGTAAATTGTCCCTGTGCCCCATTTGACCGTGTATAGCTTAATCCCTCCTTCTCAAGTGTCCCTGTGCTCCATTTGACCGTATATAGCTTAATCCCTCCTTGTAAATTGTCCCTGTGCCCCATTTGACCGTGTATAGCTTAATCCCTCCTTCTCAAGTGTCCCTGTGCCCCATTTGACCGTGTATAGCTTAATCCCTCCTTCTCAAGTGTCCCTGTGCCCCATTTGACCGTGTATAGCTTAATCCCTCCTTCTCAAGTGTCCCTGTGCCCCATTTGAATGTGTATAGCTTAATCCCTCCTTGCAAATTGACCCTGTGCCCCATTTGACCGTTTATAGCTTAATCCCTCATTCTCAAGTGTCCCTGTGCCCCATTTGACCGTGTATAGCTTAATCCCTCCTTGTAAATTGTCCCTGTTAAACAGCTTACAGTGTATTTCTTAACCCCTCCTTGTAAATTGTCCCTGTGCCCCATTTGACCGTGTATAGCTTAATCCCTCCTTGTAAATTGTCCCTGTGCCCCATTTGACCGTGTATAGCTTAATCCCTCCTTCTCAAGTGTCCCTGTGCCCCATTTGACCATGTATAGCTTAATCCTTCCTTCTGAAGTGCCCCTGTGCCCCATTTGACCGTGTATAGCTTAATCCCTCCTTGTAAATTGATCCTGTGCCCCATTTGACCGTTTATAGCTTAATCCCTCATTCTCAAGTGCCCCTGTGCCCCATTTGACCGTGTATAGCTTAATTGCTCCTTGTAAATTGTCCCTGTGAAACAGCTTACAGTGTATTTCTTAATCCCTCCTTGTAAATTGTCCCTGTGCCCCATTTGGCCGTGTATAGCTTAATCCCTCCTTGTAAATTGTCCCTGTGCCCTATTTGACCGTGTATAGCTTAATCCCTCCTTCTCAAGTGTCCCTGTACCCCATTTGACCGTGTATAGCTTAATCCCTCCTTCTCAAGTGCCCCTGTGGCCCATTTGACCGTCTATAGCTTAATCCCTCCTTGTAAATTGTCCCTGTGCCCCATTTGACCATGCATAGCTTAATCCCTCCTTCTCAAGTGTCCCTGTGCCCCATTTGACCGTGTATAGCTTAATCCCTTCTTGTAAATTGACCCTGTGCCCCATTTGACCATGTATACCTTAATTCCTCCTTCTCAAGTGTCCCTGTGCCCCATTTGACCGTGTATAGCTTAATCACGCCTTGTAACTTGTAGCTTCATCAATGTTTTTAATGTTGGACATTCAAATGTTAATCTTTATTTGATCCAACATACATATCCTTTTTTTGCTAAAAACTACTTATGTACTTAGTGTTATTTGTATTGGCCAACATGTTTTTGGAGGTTGTTAGGAGTTAGTGTTTGAGTAGTTTACCTTGCCTTGCTAATTTGTTTAATTTTTCTTTTTCCCAAGAACCACAAAATGGGCCACTCACTGAATGTCCAAGCAGCGGTGGCCCCGGACATGCGGTTCCTTAGTGTCCTCGCTGGGTTTCCAGCCTCATCCCATGACACGTACATCTTGCGACGATCTGGATTATACCGTCGGTTTGAGTCTGGAGAATTCTCATGTGGATGGCTCCTTGGTAAGTTGAACCAAATTTCGTCATTCACTTTTCAATGTATGCCTATGAAGCAAAGCACAAACCCTTAAAAACTGATTTCCCAGCATTTAAAAATAATATATTTCTAGTTTCTAGTAACTTACTTATTATTCTTTCCCACACTCGGCTGCAATTCTGTTCTTGACTTTATGATAGGGTCGGCGCCATCTTTGCTCAGATGCATGACACTTACTGAGGAGAGGAGACCGGGATAAAGTGCAGGGGGCGGGTTACAGCTGTGCTTTGCTCAGACAAAGCAGATCTGGGGTCCTGAAAAGGTAAGACATCCCAGAATGCAGGGCAGCACAGTCCTAAGCCAATTCCTGTTTGCAGGCTGCCTGATTTGCCCTCAGCCGCCATCTTTGATGTTTAAAGGCTCAGAACATGCAGTAGATGGTGTTAGGCTGTTTTTTTAGGTGAGCAATCTGTATGTACAGGGTGTGGCTACAATTTAAGATAGGCTCCTAGTCAGAGTGAACTACCACTTGCCCATAAATTTTTGTTTTGAATGTGTAATTTATGTAAGTATTTTATTATTTCAGGGGATTCCGGCTATCCGCTTCTTCCCTGGCTGATGACGCCAGTCCTTCGGCCACAGAATGCGGCCCAGGACGCCTACAGTCGGGCGCACCGCAAAACCCGGGCCTCTGTGGAGAGGGACTTTGGCCTCTTAAAAACTTGCTTCAGGTGTTTGGACCATACCGGGGGGGCACTCCAGTATGACCCCAACAAGGTCATCAATATAATACTGGCCTGCTGTGTCCTCCACAACTTTGCCATAATGCAGCGTGTCCCCCGGTATGTGGATCTGCCCCCCTTTCCACCCAGCCAGGACCCAGAGGAGAACTACCGTGGCACACCTAGTGCCTCTGGCCAGGCTGTTCAGGCCAATTTGAGAAGCACCCATTTTGCCTAATTTGGATTTCCTGTATTTGTTTGTTGCATGTAATTGTTTATTTTTACTTTCATTTGCCGTTGTGAAGGCTTTTGTACTTTATTTTTAAAAAATAGTAATGAATTAATTACTAAAATATTGACACATGATCTGAGCCTCATGCATTTTTTTTGCCATGTTTGTTTAGAAAAACCTTCAGTAATCTCAAAAGAACCAAAACATTAATGCATCAACTTAGTCAACAACAGCTAAAGTCACATTCAATATATTTTAGTGAAATATGAAAATTTGGGTTGAAGGGCACTCGCAGACTTCCCCCTCGATTCAAAGAGCAAAAGTTAATTGATTTCGTATCGAGAATCGTAAGTTTGGGTGGGTGTTTGTCATTTTTTCTTGTTTTTTTGGCCATTTCGTATTCGCACGATCGTTCGCGCATAGACGTATATGAACATACGCATTTCGTACGAGAATCGTATAATTTGCGTTAGTTCGTGTGTTTTTCCCGTCCAAATCGTATTATTTGCGTCCGATCCTATTTTTTACGTCCTTCACATGGGCTTGCGCCCAATTCAGAGAGGTGATTGCTAATTGTTTTGAAGCCCATTAAAGAGCTGCTTTACGAAATGTTTGCCGGCAGCTATTTGGCCTCGGGAGTAGGATGGAGCGGAGCAAGTTTGTGGCACATCAAGGGCTTATGCTGTTTGGCATTGAGTTGATCGAGATGTCTGAGAGCAGATTGCCCCTGCGTCGTCGCATGAACATCGATAGCATGAATGATGTTGAGCTGTTCGAGCTGACCAGGCTTAATCGCGCTTCCCTCCATAAATTATATAGTGAGCTGCGGCCATGGTTAGCCCGCACCACAAGGAAGGGGCATGCAATTTCAGGTATGACCAAGATGCTTGGCTGCCTGCAATTTTTGGCGAACGGCTCGTTCCAGAGGCTGGGTGCCCTCTCTGTGGGGATGTCACAGCCTACGCTGAGCCGCGCACTGTCAAAATTTTTGGAAGGCATGGCTGCCATAACTCAAAAATATATTTTTTTTCCAGATGATATGGCAGCCAGAAACGCCATTAAGCTTGGTTTTTATAATGTGGCCGACATGCCCAACGTTATTGGTGCAATTGACTGCACACATGTGGCACTCGTACCTAGGGCAGCCGACGAGTATATATATAGGTATTGAGATTGGTTATTATGTTGCCCAACGTGTCATGTAACCTGTTTTCCTTTGCGGCAGCATATTTGTTTCTCCCTCATTTGTGTAGCTGCTTTATCTCGGCTTTTCATTAGTCTTTCCCAATAGAGTGCAGACATGTTTTGTGGTTAATTTATTAGTTTGGGTCAAATATCAATTACCCTTTTTGTATGTTTTTTCCTTAAGGAATCGTAAAATGGGACACTCACTTAATGTCCAGGCCGTGGTTGGTCCGGATATGCGGTTTATGAGTGTCCTTGCCGGCTACCCCGGATCGTCGCACGACTCCTATATCCTCCGGCGATCTGGGTTGTTTCGGAGATTTGAGGCAGGTGAATTTTCGGGGGCATGGCTGCTTGGTAAGTGTGTCCTATTTGTGTGTTATTAAATGTGGCATTAATCTTGTATTTGTTGATATGTTTGTTTTGGAAAACTTTACAGAAGCGTCCAACTGCCTTTTTCTTGGCTCATATATTAGGAACTTACCCAAAAAATCCTTGTCTCGCTTTGCCCTTCAGAATGTTTTCCCTTTAGTTAGGATGTCTGTAAGTTCCTTGTGCCTAAATATATTGGTTTGGAGTTTATACCCAAGGATCTTTGACCTTTGGCTCCTTTTGTACTATTGGTCTTTAAATGTCCAAGTGGACTTAAACTGCATACATTGTAGTTTCCTGTGAAATGTGGATAGGGATCTTTGACATTTGGCTCCTTTGGTACTATTGGTCTTTAAATGTCAAAGTGGACTTAAACTGCATACATTGTAGTTTCCAGTGAAATGTGGATAGGGATCTTTGACATTTGGCTCCTTTGGTACTATTGGTCGTTAAATGTCAAAGTGGACTTAAACTGCATACATTGTAGTTTCCAGTGAAATGTGGATAGGGATCTTTGACATTTGGCTCCTTTTGTACTATTGGTCGTTAAATGTCAAAGTGGACTTAAACTGCATACATTGTAGTTTCCAGAGAAATGTGGATAGGCCCTCAGCAGCATCCTAATTGTAACATGTCTGAAAACTACAAATATATGTAAAATACAAATACCCTTGGCCGTGCATATGTTTGTTAATTAATTGGTATATAGAAGTGTCATTTTTATTTAGGTTATACCTTAGTGCAATTTTTGGGGGCCCTAATGTGCCGTTTTTTTTTTTGGGAACACTTTACCTTACATCATTATGATATCTGTGAAATTTTTGGTGTTGGTTGTGTTGCCTTTTTAATTTTGATTACATTTAATTCTCTGTTTAAGGTGATTCCGGGTACCCACTTCTACCCTGGCTCATGACGCCTGTGCTGCGGCCCCAGGATGCCTCTCAGGAAGCGTATAACCGTGCGCATCGCAAGACCCGGGCTGTTGTGGAGAGGGCCTTTGGTCTGCTGAAGACACGTTTTCGTTGCCTTGACCATACTGGGGGGGCCCTGCAATATGATCCCAAGAAAGTGATTGACATTATAATGGCATGTGCTGTTTTGCACAATTTTGCCATCATGGAACGTGTCCCACGTTATGTGGACAGCCTGCCCTCTTCAGCCGTCGAGGATGAAGTCGAGAATTTTGAGGGGCCCCCCAGTGAGTCTGGCCAATCTGTTCGAGCCAACCTGATCAGCCAGCATTTTAGTTAACTTTTTTCCCTGTCTCACCATTCTGTATGTCTGTGTTATCCTTTTTGTTACATATGTTGTTTTGCCGTAATGCGGCATTACCTCTAAGTAAAACATTTAGACCTTAATTGTTGCCTAATGTATTTCATGTAGTTTCCTTAGCTTTAGCTTTGCATTGTTACACCTCTTCAAACCCAAATTATCTGGTTTAGCCCAAGCTGTTAAAAATGTCTTCCCACTAAAAACGCCACAAGTATTGTAAGTGAATTTTTTGTTTTACTTTGAAAATGAAAAATTATAGTGGTTAACAGAAATCAGTCCACATACATCTGTGGTAACAAATGGATAACATTAAAAAAAAACATCGAGCACATCTACACCTGGAAGTGAGTGGCACAACCAAACAAGGACACCCAGTCCAAAGGCCAGCCTAGTCCAGTCATTAATATTGCCTGTGCCCAGGGATATTTGGGCATGGCCATAATGTCACACAAACATGTCTGCAAACAGGAGGAGCACCAACCAAATACATAGGTAAAGCCATAAGTGGCCAGATAAACTCCACATAGACCTATGGCATTGGCTAGTGGCCTTAAGCATTACTCTAAGGAGCTATATGGGAGCAAATACAAAACACAACCTGCCAGAGCAACACAAAATGGATTGTTTGAAACCTCAAAGGACAAGTAAATACAGTGGGGGTTAAGAGAAAAGATGTCCCACACACCCATGGCTTAATAGGGTGGCTGCCCATAATACCCAGGTGGAGGTCCAGGTGGAGGTCCATGGGAATGGGACCTAGCCTGGGCCATGGCAGCATTGTGAATTTGAAACTGCTCCACAATGTTTCTCTGCATATTGGTCATCTCAGCCATGGCTGACTGGATGCCATTACTTGCATTGGCCACGTTGCTGTTGAGGGTACGCAACTCCGCGAGGATGCCCTGTAGACTGGTATGGATGTTGACCATGTCGGCATGCCTTTGCTCACGCTCTGTAACGAGCTGGGCGTCATAAGAGTCCCTTTGTTGGGTCCATAATTGAAGCAGGGCACTCTGCCTCCCCTGGGAAATTGTGGGGCGGCGTAATGGCGTCCGCCGCACAATTACCCTGGCTCTTGGGCGTGCCCTGCCGCGTGGTGTCGTACCCTCAACAGCAACCGGCCTGCTTTGCAAATCCTCAGCAGCAGAGTGAACACTGGGGACTGTAGTGTCAGTCTCCCCATGTGCAAGCACAATGGATGGAGATTCACTCTGCTGCTGAGGATTGGCCAGAGAAACATTATGGAGCAGTTCCAAATTGGGACCCAGGGGGAGTTCATCCGACGTGCCCTGTACGGAGACATCATCATCTTCCTCCATGTCCTGGATCTCTTCCATGAGTGTGCGGGTCTGTAGGGACATATCAAAAAAAAAAGGCTAAGTTTGCGTCCAAATTTTGGATTTCAACAGTTTAACACATTCTTAAGCACTTGTTAGTATTTATGCTACTAAATTAACTTACCGAAAATCTCTGATCTGGGCTCCTATGCTGTACGGACCTGGTAGGCATAACCAAACTGGGGGGTGAGTTTACCCTTGCTGAGGGATCATGCTGGGCTGAAGAAGAGAAAAACAAACCACGTAAACACACACACATAACCTTTTTTAGGATAGGTAATCAAATATAGCTCTATTTGTAATATTATTCAACTCTAGAGCAATGGTGACCTTTGTTCAAACACACGCAAGTTTACATAGGTGCAATGGCTCTGAAAAACTGCTAAGTGACCTCAGTTCTAAGTCATGAAGTGTACCCAGTCAGCATACAACTTTCAAGGCACATTTTTGGATTTAGCCTACCATTCGCTAGGTCCGGGGTACTCAAACAATTGTTTGAAACGCCCATTTAAAGGTATGTGGTGAGAGGTGAATGTCTGGCCATGGTGCTGACGCAGGGGGTGTCTAGTTAAAAATAAAGACACTGGTGGAGGGGCTGGAGATTTCAAAGTGCCAACTAATAAAGGCTGCTTGCCCTTGCTGGGCTGGATGGGCCAGAGCTGAGGGGACAGGGATTGGATGGCTAAAGGGGGGAGTTAACGTATTGATGGTGATGGGATGGATGGAGCCAATCTGTTACAAATGTATGGGGCTTATGTGGGGGGGTGCATGGGGGGACTGTGGCAGATGGGCCAGAGCAGGGGCAGCGGGACACGATTGTGGCCAGAGAAATTTTAAATAAGTTACTGTGTACCTTGCAATGCCACTTCCTGTGCAGTACTTCATATTGCAATGCTATGTTTCAGGGAGCCATGACATTGGGCAGGAGACCAACCACTACATGGCCGATCAAGGGGGCAGCTCTGAGCACGTCAACACAGAAGTAACTGAGTGCAGGGCTGTCTGGGCAGGGGTCCTTGAATGTGGTGCCAAGGTCCGCATTGGGACCCCGGGCCGCCAGTTGAGTCTCGCTGCTCTAGGTCAGATATGTTTGTGGGTGGCTAATTAAATTGTTAACTCAAACACAACTCACACAACCAAAAGGCAACCCATACATAATGATGTGTGTTTTGTGATTGATTCCAAATATCTCACTTATCTTGCGAAACTTCATGACTTTAACAATCCAATTGGACATTTGAACTTTGCCATAATGGCTGTGGGCCTAAATGTGTGATTCCCAGGGACAAAAAGAGGACACAAACAGCCACAGTAGTGCGAGGCCAAGCAAGGCAAACCATAGGGGCATCCCGTTAGCTTGTTACTAGTGAACTGTAGATTATTTAGCAAACAGCCAAACATGCAGATTTAAGAGTACTCACCGTGGGTACGGGTCGGTGAGTCTGTGTCCCTTAGACCAGCATGTCCACCGACCGCGACCGGATGGAGAAGTCCAAGCACAATCTCCTCAGCAGGGGTAAACTCCAATTTAGATGGAAAGCCACCGCCAGTTTTCAGGCTGAAAAGAGAAAATCGTTTGGTACTCAGAAAAGGTGCATACAGTACATCCAAAACATTAGATTTAGCGTAAACATTTAGTTACCTGTAATTATGCCTTTTAATTTCTTTTTGCCGTACAGCATACTTCAGATCAGAGATTTTCTTCTGAATTTGGGACACATCTTTCCTCTCTTCCCCCGCTGCATTTACTTGTCGGAGGATGGTTTCAAACAATTCCATCTTGCGCTGCTTGGTGGTGTGTTTGGATTTGCTCCCATATAGCTCGTCATAGTATAATGTAAGGCCACTAGCCAATGCCATATTTTGGTCATGGGAGAATCTCCCACTCAACTGGCCGCGGCGCAATGTGCGGCCAGATGGTTGGCTTGGCTGCTCCTCCATGTGTGCAGACACATGTGGTGACATTATGGCCTGGGGCTGGGTAGGGGAATGGCCGGATTGGTGGCTTCCCAATGACTGGACTGGACTGGCCAAGGGACTGGGTGTTCTTGCGTGGCTGGCCACCGAACTTCCAGGTGTAGATGTGGTCATGGGGGCAATTCGGGGCCCTCTTGGGGGGCTAGGTTCCCGGCTGGTGCCAGGTCGGGGGCTCTGTTCCCGGCTGGTGCCAGGTCGGGGGCTTCTGGCCCTGGATTGGGTTCGTCGGGCCCTGTAGGGGCTTCTGGCCCTGGATTGGGTTCTTCTGGGCCTGTAGGGGCTTCTGGCCCTGGATTGGGTTCTTCTGGGCCTGTAGGGGCTTCTGGCCCTGGATTGGGTTCTTCTGGGCCTGTAGGGGCTTCTGGCCCTGGATTGGGTTCTTCTGGCCCTGTAGGGGCTTCTGGCCCTGGATTGTGTTCGGCGGGCCCTGTCGGGGCTTCTGGCCCTGGTTTGGGATCTGCGGGCCCTGTAGGGGCTTCTCGCCCTGGATTGTGTTCGGCGGGCCCTGTCGGGGCTTCTGGCCCTGGATTGGGTTCGGCGGGCCCTGTAGGGGCTTCTGGCCCTGGATTGTGTTCGGCGGGCCCTGTCGGGGCTTCTGGCCCTGGTTTGGGATCTGCGGCCTCTGGATGGGCTTCTGGCCCTGGATTGGGTTCGGCGGGCCCTGTAGGGGCTTCTGGCCCTGGTTTGGGATCTGCGGCCTCTGGATGGGCTTCTGGCCCTGGATTGGGTTCGGCGGGCCCTGTAGGGGCTTCTGGCCCTGGTTTGGGATCTGCGGCCTCTGGCTGTGCTTCGGGGCCTGGATGGGGTTCGGGCCCTGGATGGGGTTCGGGCCCTGGCTGGGCTTCGTGCCCTGGATTGGGTTCTTCGGCCTCTGGCTGTGCTTCGGGGCCTGGATGGGGTTCGGGCCCTGCTGCGGGGCATGGGTTTCCGAACTGCCCTACTTGAAGGCATGGCCGGTGTGGGCTCACTGGTGCTGCCTGTTCTGGGGGCAGAGGTGGTGGGTGCTGCAGTTGCCAGCTTTTTGGCTGCAGGAGGGGCACGGGGCTTGGGGCCCCTTTTTTTGGTACCTGAGGGTCCAGGGTCCCTTGGTGGGGCCGAGGTGGGAGTCTTGGCTCTCAGTTCTCGGCCAGCTTGCTGGGACCTTGTGGTGGGGCCCTCCGCGGTCTTGCTTGCCTGGGGTCGCTTGCTCATCGCCTTTTTTGGTGCCATCGTACACAAATGCTCAAAGAGAATGAGCTTTGGGTGCAGGGACCTTTAAATAATGAGCCCAGCGTGTGACGCCTATGCGCACGACTACGTGCTCGTACGAACGTACGTTCGAGCGGAACCAGGAAACCGCTGGGGTTTCACTTATCTGCTGCCTGGAAGAAGCATAAAGATGGCGCCCACTATCTTCACCCGTCAACAGGAAGAGATCCTCATGCTGGTAAGTGGCTGCCTGTGCATTTTAATAGAATAGTCAATGATGGCCTAAATGTAAATGATGCGTTTGGAACTAGTTTGGGGTCTCTTAATGTTTAATCACTGGCTCCTCACACTTCATCCTCAAGGGCCGAGCCTGGCCACGTTTTCAACTGTCTATGCTGATGTCCTAATTCGGCCAATTGCTCCGGCTTAGCAACAGTTAATTAACCTGTGGAGTAGCGGGGCGAGCTGGCAAACCTGGCCTGTCTCGGACCTTGATGCGGATGTTTGAGGAACACTGTTTTCCTAAGCCATAAAAACACAACGGGAAGCCACACACGTGGTCCAAAAGCCTAAGCATTAGGCTACATCTTGGATGTTTAAACCATCCTAACATGCCATAGATGCAGGTGGCCTGATTCTTGATGTTGGCTATTATCTGTATGTACATGGTGTGTGATACATATAACATAAGACCAGACTGTCAATCACAGTCAACGTCCTCTTTAAGGCACTCCCCAAAAATGGCGGCCACTCGAAATGTGTGTGTTAATGACATTAAATTCTCAACTTGTGATGCAACACATATGGGTCTGTGTGTAAAAGTAAAAGCTCTGTGTCCATTATGTTTTTCAGATCATGCTTCAGCGCCGGTATGACTTCGCGCCCAATGTGTGCGAGAAAAGGGACATCGCCCGGGAGATCATCGCCGAGATCCACCGTGTGACCAGCACCACCTTCACTCACACCCAGATAATGCAGCATTGGTCGGACCTGAAACGTCTGCACATGCCCCGGGTGCGGAGGTATTTTGGGATCCATTTCCCAAGTAAGTACAAAGCAATTGCATGGTATATGTTCCAAATGTCTAAGTTATGCCTTTATTTATAATGACTTTTCTTTGGTAGTGTTGGAAATGGATTTCAGAATTCGCCGCACCCGGAGACGTACAGGCCGACCAGTGCTGCATGACTCTGCATCTGTGAGTGAAGGTGGTGGATCTCCCGGGCGACGGACCTACCCCTCCTCTGTGGCCTCCTCAGACCAGCCCCTGGACCTTACCACAGAGGAGGGGCCAAGGCGCGTGGGCGTGGAGTCATACCTGGCCACGCATGGGGAAGGCTCTGGTATGTCACTCTTCATGTATAGGCACAAAGATATACATGGCAGGCCAAAAACTAAGTTATCCTTTATTATGTATTTGTAGAAGCTTCAGGAGCGGGTGAGATAGTGGAGGAGGAGGCAGCAGAGATGCTTGAAGTCGATCCTGGCGAAGGTGAGTGATGTCAGCCAGACTGGGAGCCAGATATGTTGGGAATAGTGACTCTCTACAAGTACTAACCAAATGTCACATGTTTCTCCAGGGACTTCTTCACAGCAGAGCCAGGACCAAGGGCAGCCTGTTGGCCCCAACCAGCCATCTGTCGGCCACCAACTCCGTAAGTCTCCATGCCATTATTCATATTAATGTTTGCTTAGCTAATAACACACACATAACTAAAGGCGTAGCCAATGTGTAGTTCACACTTTAATGTGGGCACTTCGTTAGCTTAAAGAGGACCCTAACTAGTATTAAGAACCAAAGACTTAGCCATCACACTGTACCTACAGATTAGAAACATGGAAAAACACCCTTCACCCATCTAATGCATGTTATTAGACAGAACAAAACCAATATTGGGGAATATGGAATGCACAATATTTACAGGCAGCATGGGATACAGATTGAAAAAAGGAAGGTGCTGCCATGCATTGTGTGAGTGATGACCTTTCCCTCAACCCAGCTATGCTCTGGATTCCCAACGCACCACTGTAACCTACTCCCCTGTACTTTATCCAACTCTCCACTCCTCATTAAGTGTTATGCTTCAGAGTCCAGATGGCGGCGCTGTAATCCCCAAAAAACCCAAAATAACTTTGAGGTGGTGCAGAATCATTTGTGAATAGTTTTTGGTTTTCATTAAATAATGTGGAAGGTCCGGTTTAAGGAGTTTAAACACTTACCTGTGGGAAATGCATTAACTGTATCCCTTTGAAGAAGGACATATGTCATGCATTTACATGTATTTGATTAACCCTAAATCTATTTCCAGCATACAAACCGGTCTGGGACTCCTATTTATGTTTCTTTCTCTATTGGTTACAGGGATGATCCCCCAAACCTTGGCGGGAAAAAAAAAAAGAATTAAGGAGTTGGTGGCCGAGCTGCTGGCCATACAGGCGACGTTGGGGCCAACAGATGAAGAAGACGAGGAGGATTAGTGCCCTTGGTCCTGGCTCCTTTCTTCAAGTTGTTTTTAAATTTTTCAAAATTTTAAAACTTGTTTTATTGTTTTGGTTAAAAACCAAAAAAGTTGTTTTTTAAAAAAAAAAAAAAAAAAAAAAATGTGTTTTCCTGTTAAAAAATACAAAATATTTTTATGTGTTTTTACTTGACAAAAAAAAAAAAAGGTTTACCCAAAAAAACCCAAAAAAAAAAAAAAGTTTTTACAATTATTCAAAAAAAAACTAAGAAAATATTTAAAATAAATTATATTTTAAGCCTTCCGAAATGTGTCTTTTCTAATATGCACACACCCAAAAAATTACACAAACCAGAAACAACACACTTAGAAACATATAGACATATGTAAATTATGTGATATTCTTACGTTTTATGGACCGAGAAATGAAGTGGGATGCAGCCGCTACGGGGTTTAGGTAAGTTTGAGGGACCGAGAAATGAAGTTGGATGCAGCCGCTAAGGGGTTTAGGTAAGTTTGAGGGACCGAGAAATGAAGTTGGATGCAGCCGCTAAGGGGTTTAGGTAAGTTTGAGGGACCGAGAAATGAAGTGGGATGCAGCCGCTAAGGGGTTTAGGTAAGTTTGAGGGACCGAGAAATGAAGTGGGATGCAGCCGCTAAGGGGTTTAGGTAAGTTTGAGGGACCGAGAAATGAAGTTGGATGCAGCCGCTAAGGGGTTTAGGTAAGTTTGAGGGACCGAGAAATGAAGTTGGATGCAGCCGCTAAGGGGTTTAGGTAAGTTTGAGGGACCGAGAAATGAAGTTGGATGCAGCCGCTAAGGGGTTTAGGTAAGTTTGAGGGACCGAGAAATGAAGTTGGATGCAGCCGCTAAGGGGTTTAGGTAAGTTTGAGGGACCGAGAAATGAAGTGGGATGCAGCCGCTAAGGGGTTTAGGTAAGTTTGAGGGACCGAGAAATGAAGTGGGATGCAGCCGCTACGGGGTTTAGGTAAGTTTGAGGGACCGAGAAATGAAGTGGGATGCAGCCGCTAAGGGGTTTAGGTAAGTTTGAGGGACCGAGAAATGAAGTTGGATGCAAGCGCTAAGGGGTTTAGGTAAGTTTGAGGGACCGATAAATGAAGTGGGATGCAGCCGCTAAGGGGTTTAGGTAAGTTTGAGGGACCGAGAAATGAAGTTGGATGCAGCCGCTAAGGGGTTTAGGTAAGTTTGAGGGACCGATAAATGAAGTGGGATGCAGCCGCTAAGGGGTTTAGGTAAGTTTGAGGGACCGAGAAATGAAGTTGGATGCAAGCGCTAAGGGGTTTAGGTAAGTTTGAGGGACCGAGAAATGAAGTTGGATGCAAGCGCTAAGGGGTTTAGGTAAGTTTGAGGGACCGAGAAATGAAGTTGGATGCAAGCGCTAAGGGGTTTAGGTAAGTTTGAGGGACCGAGAAATGAAGTTGGATGCAAGCGCTAAGGGGTTTAGGTAAGTTTGAGGGACCGAGAAATGAAGTTGGATGCAAGCGCTAAGGGGTTTAGGTAAGTTTGAGGGACCGAGAAATGAAGTTGGATGCAAGCGCTAAGGGGTTTAGGTAAGTTTGAGGGACCGAGAAATGAAGTTGGATGCAAGCGCTAAGGGGTTTAGGTAAGTTTGAGGGACCGAGAAATGAAGTTGGATGCAAGCGCTAAGGGGTTTAGGTAAGTTTGAGGGACCGAGAAATGAAGTGGGATGCAGCCGCTAAGGGGTTTAGGTAAGTTTCTGGTTGAGGGTGCGCATGCGCAAGATCTTATAAACATACGAACGCACGAATCTAAGAGACCAAAAACCAATGAAAACCAGAGGCTAACGCAAGTAATTGGAAGAGCTGACGATGGAAGCAGCCGAAAAAACAGGCTGCCGCCGCAACAGGTGAGCACATGAACGTGATTTTTACGATTGGCAACTGACTGAGGCAAGTTCGGGAGATATCATACGAACGGACGTATCTTTTAGGATAGAAACGTATTTGCTTATTGAATCACTCGCAAGTTCATACGAACGCACGAGCGGACGTGAAAAATAGGATGATCGTGAGCAAAATCCAAGCTGTTACATGTTTCTTTGAATCAACCCATTCATGTACATACACAGTACAACAGAAATATACATTGGTGACGACTCATGGCCCCTAGCAATTGGCCACATCCAGGAGTTTTAAAGTAACGCACTTCAGGCCGAAGTTTCAATAACCAATAAAATAAACAGACATAGGGAGCAACCAGTTGCATGAGAATATTTGGCCAGTAATACATAGGGCCACATACACACCCTCTCCTGCTTGGCCACATTTGCCACAGGCACAGGTGGAAATCAGCCATACCTATGCCACATCTAAGCCTGTAAGTCAGTGGCCCACCCAAACAAAAACCCCCAGTCCAAATGCAAGTCCAGTCCAATCTTTGCCATGGTTCAAGGTAGTAGTTTCCCAGCCCAGAATGTCCCCCAATCTTGCCAACAAACAGGATGAGCCAGACACAATTTCATTAGACCCAAGCCTGCAGTGTGGCAGCTTCAGTGAGGCTTTAGCTCATGCATTGGCTAGTGGGGTATCTCAGTACTCTAATGAGCTATATGGGCGAAAATCAAAATCATACAAGCAAAGCCACAAAAAAAGGCAATCTTGGTAGCGCTCACCAGACAGGTTAATACAGTGGGGATGTAGAGGAAAGATGTGAAGCAGATACAGGTCAAATAGCTGTTAAAATAGGTGTTGCCCATAAAACCCTGGTGGTGGGCCTTGGAGGTGGCCCATCACCTGGGCATGTGTGGCATTCATAATCTGCCACTGTTCCAACATGAGTCTATTGCTTGTTTGAACTTCCTCGAGCATGGCTGTGAAATTATTATTTAAGGTGGCCATGTGGTTGTTGCTTGTCCTAAATTCTGTCTGCATGGTGGTGAATGTATTATTTAATGTATCTAATTGTGCAGTAAGCTGCTCTGTGGTTCTTTGAGTCCCCTGCCGAAATAAACGGCTGTCATGGCGCCATGCTGACTCCAGGATCGGCACGCTCCTCCCCTGGGAAACTGGTCGACGTTGCTGACTATGTCGACCAATTTCCCGGGTTTGAGCGCCTGCAGATGCTGGACCTCTAGGGCGAGCAAGAATCGCAGATGTGCTTGGCAAATCCTCTGCAGCAGAGCTACCACTGGGGACTGTAGGCTCAGCCTCAGCCTGCTGCCCACGATGGGCTGGCAGAATGCGTCCAGCTTCACTCTGCTGCAGAGGATTCGGTGCAGTAGCATGTTGGGAAAGTGGCAGATTAGGTTCCAGGGGGGGTCAGTTCTGAAGGTCCCATCAAGCTGGCACCCTCCTCCATCTCCTGGATTTCCTCCATCAGTGTGTGGGTCTGTTGGGACATGTGCAAAAAAAGGTTCAGTTTGGGCCCTAAATATATTTGTTATGCAAATTAGTTACAATATTTACCTGATCCATATGACTATGCCACCCATTGCCAGCAATCTCTATTTCTTCTCCACCAGGCAGGCATGGTAGTCACCATTGGAGTGTCTCATTGTTTCCAGAAGAAGATAAGAGGGATTCCAGATAAAACACTGGCCACAGACAGCCTCCTGGGGAATTTCCTCCTCCATTTCCTGCTCCAGTCTACAGTTACTTATGGGAGCTTCCACTAGACTTTCCGCACAGTGCAATACACTATCCTTAAACCGGTCCAGTAAATATAATTTTTATTATTGTTTATTCATAGTGCGCCATTGTATTCCATGTTGCTCTACAGAGCATACCTTACAGGATGGTAGGAGGAGTAAAATACTTTTTTTGATACACCGGGCATTATGAGTCATATATAAAATAGATTTGACAAAGAATGCATACAATACATACCACTTCCCAGGGTAGGCATTCCCCAGATTCCATTTACCACTCTGTCTCTGTTGCCCCAGTCAGCAGCCGAGCGTTCCTTCCATGCGGCTCCATCCCCTGCTCATCTGACCATGCTTGTGAACTGTCTTATGCCTTGGTTTAAAGGCAAATGAGCCCTAATTTTACTAGTGGGCAAAATGCACTAATTTTGGATGGGGCAATCAGCCCATAAGTTGTAGCTGAGCCAATGAGCCCAAGCTCCCCCTGGCAAATCCCGTCCACCCCAGCGCTATATAGTTTTTCCCAGTTCACTCTCTCAATGCCCGTGATAGCGTGCTGCTGGGTGTTTAGTCTTGTTACCGTTTCGTACCGTTATCACTCATCGATGCCAACCTAGATTGCCTGACAACTCTGTGACCGTTACCTGGACCGACACCTGCCTGAACGTTGATCTTGAAACGTCTCTTCCCTTGTACTACAAACTTTCTCTGACCTCCCAGCTTGACCTTTGGCTTGACCCTTCTTTTGCTTCTCCCTTGGTGCATGCTTCGTGAGGACTGCCTACCTATGTATGACCCCAGCTTACCTGACATTGCCCAGTCTTGCCCCAGGTTCATCTGCCTTCACCCTGTAAGTTCACAATCATTGTGCTAATAAGTGTCCGATGAGGCATATAAAACGTCCCAGCAAATGTGGGCTTATAGGTGTATGCTGCTATCTTAGATGGGGGTTGTGGACTAACTTAGAAGGCGGGTATCCCTTGGGGCTTGACATTTATATTATAACTAGTGAGATATCTTTTTAAAACAACAAAATGTCAGTGTGAATATTTTCACTGGGATACACATGTATATGTACATGTACATTTGTAGTTTGCAAAAATAAGTGTAGGGGATATACTGTATGCAGTAACCATGAAGATTGATGGCCTTCTAGACAAGCCTATGGCCTTAGTATATAACATCCTAATTATTTTAAATGTTTATTGTGCCATACTGGAATAAGAATAAGCTATTATGACTGTAATAGTCACCCATACTTATACATATTTATTATTCAATGCCTTACGAATCACCATTATAAATTATACATGACCGATAGAGCTATTTCACCTCAAAGGAATCACTTTGTAGTCTGTGTAATTCATGTTCTTCATCTACTTCCATAGTGTAATACTAATTTCCCTTGTCTGCAGCTCCAGATGTTTGCATTGGATGGGATTAATGTGATGGTGCTTGCAATCATCTGGATGGTATCGCAAACATAGCTTCTGAACTAGAATTCAGCAACAAATTGCTTTCTATTTCTGATTTTCTTTTTCGATCTACTCTTGACTAGAGATAAGGTCACACTTCTTTTCTCGAGCTGAATTGAAATGTGTCTACATGTAGTGCTATTCTGCTTGTTATAGCTTGTAAATACAATCACGAAATAGAGCAGATTACTTGTAGCTGCTTTGTTTTATATCTGCCTGTAAGCACACCTATTGCTAAAACTAATTGCATTGTTCAGAGGAAGCTGCCACATATACTCTACTCACCAAAGGCAATAATTAAATAGCTGCATGGATTCCCTATCACTGCTAGTTTTATATGCGAAAGTTAGATTACTGGAAGGGCAAGCATTGTGCTATTTTCACTGCCCATTATCTTTGTGCCACTGGCTGGGAGCAATATGCTAAACTTCATGGCTATGGTATTTTCTGCCAAGCTGGCATTTACAATATTTACAATTAATTGGGCCAGGGGCAGGCAGAAGGGACTGGTTGCACATAAACAGCTCCATCTGATCAACAGTGGAAGAGGCAAGTGTTCCATTGCATTCCCTAGTTAGGTAGACTTTGACATTAAAGCAGACCAACACCTCTGAGGGGGAATCTAGAATGCTGGAGCCCCCCCCTGCACATAACCCCACAGAATGCCCATAAAGCTTACCTTTTTTCCTCGCTGAGAACCCAGTGCCGTGATTGCCCACCCAGCACACGTGGGTAGCGAGAATGTCCTTCTTACTTAAGCACCGGTGGTCAATTGCAGCACAGGATTCCCGGTGGTGGAACAAGGTTGAGATAAACTTTACAAGCATTCTGCAGGGTTATGTAAGGGGGGCTTCAGCATTCTGGATACATCCCCTCCCAGACTGTCTTATAGCTTGGGCACCAACACCTGTGCCCGCACCTGTGTCGGTCGCCTATAACCCATTAAGTGCCTGCCTACTTAGAGATTTTTTCACCCTCTCTAAATGTTCATCTGTGATTGTTGAAGGGATTTTCAGGGACTTTACAATGTCTTGTTTGTCAATTTTTAGTGTATTCTCAATATTATTGGGTGAAATATGTGCAAACATTTGTAGAGTTTTTTGTAATAAAAAATTTAAGTTTTTCAATAAAATCATATTGTGTGTAAAAGCCCTATTTCTCCCGGCTACAATGGTACCGCATATGTATTGGTAGACACCCTTTCTTATCCAGGAAACTCCCCCAAACTGAAACATTGTTTTAGAGTTTAAGAAATTTTCAGATAAAATACAACTATGTTATGAGCTACGTGCACCTTGCAGTTTAAAAAGGTAACAACCCTTTACATTTGAAATCCACCCACAAACTATATATTCTCTGGCAGTACACACATTAAGCTTGTTAAGTGTACCAGGACTGTTGACATGAGGACAGTTTTCTGGAAGTAATCCCTTGATGAATTCTTTGGTAGCACAGGGTTTCCCCAAACAAAGAATAAAAAAGCAGAATCAAAGCCAAATTTTCCTAGAAAAACAATATTGCAAGCAAGAAAAATCAAGGTAAATCTGAAAAAGCAAGGTCGTCCAAATAGAACCATACCCAACATGCATGGGTCCTGTCAAGGGAAGAGTTGCCAAACACCCCAAAGAAAAGCATGCATGTAAGGGTAATTTTACTTGATTTCAGCTCTGCAGACAAAGTGCGCACCTTGCTCCTTTTCAACCAAGACAACCCTTTACATTTGGAATACCCCCCACAAACTATATATTTCCTGAAAGTACACATGTTAGGCTTTCTCTAGGCCCATATTGTTGTAGTGGGCTCATTTTTCTGGAAGTAATCTCCCGACAAATTCTTTGGTTGCACAAAGTTTCCCTAAAAAAAAGAGAATAAAAACAAATTTTCCAATAATCAATATGCAAACAAGAAAAAACAAGCTAAATCTGAAAGCCCAAGTCCCCCCGAACAGAACAATATCAAACATGCATAGCTACTTTCAACCCTTTTAACTGCCAGCCTACTTGAGATTTTGTCACCCTCTGTTGACAGGTAATTTTTCACAATTTTGCCCTATGTTTAACTGTGATTTATTTCTGTTTAACTGTGATATTATAAGAAAATTTAATATATATTTTTTTTAGAAGAGTTTAGGTAGAGTTCTCTTTTTTTAATATTCTTTATTTTGGTTTTATAAAGTACAGTACAATAAAAAAGAAAAAAAAATTACAGACAATAATGAAAAGGGGGGAAGGGGAAAAAGGGAGGCCGGGCAACACATCTTCATTATACACTCAAATTGCCATCTTACAACCACAATTCTCATTTTATCCGGTTGCTTCACTATAGCCCTCCTTGAGGGCGCGATATACTAATATTGTATACTAATTGTATAATAAGTACCTCTACGCAACTAAATTCTAGATGGCTCTTCCCACTCTCCTTTCTGGCTTACCCGGAGCCCTGTCCCTCCCGCTTGAACATAACACAAAGGGGAAGGTGGGGGAAACAATGAGGGACCGCCATGAAGAGGCAAAGAGTGAGGGGGGGTATAAGGGGGGAAGTGACATGTAGAAGGTTATGAAGCAAGGCTCTGCCAGCGAAATGCTCGCTATTTTTGGCACCAGAATATGACCCATCTCCTTGCCCACCTCGGGCCCAGCAGCGATGCCGTCTCCCGGGGCACTATCGGCCATAGAGGCCTCTAAACTCCTCTGATTCCCGAAACATTAGCCAAGGCATCCCTGTTGTCCTGAACTGTTCCTCTTGGTCATGAAGTTACATTGTTAGGTCCTCCATCTGACAGATGTTCAGCACCTCCCCCAACCAATCCCTTACAGATGGGGCGCTTTTCTGTTTCCAATACCTGGGAATCACTTGCTTGGCTGCGTTTAATAAATAGACTCACAAGGTTTTCTTGCATATCCCAACTGGGTATTTTGTCAAGTGTAATAAGATCTGGGCTGGGTCATCTTGAATTTGAGCTCCAGTGAACTGCGAGATAATGGGTATGACTCCCCCCCCAGTATTCTTGGATCTTGGGGCAGGACCAAAATATGTGGAACATAGAACCCCGCTCGGTACTACACCTCCAGCACCGCGGGTCCAACGGGGAGTACATCTTGCTTAGTCTGTCAGGTGTGTAATACCAGCGTGTTAGGATTTTATAACTAGTCTCCTGCACCCTTGTCGCCACTGAGGACTTGTGCGCCAATGTTGCTATTTTTCCCTTTCCTTCTCTCTTAGGGGTCTGCCCAGGTCTGCCTCCCATTCATCCCAGAAGGCCGGGGGGGGGGGGACGTTGGTTCATTTATCAGAAGTAAGTATAATTTGGACATCAAGTGTGGGTATGGTTGGCCCCCAGGCATATCCTCTCGAACTCCATGGGCCCCCTACACTCACCCCTTCTGTACCCCAGTCGGGACAAGAAAGACTGAAAGCACAGGAGACTCCATGGGTCTAGATTATCGTTCTCCCATTGGCCTCTCAGCTCCGTCAGTGAGACCCATCCCCTCCTAGTTATCAAGTCCCCGCTTCTCAGCTGGTGCAACCTGCCCCACTACCGTAGGTCTGCTCTAAAGGGGCCCGCTTGTAGTAGTGGGTTATTAACAACTGGAACTACCGGAGAGGGTCAGGGGGAGATCTCAGATCGTTCCCTACAGTTCCTGAACACTCCTAGGGTCGCCCCTATGGTTGGGTGGTCTCTAGTTACCGGTGGGGGGGCACTCTATTCCAGACGGATGTTTCCAGCGGGGCTGCGGCAAGTTCCAGCTGGACCCATCTTTTTATTTTGTGGCAGTTCTGCCACTCACATACCCTTTGTATGTGGGTGGCTACCCAATACAGCTTCACATCTGGCAGTGCCATTCCACCCAATTGTTTGGGGCTACACAGCAATCGTAAAATTAACCTCACCCGTTTCTTTTTCCAGACAAATCCTATCAAAGCGCTGTTCATTTCCCTGAAGAATTGTGTCGGGATGCGGATTGGGAGAGCCTGGATCAGGAACAACATCTTAGGGAGCACCGACATTTTAATTATGTTAACCCTACCCATCCAGGAGAATGCAGGGAGATCCCACTTTTCTAAGTCTGCCTTGATTCTCCGCGCCAACGGCAAGAAGTTCAAGGCCAGTATGTTTGACAGTTGGCTTGGCAGCTGCGTGCGAGATAGGTGATCAAGATCGTGATCGAGATCGCCCACTTGAACGACAACGACTGTTGCATGTTTCTGACTACGTCCCTAGGTAGCGAGACATTTAAGGCCTCTGACTTATCAAAATTTACTTTAAGGAAGGAAAGCCTCCCGTAGACCTCAAACTCCTTCATCAGGACCGGGACAGACACATAGGGGCGTGTGATAAAGAAGAGGAGGTCATCTGCATACGCCGCTACCTTGTGCGTGCCATCACCTGAATCAACCCCACGAATGTCAACATTGTCCCTAACTCTGTAGAGGAAGGGCTCAAGTCATAGGGCAAAAAGTAAGGGGGATAAAGAACATCCTTGCTGGGTGCCGTTATGGATGAGGACCGGCTCAGATTGATGACCATTTATCCTGACCTTGGCTGACGGTATAGTGTACAATGCCTCAATGAGCGTTCTCATATTATCACCCAGTCCTATATGTCTGAGGGTTTCCCATAGAAGGGGCCAACTCACCCTATCGAAGTCCTTCTCCGCGTCAGTGGAAAGGAGCATCATAGGGACCGCAGTGATTTTAGCTTTATGTATCACATTAATGGCTCGTACCATGTTGTCTCTGGCCTCTCTGCCCAACACGAATCCCGTTTGATCAAAGTGCACCACCTGCGCCACAACTGGGGCCAATCTGACGGCCAGGATTTTAGCCAGGATTTTAGCATATAGTTTCAGGTCCATGTTGAGCAGGGAAATTGGGCGGTAACTTTTACAAGACAACGGGTCCCGGTTTATGGAGAACTGAGATGTGTGCCTGTTCCCTCCCCGAGAATGAGCCGGGAGTCTCCGGGTCCGTTATTGTGTTCCAGGCTCTCACCAAACGGGGGCCCAACAGTGAGATGAAAGATTTATAATACTTGACCGTGTACCCGTCCGGCCCTGGCGCCTTTCCTGGTGCCAATAGCTTAATAGCCTCAGCCAGCTCTTCTATGCTAATTGGGCCTTCCATTGACTCCGCGATCTCTTCTGAAATCGTTGGCATACCCGAGCCCGCTACGTACTCCCTGACCATCCCCGGGAGTGCCTGCGCCATCAGGCCACCGGCCAGGTCTTACAACCTGGCTTAGTATGACCGGAATGTTTCTGCTATTTTCTCAGAGGTGTGCTGCTTCTGTTGTGAGCCATCAAGGATTTCAGATATATAGTTTTGGGCATACTGCTGTTTAAGGGCCCTCGCAAGTAACGTGCCACTTTTGTTCCCATCCTCGTAATACCTTCATTTACATTTTTTAATCACAAACTTTGCCTTCTGCCAAGCAAAGCATTGAGAGCCTCCCGAGTCTGGGTCAACTCCCCAAGGACTTTCGCCGCCTCTAACATGAAATGTCTTGCTTGTAATATTTCCAGTGTTTGTTTCTTAAAGTGGACCAACACCCAGGATTTTGACTATCCTGGGTTTTGGTCCACTTCGGCGGGGCACCCCGATCGGGGGTGCCCCGCTGTGTGAAACCCCCCAGAAAGCCCCAAAATCTTACCTGTCCCCGCTGCCACGTGACTGGACGGTCCAATCCCCGCCAACGTCCAGGCGGGGATCAGGAACGTCCAAGCGGCTGCCGCTGCCGCCGCCTCCCTCGCGTCACTTTCGGCGCGCGCGCGCCCCCGCCGGCCATTCGCAGACGGCCGGCGCGCGCACGTCTACAGGGGCTCGAGGGAGGCGGCGGCGGCCGGCCGCCGCCGAAGATCAGGTAAGCGATTTGGGGTGTCTGGGGGGGTTTCACCCAGCGGGACATCCCGATCTCGGATGTCCCGCAGGGTGGGAGGTGATCGGCCCGGGAATCTTATAGATTTCCGGGCCGATCACCTCTCGGTGTTGGTCCACTTTAAGTGAAAAATGTAAAAAAAAAGACATTTTTTTTTATTTAAATGATCTTGTTTATTTCAAATATAACTTTTATTTTATTCAAGAAAACCATATTGCATGTAAAAGCCCCATTTCTTCCAATTACAATGGTACCACATAAGGATCGTTAGCCCCATTCCTGCCCAGGAGATCCCTCAAACTAAAAAGAGCACTTTATAACATTTTCAACTATAACACAACTATTATCCATACTATAACGTGTTAAATTTACATTGGTTCCCCTCCCCAGCAACCAGCCCAGGCTATGGGGGCTTGTACAACAGGGTGCCGAGGCCAGCTTCGCTAGCCCCCATCCCTGAAAGCTACAAGCCCATGTAGCCTTCATGGCCCCCCCTTTTCTGGGTGCTTTGGGGAGGCAGGTAGTGGAGGGCTGGGGGTTAATGGCAAGTCACCCGCTAGCCACAAGTGACTTGCTAGACCCCAAGCCTTATGAACTGGTGTAGGGGTCGCATAGACCCCTTACTAGCCCACAAATCGTAAAATGTAAAAAAAAAACACACACACACACAAAATATTTTATTTACTTTTAATACTTACCTCCCATTCATCCCGAGCACTGTGTCCCATGCCGATCACTCTGCCTTCTGCTTATCTACTGCTGCTGGAAGTCTGCTGGGTGATGGGATAAAATGGCACATTACCTTGTGAACTGGTATAGGGGGTCTCATGGATGCCTTACCAGTTCACAAATGGTTAACTATAAAAATAAAACATGTATTTATTAAAATGTTTCTTCTCTACTCACCTCTCTGGAGGCCCCCTGGGTAAAGAAGAGACCTGGCAGGAGGGATTACGGGCGCAGGTGAGTAAATGTCAGTTTTATTTCTTTGTATAGATGTCAGTGGAAGTGGGGGGGACTCTTTTGAGCCCTCTTTACTGAAACCGGAAGAGCCCCCTTTGGCCCTGCTGATATACGTGGCACCTGGTGCCTGGGCTAGTTGGTTCTGAGGAGGGGGCACACATCTTTTCATTTAATAAATATAAAAAAAGGTGTAAATGTTATTGTCGACATGCCGGCATCTGTGGCATGGCTTGTTTCAATGAAAAAAACATGTCGCTTAGTGAGGCCAGGTTTCCTGTGCTCGGGCAGGGAAGAAATGCTGGCATACAAAAACTTGATCTCTCCAGAAGTCACAGAATTTTTATGTGATTTCTTGCACCAAACAAAAAATCTCTATAAAAAAGTGTTGCACCAGAGAAAATGTCTGCTGAACCGGGAGAAAGGGGAAGGCAGATGAGAATGTTTTATTCTTGTCTGAAACTTGCACGAATGATGAATTGACTCTCTTGTGTGTGAATTACTATTGCAGTTGTTAAATTCCTTATATGAATGTTTTTTTTATACTTGATGACAATAACTTGTAACTGAGTAGATTACAGCTGAATCACCCCTTGAAGGAACACCGGACCCATGTCAATGGGCACTGTGCCTTTCCACACACACACAGTGCCCAAGAGGGATGGGATAATCCCGTAGGCGGTTTCAGCAAGCCAGCCACCGCTGCTAGCATGTGCCTTGCTGCCCCCCCTACCCTTTGAACTGGTATAGGCTGCCCCCCCCCCCCCCCCCCGCTTGGCCTCTGAATCCTGAGTTACCCATTTCAGAGGCATTTCTTCTCTGGTATAGAGCAACACAATTTCCTTAAAGAGAATAAAACCCCCCTAAAGCCAGCCCTGTAGAAGAAAGGATTTCAAGGCATATTTCTTATGTACAGGGCATCCCTAATTGGGATTGTTCTGTAAAACCCACAGAATCACAGGTCATAATTATGTAGCCAGCGAGAAAGCACTGTGTGGGGATGTATCCCCAGAATCTTGCAGCTGCTGCGTACTCCGGTGCTCAGCCATTTTGCTTGCATCAGTCCACAAAATGTTGCATTTTTCTGTTAATCAGTCAATGCGTACTTTGGCAAAGTATAACCTATTCAGGACTATTCGTATATATACTTTTAACAACAGGACTTTGCAGGGAGTTGCTGGTAACTTGACTTCACTTAATTGTTTCTAATAGTAGTAGAATTCACTGTCAAATTCAGATCACCTTTGATCCATTCAAACAGTAGTTCCTCGCTTCCTTCCACGCCTTTCAGGTTTTGGTTGCACTTTAAGGCGTTTGTATTCATTTTAGATAAACAGAATATAAATTCTATATGTTTGTTCTCCACATTTAAGCAAAGTATGTTTTTCATCAGGCCAATATCTGGGAAAAAAAAAAAGATTTCCCCAAATTTTCAAAAGGAAATACCAACAATACTTGCCAGCCTATTTTGGCCACTGCTATTTTTCAACAATTTTTTACTTGACCATGAAATCGGGTAAAGCCTGGTTTAGAGTCGGGCTAGCTATGTGATTTCTAGGGGCAGAAATCTTCTACTACCTTCTCATTCATGTCAAACTTGAGCCTGATCACATTTTACCATTAGCAGTGTGGTACCACCAACACCACACGGAAACTCTTGGTCATTATGTACAATAGCTCTGTTTACAGCCTCTGCACTGTACTGAGAAAAGTCATTTGGGTACAACAAGCAGCAATAAAAGTCAGTGTCTGCACAGGTAAAGATCATGATGCCCATCACAAGGCTACCATGTGAACACAGCCAATGGGACAGCCAATACAATATGATAGTGCAAATGTCTTTGGGCAATTGAAATCCTGTACAAATTGTTGATCTTATAGTTTCCGTTTAACAGACAGTTTTAAAGTTCCTCCTGACAATCTCTTTTTCAGGTAAGTTCATAAGTGACATCTTCCCACTTACATAGAAGGAGAGGGCCCACAACACAAAGTTCACAGGGATTACCATTAGCCAAAAAAACAAATGAAATACAAATGCTCTAATATTACATGCAATAGCAAAAAATTATGCTCTTTCAATAACATTACAATTGTGATGAGCCAGAGCAGGGTATATCCAGTTCAGAAACTCTTTGGATGGATAGTCCCTGTATTTGGCATTTGAAAGTACAGTTACCCACTACCCTGTGAACTGGTATAGGGGTCCTTTGGTCCCTTTACCAGTTCACAAACTGTTTAAAAAATGCATAAAAAAAGAAGAGAAGAAAAAGAACACACCTTTTGGAGTCTTTTTTCACCTGACCCTTGCCAGACGGCGTCCTCTCTTCAAGTCCACCATTTTGCCAGAGTCCAGAGCGCACTGGTCTTTTGATGCCACAGGGACACAGGTAAATCACAGGGAATCTATCTCCATGTCTCTTGCTTCTAGGAGGAGAAAGATTATTATTATTAACATTACTGTTAAGGGGTCCAAGGGAACCCGTATACCAGATCACATGTAGTGGTGGCCAGCATACCACCTGCTGGAACCTGCAGATGGTATGCCAGATGATTTGATCAAGATCTTGCCAGTATCCGGAAGGGGGCGAACCAGACCCCATCGGCAAGATCAGGCCCAGATCCGAAGCCCATTGCTAATTACAATTAGAATGTGTCAGTAAAAATCCAAAATTGAATTGGGTGAACGTGATTGTCTCTTATAAGTATTTTTAGCTGTCTACCAAATTATTTGTCATGTAGTAGACATACCATTGTGTAAAAAATGGCACTAAGCTAAAATAGCTAATGCATTTCATTCCCTGGCTGGTAAAACTACAGCTGTTACTGTCATTTGTCAGTTTTACCACCCACATGCCTATTGCCACCTAGAAAGGATATATAAATATAAAGTATAGCAGGTTGTTAGTGAAATATATAAGTATTGGCAGGGCTTACCAAAAGCCTTTGCTGATTAGTGTTCTTAGCATATTCTTATATGGTTGCCAATATCCCCTTTAAAAAAGCCTGATATATATATATATATATATATATATATATATATATATCAAAGCTAGAAAGGAAAACTCAAATTTCAAGTGCAATTAGCAGTGTGTTGCTGCCTCTCCAGGGTAATAGACCTGGAATGTGCGGTTGCTATGAAATCAGATTTACAGAAGCTCTTGATACGGTCACCCAGTGACACAGAAAAAAAAATCAGCAAGCTTTCATACCATTTACTTATGTTTTTTAAATTTCGCAAATGCTATTTTTTAGGTGGGAGACAGTATCAAAAATAACTGTGATTGGTGATAATGGAAATCTTTATCGAGCCCCAGGAAAAAGGCTCTTCATGCTTGGCAGGATTGATGTCTGAACAACAGATCCCTTGGGTAACTCTTAAGCAGAATTTGTTCACAATATGCAAACATTTGAAATAAACAGAATTATAGGAGAGGGTGGGAAGCACACAGCATCACAGGTTTAGTAGAAAAGGGAAGGGGGATGGGAGTCAAAGCCTGTAGACATAGGCAGCAGCATCTGTGCAGTCTGTGCCCTGATCAGTGAGCTTTGTATATTTCTCTAGGCTGGCTTCAGCCAATCACAGTGCACAGGTGAACAGAGGCTGTGCAGGCTCGGCTCACATATACGCTTCTCTCTTGAATGCAAGCAGCCTTGATCAGACAGGATAATACAGCGCACACCACACAAACCTGGCTCTACTGCTTATGAAACTTCCTCGCTCCCAGCAATAGCAATGACTGAAGACAAAGAGAGGTCAGAAAGCATCATGCCTGTGCCCAGATGCAATCACCAGCGAATGAATGCTATGAAATAACAGGTACATGATGCATTATATATATATATATATATATATATATATATATATATATATTATTAGTAATATCACTTTTAATGTCATAGTAATATTATTTGGCTTAAACACTCTCTTCATGGCAAACTTTTTTGCACTGTTGTTTGTGTGCAAACTTTTAAATGATTTTCATTTTGTATTAATTTAGGAATATGTTATATTCTTCACTTTCCTTTCGTTTTTAGACTAAACAGAGCCTGTTTTATTTTAGTGGCAGAGTGAATACAACAGCAAGACTGCAATATGTTTCTTTAACATACAGATTACAAGTTTTGGGAAGAGCAACAGGTGTCCTCTAGCCAAAAGCCATGATTTCGTTCTTTAGTCCTAATTTTCTAGTTGGAGTGAGGAAGGTACATGTAAAATGGAAAAGCATCGCTTACATGTTTTTCATGTGCATCATTGCCAGTGCTAAAGGGGCTCCTCCGGGGGTGTGTCCTCCAGCTTGCATCTGTGCCAGTGATATTGTAAGCTGCACTAACAAGAACTTGTCTTCAGTGCCCAGGACAATTTTCAAGTTTATTCGAAAACTGGATTTAAGCTACAACAAGATAAGTTTTCTGGATCCAGACTGGTTCCCTGTGTTTTTTGAAAAATTGCACACCTTAATTTTAAATCACAATACCATTAGTAGCATTTCTACTGGTAGTTTCTCCACCATTCCAAATGTGATATACCTTGATTTATCTTCGAATAATCTTAGGACGCTGAGCAATCCAGTTTTTCAAGAACTTAAAATGCTAGAAGTTCTTCTACTTTACAACAATCAGTTAACTCATATTGATTCTGGGGCATTCGGAGGCCTCCACAAGCTGCAGAAATTGTATCTGAGCAACAATGCGCTGACACATTTCCCACTGGACTTGTATACTGGAAGAAGTAAAGCAGCAGAACTAGTGTTAATGGACATTTCTCGAAATCATTTACAATCTGTGCCTGTTGAGAAGATAAGCTTAATCCCAGCAAGGCAACTTAGTGGGATTTACCTTCATGACAACCCATTTGTATGTGACTGTAATCTGAATGCAATGCTAAACTTTTGGTATCACAGACACTTTGTCCCAATTGTGGATTTTAAAAGTTATTATGGCTGCATTTTACCACCTGAGACAAAGAAACTGCCTCTTATCCAGGAGGGTTTTCTAAACTGCTCCGAAAGCACCAGCAATGGGTCATTTCATGCTTTTGGCCTTTTGTATCAGGTTCAGATTGGAGAAAGAGTAGTGGTGCATTGTGACAGTAAGATTGTTGATGCAAACACTGAATTTATATGGCTGAACCCTGAAAACAGAATACTGGAACTTAAAACTAAAGTTGACCATTTCCAGGTATTTCAAAATGGGAGCCTTGAAATTGATGATGCCCAAGTTTCAGATTCGGGTATTTATTCATGCATTGCAATAAACAAAATAAGACTGATGAATGAAACCATAGATATAAGAATAATGGTAGGCAATTTTACAAACCAGAAGTCTCATGCACATGAGGCATTCAACACTGCTTTTACAACACTTGCTGCTTGTGTAGTCAGCATAGTTTTGGTACTCCTCTACCTTTATCTCACACCCTGTCGATGTTGGTGTAGATCCAAAAAGCACAAAAGAAAGCATAACCAAAACAGTGCCCACTCATCTATTATAAGTGGCACTCCATCCCACGAGCCCCCTGCTGAAAGGAAATCCAGCACTGGAAAAAGAGTGGTGTTTATGGAGCCTGTGAAGGGAGCAGAGCAAGGCCAAAATGGAAAAGTCCGACTACTTACAAATGACAATCTGACAGCAGAAAGCATCTTAAAGAACAGCAGACCAAAGTCTGACTCTGATTCTGTCAGCTCTGTTTTTTCAGATGCTCCCTTTATTGCCCCTGTATCATAATGTTTACTACTTACAACAATAGTCACCCTGCTTATTTGGCTGACCCGAAACAAGAGTGACTCTTATAGTAAACACATATATCTTGTGTAAACCAATGCCTTTGTAAATCAAATATTTGATAACGTGGAATGAATGTACTAGGTTTAACTAGCTGCAAGCACACAAATATACCCAATGATTTATTCAGGAATAATTTGAAATAATGATTTATATTTTAGCTCTACCTGCCTTTGTTTACTAGGGATTCTTCTGTTTTAGGAAGACCAGTTTATATTTTTAAGCTCTGGGAATAGTTTGTGAGATTGCAGCACTTGTTTTCATGACAGTTGTTCTCTGCCCATGATCAGCTGAATGCAGCCTTATTATATTATACTATACTGTAATATATGTTAGAATTGTAGATATAGAGAATAATGTAGCACAATACTAAAGTACAGAAATCTCAGACAATGTACACTTGTTGCAAGGCCAGGTTATGTACAGATATAAAACATATCTTCATCTCATCAACAGTGTGAATTAAATGTAGATTTATGGTAAACAGATTACTTTAGTGATATGTCATACCAACGTTGAAGCACATGTCTTTAAGGTTTTTTTAGTAAGGCAGTTTGATGAGCAGTCATGTGTAGGAACCCATACCATCAATTTTTGCTTTTGAGCATTCAATGAAAGCTGATAGTTCATTGGATGTTATGGGTTACTACGCTACCCTCTGTGCCTTAATAATTAAACCTCTATGCTATCATAAGCATCTTGTTTCCTCTTTTTATGCTTTGGTTTTGTTATATTTTCTACATTAAATATCTTTTAAAGAAATATATATATAAAGCCATTTGCTATGAGAAAAAGTCGGCTTATTAGTACTTGTCCCAATCTTGGCCTTAATACATTCAAAAGGTTGCGTACCTGCCAACAATTATTGCTTTGTTTACAAGTAGAATCGTTTATGATTTTTCCATGAGAGCACTGTTCACTAAGATTTTCATTGACATGTTATTTTTTTCTAAATCATTGTCATTACACTTTGCTTTTTTACTGAGTTAACAAGTTTACAAAAATGTGTATTCTTAACAGGTCTAGATCTACCATAGTTTAGAATTAAAATGAAAAGCAGCTCTACAAACAGGGTGCTTTATTATATAACGATCAGATGGCACTCTCTAACGGAGGATTATTATTTGCTTCCGGGAGATTAACTTGTTTTCTTTTGAACAGTCTTATTAAATTACCATGATATACTGAGCTAACAACAATGTATAAGCCAAAGTGCTTATAAAAGTCATTATTACACTATATAATGCACTGAGAGTTTCCCATTACGGCATGTTCAAATCATTTCTGCTGAAATATCTTTTATTAAAAGACTATTAAAGATAAAATATAATATATTATTTTGAATATATATATATATATATATATATAGTTTTCTGTTTTGCCATTTGTCACTATTCATACAGATCCTATGTGAAATGCAGTATAGTCATAAGGATAAGTTTATCAGAGAGGAATAGGAAGGAAAAATGATGATACATATATGGTTAGTTTTAAATATGTTAGCAAATAAATTATTTAAATTATATTAGATCTACCATATGTCTTTTTTCTTTAAAACATATTTGTCTTTATTTTAGTGTTATAAAAGTCGTTTTTATGGTAAGACGTATAAAAATAGTATCTAAAGGATCTGTGTATATTCCAACCTTGAAAGCATTCCAAGGCTGTATGATGGATACAGCAGGTATAGAGACAAGATCAACATACTCATTAGTATAATGTACTCCATGTTATGGTTTTCAGGAGATTTTATATTGGCCCATTCGGTTTCTTTTTTCTTATCATGTTTTAGCTTTGGGAAAAGCTTAAAGGAGCACTATCGCAAAATTTGTAATGTTAAAAATCCATATAAACACATTCGTTAATGAGAGGACAAGTCACTTATACACCTGAACTGAATAAAACTCCCACTAAGCTTGTGGTTTATTCTCACATGGTAGGAACAAAATCCAGGGATGGCAGGTTTCGCCTATGAGGGGTGACAGAGCCTGTCACCCCGGCTGTCCTTTTCCTTCCAATAAAATAAAAGAAACAAGCCTGGCTGGATATTTCTTGATGTCATGTGTATAAGTGTATAAGTGACCTGTCCCCCCGCCATCCTGCATGTTTATATGGATTTTTATAATTGGTCCTTTTTTCACGATAGTGCTTCTTTAAGGACCAGGTAGTATGATATGGCATAGATCCTGCAAAGTGTGTCACTTAGTGCTGAGAACACAATGTGCATAAAAAGCTAGAAATACACAAGTAATGGGGAGGAGGGCAAAGCCAACATGTTGCTGCTTATATGTTGTTCATTTACATGATACATGATTGCAACCTAATAGCTGATCATTTGATTTTATGTCACAGTTTAAATCAGTTATGCCATATCTTAATAGCTAAATAGCTATCTTAATATGTATTTCAGATGAATTAATCATTTTTTATGTTACTAAAACCCAAATGTGAGCGTATTTAACCTCATATATATCAGTTGCCAATTGCCCAAATAAATTCCAGAAATAACTTACTTGTATCTCAAATCCTGAATATACATTTTGGTTTAGACTCATTCAGACTGGATGAAAGTTGGAAGAAGTAGACACAAACTTCGTTCCCTAAATTGAATGTTGGAAGAGGTAGACTCAAACTTTGTTCTCTAACCAAAGATTTGTTATTATGTAATGCCAAGGATTGGCAGAAAACTAATTCAGATTTCTTTAGCCACATTAAGGTCAATACGGCAAGGGAATATGAATAGAACGAGCGCTGCCAGCTGCATCCCAGTCCCTGCCCTGCACCCATTTAGAAAGTCCTGGTGCGCCCACAACTAGAGGTATGACATGGATGTGTCAGTGTCGGGATGCCCCATTAAAAGGCACAACAACCCCTGAAGAGACTTATAGACTTAAGTGTGTTGTTGCCTAATGCAATGATAAACCAGATAAAATCAGAAAATGTAAAATTATTGAGTAATTGTATAACTAAAAATAACCCCAATAAGCTATGACTGGACACTTGCACCACCAAAATATTTATACTCAACAGTTGCAGTCCAACACTACTCTCACACTACTGACTAAATGCAGTAGAAAGTTGCTATATTTGGCAAATATCACATTTTAATGCTCTTCACTGAACATGGTACATAGTTTTATTTTAAACCACTTAACTTATACAGGGCAACACTTATTAGGTTAGGCTACATTAATCTCGTTTACTAATACAGGTGTAAGTAAAGCTAATTATTAGAAAGAAGAATTTTTGTGGTTCATCTCTTTACATTGGTCCCTGCACCCCTTTGTACACAATGATTGAGTAGGTGTGGGAGTATCCTTTGCCTTTTCTCTTTTCTTTGCATCATGATGCAGAAGCAGGGACAAATATGGAACTGTTGTGGTAGAAACAGAAAAGAGAACAGAACTAGGAAAGAAATGCAGAGTAGGGACCCTGGATGGAAAACATGAAAAGGACAAAAGGTTAACAAAGAAATCAGACAGAGAAGTTTCACAGCAAAAGTCAAGACGGGAAGGAGATTCCAAAAAGGTATTGAAAGCAGTATTTTGTTGCCTTGTGTTAGTCATTTGAAACAGCTCAGGATTTTTAAGGTTACTTTGTATAAAAAAAATTATGTAATATCATGTCTGGCAAAAACAGCATTTATGGCCCCATACGACACACTTTTATTCCCCCAAACGTGGGGGGGGAGGGGGAATGTGCATGGACCTTATAGGTCAAATGTAAAAAAAAATTCTCCTCCTAGATGCCCCACTGTGTGTAACCCCCTAAACCTGAAAACTCCCCTTTGCTTATTGCGCTTGCCTGGGCTGCCGGTCAACCATTGGCACACATTCTAGTCAGATTTTGCATTTGCCACAAAGCTGAATGGGAAGTGCCAATGACACCTCCCACTCCTCAATGCATACCAAGGCTAGGCCTTTTTGAATAGCTGACATGGGTATGCACCGATAGAGGTTAGCAAGGATGACCAGAAAGGTGAGTTTTTTGGGTGATCCCAGAGGGTTCACACAATGGGGCATCCCAAATCAGGATGCTCCACAAATAGGGAGACCTCTGGTCCTAGAGTCTTGTAGACTCTAGGCTGTTGGTTGATCCTCTTTGTAGTGGAAATCCGTTTTCCAGGGGGTTACAAAAGAAAAACACCTTACCTTGCATGAAATCCTGTTTTCCTGTTAGTTCTGTCCTGGTGCAGCCATCTCAGTGACCCTGGACAGGACAGCATCCTCTACTCTGTGTGAGCAGAACTTTTTCACACCAAAGCGTTTGCACTTACTGTAGCTTTGCAGATGCTGTTTCAGACCTTCAAACCTGTTTGGATTCCCAACCTGAACTGCAATTGGAACATAAACAGCAAGTGCAACAGCTTAGGTGTGAAAGGGGCCTCACATGAGACTGGTCGTCTAATTTAAACCCCCAATTCCCCTAGCAGCAACACTTAAAGCAGACCAAAACCCAGGTTTTTCACTAACCAGGAACAAGTCTGGGGGATCCTGTGTAGGGATGATGGTGTGTGTGAAACCCCCTAGGTCGCTAATATTCCTACAATGCATGCATGGGCTATTCTCTTATCAGAATAGATTTCCAGGTGATGGCAGCCAATCAAAATAGAATTCAATCACACAGGAATCTATTCTGAATTACTTTATTGATGGATTTTTCTTGCCAAATGCCAGCAATACCGTTACACACCCCAGCCAGCCATACTGTCATACCCCCCTCTAGCCAGTCAGCTTTACTTTCACAACCCCCCACCAGCCATATTGTCACACCCTTCCACCACTGCCAGCCGTACTGTCACACCACCGCTCCACCTAGCCATACTGTCATACCTCACCACTGTCAAGTAGAAATCCGTTTACGGGTTCAGCGTACAGCCAGAACCCAGAATAAGGCTGATTTGCATCTATGTAATGCCCTAGCAAACACAGCCATGCCCATCCTGGGCTGTGGTTGGCCAGATGGGAAACTGACCGCGCCATATAAAAGGTGGCGGTCTGTCTCCTGCCGTGCTCAGAGCGCTCTGCAGTAGATAGATGGGGGGGGGGGGGGGTGCTGGCTGCTGCTGCGGAAGTATACATAGAAATAGCATATTTTTGTAGACCTCAATATTGCTGGCAGAGTGATGAGGCCAGAACAACTTGAATTAGTCGTAGATGATATGGCACACAGTTTTCTTCCACCCATTCCACTTCTGCTGAGAGTGCTGAGCCCTCCACCTCCCCCCTTATAATCAGCAAGGCTGTCCCAGCCACAAGTCATGGAGTCACTAATGCTCTATGATGACACATACCATGGGAAATCCACCTGCCCTGGTTGCTGGCCTAGGGTTTCCAAATGCCCAACAATTTATGTTGGAGGCTAGGGACCAGCGGACCATCACAGGGTACACTTGATGATGATGAAACCCTAGTGCCGACTGCTGCAGTTTTCTGAAATGTGGAGGCTGAGAGGGAGGCTATCAGGAAGGAGTGGGTAGAAAAGGATGCAAGAGGTGATGAGGAGGTCCTAGGCCCCATGTGAACTGAAGGCCATCAGAGTTCAAAGGAAGAGGGGGTGGTAACACAGCTGTAGAAGAGTAGTAGAAGAGGGAGAAGGGTGCCTGCGACCAGCAGTCAGCCCATTGTTGCCACAGTCGACTGAGTGTGGGACTGAGGTTGCCAAGGCAGATTCAAAGGATCTCACCAGCTTGGCATTTTTTCAAGCAGTGCACAGAGGGCTAGACTCAGGTCATTTGCAAGCTGTGCCACCAGTGCCTGAGGGGAAGGAAAATTCTTAATCTCATCAATCTTCTTAATAAACACAGCAACACGTCCATGATAAGGCACCTGCAAACCAAACACAAGCTGCGGTGGCAGAAACACCTAATAAACATGCAAACACATGAGGCTCCTTCTGTTGCTTCAATTGTCTTAGTCTCTAGCAACACTTCTCTAACAACATGGGGACTTTGGAAAGACCTAATACTGCCCAGGAGCTGTGAACCGGCATCCAGGAGCAGACAGATGAGTAGTTGATGCCATTTTACCTGAAGACTGGTAAGGTGGTGTGCGACAATAGGAATTCTTGTCCCATAAACTGCCATTGAACTGCAAAAATTAGCACACCCGCCCTTTCATAAGTGATAAATAAACCCTAGTACTGTGGGAGGACTGAAAGCAAATACATAAGAAATAGAAAGTCATTTAGGTTTGTAGCTAAAAGTTACAGATTCAGTGTTATGGGGTTATGATTTTTTAGCAATAATAAGCATTGTGTTTTTTTTTAATAACAATTTTTTTCAAGTGGCCAATGTAACGTTTCACCAATTCATTAACTATAAATATATACAGTTCAAGTGAGAGGAGTCCTCCTGTGTATTGAATTAGTATAACTTCAAATCACACATTTTCTCAGTTAGAGCTTCGAATTTTAGGTCATTCACACAGATGTGGGCCAGTGAGCCAGATATGCCCATAGTGCTGTGTATTTTAAATCCATAAGGGCCAAAATTAGCACTTGCAGCTTGTCTTGTGAGACCGAACTCCTTTCAATCTTTGACAGCTACAGTGAAATATGCATTTTAATACTCACTTATTTTAATTTCAAACTATCTTCATTAAGAAATAGAGAAAAATACAAAACTTTAACATTCCATCAAACCTTTGTAAAATGTCGAGCCGGGGGGCCTGGCCTCATAACATGTTTTTATCCTGTCCTGTTTGCATGCAAAATGTCTTCTATCTCCTTAACGAGACCAAAACACATTTCACGTAACTAGCTTCAGCTCAAGCAAAGCCTGGTTTTCTTAAATTTCTAGTTTCTCTCTTTTGGAAAACCAAAGCCCTTTGATTTCCAGCCAGTGCTCCTCTGGTCTGTACACAGTGTTAATCAGATAAAAGTTATAGAAACTTTGAATAAAAAATGGGGACCATGCTAAATATTTGGTGAAGCAAAGCAAATTCAACTCGGGTATGTCTTGCGGTGTGAATTGCAGCCTGCATCTAGGTGAGTTTTTTAACTTTAACACTTGAAAATGAGCAATAACGTTTTTTGTTCTAGTTTTTCCTATAAAAATCCCCTGCAGCATTTTACATAGAGCATGTTACAGGTAAGGTTCATCATTTTTTCCAATAATGTAAAGATATTTTTTTGAAAGTTTTGAAACAACAGAATCTCATGTGGTATGTTAAAGAAATTGCTTTTTTTTCTGTACAGACCATAGGGTGCTTCCAAACTATCAAAAAAATATCCTTATGCATAGTAACTTTAAAAATGGCTAATCACAGGTACAGGTGATTATTTGGGAAATTTTTGTCAAAATATAAAATATAAATATAAAATGGCCCAATGATAAAAATCCATATCAATATGCTGGATGGTGGGAGGAGAGGTTACTTATACATCTTGCATTAAGAAATATCCAGCCAGGCTTGTTTTCTTTTAATGGAAAGGTTCTCTCCCCCCTGATAAACTTAAACCTGTCACAGCTCTTGGAACCTGCAATGGGGGAAATAAATAAAATTTGGCAAGGCTACGCAAAAGTGGTTGAATAGATCTGACTAGTATCAGGCTTTTAGGGGGGTATATGCAGCATCCCAAAAATATGTTCTCTAAAGTACTTGCAAAAGGAACCTGTGTTGGAGCTTATTAGGGGAATATATATTAGCAACAGTAAGAAGTCTATTCATTAAACCCCCAACTGCCCATGATGTTCCTTGCATGTTCACAGAAAATGTGAGCTCCCGCTCATAACGTGTTAGGGCCATCATGGACAGAATGGGGGGTTTTTAGCCCCTGGAGGGACTAGTGCAACAAGGGAGTGAGCCGGGGGGCTGCGTTAAGCATGCCTGGCATGCATTGCTACTTACCTAGTCCCCCTTGGTCCTTTGTTGCAGCCTGTTTTCTGTTTCCCCACCGCAGTGCCAACTGCACAGATCCAGCTGCTGCTCTCTGACGAGTCTTCTATTCTGTCTGTAAAGGCAGTTTAGAAATGACCAGCTAGGGAGCCACTGCTAGAGCTGTGGCAGCAGTGGCGAGAAAAGAAGCCCATCTGCCGAAATGCCATGCCTGCCCCACATAAAAACCATGCCCACCCCGCGCCACCGAGATCCAGATAAGCTTTCTGCCGCAAAGCTGGTAAGCCGCACGCCTGTAGGGCAACTGCATAAAAGCAACTGCTACATCCCCTCACCCCACTGAGGAGCCTGCTGGAACCCAGGCCCTACTTACCCACCTGCCTGTTACCTACCCCCTGCCTGCCCACCCACCTATCTGCTTGCATGCCGACCCACCTTTCTGCCCAACCACCCACCTGTCTGCCCACTCACCTACTTGCCTGCCTATCTACCTGTTTCACTGTCCCAGCTACCGCTCCATCTGTCCTACTACTTACCTGCTGCCCACCTACCTACCTGCCTAACCACCCAGCCATCCATCCCCTTGCCTGCCCACCTACATACCTTCCTGACCACCCAGCCACCTACCCACCTGTCTGCACTCCTACACCCCTGACCACCTACTCACCCATCTGCCCACCTGACTGCTGAGCCACTTACCCATCCATCCACCCACCTACCTGCCTACCGCCCACCTACCTACCCACTCACCGACCTACCCACCTACCTGCCTGACCATTTATCCACCTGTCTGCTCATCTATCTGTCCGCCTACCTGCCCATCCACGTACCTACCTGGCTGCTGGAACACAAAGAGGGACAAAAAAGTATTGATCCTCATGGTTGCATTTAGGTTCACATGAGACATAGATTCCAGATCTGCCATAAAAGACATTTTTAGGACTGCATCTTCAATTTTTATGTGACATTCAAGAGGTTAATCTACCTTATATAAAGTTGAATCTGCTTTCAGCAGTAACATATCTACATTCCTATGCGCCCCAGAGCAAACTCTGGACTAGGTCTCTCCCCCTCACCTGTTTGTCAATGCCCTTCCTAGCACATCATAAAGAAAAATATTTAAGCTTTCGCCATCATTGTAACCATGGTCATAACGCCATCTGAATTACCCTACATTTAGGATTCCCTGCTGTGTGAACCAGAGCATGCATCATAGAACCAATGGAAAGGTCTGTTTTTAGACTGATCTGAAGCATTTTGCACCGTGGGGCATCCCAAATTGGCGGTAGGGGCCAAGTGTGATGGCTGTGGAGGAAGAGGGGCAGGAGCCCTGATGGTAGGTGCAGGGGTGACCAGAGGCCTTGATGGTGGCTGCAGGGTTGGCCTGGGATCATCTTTGGTGGCTGCAGGGGTAGACTGGGGCCCTTATGGTGGCTGCATGGATGGTCAGGGGCCCTGATGGTGGCTGCATGGGTGGCCAGGGGCCCTGTGTGGTGGCTTTGGGCCAAGACCTCCAATGGTGGTTGCAGGAGTGGCCAGAGGCTCTGTGTGGTGGTTGCAGGGGCCCAGATGGTGGCCGCAGGGTTAGCCAGGGAGGCCCCGATGATGTCTGCAGGGATAGCCAGGGGTGCCGTGATGATGGCTGCAGGGGGTCCAGGGGTCCTGTGTTATGTCTGCAGGGGGTCATAAACCAAAATGGTGACTACAGGGTTGTTTTTTACTGAAAAAACCTATGCTCCCTACTGAGCCAACCAGCCTGTGCACCATGCATAGAGGCTGCTAATCCAAGGCTCAGGAGCCTCTGGCCAGCCCCTAGGACCATCGGCACAGGTCCAGTGCCCCTTGAGGGGTGGTGGGGGCACCCCTAGAACAACACGGGGTCCCATACTGATGGGCACTGGGCTCTTCTGCATCAGGGTCGCAAGAGAGGGTACAGCTAATTGGGTGGCAGTACCGTTACCTGCTAATCCCAGCAGCTGGCATGCCAGCCCTCTACACAGTCATGGCAGCTGGCCATTTGGCTCCTGACCCAATACCACTATTGGGTCCTCTGAATGGCCAGTTCTCCCACAGTAGTTGGGAAACAAAGCACCACATTTAAAATGCACAAAAAAGCACATAAATAGTTTGCATTAACATTTGGAGCAGTTGGGCCAGGAAAGAAGGTGAGTTCTAGGTGACCTGGGGGGGTCTCACACAACGGGGCATCCTGATTCTGGATGCCCCAGGGGGAGGGAATCAAGCAGCCCTGGAATCTTATAGATTCATCATGGATTTTGGTCCACTTTAAGCTATGTAGAAGGCCCCCATCTACACCACATACAAAAGGGCCAGCATTAGGTAAATATACAAAGTTCCTAGTCTATGTAAGGTGCATGCTACCACTCTTATTATTTTGCTTTAAGGGTTAGCAGTACTTTTGGTTGATAAAAATGATTGAAATAATATCAGCTGCACTACAAGAGTTATGACTCCTCCAGCAGCCTAAAGCCTTGAAAAGATACAATCAAATCAAAAGCGATGTTGTAAACTGAAAATATTGCATTGAATGCCAAGTGGAATTATAATGAGAGAAATAAGTTGTGCAATAACTGCTTATTATTAACTAGAGTCAGTGAACATAAAATGGATTAGATAGTTTCGAAAAAAGAATTCTACGTACAGTGCTAAATCATTGTATAAGTTACTATTTTGTTTGAGAACAACAGTAGATACTTAGGATATTAAGCCCTATAGAAGTTAAAATGTTAAAGATGTATTCTACAAGAATCCTTTATTTCCAGATAGCCTTTCTTTATTTTGGCTATATTAGTGAAGAGTAAATGTATCTTGCTATTTGTAATGCCTTTAGAGATGTTCTACAAGGTATAAAAAATCAAAACAAATAAATCAATCATATTGCTTTATTAAAGAAGTGAAGATGCTAAAAACATAAATATATACAGTGTCTGATTTACTGAATTTCCACCACAGGTAGCTCATAATCTCTATCCTCTGTCCGGCTGCAGGGCAGTTGCTTTTAATGTGGTAAATCCACTTAGAGGCCGATTCATTAATAGCGGCAGGTAGCGACAGGTGAGCGACTGTAGCGGCATTTTCAGAGCGCCCGCTAGTAGTTGCTGTGCTTGGCCGTTGTTCGGTAGTTGATAGCGACTCAGTCGGTTTGCCGTAATGTTGAATATTGGGTGAGGATTCGCTATTTGACCGGTTCCGCGATGTATGGGAGCGCATGATAGCGACTGGTCAGAGCGACCGGCTCCCACCATATTCATTAAAAAATCACGCTCAAAAAATTCTCGCGCTGTAAAATGCATGTTTAAACCCCAGAGCGCTGGCAGCGATGGGTTAAAAGTAGTATTTTCAACCCCCAGACAAACATATTTTTGGAAACCAAAAAAAACAATTTTTTAAAATAATTTTGTAATATGAATTACATTAATATCAGACCTGTAATATCAATTCTGTACATTTTTTTATTTTTTTTACCTTAAAAAAATTATCTAAAATGGCAGTAGTGGTCACCGAATTTTTCACAAATTCATAACAATTAATTATGAATATTTAAAGATTGTTCCATTGAAATGCATTGGAGAGCGCCAGGTAGCGAGAGGTCATACCTGTCGCTGTTGAAGGTCGGACGCTGGCGCTGTGGGCTGAGGCTGGAATAATGATGAATGAGTGGCTATATGGCGCTATCTCAGTCGCTAAGCAGGATTGGCTTGATAAATGTGTGATTGTGGTGGGGAGCCGGCGTTCTCGTGGCGGGGCCTGTCATTACCGGCCGCTCACCAGTCGCTACCTGTCGCTATCCTTTGTTAAATTAGGGCCTTAGTTTCTTTTTGTAAAGTCTTGTTAGTGATATCCCCTCCTCTGGGATGTGGGTGCACTCTATCCAAACTCACTAAGTGGCATTGGAATGAATGCAAAAAGATGAGCTGGACCGACGAGTAGCTAGTGCAGAAGCCCTCCAGTCGGATAGCCATATAGTCCTAGCATTCTAGTACATTTTGTTTTGTATTCTAGGTTTTTTCAGTGTCATGTATGGTAGATCACTTTGCATTTATTTCCATTCGCCAAGAACAGACAGATGGGGGGCTGTATGTTACTAGCTGCACAAGCCTCCTTGATTGCACTCCCTCCCCATATAGAGGAGAATGGAACGTCAGATATACATGATTAGAACACACTTCAGCACAGGGACAGCTACACAGCTAGAGTATATGTGTATGCTATCTCCTGTGATTGCTGCTAGATATACAGAACTTAAAGTAAAATATTTAGGAATCTAAAAGCTTAATGAACAAGCTGGGTTTGAGACTATTTTTATGTATGAAACTATCTATTTCAGAGAGACCAGCCAAGTGAACGCTTTGCTTTGACTGCAACAGGACATCTGTAGGCATTTGATAAAAATTACCTTTGGCCCAGCAGTGCTATTCCTCTTGGTCACAACTGACAATCACACACCGCATTTCGTTTAGAGAGACTGTCATCCATTACTCCTTTTCAGTGTCCCTCACAGCACACAAGGGCATAGCAGTAGCAGTTTTTTTTTATTATTAGGAGCCAGGGATAAATGCCAGGGACATGGTGTAGGTCAAGGCTTCCTTTTTTCATTAAGTACCACTTTCCATTTTCTAATCATCTAATTATCATCATAGACGGTATACATTTTGTGCAGATTTCGATTTTTCCTCTGCCTATCTTCTTCTCTCCTCCCTTCCTTCTCCTCTTCTCCACCTGCTCTCACCCCCTACCCCTTTTCCCTACCACCAATTACCTTTTTCTCCCCCGCTCTTCTTTCCATTCACTCTCTCTCCTGGCTTCAAATTTGATCCTCTGCTGGTCCTATCCTGCCAAATTTGTTCTGACTAACAGCCTTAATTATCTGTTCCTATAGTGGCTGTTTTTTGACAGAGACCATTCTGTTTCTAATCCAGACACATCTTCTGATGCCATCTTTGCAATGATGGGCAATGGAGTTTAACCCAGAAAGTGGTAATACACAATTTGGTATTAGGTATCAATATCTTAGTGTGGGTATCATGGGTATAATCATTTGACATGTATAGCAGTATACAGTCTGCTGCTAGGTTGAGGTCTCACTTTGCATATTTCTTAATATATTTAGCTATGCCTTGCCATAGTTGTGTGACAGGTTTGCAATTCCACCATAGGTGAATCATAGTCCCCTGGACCTTCTCCACACCACCAGCACTTGTAATTTTTAAGCTTTTATATTGTAGTCCACGGTCAAGTGAAATCTGATGATGTCAATTTGTTTTTTCCCACTGGAGGCAAAAATCATCCCTGGAATACTACTATACCATTGCATGTGCAGAATATGGGCTAAAGTGTCTTGGTTGGAAGGTATAGTGGAACAGGAAGTAGAAGGGGATGTTAGAAGCAGCAGTGCACCAACAGGAGAGAGAAAGTGCAGGCTCTGGCTCCTAGGGAGCCAATGCTACGTGCTGGAAGCTTTACCCATCCCAGCTGGCCCAATGCAGTGCGGCCTGCTGGAAAGTCTCCTGGCCCTCCCTATGGCTAGTTCACCCCTGACTCCAAGGCATTGAGCTTACTGGTGGTAAGGAAATGTTACCTTTTCTCTACTGACATTCATTTTTTGTCTGGTTTAAAATAAAGGGGGGTGCTGACCTGTGGCACAACCTTCTTTCTCTGGAGATTCTGTTATGCAAGGCCATAGGACCCCTACCCTATTAGTTTATGGGGGTTTTGCCTCTCTGTCACCTTAGCCCGTATTGCAGAGTATGGGAGGCAAAAGAAAATATGGGGTCTTCAAGTCTACGCCTTGCCTTATTCAGAATTATTGGAAACATTTATACATTTTGCATGCATACTTTCAATGATCAGCAAATACAATTTCCTTTTTTCAAATATCTTTTTTGTATATTCCTTTATTGCTTTTTCACGTCTGCTCTGATTCATTTTGTAGCAAGTTTACAGTTGTAGTAAGTGTAACTCTCAGTTGTAGCAAGTATACCAGTTGTAGCAAATGTAGACGCGTTTCACACAATTCTGCTTCATCAGTACACCTTATAAGGTCAGAATACAGACAATAGTAAGTATATAATATATATTATAGAGTGTTGCTTTTTCTTAGTATTGAGTCCACTTACTTCAGAGGTTTGGGAGTAATTCATCTGGCCCCCATATAGGCTGAAAATTCATCCGTAATGGACATTGGTATGTAAGATTGTAATGCAACTCTGTGTTTGTATGAATTTTATAATCGTATTAACTTTACCTGAGCTGGTGTATCTTGTATGCTCTGTGAAGATCGATAGAGCTAAAGGGCTCTGTATAAATACTGTGTCCTATTAAAAATAAGATCTCCTTGGGAGCATATTTGTAAGTCTACTCACTTTCTATATGGGTGCTGCGCTGAGCAAGTTGGACATCCATCCTATAATTGGTCGGATGGTGCTGGACCTTATTGTGTGTTGTGTAGAGTTCGTTTTTTGTAGTGCGCACCTCCCCAGCTCTTTACTGGGTGATGTGTGTCGGTATGTGTACAGCTATCGTGTGTTAGAACCCCGGGTTCGGCTGATGCCCGGCTGGTGGCTGGGGTCAATTACCCCATCTGCAGTACCGGTAGCCACCAGCTGGTGTCAGCAGGGCTCTGGCTGCTCTCACCCCATCTGCAGTTCCATCAGCCACCAGCAGGTGTCAGCAGAGTCCTGGATGCTCTCTCTCCCCATCATCTGCTGCACCTGGTGTGAGTGCTATTTAGGTGGATCTGCCCTCCACCTCGTGCAGCAGGATTTTGTTTGTTTGCCTTGGTGACTTCCTTGTATCTGTATTGGAACCCGAGTCTGAGTCTGAATCTGTATCTGAGTTGTATCACCTGTCCTGAGCCTTCACTCGGGCAGCCTTCTAGGTGGGGGACCTATGGTTGATCTTCCCCTCCCAGTGTTCCTGTCTTATGCTTGGCATGAATGGTGAGGGAGGGCAGTCCCCGTGTGGTTCTCGGAAGCTGCCCGTCCTCACCTTGGCGGCCCCTTCTGGCTGTGCTCAGCGCGCTGTCGCCTGACTAGTGGCCACCATTTATTTTTTTGGTGGGTTTTTAATGACTGTGGCGGCTGGTGCCGCTGCTGTCTTTCTGTCCGCCATTTTGTCGCAGCTTTATTTTGTATTTCTGGATATGGGTATGGCGTGCCTTGCCATTTTCTTGTGGCAAAATGTTTTTTTTATCTTCAGGTGTTAAGGTTCCATTTTCAAGTAGTTTTATTAGGGTATGTTGGGATATTGTGGGCGTGCCATTTGTTAAAGCCTTGTACTAAGGCAATGGGCGCCTATCTATATTTGTATGGCGGACCGCGACATTTTGTTGTAGTCAGGTAATTCATTTTGTCATAGCACTCCATCTTGTGATAGTTATTTCTAGAGGAATTTCTCTTTGTCCATTTAGTCTATCATACGTGTCAGTTTATTAGCTCCCTGCTCCGAAGCAAGTGCACACTTACAATTGTCTTAATTTACATTGACACAATTTTATTTACATATAGATAGATATATAGATATAGATAGATAGATAGATATACAAATTAAAGTGCATTTATTACATATCGTTATTTATGTGCGTTGTTGCTGTTTTATCAACGTATCTGGTGGTAGGTGGACTTCTCTACCCTGTTTAATATATTTACAGGTACTTCAGCCCTCACAACTGTAGGTACCTTTTGTTTTGCAACATTCCTTTTAATTGTTTGTCATATAATGGCTTTGTACAATATGGACTCTTATTGATCTTGCCCTTCTAAAGGTCTGTCTTGGAGTGTCAGGGATGAGTTTCCAATATCTGGGTCTTTCTGCAGAATATGCCAGTGTTTAAATTGGGCCTGTCTGATTTGTTGGTGCTGTTGATTATATGTCAGAATAAATGGAGTGTGGTCCAGTTTCTTTTTATTTTGAGTAACACGAGTTGAGTAACACGTCTCTGTTCCTCAATTTTGCCCTATTGAAAGCTCTCTTTAGGACTTTTTTTGTGTAACCTCTATCAAGCAGACGGGATCTAATCCCATCAGCTGCTTGCTTGAATCCATAGGCTCGATTCAGAGAGACAAAAAAAAAACTTCCGTTTTAGTGGCGATCTGTTTTTTTTGTGAAATGTTTCCGTTCTCGTATGAGTGTACGGGCGATTCTATGCATGCATTGCAATCCTTCTGTAAAGTTTCTGTCCGTTCGTACGGCAGATTACGAATACGAGGATGTCATTTTCCAGCGTGACTTTTCCGTTTCATTTTCACATGTTACAACGTAAGCTTTCGTTTTTGCCCTTTTCCCATCGTATCCTCCAACGAATCCTTTACGTTTCCCGTTTGATTCTGTTTCCCTTTTTCAATAAATATTCATCCAGACGGAAATCCTTACGATCTAGCGCCTGCGCACTACAAACTTAACTCATTAAAGTGCTCGCCTACATATTTGCCACCCTCACTTCTACTACAATGTTTAGCTAAATCACTTAGCACTATCCTCCATCTTCCCTTTTGGACCCTTAAAGCTCACCCAACCACTTAGCACTATCCTCCATCTTCCCTTTTGGACCCTTAAAGCTCACTCAAACCACTTAGCACTATCCTCCATCTTCCCTTTTGGACCCTTAAAGCTCACCCAAATCACTTCTCGGTCATGTGAATATTCATCTTTAAATATTTCTGGGCCCATTATTTTTGTGTTAATGTATTTTGTAAATGAAGTGACACTGTAACATTTTTTTTTTGGATTCCATCATAAAATATAACATTTTTAAACATTTAGAAAATGTCTAATTTTTACAACTATAAAAAACAAAATACATAGCAATGGCAGGCCACAGAACATTATTCTTCATCTGTGGTCCCCAAGGAGTTGCGCAGCTCCTGCATCTCGGCCACCAACTGAAGGACCCTGACACCCAGTTGTGCCACTCTGGCACGTGTGGTCCCTGTTAAAAAACATAAATTAAAATATTGGTATAACCTTGTTGGGGTCATACTGCAGTGCCCCCCCCCCCCCCCCTGTATGGTCCAAACACCTAAATCTGGACTTCAAAAGCCAGAGGGCCTCGCCACCACGGCCCGGGTTTTGCATAGTGCCGGATTAGAGAACCCCTGGCCCGCATTCTGCAGGCAAAGAACGGGCATCAGGAGCAAGGGCAGGAGTGGATATCCAGAATCCCCCGAAAGAATTTAAAAATAATAACATAAAATACACATTCTAAGCTACAATATTGTTTAACATGTCATCAAGGGCTAAAAACAGCAATAGGTTAAGTCATGAGTCATCAACTATATTCATTGCCATACAGTGAAAATGGATTGATGGAATGTGAGCAAACTTACCCAGGAGCCATCTACCAGATAATTCTCCTGACTCAAACTGACGAAATAAGCCGGAGCTCTGCAATATATAAGCAACATGGGACGACCCTGGATGCCCTGCAAGAACACTGAGGAATCGCATAGCTGGACCAAAGACTGCTTGTATGTTGTGTGAGTGGCACATCTTGCGGTTCCTGCAACCAAATATAAAATAATCACACAAAGCAAAGGTAACCGACTAAAACAATGGCCCTTATTTAACAAGGGATAGCGCCAGGTAGCGAATGGTGAGCGAACGGTAATGACGGTCACCGCCACGAGAACGCCGGCTCCCCTCCGCAATCACACATTTATCAAGCCGATCCTGCTTAGCGACTGACAGAGCGCTAGATAGCAAATCATTATTCCAGCCTCACCCCACAGCGCCAGCGAGCGACCTTGAACAGCGACAGGTATGACCTGGTGCTCTCCAATGCATTTCAATGGAGCAATCTTTAAATATTCTTAATTAATTGCTTTTAATGTTTTTTTTTTTTTTTTTTTTTAAATGTCAAACATTCTGTGACCACTTCTGCAATGTTAGATATTTTTTTTAAGGTAAAAAAAAAAAAAAAAAAATTGTGCAGAATTGATATTACAGGTCTGATATTAATGTATTCATATTACAAAATACGAAAGGAAAAAGGGAACCCCACTGTTCCCCAACAATTTATCCTCTAAAAAAGGCACCACTATTATGGTAAATACAGCCAGGAGACCAAAAATAGGCCACAATATTAAACAAGTCACTCACATCACCATAATGGCCAACAACTCACCCCCCTCACCAGCACATATGTGTTGTCGACGCGTTGCGTGACGACGACACGTCACTTCTCCAGGACAAGACGAGGTGCAGGGAAGAACGAGGTGCATATGTGCTGGTGAGGGGGGTGAGTTGTTGGCCATTATGGTGATGTGAGTGACTTGTTTAATATTGTGGTCTATTTTTGGTCTCCTGGCTGTCTTCTTTATAATTGAGTTTTTCATTATTAGCACTTAGCACTTTAAGAAAAAAATTTTTGCACAAGGTATTATTTGAGACACTGGTTTTATTGATGAAGTTAGCACTATTAATGATTATGTCAGCAGGGCCCATATGTATTTACTTTTGATCAGTAATCTATAATTGCAACAGTACTGGCCACCACCTCTCCTTTGGGGGTTCTTCTGTGGTGTCCCCCCCCCTCCCCTCTGTTCTTCCCTCCTAGGATTATGTGTATATGTTTTTTAAGAGAAAGCTTTTTTAATATTTATGTTTGTAGATGTATATACAATAAATATTTTTGATAAATAAAATCAATTAACTATTTACCATAATAGTGGTGCCTTTTTTAGAGGATAAATTGTTGGGGAACAGTGGGGTTCCCTTTTTCCTTTCGTATATTAGCAGGGTGTATTACACACCCATCCTCTATTGTGCACACATAGACTATTGTATAGCTGGTGCAGGTTTCCCTCCTTTGTTTTCATATTACAAAATGTTTTGAAAAACATGTTTTTTTTTCTTCAAAAAATATGGTTGTTTGGGGGTTAAAAAACTACTTTTAACCCATCGCCGCCAGCGCTCTGGGGTTTAAACAAGCATTTCACAGCGCGAGAATTTTTTGAGCGTGATTTGTTAATGAATATGCTGGGAGCCGTTCGCTATGGCCATTCGCTGTCATGCGCTCCCATACAGCGTGGAACCTGTCAAACAGCGACTCCTAACCCCGTATTCAACAGCCGAACAACGGCTCCTAACGGCCAAGCACAGCGAATACTAGCGTGCGCTGTGAAAATAACGCTACTGTCGCTCATCTGTCGCTACCTGGCGCTATTAATGAATCGGCCTCAATAACTCCTGCAACAAATTAAGATTCAACAATCCAAATTAAGTTCAACAATCCAAATATAATTCACAAAGGACATAAGTCTAAAAAAAATAGCAATTATATGGATGTGTGGGAAAATAAATGTTTACATGCTAAGGACTAATTAAGGTCAGCATTAAAATGCATCTAGAAGGCATACATGAAATGTATTGATTCAGGTATGCATTGCTATACAATTTATGGCCTCGGCCATGCTGATACATGCAATGCCTTGGTGCTAAAGACGCGCAGACTCCTCCACATAGCCGCAAAACATGTTCAACAATAGCAATCTGAGCCCTCAAAGGTCCCGTAAGTGGATCGGAAATGAAACGGATTTATAGGGTGGTGGTCCGTCAGAAATCAGCTCTCTGAATCAGACCGAAACCCATCCCAACAACGGAAGTTATCTGAACGAACGAAACATTTCTGATTTTGTTTGGAAAATGATCCGAACTAACGGAAATGTTCCGATTTGCTTCCGTTCATCGGAAACGCATATACACATTCTCCTGAACGCTCGTACGAATGAAAAATGAACGAAAAGACAAAAAAAGACCAACACCCACCCAAGCTTTCACAGATAGCTACGGAAGTCCGGACGAATGTGTCTTTGAATCGAGGCTCATGTCCATGGTACAGTTCCTCCTTGCCTGAGGTATTCTCCTTATGGTATGCTGTTCTTTAAAGGTGTCGGGTGTGAACTTGTGTCCCTCAAAATATTATTGGCAGCTGTAGGTTTTCTATAAAAAAAACTGTGGTTTAAAATAAAATACAAACTCTAATCAAATAATGTTTTCAAATGGTGCTTTTTGAAGCACACCATTGTTATCAGGTATCAATTCAATTGTTGTTGAGTGTTGCCTTTCACTTAGAAGCACACCATGAACTACACATTGGGGTCGATTCAGAGCCAGGTGAGAATTCTCACTCCTTTTTTAGGAGCCATTGACTTCCACCTGGCTCTGAATCAGCCCCAAGGAGGACAATACAAGTCAATGGCAGTTTTTCTCTTCTAAAAAATAAGAGAGAATACTCACCAGGCTCGGAATGAACCCCATTGTGGCTACTGCAGAAAGTTGTCATTAAATAAATTATTCAGTTTCTAACTAAACAAAGTAGTGTCCAGGGTCATCTAAGGTGACTCTGTAAGTACTCTATGTTGCAGTCTCTTCATGCAATTACACTTTTTGACTTACATTGTTCAATATATACATACAGTATCTTTTTGCCTGTAAGCTTGTAAGGACAGGGCTCTCAATTCAACTCTGTAACACCTCGTTTGTAACATTCTAGTGTATATACTGTATATTATTCCATGACGATAATTACTACCTTACAGAGCTATAAATAAACATAAATACTAATAGAATAATAATCTGCAACAATATTCAAGGATTAACCCTTTAAACGCCAGCCACGTAAATTTTACGTGGCTGCCTCTCCAACAGTTAAACGCCAGCCACGTAAAATTTACGTGCCTGACTTTCCCCAGTAAAAAAAAAAAAAGTAAAAATAAAAGACACTTACCTGACCCCTCGTTCGATCCGGTCGGGTCTCCTCTTCAGCCAGAGGGGCTCCGATCGCCCATCGGGGCCCCTCCGGCTGCAGGGGAGGGCCCGGAACAGGGTGCCCCCCCCCCCCGTTTCAGCAGCCGCCCGGTTTACTTTAAAAAAAAAAACAAAAAAAAAAAAAACAGTCACCTACCTTTGTCCCCGCCGGCTCCCGCAGGCTCTCCTCTTCACGGGGGGGGGGCTCCGATCCCCCCCCCCGCTCTTCTGTCTTCTGGAGGGGGCATAACAGCCCTCCTCCCTTGCCTCTTCCGATGGCGGCCGCCATCTTGGTGACGTCACGGGGCGGGGCCAGATGACGTCACCGCCGGGTGTCATCGGGGCACCCGGCAGTTCGTTTCTCAGATGCCGGTGACGGCTGGGCGGGGAAGGAGGGAGGTAGGCGATCCTCCGATCGCCTGCCTCCCCCCTTCTCTGCCCAGCTGTCACTGACAGCAGATCGCCGCGGGACACAGAAGATGAAGATCGGAGGTGAGTAAAGTAAAAGTTTTTTTTTTTTTTTTAATAAACTTTTTTAAAAAAACGTCTTGTCTTTTTTTTTTACCATTTAACCCTTTGTGAACTGGTAAGGGGTCCATGTGACCCCTTATACCAGTTCACAAGGCTGGGGAGATGGCAAGCCACCTGCGCTAGCGGGTGGCTTGCCATTAACCCCTGGCACCCCCATTACCTGCCTCCCCAAAGGCCAGGGGGGGGCAGAAGAGCCCGGGCCCACATGGGCTATGTGGGCTCGTAGGCTGCAGGGTGGGGGGGCCACATAAGCTGGCCCCCCCACTCTGTGCCTACAAGCCCCCATAGCTGGTCCCGGGCTGGTTACTGTGGGTAAGGGGGACCCCACGTCAATTTTTTTTTTGATTTTTAAGGGTTTTTAACCCTTAAAAATCAAAAAAAAAATGGGGTCCACCCCCCCTGGGAGGGGGGACCCTATGTCATTTTTTTTTTTGATTAACCCTTTGTGTTCTGTCATCCAGCAGCTATAAAAGGCTTCTAGCAAGGGAGCAGAAGCCAGTGATCGCCGAGGGACAGAGTGCTCCAGGATGGATGGGAGGTGAGTACAGTGTAAAAAAAAAAAAAAAAAAATTAATAAAATATTTTTTCTCTTTTGTGTGTCTGTGTCATTTTTTACTTTTAACCTCTTGTGAACTGGTAAGGGGTCCATGACCCCTATACCAGTTCACAAGGCTGGGGGGATGGCAAGCCACCTGCGCTAGCGGGTGGCTTGCCATTAACCCCCGGCACCCCCATTACCTGCCTCCCCAAAGGCCAGGGGGGGGCAGAAGAGCCCGGGCCCACATGGGCTATGTGGGCTCGTAGGCTGCAGGGTGGGGGGGCCACAAAAGCTGGCCCCCCCACTCTGTGCCTACAGGTCCCGGGCTGGTTACTGTGGGTAAGGGGGACCCCACGTCATTTTTTTTTTTATTTTTAAGGGTTTTTAACCCTTAAAAATCAAAAAAAAAATGGGGTCTCCCTCCCCTGGGAGGGGGGACCCTATGTCATTTTTTTTCTCGATTTAACCCTTTGTAGTGTGGATGGTTTTTGTGTTTTTTTTTGTGAATGTTATAAAATACTTGTTTCAGTTAGGGGGGGTCTCCTGGGCAGGAACGGGGGCTACCGATAAATATGTGGTACCGTTCTAATCGGTAGAAATGGGGCTTTCACATGCAATATGATTTTCCTTAATAAAATACATTTTTTATTTAAAATAAAGGAGTCAATTTTCTAAAAAAAAATTTTATTTATTTATTTTTTTTTTCACTTAATAATATTGTAAAAAAAAAAAAAAAAATTACAAACAAGACATTTCATGTTAAAGTCTAAACTCTGCTGCAAAAAAAAAAAATATATAATTTTTCTGAAAGTTCCAGCAAAAATGGCGCAAAACATGTCGCAAAACATGACGCAAAATGGGGAAAAATGGCCTGTCAACAGAGGGTGACAAAATCTCAAGTAGGCTGGCAATTAAAAGGGTTAATAGTACCTATGCATGTTGGGTATTGTTCTGTTCGGGGGACCTTGCGCTTTCAGACTTAGCTTGTTTTTTCTGGTTTGCATATTTATATTTTAGGAAAAGGTGTTTTTTATTCAGCTTTTTTATAAATTTTTTAGGGAAACCCTGCGCAACCAAAGAATTCTTTGAGGAATTAATTCCAGAAAGATGAGCCCACTACAGCAAGCTGGGTACCCTTAGAAAGCTTAACGTGTGTACTTTCAGGGAATATATGGTTTATGGGGGATATTCCAAATGTAAAGGGTTGTTTTGGTTGAAAAATCGCAAGGTGCGCACTTTGTCTGCAGAGCTGAAATTTTCAAGTAAAATTACCGTTACGCACATGCTTTACTTTGGGGTGTTTGGCAACTCTTCCCTTGACAGAACCCATGCATGTTGGGTATCGTTCTGTTCGGGAGATGTTGCTTTTTCAGATTAAACTTGATTTTTCTTGTTTGTATATAGTTTTTTTAGGAAAATGTGGCTTTGATTTTGCTTTTTTATCCTTTTTTTAGGGAAACTCTTTGCAACCAAAGATTACGTTGAGGGATTACTTCCAGAAAACTATGGCCACATCCACAAGCCTGGTACGCCTAGAAAGCCTGAGGTGTGTACTTCCAGAGAATATATAGTTTGTTGGGGGTATTTTAAATGTAAAGGGTTGTTTTTCTGGAAAAACCGCAAGGTGCGCATATTGCATAGCATAGTTGTATTTTATCTGAAAATCTCCTAAAGCGCTGTTTCAGTTTGGGGGAGTCTCCTGGGCAGGAAAAGGTGTCTACCTATACATATGTGGTACCGCTGTAACCGGGAGAAATTGGGATTTCACACGCAATAAGATTTTATTGACAAACTTACATTTTTTATTCCAAAAAAAACTACAATATGTAAAAATTTTTTTTTTTTTTTTTTTTTGCACATATTTCACCCAAAAATATTAAGAATACACCTAACAAATGACAAACAAGACATTTCATGTTAAAGCCCAGACTATGCTGAAAAAAACAATATATCATTTTCCTGGGAAATCCCTGGAAATCCCCTCAAAAATCACAGTTGAACAAGGGGAGCGCAAAATAGTGCAAAATGGTCTGGCAACAAAGGGTGACAAAATCTCAAGGTAGGCTGGCGGTTAAAGGGTTAAAGGGGATATGATAATTATTATGCATAATTGATTTTTGTTCTAATTCTTACCAAAAACTTTCCATGCAGTAAGCTAGGCATCCACAATGTATAAATAAAGCTAAATGGTTTTTAGTACTTCTTTGTAGCCCATACGTGGGTCCAGATAATTAAAGTGGACCCAAAGCCATGATGTGGCTGCTGCTCATGCATACGCCATTGGACCAGGAAAGAAGGTGAGTTTTTGGGCAACCTGGTGGGTTTCACATAGTGGGGCATCCTGATTCTGGATGCCACAGGGGTAGGAATCAAACAGCCCTGGAATCCACATCGAGGCGTGGGTTTTGGTCCACTTTAATTACGACAGTGCTAGGATAAATGCAGCAAAATTAGAGCAGTTGGATAGTCAATAAGATAGCTGGTTTAATAGAAAACCATAAAACCAGTTTGGCAGCATTGTTCAAATACTTGTTTTTTTCATTTCACTGCTCTTTGATAATATGATAGTATTATATTACACCTTTTTTGCAGGGCCAGGGCCAGTCCTGGGCTTACCAGGGCAGGTCCCATGGCCCCTGCACCTTGTTAAGGCTCACCTCACATGGTTGTAATGTGACACACCTCTTGCCGGTGATGGATGGTATGATACCCCTCCTCCATTTGCAGCCCCTATGCAGGAACCAGGGATGTGCAGTATCCTCGACAGGGGCAGATTGGCCATTGGGAGATCCTTTGCCGTTGCATCTTTTTTTTTTCTGCTATTCATTTAATTTTATTATTTCTTGGCCATTGGGAGATCCTTTCCCTTTTTGCCGCTGAGGGCGCGTCATCAGAGGCGCCCTCTGATGACGCGCCCTCAGATGACAGCTGAGAGCGGCGCCGGCCTCCACACTCCGGACCTGCAGGTAAGTGTTTGCTTTTTTTTTAAATGCCGGCATGGTGGGAGCGGGCCGGCCGGTTCCGCTGACAGCGGAGCGGGCCGGGCCGCTCCCACCATGCCGGCAAAAATGCTTTTTTTTTTTTTTTTTTTTTTAAATGCCGGCATGGTGGGAGCGGGCCGGCCGGCTTTACCGGCCCGCTCCCACCATGCCGGCATTTATGATGGGGAACTTCGTAAAAGTTCGATTCGGCCGAACCCGAATTTCTGTGAAATTCGCGAATCGGCCGAATCGAACTTTTCAAAAGTTCGCTCATCTCTAATGGCATCCTTTTACTGTGATATATTTTTAGGTATCTTAAATGAATAGGTCTGCTGTAATCAGCTCCTTGTTTATTTTATACGTTGACACAGCAAAGCGCTTCTAGAACCACTGAATTTTCAATGCAATATTTACATCTTGCTTCCCATGTATCCATCGCATTTTGAAAGCTTTATAAAGCTTTATAAATAGACTTACATACAAATCAATGTTCTATTAAACAAATTCTGCATCATTCAAAGCTCCCAATATGTAATTTAGTCTACGGGTACCTTGAGCACTAACAATAAAAACAGCTATTTTTATCCCTCTAAAGTGAAATGGTTAATAATGTACTAATCTGAACTTTCTGAAGTCTGACTGCTTTGATTTCAGATACTTCAGTGCAGTTAGATTGTACAAGACAAACAGCAGGATGCAGAAATGGTAAAGCAAATCACATATGGTATCATGAAAAGAGGATTTAACAAATCATTTATCTGGGATACTGCAGAGAAGGCTTTCATGTGAACAAGGACAATGACCTGCTGGAGCTGATAGAGATACAATGACCAGATCAGGTCAATAATCTCATGCGGGGTGCAGCAGATCATTAAATAAGATAACTATGGCATAAGTTAATTTCTACTGCTCTACTCCAGATGCATGCACTAGCTTCTGGGTTTGGTTATCTGTCTTAGTAACAGGCAGATCCCGGGAAATTACATTCGGGAATCCGTGCTGGCATTAGGAGATGGCAAACTGGGCAATTGCCCGGGTCCCTCATCACCAAAGGAACTTCTGGCTTCAGCACTGTAGCAGTTGTACATTTAATTTTTTTGTGGGTATCAGTGATTATCTGCTCTGTCCCTACTTCCTTGTCTTTTCTGCATCCCTCTTGACAATCTTCCTTCTGTGCCTTAACCCCTTAACCCCTTCCTCTTACTGATTGCACAACTACTCTGCTGAAGAAGAAAGCCGGGGTTACTTGAGTAGCATGTTAAATATTGGGAACTTTGTAATAGATCTTGACAGACCTCAGGTTCTCTGCTCTGGCTTTTGGCTCCTCTTGGAGTGTTTGTGTCAGTGTGCTTGATCACTCGGCTGTCAACACGCACCTGCCCAAGAGGTGGTGGCGGCGCAGAAAGCCAGGGTGGGATGCTCTCTGTCCCTGACACCGGCACCTCCTGTCCCCGCTCTGGCTTGTGGCACCACCACTGCCTCTCGAGCACGCTGCCTATGGGAATGGGAGGGGGGAATGCCATACTGCCTATGGGAATAAGATGGGGGAATGCCCCACTGCCCATGGGGAATGGGAGGGGGGGAATACCACACTGCCTATGGGAATGAGATGGGGTTTGGGGGCGAATGGGATGGGGGGAATGCCACACTGCCCATGGGGAATGGGATGGGGGGAATGCCACACTGCCCATGGGGAATGGGATGGGGGGAATTCCACACTGTCCATGGGGAATGGGATGGTGGAATGCCACAATTATTTTTTTTTGATTTACCCTTTCAACCACCACACCATCAATTTGAATGCAAAGATGGCTTAGTGGTGCTCTCCTGAAGTCAGTCACAATCTCCACTGTTTCATAAAGTTTTTTCTATGGACTGACTAGGACTGAAGGCTGCCGATTCAGCCCTTTAGTTCTGGAAATACCAGGCCATAAACTGGGCTTGTAAGCTCTAGCTGCAGTTGTGTTTTGAAGGAAAAAAGCATTAGTGAAGGCAGTTCTCTCCTGCGCAGGAGGAAGATGCCTGCATGTAAAAACCTGATTGCGCACAAATGTCCCTGTGAAAACTCTCCAAGTGGAAATTCACTGAAAAAGGCATGTACAGAGGTGAGCACATCAGCAGATTTGGCAAGATCATGCAATGACCACCCAACCTAGGTGAGAATGCTGTTAGTAACCTTTAGCTACTGGAACACTATACTTTGTTGTACATTGCTACAGAAAGCATTTTCTTTTAACACAGAGTTGCAAACAAGTAAAAGGGTAGCAAATAAATAACAGATACGCTCAGCACATTGAGGACATCATTTTGGCACATGATAATGGAAAGCTTTAAAAAGACCTTTGAAAGTGGAATTACCCTTTAAATAACCTGCTAAGCTCACTGAAAAGAAAAGTCTAATAAAAGCAGGTTTACCTGAGACTGCGGAACATTACATTTAAGACCTCTGGCTTGTAACATTTAGATTATATCATAAGATTATGGAGTGACATTAGCAGACTATCAATAAAAAAAGCAGTTTGTCCGCAAAAGCTGCTATTTTAAAAAGTTAAAATAAATATCAACAGGGAAATTGGATGTCGCTGTGTGGTACCATTTGGTATCATAAAATTCTCAATAATGGACTATACTTCATGACCAACACTTTAGCGAAGATTTTGGTATCCACATACAATAGTGAAAAACACTATGGGTATATAAACCGCACAACCTCCAAAATACCAACCTCCAAAAATAAAAAAGATGAGCACTTTTTTAGCCAGCGATCTGGATAGCGCCGGTGCTCTATCTGGATGGAAAAAGATAATTTTTGCGGTGTTATTCTGGTTTAAGGAATAAAAAGCTGCGCTTTGGAGCCAGCATATCACTGGCTGTCAAGTAACCTGCTAAGCGCATTTGGATTTAGGTATTGGAGACAGAGCATGTACCGCAGCAGCACATCAGAAGTTGGAAAATGTGGGCCCCTTTCCTTTATGAATGTGAATTAAGACTTCCACTCTATGGTACCATGCACTCTGTGGCTGTCCCCTCCCAATCTCGGCAGAATTAAGTTGCCGGCTGGGCTCCTGGTATTTCTGCCCCCCACCGCATGAAGGGACTTTTATACCGAGAGTCAGCTGACTCTGCTGGTATAAATAGAGCCTTACTGCAGCAGGGAGCGGTAAGAAGCCGGAAAGGTCAGTGGACAGCAGCAGCGGACAGCACGGGACACAGCAGCTTGGCTATGGGCGGCTATAGGTTAGAGGAAATATGGGGGGAAAAATTAAAATAATAAAAAAATAGTATGCAAGTTCTTATACATTAAGCTATTTTAGCTATTTAGCTATTTAGAACTGGTAAGTGGTCCTTGAGATCCCTATACCAGTTCACAGGGCAGGAGGGGCTGGCAAGTCACTTGCCAGAAAGCAGGTTGACTTGCCATAACCCCCTCCCCATTACCTACATACTCAAAGCATGGGGGGTGCATATTCAACATACAGTTAAATGTAAAAATAAAAACCACACACAAGAATAAAGTATTTTATTATTTTTATTCCCCCCCCGCCATACTTACCTCTAATCCATCACTGCTTTCCCCAGAAACCCAAGCAGCCGTATCCCACTCTGTCCGCCTCTGCTTCCAATGATCTCTCCAGCTCATGCTCCCCATCGCAGAGAACAGGGGCGGACTGGGGTCATAAAATGGCCCGGGACTTTTTGGTCACAACGGCCCTGCTGTACTTTGTACAGTCCAGTATAAATCACATTAATATATTTATTATATATATTACAGCTTACCAAAACCTGGGATTGGTCCTTGACCCTGGGGTAACCCCACGGATCGCTGGTAAAACTTACCTGACTGCCGTTATAGCGGCACATGTGCTGATTCTTTTTGGCTGAAGGGTTGAATAGAGCCACATCCCCACTGGCCTCTAGCTGGGAGCATGTGCCATTAAATTGGTAGTCAGGTATTTTTTTTTACTGAGAAAATCTTGGGTGTTGTTCCTCTTTAAAGTGGACCTATCACCAGGATTTTCATTATCCTGATGATAGGTCCCTGCCCCAGGGGCCTCTCGATTTGGGATGCCCTGCTGTGTATAACCCCCCAGATTTTTCACTCCACTCACCTTTGCACCAGTCCTACGGCACATTCGCAGACGCTTGTCCAATTGGCGCTTTATGTTGTGCTACTATTGCATGCCATAAAGCCATTGTTTAGGACTCAGTGTTGGCATAGGGAGTGGCAGCAGGCGCATCCCTGGTTTCCCTATGAAGTGTGCATCCCAGCCTATCTGAATGTCTGGGCGGATGCTGTCGGGACGCCAGGGATGCAGCCGTGGCCAATGACCAGTGGATGGTAAGGGGTTCATACAGTGGAGCATCCATTTGGAGGCCCTAGGGGAACCTAGTCGGCCAGCCCTGGAGTCTTTTAGATTCTAGGGCCAGCTGTGGTGGTGAAATGGTCCACTTTAAACAGACCAAAACCCAGGTAAGTAGAAAAGCTGGGTTTTGATCCACTTTATGAAAAACAATTAGGGCTAAATGCAAAACTGGAAAAAGAAGATAGGACCTTTTCTGTATCTCTGTATACAAGTAGCTTGCACATTACAGAAAAAAAAAACGTATTTCAAAAAGGACAAAAGCATTTGGCTTACTTTTTAAATGTGCTTGAGGTGGTGTCCCTGAAAGGGTTAATTCCCAGCACACCAGATTTACAGCCCCTGCTGCTGATCCTGGGATGACATGGTCGGGTGATTGAGAGGGAGAGAGGGTAGACTATGACCTCTCAGGAAACGGAGTCCGGCTGCAGATGCTCAGCCGCGCTCTTCTCTGCCTCACCTTCAGCTCCACCCACGTGTTCTCCCATGCTTGGTGCTGAACCTTATGCACCCTGCCAGCTGCAGGTGCTGTGCCTGGCCTCCGACCTGTCTGGAACTAATGCTGCTTCCTTTGTTGCAGCCCGGCTATCATATGCTGCAGCACAAGCAATATGATAACCAGCGCCTGCACTTCATTCACTCATGTTCCACTGCAGAACACATTGCAAGACCTGGAGCAGCCCAGCAAGGTAAATAGAGGCCCACCAATGTGGGACTAGCCGCGGCCTACCAGGATTTGTCCCGGTACGCCCTACTGCCAGTCCGCCCCTGGCAGAGAGATGTTATTTATAGAGTGAGCGGATGTCAGTTCACTCCGGGGATAAAAGCCCTTCCCTGCTGCGAGGAGCAGAGAGTCCAGCAGGACCACTAGATCTTGCAGAGAATCTTTTAAAATGTTTGGACATCTCTATCATCTCAATGCAAGACATATAATCTCCTCTCGTGGCTCTGGTAGAATCTCTTCTACTATTAAAACCATATTACATCCCCCCCAACATAATTGCATCTTGCCTTACATTTCCTTGCAACAGTTAGACAAACTTTTGCCTGAACCTGGTTTTAGGTCCAAATTTGAATATATGATATCATGGTGAATGAAAAATTAATGGTAATAGCTTAAGAACGGCTCAAAGGGTTCGAGGCAACATGGGAACCTTGGTTAAATCACACAATACTTTCAGACATTTAAGTAACATATTCTGTAGTTCAACAATAGAATTTAATTGCCCAACCATTATCCTCCTCCCTATCCTTACGACTGTCCCCCTAGTCTTTTTCATCTTAATCCTTTCCATTACTATATAACCCCTACTCCCGCTACTTAAGATGGTATAGGAATGCAATGCATTATGTTCCCATGAAAAGGGTTGTACCCACATTCTCTCTCATTTTGCTTTGCTCCATTTCATTCCAGAATGTCTTATAAGTAATTATATTTTCTATGTATGCAATCATCACATTAGCCTTGATTCAAGGCCTCTTTCACATGCACTTTCGCATGTGTCTGTGTATTTTTTGTGAGGTTTTAAATGCTTTTTCGGCTTGTACATTACTTTTTTATGCGTATATGCGTTTACGTGTATACGCGCTTTCGAAAAGCGTATGTTTATCTGCAATTTGCCATTATATTGGCCAACTTACGTGATTGTTATACACCACACTAGACTATGCACAGCCTTCTAAGTACTATGGTGCAGGCCACGGGGGGCAACCACTACACAATATAAACAATTATATAATACATTGTACGTGATTGTTATGGGCTGGTGCCTGATTCTGAGCCTTGATTGCCGATGACAAGCCACTAAATAAAACGGGTTTTCTTCCGCTCAACTTACGGGGTCATTTTGTAGGCGAAAGCAAGCTGTTAAAATGTTTGAGGAGGATGTAGAGGAGTATGAGCGCCTGTAGCTGAACGGCATGCTGTGCATCGCCATGGCAGAAGCCAGATCACACCGCGCACGCATGGACATTGATCGCATGCATGACGTTGAGCTGTTCGAGCTCACCCGCCTTAACCGCGTTTCCCTCCATAATTTGTATAGTGAGCTGCGGCCATGGTTAGTCCGCACCACAAGGAACGGGCATGCAATTGCCGGTATGACCAAGATGCTTGGCTGCCTGCAACTTTTGGCGTACGGCTCGTTCCAGAGGTTGGGTGCCCTGGGGATGTCCCAGCCTACACTGAGCCGCACACTAACCAAGTTTTTGGATGGCATGGCTACCCTGTGTCAAAAATACATCTACTTCCCAGACAACATGGTAGCCTGCAATGCGGTTAAGTTGGGCTATTTTAATATAGCCGACATAACCAACATCATGGGTGCGATTGATTGTACCCATTTTGCTTGGTTCCTCCAGTCGATGAGGAATATATATTTAGGTTTGTGGTCTGGGTGAACATTATGACTTGTTTTTGATTCTCAGTATCTTGTAACGTATATAGAAATCAATCATTTGCATGCATACCTTAACTAATCATTTCAATGTAGGCGATAAATAAATAGTTCCATGCATACATTAACTAATCATTTCAATGTAGGCGCTAAATAAATAATTTCATACATACCTTAACTAATCATTTCAATGTAGGTCTTAAATAAATATTTTCATGCATACCTTAACTAATCATTTCAATGTAGGCCTTAAATAAATATTTTCATGCATACCTTAATTAGTCCTTATCATGTATACCAGATTAGAATCCGACTGTCCTTTTTGTTTGGATTTTTTTTATAATTGTTTGGGCTTGTAACTGTTCAATATACACTTTAACAATAAGGATACCTTATTTTGTGTTGTGTCTTTAGTTAAATGTGGGGATTGTTTTAGTGTACTAAGGACCTGTATTTCTGCTCTTACAGGAACAGGAAGCTGGGCCATTCCATAAATGTGCAAGCTGTGGTTGGCCCGGACCTTCGCTTCCTAAGTGTGATGGCTGGCTTTCCCGGATACACCCACTACGCATATATCCTGAGAAATTCGAGCCTGTATGGCCGTTTTCAATCAGGAGAATTGTCTGGTGGCTGGCTACTGGGCAAGTTTTGTGAAAGAATTGCATTAGGCTTTCAATGTATGAGTATGAATTATTTTGGATAACCCTGTCTCAACATATGGATGTTCTTTTCCTCTGATGACATGATATACAATGTAGCTAACAAGTTGACCCTAACTTTATTGTTTTTTTTTTTCAGGGGATTCGGGATACCTACTACTGCCATGGCTCATAACCCTCGTCCCGTGCCCTCAGACTCAGGCCCAGGAGGGGTATAACAGGGCCCATCACAAGACCAGGGCTGTGGTGGAGAGGGCCTTCAGCCTGCTTAAAACCAGGTTTAGATGCCTGGACCATACCGGGGGTGCCCTGCAGTATAACCCCAACAAGTTGATTAAGATCATAATGGCTTGCTGTGTCCTACATAACTTTGCGTTAATGCAGCATGTCCCCCCATATGTTGAATAGTCACCCTCTCCTGCCACCACGGACATTCCGGAGGAATTATATGAGGGCACCCAGAGTGCTTCTGGCGAAGCCGTCCGGTATCATTTGATTTCTTCTTTTTTTGAATAATTTTTTTTTTGTGCCAAATGTTGTTTTATTAATTTTTTTTACCCAAATGTTGGGTTTTTTTTGTTTTTTTTTTTACCCAAATGTTGGGTTTTTTTTGTTTTTTTTTACCCAAATGTTGGGTTCTTTTGTTTAAAAAAACCAAACAAAAAAATCTATGTGGTTGTCATTAGATCTATTATAGATTTGTGACTAAACCAAGATATTCTATGTATATTTTTATTTGCTTATCAGTACATCCTAATTTAGCCATAAAAACTAAGATTTGACAGATCTGACTGAAATGCATTTTAATGTGCAAATATTTGATGTCACAAAAATCATATTTTGGTAATAAAATATTTCTGAAATGGCTACTAATAACACAGCACTGAACAAGCTCAGGAAAAAAATTCATGCTTCAATATAGAAATTAGGTGTGGAAGGCCAATCGCAGCCTACGAGGGCATCCAGTAGGCAAAGGAAGGATCCATTGGCCCACACTCCTGGCCCCTCTAAATTTCCCCCAGCCTTGATGTCCAAGGACACTTCCTCAAGCCAGAATCCTCCCCATCCAACAACATCCTGAACCATAGGGAGCACTATAATTAAGGGCAAGGGGACCATGAGGGCAGGTATCCCTAGGCCCACAACAACACCCTCTCCAGCTCGTGGCCTATTTCAGCATTACAATGTAGCCAGCCCTAAGTCACCGTGCAGCTCAACAACTGCAAGTTAATGGATCAGCCAACCTATGACACCCAGCCCCCAAGCAACTCCAACACAATACTTTAAGAGCACAAGTTGGAGCTATTGATGGGGATGTAGTCACCCAAGAATGTCACCAAATATTCCACCCACCCAGGATGATGTTGCCAGGATCTCATTAGGCATAAACCTGCTGCGTGTGAGCTTGAGCGGGCGCTTTACTGAGCTAAAAAATATGGCATTGGCAAGTGGGGTTTCTGAGCACTATCATGAGCTGTATGGGTGAAATTCTAAAGCTACCAGCCTAAGCACAAATGGCCAAATATGGGTGTAGATTACCAGACAGGTCAATAGTGTGGGAATGTTGAGGAAAGATGTGGAATGAAATACAACGCTAAATGTTAATCTGATGGATTGACATTATAAGGCTTTTGTTGCGCTTGTAGGATGGCCAACACCTGTGCTTGGGTGGCATTCATCATCTGCCACTGCTCAAGCATAGCCTCCTTCTGCCTGTTGCTAGTCCTAATTTCATCAAGCAGGGTGGTGAAGTTGTTATTGAAGTTTAGTAATTGTGATGCCAGCTCCTCTCTTAATCTTAGGTTCACTGCCCGAAAGTTGCGGCTGTCATTGTGCCATGCTGTCTCCAGGATCTGCACACGCCTCACCTGGCTGACATGGTGACGTGCCTGAGGGCGTCCTCCACTTCCCTGGGTTTGGGCACGTGCAGATGCTGGAGGTCTAGGCCTAGCAACATGAGCAGATGTAGTAGGCAAATCCTCTGCAGCAGAGCTAGCACATGGAACAGTTGGTTGTGTCTCTTGCTGCTGGCCATACTGGTCTGCCAGCAGAGGGCGTGTTTGACTCTGCTGCAGAGGATTTGTTGGCGGCTGTTGCTGGGGCAGTGACAGATGATGTTGCTGGGTATGCATTAGTGGGGCCATAGTAATGATCTCCTCCTCCTCCAGATGGTGTATTGCATCCATTAGGGGTGGTGTCTGTAGGGACATTGAAAAAAAATGTGAAAGATAGTTGGCCAAATATATGTTTGCTGAAGTAGTCATCTTAATTCACATGCATCACCAGTTAGTGCACATTGCACTTACCAGATCCAGCTGGTCCTGCGTAGAATATGTTTGCAATGGCTGGCAGGACGTGGTGGCAGTGGGCAAACAGATTGAGGATTGCGCAGTCGCTTGAGTATTTTGAGGAGCTGGAATGTAACAGAAAAGTTAACACAGTAAAGTTAACACATAAACATACCTTGGGTACACATAGGAGTAGCTAGGCTTTAATGCACCCGGACCTAACTTTCTCAATGGACTCCACCATCGGTTTTACATGGTGCCACCCTGAACTGCTGTACCCTGTGAGCGTGGCCCCCCCTGCTCCCACCTAGCTACGGCTCTGTGTGTGTGTAGGATTTGTTTCTACAATTTTCTTAGCCAAATCTAATAAAACAATCCTTAAAATACATACCTTCTGGCATGACATAGTTGTCAGTGTCTAGGGCCCCTGATAAGCCCTGTAGTGCCGAGAGGTGTATAATTCCGAGGACAAGTTCCTCAGCTGCGGTGTACTCTAGTTTAGTTGGGAATCCTCCTCCTATTTGCAACCTTAAAAGAAAAATTGCAAAATTACTTGCAAGGTTTTGCACAACAACAACCACCCCAACTCCCACACCCATATGTACCCGTGCTGCCTGCGCTTATTCCTCTTCTGTCTCACTGCATATTTGAGGTCAGAAAATTTCCGCTGGATCTGTTCTACATCTTTCCTCTCCGTCCCGCACATTTGACCTGTCTGGTGATCTCCTCCCAGATTTGGTTCTTGCTTAATTTGTTGGTGGCTTTGGAATTTCGGCCATACAGCTCATGAAAGTGCTCAGAAACCCCACTTGCCAACACCATGCTTTGGGGCTCACTAAAGCATCTGCTCAACGTCCCACGACGCAGGTTTCGCCCTAATGTTGCCCTGGATGGCTCTTCATGGGTGGGAGGAATATTGGGTGACATTCGTGGGTGAATTGTTACTGGTGTTAATTAGCCAGACATTTCACTTAACATGGATTGGGCTGGACTAGCTTGGGGGCTGGGTGTCATCGGCTGGCTGGCCAAAGAAGTCACTGCCGATGAGCTGCCCGGTGACTTAGGGCCTTCCACGTTCGTTTCCTGACATTGGGAAGGAGCAGGAGTGAGTGTGGTTGGGGGGCTAGGGCTTCTAGGATGAGTCTTACCCTTGTCCTTACTAGTAGTTGTCAGGAACCGCTTACCTGGTCCCTGTTCCAGCGACGTCTCCAGACGGCCAGCTGCAGCTGTCACTGTGCGGCGGCCGCGGCGGGCGGCGTCGGCTCGAGCAGCGTCGGCTCGAGCGGCGCCCAGCTCAGCCACGCCCCCCACTTCCTCCTCCAGTAGACGTGCTCGCGCACCCTGCCGGAGGATCAATTAAAGGGTTAATGAGCCCTAGGGGATTGAGGGCTTCGCCCTCTTCTGCTCTGCAGGCCAATCAGCCCCATTGATATCTTGGCCTTACCTCCTACCTTGTTGCCAGCCAATTACCCTTGGAATCCTACGTGCTCCAATCAGTACACTGCTTCCCTCAGACCTGTCCCTATAAAGGCAATTCCCTCTCAGTTGTGAATTGCCTGTGATAGCGCTCAGAACCCTGTGTACTCTATTCCTGTGAAGTTTAGCCTGTTGCCGACTTGATTGTACTGACCATTCTCGATCCTGAATCCTTGTTGCCGACCTCTGCCTGTATTGACGCCCCTTGATCCTGAACCCTTGTTGCCGACCTCAGCCTGTACCCCGACTACGTCTTGCCTGATCCTTGGTGCCGCTACGATCTCTGCCTTCTTGTTATCGACCTATTGCCTGTCTCTGGACTTCCGTCACTCACGTTCCAGTTATTGGTTCTCCAGATCTCTCCATATAAGCTAGCATCCTTTGAGCCAATAAGTCCTGGGGGCAACCGATCCCGGGTAGGCGTACTTGCGTTCCGGCAAGCGGGGGCTCCTATAGGTGAAGCTGGCTGCGGAGATTGGGGGTTGCGAGCTCATTAAGAGGTCTGGAGTTACCCCCTAGCGTGACATTATCACAGGCCAAAAAGATGGATGACCTGGTACAGCAGGTGCAAGCTATGGCCACAGCGATTAACCAACTCACTCAAAGGGTGGCCACTCAGGAGTCTCGTCAGGTACCGGCTACCTCTGTATCACCTCATATCACTGAACCCAAGATTCCACTGCCTGAAAAATTTTTTGGAGAGCGAGCAAAATTTTCCAATTTCAAGAATGCCTGTGAACTGTATTTCAAGCTGAGACCTATCTTCTCTGGCACTGAGACCCAACGAGTAGGCCTAGTCATTTCTCTGCTTCAAGGAGACCCGCAGTCCTGGGCCTTTAGTTTGTCGAGTCATGATATTGCCTTACAATCAGTAACTGCATTCTTCAACGCTATGGGCGTTCTATACGCGGATCCTGATTTACAGTCTACTGCTGAGAATAGGCTTCGGGCCTTAAAACAAGGGCGGAATTCGGCTGAAGATTACAGTGCTGAATTCCGCCGCTGGGCTATCGAAGCTAGGTGGAACGACCCCGCTCTGTGTAGTCAGTTCAGGGTGGGGCTGTCGGAAAGCATCAAGGATGCCTTAGTCAATTTTCCCCCGCCAGCGGACCTAGATCAATTAATGCAGGTCTCCATTAAAATAGACCGAAGTCTTAGAGAAAGGGCCAGGGAGAGAGTCAGGGTTCCCACGTCCTTCAGACCAGTCCAGAGTCATAGATCCCCGGTTCCCCGTGGAGAAAATACCTCATCATCTTCCCAGGAAGAACCTATGCAATTAGGGAGAACCCGCTTATCCCAAGAGGAGAAACAGCGTAGGCGATCCGAGGGGTTATGCCTGTATTGCGGGAATTCTGGTCATTTTGCAGGGTCCTGTCCCAACAAGGGGAAACTGGCGGAAAACTTCCGCACCCAGACCAGGTAGAGAGTACTGATCTGGGTGAGTCAGTTTGTTACTCTCGCCAGAATAAGATGCTTGTACCTATCGATTTGTCTTGGGGGTCCTCTAAGCAGACAGTTTCCGCCTTTATAGACAGTGGTGCGGCTGGAAACTTTTTGGACAGGAGCATGATCTCCACCTTAGGGATCCCTGTAGTTCCTCTTGAAAGATCCCTACAAGTTTTAGCTATCAATGGAAAGGCAATCCAGGGAGGTCCTATAAATACCAAGACCCCACCTCTCAGACTAATTGTCGGCTCTTCCCACTCTGAATTCTTAGAATTCTTTATTTTTGATTGTCCGGAAACTCCGGTGGTTTTGGGATGCCCCTGGTTGCAACTCCATAACCCGGTGTTAGATTGGCGGGCTGGGGAGTTGGTCAAGTGGAGTGACCACTGTAAAGGTCACTGTTTTAATACAGGCCTCAGAAGCGTTCAAGTCTTACCACAGGAATTACCTCAGCCATACGCTGATTGGATCGATGTATTCTCTGAACGCTCTACTGATACTCTTCCTCCACATCGGTCCTATGACTGCCCCATTGACTTGCTGCCTGGCACTATTCCCCCGAGGGGAAAGATCTATAACCTTACCCTGCCCGAGGAGCAAGCAATGAGGAAGTATATTACCGAAAATCTTAGGAAAGGATTTATCCATCCCTCTACCTCGCCTGCTGGGGCCGGGTTCTTTTTTGTAGAGAAAAAAGATGGTGGCTTGAGACCGTGCATAGATTATCGAGCCTTGAATAAAATCACTGTAAAAAATCGATACTCCTTACCCTTGATTTGGGATCTGTTCAATCAAGTCACAGGAGCTCGAATTTTCTCCAAATTGGATTTGAGAGGGGTTTACAATCTGACTCGCATCCGACAGGGGGACGAGTGGAAAACTGCATTTAATGTGAAGGATGGGCACTATGAGTACCTGGTCATGCCCTTCGGTCTTTGTAATGCGCCAGCCGTTTTCCAAGATTTTGTTAATGATATATTCAGGGAATATCTCGGTAGATTTGTAGTCATCTACTTGGATGATATTCTCATTTTTTCTAATTCTTTACTGGAGCACAGACACCATGTTAAGTTGGTGCTACAAAAATTAAGAGAGAACAACTTATTTGCTAAACTGTCTAAGTGTGTGTTTGAAGTCACTACAGTTCCCTTCCTAGGGTATGTTATTACCAACCAGGGTTTGGAGATGGACGCGGGGAGGGTTTCAGCAGTTCAGGATTGGGTCCAACCCAAAATTTTAAAGGAATTGCAACGTTTTCTAGGTTTTGCAAATTTTTATCGGCGTTTCATAAAAGGGTTTTCCCATGTTGTTGCACCCCTTACCAACCTTACCCGCAAGGGGGCTTTTACTGCTAACTGGTCCCCCTCTGCCTGTGAGGCCTTTCTAACCTTGAAACGGGCCTTTACTTCGGCACCTGTGTTAATTCATCCAGATATTCATAAAGCCTTCGTTATAGAAGTAGATGCTTCTGAGCTGGGAGTGGGTGCAGTTTTGTCTCAATATTCTGGTAACCCTGAGCGTCTCCATCCATGCGCTTATTTTTCGCGTAAATTCAGTACCGCGGAACAGAATTATGATGTTGGCAATAGGGAACTATTAGCTATTAAACTGGCATTTGATGAATGGCGACACTGGTTGGAGGGTTCATTACATCCTATAACTGTGTATACCGATCATAAAAATCTCGAATACATAGGTTCTGCCAAGAGGCTGAACTCTCGTCAGGCACGTTGGGCTTTATTCTTCTCGCGCTTTAATTTTATTATTACTTTCAAGCCGGGTGTAAAAAATACTAAAGCTGATGCTCTATCTCGCATGTTCAGTGAATGTAAGGATCGGGGTGATTCTGGTGAACCAATTTTACCCACAGGTTGTGTGGTCGGGGCGTTACTTCCTGATCTCTCCAATACCTTGGCGCCGTTTCAAGATGAATCTCCTAGTGATGTACCCTTGGGGTGCCAGTTTGTTCCGCCTCACCTGCGTTCGGATGTAATTCGCGAATTTCACGATGCCAAAACCGCTGGTCATTTGGGTAACCGTAAGACGTTTATGCTTGCCCGTCGTCATGTATGGTGGCCTACCATGAGACGCGATATCACTGCCTTTATCGACGCTTGTGCTATTTGTGCTCGAAGTAAAGGAGTTCACAAGGCTCCTAGTGGCGGTTTGGTTCCTCTTGAAATTCCTGCTGAGCCATGGACCCATATTTCTATGGATTTTATTGTAGATTTGCCTCTCTCATATGGTAATACTGTAATTTGGGTGGTCGTAGATCGTTTCAGTAAGATTGCACATTTCGTTCCTTTGGCCAAACTTCCTTCTGCACCTGAGCTTTCGCGGCTGTTTACTTCGCATATTTTTCGTATTCATGGTATTCCGTCCAATATAGTCTCTGATCGGGGTGTTCAATTTACTTCCCGTTTTTGGAAACACTTCTGTTCGCGGTTGGGAATACAGATCTCTCTTTCTTCTGCCTACCATCCCCAGACTAATGGGCAGACGGAAAGAACTAATCAAACTTTGGAACAATACTTAAGGTGTTATGTTTCTGATGCCCAAGAACAATGGGCGGAATTTATTGATTTCGCCGAATTTGCTTACAATAACGCGCCTAGTGAGAGTACCAAGGTATCTCCTTTTTATTGTAACCTAGAGAAAAATCCTAGAGCTTCTTCCCTTTCAGGGTCACCTTCCAATCTGCCGTCGTTGGAGGAGTGGCTTCAAGAACGGAAGAATATCTGGACACACGTTCAGGAGATTCTTAAGACCACTGGTTTGAGGTATAAGAAATTTGCCGACCGCCGCAGATCACAGGAACCTACTCTTCGAGTAGGCGATCTAGTTTGGGTCTCCACTAAAAATATTGCGCTCCGTCAGCCATCTAGCAAATTAGGTCCAAAATGTATTGGTCCTTTTCCGATCATCAAGAAGTTGAGTAATGTGTCTTTTAAAGTTCAACTCCCGCCGACTATGAAAATACCTAATTCCTTTCACGTTTCACTGTTAAAACTGGCGAAGAATGCTCCTCTTGCTGGTCCTGCACCAATTCTTCTTGATAATGAGCCTGAGTATGAAGTGAATAAGATCTTGGATTCACGTAAAGTGCGTAATTCTTTACAGTATTTGGTGGATTGGGTTGGCTATGGTCCGGAGGAAAGATGCTGGGTGGCAGCGAGGAATGTTCATGCCAAGGCTCTTGTAAGACGGTTCCATCGTGACAATCCAGGGAAACCGGGTGAGGGTCCGGAGGCCCCTCGTGAAGGGGGGGGTAGTGTCAGGAACCGCTTACCTGGTCCCCGTTCCAGCGACGTCTCCAGGCGGCCAGCTGCAGCTGTCACTGTGCGGCGGCCGCGCCGGGCGGCGTCGGCTCGAGCAGCGTCGGCTCGAGTGGCGCCCAGCTCAGCCACGCCCCCCGCTTCCTCCTCCAGTAGACGTGCTCGCGCGCGGCCGTGAGCACGTGTCTGTTATGCCCTCCGGCGGCGCTGTGCTGCGCGCACCCTGCCGGAGGATCAATTAAAGGGTTAATGAGCCCTAGGGGATTGAGGGCTTCGCCCTCTTCTGCTCTGCAGGCCAATCAGCCCCATTGATATCCTGGCCTTACCTCCTCCCTTGTTGCCAGCCGATTACCCTTGGAATCCTACATGCTCCAATCAGTACACTGCTTCCCTCAGACCTGTCCCTATAAAGGCAATTCCCTCTCAGTTGTGAATTGCCTGTGATAGCGCTCAGAACCCTGTGTACTCTATTCCTGTGAAGTTTAGCCTGTTGCCGACTTGATTGTACTGACCATTCTCGATCCTGAATCCTTGTTGCCGACCTCTGCCTGTATTGACGCCCCTTGATCCTGAACCCTTGTTGCCGACCTCAGCCTGTACCCCGACTACGTCTTGCCTGATCCTTGGTGCCGCTACGATCTCTGCCTTCTTGTTATCGACCTATTGCCTGTCTCTGGACTTCCGTCACTCACGTTCCAGTTATTGGTTCTCCAGATCTCTCCATATAAGCTAGCATCCTTTGAGCCAATAAGTCCTGGGGGCAACCGATCCCGGGTAGGCGTACTTGCGTCCCGGCAAGCGGGGGCTCCTATAGGTGAAGCTGGCTGCGGAGATTGGGGGTTGCAAGCTCATTAAGAGGTCTGGAGTTACCCCCTAGCGTGACAGTAGTGCTCCTTTGTGTTTGGGATATTGTGGGGAGGCTTGCTTGAGGATGTCTCCTTCGCCTTCCGAGATGGGGCAGATTTGGAGGTGGCTGGAGTGTGGTCCACTGGATCCTTCATGTGGCGAGTGGATGTTCTTGTCTTTTTTTCTTGTCAGTGGCTAGTGGCCACTGGTTTTGTGGGACCTAGTTGCAGGCCTCGAGAAGGTTTTTTCATGTCATTTGGCACAACGCTTATGGCGTTCATGGGACTTGGGTGTCTTGCGGCTACCTTTCTTGGCAGGCATAGCGATATCTGTAAAGACACTCAGCTGTTTCTCCAAGTACCCTTTAATTAGTTCTGACTGTGTATGATGCTTATGCGTAAGCGTGCGTATGGACGTGCGCATCCCGGAAACCGCTGGGGTGCAACATATCTACTGGCAGGCAATCAAGATGGCACAAACGCTCTTCACCCGCGAACAACAGGATACCATTATGCTCGTAAGTGTGGGTTCAGGCCGTTGATTTGCAGGCAAAATGCATACATATGCGATTAGGCAGCGCAGGGCCAAACAGTGGGGGCACAATTTTAAACGCAGTGCCAACCAAAAGTTAGTGAGCACATGTGTGCAACACCAAAATGGCATCTAGAAGGATAGCCGAAGGCTAGAAATGTAATGTGGAATGAAAGTTAGCAACCTGATATAGCTGTGATTGTGATTTGTATGATGTTTTCATTAATCAAATGTGTTTCACTTGTATCTTTTAGATGATGATGGAGAACAGGTACGACCTGGCGAGTGATTTCCAAAAGAGGACATTGGCCCTGGAGATCGTGGCCAAAATAGTAGGCGACAGCGGCACCACCTTCACGTTCACCCAGATCATCCAACACTGGTCGGACCTAAAGAGAAGGAAGAGGCCCCGGGTAAGGCGATTCTTTGCCCAACATTATCCAAGTAAGTACATGACAATTACTTGTAAGATATCCCAAAGCGCTTAGTTAGGCCTCTGTTTATGAATGCTATTCTCTTCTAGTGATCGAATGGGATTTCCGCATAAGACCCACCCGGAGGCGAGCAGTCCGGCCAGTGCGGGAGGGATCTGGGGCGAGTGAAGGTGGTGCAACTCCAGGGCCAAGGTCCTCCCCCTCCTCTGTAGGTGGCACCGAGCAGCCACTTGACCTGTCTACAGAGGAGGGGTATCAGCGGCTCGCCAGGGAGTCGGCCCAGATGCCGGAGCAACAACACTCCGATATGTTTCTATGACTGAAGCACACACAGTAAACATGCACAATAAACTATGCACTGTAAACACACACTCATTCCCTGCTTCTATTCTTTTAGATGACGATGTAGCAGGTGGAGAGCGGGGATTTGAGAGCCAGGAACATTCTGCCCCTGAGGTGCATTCCGAAGGTGGGTGTTGTCACACACACATTATGAAACAAATGTTGCCTTGACCTAATCTGACATTACAAGTAAACATATTTTTCCTTCCTCTACAGCCTCAGATCCTGTTGAGTGGCAGGCCCCAGATAGAATGCTGGTCCCCCAAGCTCAGGTCGCCCACCAGCCTTGTAAGTTTGAAGTCTACTTATTTTACTACCTATAACATAGCTTTGTTCACAGGTCTTTAAAAACTTTAGCCTAATACATTAGTATAATGACCTATGGTCTTATCCCTAGCCTAATACATTAGCATAATGAACTATGGCCTCATCCCTAGCCTAATACATTAGCATAATTAACTTTGGCCTCATCCCTAGCCTAATACATTAGCATAATGAACTATGGCCTCATCCCTTTGCTTGAACATTAATATGATTTCATTCCACAGCTAGCAAACATGTATTTTCCAAAATGTAATTATTGCTTCCTTTATACAGGAACCCCACAGGAGAGACTACAACAGCTTACCACGATGGTGAATCGGCTGGTGGGCGACATCCAGGAGCTTGCTACTTCAATGGGTATCAGTGAAGACTAAAATCCTGGGGCCTGCCACTTTGTTTTATATTGTATATTTTTGATATTTTAAAAACGTTTAAAATGTATACATATTTAAAAACAAATTTTGTTTAAGAAAAAAAAAAACAACAAAAAAAAAGTTCCTAACACAAAAAGAAAAGAAAAACAAAATATTTGAAACAAAAACAATGTTAACAAATAAATATTTGTGAGGTTATATAAAATATATGGGCAGATAAAAATATGACCACAACTATGGCTGTTAAACATACCTTGTCAATTAAAAGCATGCTAGTACATTTGTCTGGAGGTGCCAACAGGAAGCCATTTACATATGACAGGACAGAAGAACAAGCCATTTTATAAGCCTGTGCTAAATGCCTGTGCCTCCTGGTGACACCTCCCTATGTGGTAATTGACATCTACTTACTGCAAAGCAGTGAATGAGACATTTTCTGCACACCTCTCTTCAAATGAAAATTAAATCATAACTTTTACAATGGAACGCCCTTGACACACATTTGGCTACATCCAGCATGCTGCCCGCCCCTATAACCAGTTTAAAGATGATAGAGATGGGCACAGATGACATGACATGCCAGGGGATTGCTTCTAATAAGTAGGCTGTTATCATCACTTTCCATGTGCCCCCCTCACAGCAGGACATTATCTTCACAAAAGGTAACGGATTTCTGTTTATTTCTCCCTTTTATTTTATAAGCATCTTGCCGTATATTGTATGTCTGTTATTTTTATTGTACATCTTTGTTTTACATGCACTGTCCCTTATGGGTGAATTCAATCCTAAAGATTTATAAATTGGTCTTCTGTGTGCTAACCCGCTAAACTTAGTGCCGGTCTGGGGGGTGTGAGATTACTTTATTATCAGTAAATTGAAGGGTGACTTTATTGCTGTATAGTCGGGCCTAGGACCTTATCTTGTGATTGGGTATATTAACTGCATATGGTGAGATCTTAGCTTGAGATCTGTGTGTGTATGTAGTGTCTGGCTATTAGGTCCAGATCCCAACGACCGTGTGTGTAAACGATTGTTTGCAGTACAATCGAAATCCGGTGTGGATCAAGGCATAAAACCTCCTTGATTCATGACAATGTTCTTAAACTTAACCATGTTTTGTGTTTATTTTAGGTTAAGCTATAAACTTTTTAGGCATGAACACAGCCAAAAAATAACAAACACCAGAAGAAATCAAGAAGGAATCCAAAACTAATAAGAAAATGAAGAACATTAGGTAAGCATGAATGCTGCAAGAACTTCTAAAGTGGAACCGCGAGTGATTTAAAGTAAGCATTAAGGACGTAAGAACATGTAAACAGGAACCGCGAGTGAGTTGAGGTAAGCATTAAGCACGGGAGATGATAAAAAGTGGAACCGCCAGTGAGTTGAGATAAACATTAAGGACAGAAGAACATGTAAACAGGAACCGCAAGTGAGTTGAGGTAAGCATTAAGCACGGAAGAACATGTAAACAGGAACTGCAAGTGAGTTGAGGTAATCATTAAGGACGTAAGAACATGTAAACAGGATTTGTGAGTGAGTTGAGGTAAGCATTAAGGACGTAACAACATGTAAACAGGAACCGAGAGTGAGCTAAGGTAAGCATGGAAGCAGAAGTGAGTGAGAGAATAGTTGAGACGGGGACATGAATGAGGTAAATAGCTGCGCTCATGCGTACATGCAAACAAACACAGCAGATTTCCAAGAAAATGCCGTTTGGACTTATATTGGGAGAAAGATGCATGCAGAATCTAACGGGACACGGAAATTCTTCGTGGCATGCTACGTTTAAAAACGCTGAAAAACGGTAGTATACGAGATTTACGGGGTAACGTATACGTTACCTTCGTCCTGTTTTTTTTAATTGGTTGTGCTTCCTTATTGGTGATTCCTGGGGAGTATATACCCCAGAATCTACCTATATTGTATGGTCTAATGTAATTGGTGAGCAAGCCTTTATTTTTTGAGGACTTGCGGTGCACCATAATATACTGGACTGCTACAAACAGTAAGCGAAAGGCTTCTGATGGAGGCTCAGAATCATGCGTAAGCTCATAAGTATACTGAAAAAAAGTGTATGATACACAGAACGGGCCATATGCGACATGGTTTTGAGGAGGCCTATTGTGTGCCTTGATTCTATGCAATATGTCTTAATGTATACTACCTATTCTCCTGGCATGTGTGAGTGCACATAATACAATTAACTATGTTATATTATATGCAACATAAGATTTGTATGACCTTGTTCTATATTCAATAAAAATCTTTGTAACATAAAAGAGAAGGACAAAAAAACACATGAAAGGAGGAAAAGTAAGGGAGATGTGGGAAGTTTCACAAACACAGTACTCATACTCAAACACCAAAGACTGAAACAAGCTAAATAAGTGGGCCCAGCACTCAACCTTGGGGTACAACATTTACAACATGGGATCATTTAAAGTAGGTATCATATCACAACTCTCTGCCCATAGCAGATCTATCAGCAGATTTTCAATCCAGTTACAAACTGTGTTTTCTCATCCTGAAGACCTTAATTTCTCTTATAGATGTATATGAGGGGCAGTGCCAAGAAAAACTAAATCTACAGCCATCCCTATGTCCAGGCTTCTACTCACCACTTCCTAGAAGCAAATCAGGTTAGAATAAAAAATATTAATATAAATATTAACCTTCTATAATCTACAGTGTATCCGATCCTGGTTTTTCTCTCTGTTGTAGTTCTTCATTTCTATACCCAATGTACTTAGCTTACCTACAAGAAGAATTCCTTTAATTTCGATGAAACTATATAAAATATGTACTTCACGAACAATAAGGATTTTGAAAGATTTTGACATCTTATTCTGAATGTGCAGTGCACATAGCTGCAGGGGCATTGATGAAACTCCTAGTGTATATTTAGCTGCCTTAATGTAACCTTTAAAATTCCCTCATGTTTGTGTGATGTTATGCATGTCTTTATGAGTTTAGTTTAGTTCTAAATTATTAAAAGCAGTTATGTCCGACTAATACCCTTTTTCTTCTATTTTTTTAGACTAGCCAAATGTAGGTAGACCTTTCACTAAATTAGGTTATCAAAGTCATTACCCAGACTAAAAAATACAAAATGTATAGTATATGGCTTTAGGACAAAATGCAATTCCTTATAATGTGAAGATGAACTGCTTCTCAAGGTTACTCTTTACTACATGTATACAGCATACTGACAAAAGAGTTATACAATACGGCATTTCTAGTTGACCTACTTTGACTATTCAACTACTCCAAAGCTGTAATGTTAAACCAAGCATATTTTTTTTAAATTTGTATGTCATATACTTTCTTTAGTTATCACTTGTACCTAAATCATCAACTGATGTATGTATAATAGAAAACAATTATAAAGCCACATCATCATTTATTTTGCTGTCCATTTGAGAATTGCTGGTACATAATTCATGTTTAGCTCCACATCACAACAAACTAGAGTAAAACAACTGGGGCATGTGTAATGCACCTAATATTATCTCAGCAAAGCAGACGAGCAGGGAGATCCTATAAAAGAGAAAGCTATACTTATACAACTAACATATCAGGCAGTTTCGTTTGTGTTGAGACCAGACAAAAGAAATACAAGAAAACACAATTTTAAAGCATCAGAAACAATTATTGAAAACTTAACTTTGAATGACGTAACTATTTTATTATGATATCTAATCTAAAGAAAATATACTGCTAAATGCCAACCATGCTATTAGGTAATATTTACCTTTCACCTAGGATATCTTCATCTACCTTTTACAATTTAAGATTTAGTTATTCTTAGAAAGAATTTAGTTTAATCCAAAGCCCATACTTTGAGTGGAATTTCCATGACAACATTTGCTGCTAAACAGCTATCCAGAAGTTCCAAATCTCCAGGTGCTTAAACATTCAACAGAACAAGTGACCACCACCAAAGTTGGGTACTCTTATCAAGATTCATATTCATAGAGTAAAGAGGCTTGTAATTAATCCAATCTGACAGGGCAGTTTCCCTTTAAATGAAGTAATTGTAGCAGCAGTAGAAGTGGAACATTTGCATATATCCTCCCCAATCAAAATTGGAAAATTAAAGGGAAACTACCCGGATTGGATTTAAATTACAAGCTTCTTTTTTCTCTGAATTTGGTAAGAGTACCCAACGTCGGTGGTGGTTACTTGTTGTAAGTGGAGATTTGAAACTTCTGGATAGCTGTCTAGCTTATCACATTTGCCCTGTGCTTCTGTTTTGGACATTTCAGGGGGGCTGATTTGGGGGGAATCATTGGTCAACACATTGGGCATTTGTCCCTAAGGGTTCTGGAACTTAATTTCTGTTTAGATTTTAGTGCGTTATTCATATATATATATATATATATATATATATATATATATATATATACTTTTTTCTGTGTTATCATTTGCCACTAGCCAGAAGATTACATAATTTAACACCTATGAACAAAGCTGATATAGAAATGGACAAATGTGAATTTTAAGTTTTGTATCTGTTAGCTATAGTGAACATAGGTGAATAAAGGGGAATTTGAAATGGCACATGCTACTTAATCCGGACCAACAGCCTGGAACAAATGGAAAAGAAAGGTAGCAGAATTTTCTCAGCATCTCAGCCATGTCGATGCCTAGATTCAACTGACAATGCATAGTAACAGGGAGACAGCAAATGCATGAGCCACCATCTTGTTTCCATTGTTTGCTACAGCAGGAGTTAGAAAAAGGTAAAATACATTTTATATGCAGCAATCTGATTTGCTCTGGGAAGGGGGCATATGAGCACTGTTTGTTGTGTTGATCTGGTTTAAGCCATTTTTGACTGTTGGTCCGCTTTAAAGTCAAAATGAAACCAAATAACAGAAAAATGCTGAGGCAAACTTCATCTTACACATTCTAATAATTTCTTAAATGTTTTATAGGCTTTTACAACTAAGTTTGCTCAAAAGATAACAACCTGTTTAATTTGAAAAGCAGATAAAAATACATGCCTGTCAACAGGCCCTGATAGAGCTACTGTTGAGTCCGTATTTAAAATCCCTCTAAAGTATTAAGGTGGAGAAGTTGCTGAAGGAACTTGCTTCAGTCCTAATGCAAGTACACAGCAGAAAACATGTCATAAAATGTGTTCTACTAAAAATAATTCTTAGATATTGTGTCAGGCCGGAGAGTACTCCAATATGAACTCTCCACCAGGGGAGCAGATTGTTTGGCCAGAGCAAAGACACAGGAACAATGGAATGGAAATGCTCTAACAAGAGTTTTATTAAAAAAAACAAAGGAAACAAAAAGATCTTCGATTCAAATACAAAAACAAAGGGACAAGAAACAAGGCTAATTAACAAGATAACTAATAAGGAAAACAACAGAAACCCTAAGGTGCTGACGCACTCACCCAAGGGCTCAGAACAGGGACCAGCAGTCTTCAGAAGCTGATAGGAGGCCTGCTGCAAAGATTGCAAATGGGCAAGCAGCTTCAGGGAAGCCAGGGAGAGGCCTGCATGCCATCCCCGGAGGTCAGCGACAGGGCAAGGTACTCGCGCATGGTTGTATTTGGCAGTGATCGACAACAGGGTTAGGTAACTGAATGTGGTTCAACATGGCAGTGGTTGGCAACAGGGCATGGTCATATTTGGGGATGGTTGGCAACAGGGCTTGGCACTGGGATGTATTCAGACATGACAATGGTCAGCAACTAGACTTAGAACATAGCTGGACAGGCAGGGTCAACAACAGAGAATCCATGAGTAGCAAGCAAACTAAGTCAGGGACTGGGCTGGAACAGCACCAGCTTGACAATACAGTTGGTGCCATTCTTGTACTGGGGGTGCCATTTAAACCAGCCACCTCTAATCAGCTGGCATGCTGAGACCAGTTTCTTCCGTTACCAAACAAAGGCAGACAGCAGAGACGGGAAAGAGTGCTTCCTGTGTCAGGTGCTGGGCCAGTTGCCAGGCAAAATCAGACAGCTGCAGTAAATACTGGACTTGGGCTGTGTAATTATAGACACACCCTTACAAGGTTCAACAACTACCAGCAAAGGACTTGGGTGGTGTAATTATAGACACACCCTTACAAGGTTCAAAACTACTACCAGCAAAGGAAAAAAGCATGTATAAAATAATGTGTTGAAATGTAATAAAATTAATATACCTGCAGCAAGTTTCTGAGTGCTTATGTCATGAACAAATAACTAGGTGCCTGCTTGTTGCCTTTAGAGAATATTTTCCTTTGACGAAAGCTCATAATCTCACACCTTTTTCACACTGTAGACTTTATGAAGTTGGATAATTCCAATATGTCCGGCTGGCTATCTCAGAAACATCAGGGTGCTTTCTAGCTAATGACAATATGTTTTGTTTTCCTCATTTTCTGTATATGTTGAATTCTGTACAGTATTTCTATCTGTGCTATCACTAAAAGGGGAGGTGGTGGAAATGATATAAGCTTTGTAGTTATAGTCCTTTAACTAAAATCATCAATAGGGATGAGCGAATCGATCCGGACGAACCCAGATTCGATCCGAATTTCATGAAAAATTCGATTCGGATCGAATCCGAATTTCCCCGTGCTTCGATCGCTCGAAGTTTTCCTTTAACATCCATTCATTTACATTACAGGCATTCTAAGATGGCGGACGGGACATGTCCAGACATCTACCCCGCACCAGTGCAAGCTGGGGCAGTCACATGCAGCCTATCAGCAGCCAGCAAGCCCGGTGACGTCACAGCGCTATTTAAGGCGGCGGACATCTTGCTTTTCCTCATTTCTCTATTGCATTCGTGAGAGACAGGACGCTGCTGTAGTGAGGGAGAGACAGAGAGCCAGGGACAGACAGGGACAGGCAGGAGACAGGCAGGAGACAGGCAGAAAGTCAGCGAGAAGCAGGGAAAGTTAGGAAAAATCGGAGGCAGTCACAGGGAGATTTTTTTTTTTCATCCAGCCTGAGTGTTACTGGCTGGCTGACTGGCTTTGTTAGCGTTTTCAGGCTGCTTATACACTTACTGTGCATATATACTGAACTGATCTCAAGTCTGCTGTGAGGCATCCCATTCTGTGACTACAACAGCCTCTATTTACTATAACCCTTTGCACTTATTCTAAAAGTAATTTGGCCTGATAAAGACACTTTTGCTGTGCATAGTAGTACTGCTGCCAGGTGCTCTCTGGTTGGGGCATCCCATTCTGTGACTACAACAGCCTCTATTTACTATAACCCTTTGCACTAATTCTAAAAGTAATTTGGCCTGATAAAGAAACTTTTGCTGTGCATAGTAGTACTGCTGCCAGGTGCTCTCTGGTTGGGGCATCCCATTCTGTGACTACACCAGCCTCTATTTACTATAACCCTTTGCACTTATTCTAAAAGTAATTTGGCCTGATAAAGACACTTTTGCTGTGCATAGTAGTACTGCTCCCAGGTGCACTCCGGTTGGGGCATCCCATTCTGTGACTACAACAGCCTCTATTTACTATAACCCTTTGCACTTATTCTAAAAGTAATTTGGCCTGATAAAGACACTTTTGCTGTGCATAGTAGTACTGCTCCCAGGTGCTCTCCGGTTGGGGCATCCCATTCTGTGACTACAACAGCCTCTATTTACTATAACCCTTTGCACTTATTCTAAAAGTAATTTGGCCTGATAAAGACACTTTTGCTGTGCATAGTAGTACTGCTCCCAGGTGCTCTCCGGTTGGGGCATCCCATTCTGTGACTACAACAGCCTCTATTTACTATAACCCTTTGCACCTATTCTAAAAGTAATTTGGCCTGATAAAGACACTTTTGCTGTGCATAGTAGTACTGCTCCCAGGTGCTCTCTGGTTGGGGCATCCCATTCTGTGACTACAACAGCCTCTATTTACTATAACCCTTTGCACTTATTCTAAAAGTAATTTGGCCTGATAAAGACACTTTTGCTGTGCATAGTAGTAATGCTCCCAGGTGCTCTCCGGTTGGGGCATCCCATTCTGTGACTACAACAGCATCTATTTACTATAACCCTTTGCACTTATTCTAAAAGTAATTTGGCCTGATAAAGACACTTTTGCTGTGCATAGTAGTACTGCTCCCAGGTGCACTCCGGTTGGGGCATCCCATTCTGTGACTACACCAGCCTCTATTTACTATAACCCTTTGCACTTATTCTAAAAGTAATTTGGCCTGATAAAAACACTTTTGCTGTGCATAGTAGTACTGCTCCCAGGTGCTCTCCGGTTGGGGCATCCCATTCTGTGACTACAACAGCCTCTATTTACTATAACCCTTTGCACTTATTCTAAAAGTAATTTGGCCTGATAAAGACACTTTTGCTGTGCATAGTAGTACTGCTCCCAGGTGCTCTCCGGTTGGGGCATCCCATTCTGTGACTACAACAGCCTCTATTTACTATAACCCTTTGCACTTATTCTAAAAGTAATTTGGCCTGATAAAAACACTTTTGCTGTGCATAGTAGTACTGCTCCCAGGTGCTCTCTGGTTGGGGCATCCCATTCTGTGACTACACCAGCCTCTATTTACTATAACCCTTTGCACTTATTCTAAAAGTAATTTGGCCTGATAAAGACACTTTTGCTGTGCATAGTAGTACTGCTCCCAGGTGCTCTCTGGTTGGGGCATCCCATTCTGTGACTACACCAGCCTCTATCTACTATAACCCTTTGCACTTATTCTAAAAGTAATTTGGCCTGATAAAGACACTTTTGCTGTGCATAGTAGTACTGCTCCCAGGTGCTCTCCGGTTGGGGCATCCCATTCTGTGACTACAACAGCCTCTATTTACTATAACCCTTTGCACTTATTCTAAAAGTAATTTGGCCTGATAAAGACACTTTTGCTGTGCATAGTAGTACTGCTCCCAGGTGCACTCCGGTTGGGGCATCCCATTCTGTGACTACAACAGCCTCTATTTACTATAACCCTTTGCACTTATTCTAAAAGTAATTTGGCCTGATAAAGACACTTTTGCTGTGCATAGTAGTACTGCTCCCAGGTGCACTCCGGTTGGGGCATCCCATTCTGTGACTACAACAGCCTCTATTTACTATAACCCTTTGCACTTATTCTAAAAGTAATTTGGCCTGATAAAGACACTTTTGCTGTGCATAGTAGTACTGCTCCCAGGTGCTCTCCGGTTGGGGCATCCCATTCTGTGACTACAACAGCCTCTATTTACTATAACCCTTTGCACTTATTCTAAAAGTAATTTGGCCTGATAAAGACACTTTTGCTGTGCATAGTAGTACTGCTCCCAGGTGCACTCCGGTTGGGGCATCCCATTCTGTGACTACAACAGCCTCTATTTACTATAACCCTTTGCACTTATTCTAAAAGTAATTTGGCCTGATAAAGACACTTTTGCTGTGCATAGTAGTACTGCTCCCAGGTGCTCTCTGGTTGGGGCATCCCATTCTGTGACTACAACAGCCTCTATTTACTATAACCCTTTGCACTTATTCTAAAAGTAATTTGGCCTGATAAAGACACTTTTGCTGTGCATAGTAGTAATGCTCCCAGGTGCTCTCCGGTTGGACCATCCCATTCTGTGACTACAACAGCATCTATTTACTATAACCCTTTGCACTTATTCTAAAAGTAATTTGGCCTGATAAAGAAACTTTTGCTGTGCATAGTAGTACTGCTCCCAGGTGCTCTCTGGTTGGGGCATCCCATTCTGTGACTACACCAGCCTCTATTTACTATAACCCTTTGCACTTATTCTAAAAGTAATTTGGCCTGATAAAGACACTTTTGCTGTGCATAGTAGTACTGCTCCCAGGTGCTCTCTGGTTGGGGCATCCCATTCTGTGACTACAACAGCCTCTATTTACTATAACCCTTTGCACTTATTCTAAAAGTAATTTGGCCTGATAAAAACACTTTTGATGTGCATAGTAGTACTGCTCCCAGGTGCTCTCTGGTTGGGGCATCCCATTCTGTGACTACACCAGCCTCTATTTACTATAACCCTTTGCACTTATTCTAAAAGTAATTTGGCCTGATAAAGACACTTTTGCTGTGCATAGTAGTACTGCTCCCAGGTGCTCTCCGGTTGGGGCATCCCATTCTGTGACTACAACAGCCTCTATTTACTATAACCCTTTGCACTTATTCTAAAAGTAATTTGGCCTGATAAAGACACTTTTGCTGTGCATAGTAGTACTGCTGCCAGGTGCTCTCTGGTTGGGGCATCCCATTCTGTGACTACAACAGCCTCTATTTACTATAACCCTTTGCACTTATTCTAAAAGTAATTTGGCCTGATAAAGACACTTTTGCTGTGCATAGTAGTACTGCTCCCAGGTGCTCTCCGGTTGGGGCATCCCATTCTGTGACTACAACAGCCTCTATTTACTATAACCCTTTGCACTTATTCTAAAAGTAATTTGGCCTGATAAAGACACTTTTGCTGTGCATAGTAGTACTGCTCCCAGGTGCTCTCTGGTTGGGGCATCCCATTCTGTGACTACAACAGCCTCTATTTACTATAACCCTTTGCACTTATTCTAAAAGTAATTTGGCCTGATAAAGAAACTTTTGCTGTGCATAGTAGTACTGCTGCCAGGTGCTCTCTGGTTGGGGCATCCCATTCTGTGACTACACCAGCCTCTATTTACTATAACCCTTTGCACTTATTCTAAAAGTAATTTGGCCTGATAAAGACACTTTTGCTGTGCATAGTAGTACTGCTCCCAGGTGCACTCTGGTTGGGGCATCCCATTCTGTGACTACAACAGCCTCTATTTACTATTAACCTTTGCACTTATTCTAAAAGTAATTTGGCCTGATAAAGACACTTTTGCTGTGCATAGTAGTACTGCTCCCAGGTGCTCTCTGGTTGGGGCATCCCATTCTGTGACTACAACAGCCTCTATTTACTATAACCCTTTGCACTTATTCTAAAAGTAATTTGGCCTGATAAAGAAACTTTTGCTGTGCATAGTAGTACTGCTGCCAGGTGCTCTCTGGTTGGGGCATCCCATTCTGTGACTACACCAGCCTCTATTTACTATAACCCTTTGCACTTATTCTAAAAGTAATTTGGCCTGATAAAGACACTTTTGCTGTGCATAGTAGTACTGCTCCCAGGTGCTCTCCGGTTGGGGCATCCCATTCTGTGACTACAACAGCCTCTATTTACTATAACCCTTTGCACTTATTCTAAAAGTAATTTGGCCTGATAAAGACACTTTTGCTGTGCATAGTAGTACTGCTCCCAGGTGCTCTCTGGTTGGGGCATCCCATTCTGTGACTACAACAGCCTCTATTTACTATAACCCTTTGCACTTATTCTAAAAGTAATTTGGCCTGATAAAGAAACTTTTGCTGTGCATAGTAGTACTGCTGCCAGGTGCTCTCTGGTTGGGGCATCCCATTCTGTGACTACAACAGCCTCTATTTACTATTAACCTTTGCACTTATTCTAAAAGTAATTTGGCCTGATAAAGACACTTTTGCTGTGCATAGTAGTACTGCTCCCAGGTGCTCTCCGGTTGGGGCATCCCATTCTGTGACTACAACAGCCTCTATTTACTATAACCCTTTGCACTTATTCTAAAAGTAATTTGGCCTGATAAAGACACTTTTGCTGTGCATAGTAGTACTGCTCCCAGGTGCTCTCCGGTTGGGGCATCCCATTCTGTGACTACCACCGCCTCTATTTACTATAACCCTTTGCACTTATTCTAAAAGTAATTTGGCCTGATAAAGACACTTTTGCTGTGCATAGTAGTACTGCTCCCAGGTGCTCTCTGGTTGGGGCATCCCATTCTGTAACATACCATACCCCTCTTTATTTACACTAAGCAGCTCTCTTGTTTACACTAAGCAGGCCTGTTGGAGGCTGAGTGTTACAGCTCACTTTTGGTGTGCATTATATTCTGTTTCATATAGACCCACCGCTGCCTGGGGGTTCTTAAAATATCACCTACTACCACGCCAGTTAGACTATGTCGGGCAGACAAGTGCCTGGAAGTGAAAAGAGGAGTGGCAGAGGCCAAGATTCCGCAGGCAGAGGTCGCAGCAGACTGGGGGCCAGTAGCAGCAGGAGTCACGCTGAGAGACCTAACCTGCCAGTATCTGCTAGCGGTCGGGTCTCCACCAGTAACGCATCTGCCGTGGTAGATTGGTTAACACGCTCATCAACAACATCATCACAACTTACGTCTGAGACCCCCAGTCTAGGGTCGGTAGGTTCCTCTGACACAACCCTGAGTTGGCATGCCCCGAGAGCAGTCCCTGTCCTCCCATTGCCTCTGTCCTACGCCGTTCCCTCCCCCAGCGACGTATCCTATGCTTTGGGTTCAGCTCCACTCTTTAGTGAGGAGGACGATCAGATAGAGGACAGTCAGCAGCTACTGCCCAGCCAAGAAATGGAGGTGGCTTCTTTAGCTAGGCAGACAAATAGTGATGTGGACAGTGTCGTGGGTGCTGCGAGCGTTCCAGCTCCTGCGCCAGACACTGTTGACGAATCCACGAACATCAGTGACGTACAGCCACAACTCGGTGATAATGATGATGACGATGAAGCCGATCGCACTTGGGAGCCGGGTGATGAAGGGGCTTCATCGTCATCATCAGGAGAAGAGGGGCGCAGTTTGCCCCGGAGTCAGCAGCTCAGGCAGCAAGGTGTTAGCAGCATGGTTGGCAGGCAGCATGGGGGCACAATTGTAAAGCCTGGAGCCAAACGGGGCCGGGGCCGGGGTAGAGCACCTGCTGCGCGGCAGGCTACCTTATCGGGAGGTAGTGGGGCAGGGGTTCCTGGAGTTGGCGACAATAGCAGCGAATCAGTGAGGCCTGTTGGTGGGAAAAGTAGCTACTCGGCAGTGTGGCAGTTTTTCCTGAAGCATCCGCAGGAGGGTAACATGGCCACATGCAAGATATGTAGGCAGAAGGTGAAGCGTGGCCAGGGTCCAAATGTTGGCACCACGGCCCTGCGTCAACATATTCAGCGTCACCATAAAGCGGCCTGGGAGAACCTAGGCTCCGGAGAGGTGGGCCAGACTGCTTCCTCACCGAGTGGCATGCCGCTCCCAATTTCTGCCAGCCAAGGCTCCAGCACCTCAGCCGAAGGCAGCTGTGCGTCATACCCATCCTCTGTCGCTCCTGCTCCTCCTCCTCCTCCAAGTCATGCATCCCGCCAGCAATCCATCAGCGAAGCCATGTCCAAGAGACAGCAGTATGCGCCCACTCATCCTACTACGCAGAAGCTGAATGTGCTCCTGTCCAAGTTGCTGGTGCTGCAGTCGCTCCCTTTTCAGGTGGTGGACTCTGCACCTTTCAGAGAACTGATGGCTTGTGCCAAGCCGAGGTGGAGAGTCCCAAGCCGTAATTTCTTTGCCAAGAAGGCAGTACCAGCGCTGCACACTTTTGTTGAACAGAAGGTGGGCCAGTCCTTGAGCCTGTCGGTGTGTAGCAAAGTGCATGGCAGTGCCGACGTCTGGAGCTGTAACTACGGTCAGGGACAGTACATGTCGTTTACGGCCCACTGGGTGCCTTTGCAGCAGCAACTTGGACAGGTCACGCCGCTTCGGCCTCCACGTTCCCTGCCCGTTGGGCCTGTGACACCGTGCGACTCGGCCTCCTCATCCTCCGCCATCTCCTCACCCTCCACTGTAGGCTCAAGTCTCAGTGCCCCTCCAGTCTACCATGTGTGCAGGGCACGGAGGTGTCACGCTGTGCTTCACATGGTTTGTCTTGGCGAACGGAGTTACACAGGGGAAGAACTGCTTAAATTTATTCATCAGGAAATCCAAACATGGCTTACTCCAAGAAAACTTCAAATGGGAATCATGGTTACCGACAATGGGAAGAACATTTTGTCTGCGCTGCACCAAGGAAGCCTGACCCATGCCCCCTGCATGGCTCACGTCTTCAATCTGGTTGTCAAGCGGTTTCTGAAGTGTTCCCCCCATCTGCAAGACATCCTAACAACTTCAAGGAAACTTTGCATGCACTTCAGCCACTCATACACCGCCAAACACACCCTTCTTGAGCTACAGCGTCAGAACGGTATCCCCCAACATAGTCTGATTTGCGATGTTTCCACCCGTTGGAATTCCACCTTTCACATGTTGGACCGATTATATGAACAGAGAAAAGCCATCACGGATTTCTTGATGATCCAAGCAGATAGGGGGACTCCCCTGTGTAACTTCAATGTCAACCAGTGGCAGCTCATACGTGACACCTGCCGTTTGCTCAGGCCCTTTGAGGAAGCCACTTTATTTGTCAGTCGGCAGGATTACGGGATGAACGACGTGATTCCACTGCTTCATGTACTACAGCACATGTTGGAAACCATGGCTGGTCAGGGCACTGGAGACATGGCGTTTACATCTTACGGCCACATGAACCTCGTTGGAGCTGAACTGGAGGAGGAAGAGGAGGAGGAGGAGTTACCCAGCGAAACACAGTTTAGGCTTGGCGAAATGGCTGGTTTACCTAGTCAGCGGACAGGAGAGGAGGAGCAGGAGCAGCCAGAGGAGCTAGAGGTTTTTGAGGAAGGCGAGACAGAGGACCCGGGCACACCGTGGCAGTATGCAGTGGAGATGGAGACAGGTAGTCCATCTGAGTCACTTGCGCAAATGGCATGAAGCATGCTCACGTGCTTGCGTAGTGACCCCAGAATTGTTTCCATCTGTCGGCGGGATGACTTCTGGCTGTCCACCTTATTGGACCCTCGCTTCCGGCACAAAATGGGGGCATTTTTTAAACCCACCGAGAGGGAGGACAAACTGAACTACTACAAAGACATTCTACATAGGCAGTTGGCCGATGCCTATCTGCGCCATGGTCCATACTCTCACAGGTCTGACTCGAGGGGACCTCTGCGCTCACCTTCCACTGCCATGGCTGCTGGGGGGGTTGGCAGGAGCAGCAGCAGCAGCTCCATCAGCAGCAGCCTCAGTCTTCAGTCGCTAATGAGTAGCTTTCTACACCCGCATAGTGAGGCTACTCATGAGCAGCAGGAAGACCTGGAGCAGGACCTGAACCAGCAGGTCATGTCATACTTTGACATGACCATGCCAACACACCTTGAGGATCCGCTGGACTTCTGGGCAGCCAAACTTGATTTGTGGCCGCAACTAGCAGAGTTTGCCCTGGAAAAGCTGTCCTGCCCGGCAAGTAGCGTGCCATCTGAGTGGGTGTTTAGTGCGGCGGGGGCCATAGTTAGGCGAGGAGAACTCGTCTGTCAACTAAAAATGTGGAGAGACTCACCTTTGTCAAAATGAATCAGGGATGGATCAGCCAGGATTTCCACCCACCAATGGCTGATGCATGCGACTAGATTCAGCATGGTGCCACGTTTTACACTTTCCAAATGGTGCAAAACATATTTATGTCTTTAGGCCAATTTTTGGGCTCCTGCTGCTGCCAACTCCAGGGTGTGATTCATCCAAATTTTGGGCTCCTGAAGCCAACCCCAGTGTCTCTTTAAAGTAATGTTTGGGCTCCTGCTGCTGCTGCTGCCAACTCCAGGGTGTGATTCATCCAATCTTTGGGCTCCTGCTGCCAACTCCAGTATCTCTTTAAAGTAATGTTTGGGCTCCTGCTGCTGCTGCTGCTGCCAACTCCAGGGTGTGATTCATCCAATTTTTGGGCTCCTGAAGCCAACCCCAGTGTCTCTTTCAAGCTATCTTTGGGCTCCTGCTGCTGCTGCTGCCAACTCCAGGGTGTGAATCATCCAATTTTTGGGCTCCTGAAGCCAACCCCAGTGTCTCTTTAAAGTAATGTTTGGGCTCCTGCTGCTGCTGCCAACTCCAGGGTGTGATTCATCCAATTTTTGGGCTCCTGAATCCAACCCCAGTGTCTCTTTAAAGTAATATTTGGGCTCCTGCTGCTGCTGCTGCTGCCAACTCCAGGGTGTGAATCATCCAATTTTTGGGCTCCTGAAGCCAACCCCAGTGTCTCTTTAAAGTAATGTTTGGGCTCCTGCTGCTGCTGCCAACTCCAGGGTGTGAATCATCCAATTCTTGGGCTCCTGAAGCCAACTCCAGTGTCTCTTTAAAGTAATGTTTGGGCTCCTGCTGCTGCTGCCAACTCCAGGGTGTGATTCATCCAAATTTTGGGCTCCTGAAGCCAACCCCAGTGTCTCTTTAAAGTAATGTTTGGGCTCCTGCTGCTGCCAACTCCAGGGTGTGATTCATCCAATCTTTGGGCTCCTGCTGCCAACTCCAGTGTCTCTTTAAAGTAATGTTTGGGCTCCTGCTGCTGCCAACTCCAGGGTGTGAATCATCCAATTTTTGGGCTCCTGAAGCCAACCCCAGTGTCTCTTTAAAGTAATGTTTGGGCTCCTGCTGCTGCTGCCAACTCCAGGGTGTGATTCATCCAATCTTTGGGCTCCTGCTGCCAACTCCAGTATCTCTTTAAAGTAATGTTTGGGCTCCTGCTGCTGCTGCTGCCAACTCCAGGGTGTGAATCATCCAATTCTTGGGCTCCTGAAGCCAACTCCAGTGTCTCTTTAAAGTAATGTTTGGGCTCCTGCTGCTGCTGCCAACTCCAGGGTGTGATTCATCCAAATTTTGGGCTCCTGAAGCCAACCCCAGTGTCTCTTTAAAGTAATGTTTGGGCTCCTGCTGCTGCTGCTGCCAACTCCAGGGTGTGATTCATCCAATCTTTGGGCTCCTGCTGCCAACTCCAGTGTCTCTTTAAAGTAATGTTTGGGCTCCTGCTGCTGCTGCTGCTGCCAACTCCAGGGTGTGAATCATCCAATTTTTGGGCTCCTGAAGTCAACCCCAGTGTCTCTTTAAAGTAATGTTTGGGCTCCTGCTGCTGCTGCCAACTCCAGGGTGTGATTCATCCAATCTTTGGGCTCCTGCTGCCAACTCCAGTGTCTCTTTAAAGTAATGTTTGGGCTCCTGCTGCTGCTGCCAACTCCAGGGTGTGAATCATCCAATTTTTGGGCTTCTGAAGCCAACTCCAGTGTCTCTTTAAAGTAATATTTGGGCTCCTGCTGCTGCTGCTGCTGCCAACTCCAGGGTGTGAATCATCCAATTTTTGGGCTCCTGAAGCCAACCCCAGTGTCCCTTTAAAGTAATGTTTGGGCTCCTGCTGTTGCTGCCAACTCCAGGGTGTGATTCATCCAATTTTTGGGCTCCTGAAGCCAACCCCAGTGTCTCTTTAAAGTAATATTTGGGCTCCTGCTGCTGCTGCTTACTCCAGGGTGTGATTCATCCAATTTTTGGGCTCCTGAAGCCAACCCCAGTGTCTCTTTAAAGTAATATTTGGGCTCCTGCTGCTGCTGCTGCCATTTCCAGGGTGTGAATCATCCAATTTTTGGGCTCCTGAAGCCAGCCCCAGTGTCTCTTTAAAGTAATGTTTGGGCTCCTGCTGCTGCTGCTGCTGCTGCTGCCAACTCCAGCGTGTGATTCATCCAATCTTTGGGCTCCTGCTGCCAACTCCAGTGTCTCTTTAAAGTAATGGTTGGGCTCCTGCTGCTGCTGCTGCTGCCAACTCCAGGGTGTGAATCATCCAATTTTTGGGCTCCTGAAGCCAACTCCAGTGTCTCTTTAAAGTAATATTTGGGCTCCTGCTGCCAACTCCAGGGTGTGAATCATCCAATTTTTGGGCTCCTGTAGCCAACCCCAGTGTCTCTTTAAAGTAATATTTGGGCTCCTGCTGCTGCTGCTGCCAACTCCAGGGTGTGATTCATCCAATTTTTGGGCTCCTGAAGCCAACCCCAGTGTCTCTTTAAAGTAATATTTGGGCTCCTGCTGCTGCCAACTCCAGTATGTGATTCATCCAATTTTTGGGCTCCTGAAGCCAACCCCAGTGTCTCTTTAAAGTAATATTTGGGCTCCTGCTGCTGCTGCCAACTCCAGGGTGTGATTCATCCAATTTTTGGGCTCCTGAAGCCAACCCCAGTGTCTCTTTAAAGTAATGTTTTGGCTCCTGCTGCTGCTGCTGCCAACTCCAGGGTGTGAATCATCCAATTTTTGGGCTCCTGAAGCCAACCCCAGTGTCTCTTTAAAGTAATATTTGGGCTCCTGCTGCTGCTGCTGCCAACTCCAGGGTGTGATTCATCCAATTTTTGGGCTCCTGAAGCCAACCAAAGTGTCTCTTTAAAGTAATGTTTGGGCTCCTGCTGCTGCTGCCAACTGCAGGGTGTGATTCATCCAATTTTTGGGCTCCTGAAGCCAACCCCAGTGTCTCTTTAAAGTAATATTTGGGCTCCTGCTGCTGCTGCTGCCAACTCCAGGGTGTGATTCATCCAATTTTTGGGCTCCTGAAGCCAACCCCAGTGTCTCTTTAAAGTAATGTTCGGGCTCCTGCTGCTGCTGCTGCCAACTCCAGGGTGTGAATCATCCAATTTTTGGGCTCCTGAAGCCAACTCCAGTGTCTCTTTAAAGTAATATTTGGTCTCCTGCTGCTGCTGCCAACTCCAGGGTGTGATTCATCCAATTTTTGGGCTCCTGAAGCCAACCCCAGTGTCTCTTTAAAGTAATGTTTTGGCTCCTGCTGCTGCTGCCAACTCCAGGGTGTGAATCATCCAATTTTTGGGCTCCTGAAGCCAACCCCAGTGTCTCTTTAAAGTAATATTTGGGCTCCTGCTGCTGCTGCTGCCAACTCCAGGGTGTGATTCATCCAAATTTTGGGCTCATGAAGCCAACCCCAGTGTCTCTTTAAAGTAATGTTTGGGCTCCTGCTGCTGCTGCCAACTCCAGGGTGTGATTCATCCAATTTTTGGGCTCCTGAAGCCAACCCCAGTGTCTCTTTAAAGTAATGTTTGGGCTCCTGCTGCTGCTGCCAACTCCAGGGTGTGATTCATCCAATTTTTGGGCTCCTGAAGCCAACCCCAGTGTCTCTTTAAAGTAATGTTTGGGCTCCTGCTGCTGCTGCCAACTCCAGGGTGTGATTCATCCAATTTTTGGGCTCCTGAAGCCAACCCCAGTGTCTCTTTAAAGTAATATTTGGGCTCCTGCTGCTGCTGCTGCCAACTCCAGGGTGTGATTCATCCAATTTTTGGGCTCCTGAAGCCAACCCCAGTGTCTCTTTAAAGTAATGTTTGGGCTCCTGCTGTTGCTGCCAACTCCAGGGTGTGATTCATCCAATTTTTGGGCTCCTGAAGCCAACCCCAGTGTCTCTTTAAAGTAATATTTGGGCTCCTGCTGCTGCTGCTTACTCCAGGGTGTGATTCATCCAATTTTTGGGCTCCTGAAGCCAACCCCAGTGTCTCTTTAAAGTAATATTTGGGCTCCTGCTGCTGCTGCTGCCATTTCCAGGGTGTGAATCATCCAATTTTTGGGCTCCTGAAGCCAACCCCAGTGTCTCTTTAAAGTAATGTTTGGGCTCCTGCTGCTGCTGCTGCCAACTCCAGCGTGTGATTCATCCAATCTTTGGGCTCCTGCTGCCAACTCCAGTGTCTCTTTAAAGTAATGTTTGGGCTCCTGCTGCTGCTGCTGCTGCCAACTCCAGGGTGTGAATCATCCAATTTTTGGGCTCCTGAAGCCAACTCCAGTGTCTCTTTAAAGTAATATTTGGGCTCCTGCTGCTGCTGCTGCTGCCAACTCCAGGGTGTGAATCATCCAATTTTTGGGCTCCTGAAGCCAACCCCAGTGTCTCTTTAAAGTAATATTTGGGCTCCTGCTGCTGCTGCCAACTCCAGGGTGTGATTCATCCAATTTTTGGGCTCCTGAAGCCAACCCCAGTGTCTCTTTAAAGTAATATTTGGGCTCCTGCTGCTGCTGCTGCCAACTCCAGTATGTGATTCATCCAATTTTTGGGCTCCTGAAGCCAACCCCAGTGTCTCTTTAAAGTAATATTTGGGCTCCTGCTGCTGCTGCCAACTCCAGGGTGTGATTCATCCAATTTTTGGGCTCCTGAAGCCAACCCCAGTGTCTCTTTAAAGTAATGTTTTGGCTCCTGCTGCTGCTGCTGCCAACTCCAGGGTGTGAATCATCCAATTTTTGGGCTCCTGAAGCCAACCCCAGTGTCTCTTTAAAGTAATATTTGGGCTCCTGCTGCTGCTGCTGCCAACTCCAGGGTGTGATTCATCCAATTTTTGGGCTCCTGAAGCCAACCCCAGTGTCTCTTTAAAGTAATGTTTTGGCTCCTGCTGCTGCTGCCAACTGCAGGGTGTGATTCATCCAATTTTTGGGCTCCTGAAGCCAACCCCAGTGTCTCTTTAAAGTAATATTTGGGCTCCTGCTGCTGATGCTGCCAACTCCAGGGTGTGATTCATCCAATTTTTGGGCTCCTGAAGCCAACCCCAGTGTCTCTTTAAAGTAATGTTCGGGCTCCTGCTGCTGCTGCAGCCAACTCCAGGGTGTGAATCATCCAATATTTGGGCTCCTGAAGCCAACTCCAGTGTCTCTTTAAAGTAATATTTGGGCTCCTGCTGCTGCTGCCAACTCCAGGGTGTGATTCATCCAATTTTTGGGCTCCTGAAGCCAACCCCAGTGTCTCTTTAAAGTAATGTTTTGGCTCCTGCTGCTGCTGCCAACTCCAGGGTGTGAATCATCCAATTTTTGGGCTCCTGAAGCCAACCCCAGTGTCTCTTTAAAGTAATATTTGGGCTCCTGCTGCTGCTGCTGCCAACTCCAGGGTGTGATTCATCCAAATTTTGGGCTCATGAAGCCAACCCCAGTGTCTCTTTAAAGTAATGTTTGGGCTCCTGCTGCTGCTGCCAACTCCAGGGTGTGATTCATCCAATTTTTGGGCTCCTGAAGCCAACCCCAGTGTCTCTTTAAAGTAATATTTGGGCTCCTGCTGCTGCTGCCAACTCCAGGGTGTGATTCATCCAATTTTTGGGCTCCTGAAGCCAACCCCAGTGTCTCTTTAAAGTAATATTTGGGCTCCTGCTGCTGCTGCTGCCAACTCCAGTATGTGATTCATCCAATTTTTGGGCTCCTGAAGCCAACCCCAGTGTCTCTTTAAAGTAATATTTGGGCTCCTGCTGCTGCTGCCAACTCCAGGGTGTGATTCATCCAATTTTTGGGCTCCTGAAGCCAACCCCAGTGTCTCTTTAAAGTAATGTTTTGGCTCCTGCTGCTGCTGCTGCCAACTCCAGGGTGTGAATCATCCAATTTTTGGGCTCCTGAAGCCAACCCCAGTGTCTCTTTAAAGTAATATTTGGGCTCCTGCTGCTGCTGCTGCCAACTCCAGGGTGTGATTCATCCAATTTTTGGGCTCCTGAAGCCAACCCCAGTGTCTCTTTAAAGTAATGTTTTGGCTCCTGCTGCTGCTGCCAACTGCAGGGTGTGATTCATCCAATTTTTGGGCTCCTGAAGCCAACCCCAGTGTCTCTTTAAAGTAATATTTGGGCTCCTGCTGCTGCTGCTGCCAACTCCAGGGTGTGATTCATCCAATTTTTGGGCTCCTGAAGCCAACCCCAGTGTCTCTTTAAAGTAATGTTCGGGCTCCTGCTGCTGCTGCTGCCAACTCCAGGGTGTGAATCATCCAATTTTTGGGCTCCTGAAGCCAACTCCAGTGTCTCTTTAAAGTAATATTTGGGCTCCTGCTGCTGCTGCCAACTCCAGGGTGTGATTCATCCAATTTTTGGGCTCCTGAAGCCAACCCCAGTGTCTCTTTAAAGTAATGTTTTGGCTCCTGCTGCTGCTGCCAACTCCAGGGTGTGAATCATCCAATTTTTGGGCTCCTGAAGCCAACCCCAGTGTCTCTTTAAAGTAATATTTGGGCTCCTGCTGCTGCTGCTGCCAACTCCAGGGTGTGATTCATCCAAATTTTGGGCTCATGAAGCCAACCCCAGTGTCTCTTTAAAGTAATGTTTGGGCTCCTGCTGCTGCTGCCAACTCCAGGGTGTGATTCATCCAATTTTTGGGCTCCTGAAGCCAACCCCAGTGTCTCTTTAAAGTAATGTTTGGGCTCCTGCTGCTGCTGCCAACTCCAGGGTGTGATTCATCCAATTTTTGGGCTCCTGAAGCCAACCCCAGTGTCTCTTTAAAGTAATGTTTGGGCTCCTGCTGCTGCTGCCAACTCCAGGGTGTGATTCATCCAATTTTTGGGCTCCTGAAGCCAACCCCAGTGTCTCTTTAAAGAAATATTTGGGCTCCTGCTGTTGCTGCTGCCAACTCCAGGGTGTGATTCATCCAATTTTTGGGCTCCTGAAGCCAACCCCAGTGTCTCTTTAAAGTAATGTTTGGGCTCCTGCTGCTGCTGCTGCCAACTCCAGGGTGTGAATCATCCAATTTTTGGGCTCCTGAAGCCAACTCCAGTGTCTCTTTAAAGTAATATTTGGGCTCCTGCTGCTGCTGCTGCTGCTGCCAACTCCAGGGTGTGAATCATCCAATTTTTGGGCTCCTGAAGCCAACCCCAGTGTCTCTTTAAAGTAATGTTTGGGCTCCTGCTGTTGCTGCCAACTCCAGGGTGTGATTCATCCAATTTTTGGGCTCCTGAAGCCAACCCCAGTGTCTCTTTAAAGTAATATTTGGGCTCCTGCTGCTGCTGCTTACTCCAGGGTGTGATTCATCCAATTTTTGGGCTCCTGCTGCTGCTGCTGCTGCTGCCAACTCCAGCGTGTGATTCATCCAATCTTTGGGCTCCTGCTGCCAACTCCAGTGTCTCTTTAAAGTAATGTTTGGGCTCCTGCTGCTGCTGCTGCTGCCAACTCCAGGGTGTGAATCATCCAATTTTTGGGCTCCATAAGCCAACTCCAGTGTCTCTTTAAAGTAATATTTGGACTCCTGCTGCTGCTGCTGCTGCCAACTCCAGGGTGTGAATCATCCAATTTTTGGGCTCCTGAAGCCAACCCCAGTGTCTCTTTAAAGTAATATTTGGGCTCCTGCTGCTGCTGCCAACTCCAGGGTGTGATTCATCCAATTTTTGGGCTCCTGAAGCCAACCCCAGTGTCTCTTTAAAGTAATATTTGGGCTCCTGCTGCTGCTGCTGCCAACTCCAGTATGTGATTCATCCAATTTTTGGGCTCCTGAAGCCAACCCCAGTGTCTCTTTAAAGTAATATTTGGGCTCCTGCTGCTGCTGCCAACTCCAGGGTGTGATTCATCCAATTTTTGGGCTCCTGAAGCCAACCCCAGTGTCTCTTTAAAGTAATGTTTTGGCTCCTGCTGCTGCCAACTCCAGGGTGTGAATCATCCAATTTTTGGGCTCCTGAAGCCAACCCCAGTGTCTCTTTAAAGTAATATTTGGGCTCCTGCTGCTGCTGCTGCCAACTCCAGGGTCTGATTCATCCAATTTTTGGGCTCCTGAAGCCAACCCCAGTGTCTCTTTAAAGTAATGTTTGGGCTCCTGCTGCTGCTGCCAACTGCAGGGTGTGATTCATCCAATTTTTGGGCTCCTGAAGCCAACCCCAGTGTCTCTTTAAAGTAATATTTGGGCTCCTGCTGCTGCTGCTGCCAACTCCAGGGTGTGATTCATCCAATTTTTGGGCTCCTGAAGCCAACCCCAGTGTCTCTTTAAAGTAATATTTGGGCTCCTGCTGCTGCTGCCAACTCCAGGGTGTGATTCATCCAATTTTTGGGCTCCTGAAGCCAACCCCAGTGTCTCTTTAAAGTAATGTTTTGGCTCCTGCTGCTGCTGCCAACTCCAGGGTGTGAATCATCCAATTTTTGGGCTCCTGAAGCCAACCCCAGTGTCTCTTTAAAGTAATATTTGGGCTCCTGCTGCTGCTGCTGCCAACTCCAGGGTGTGATTCATCCAAATTTTGGGCTCATGAAGCCAACCCCAGTGTCTCTTTAACCCTTTAAATGCCAAGCACGTAGTTTCTACGTGGTTGCCTCTCCTACCGTTAAGTGCCAAGCACGTAGAAACTACGTCCCTGGCATTTCCCACAAACAGTTAAAAAGATAGAAAAAAAAAACACTTACCTCCGGTATCCCCGTGAAGCTTGGGGTCCCCTCTTCCTTGGGGGGGCATCCGATCGCCCCCCCGTCGTCCTCCGTCTTCAGGGGGGGGGCCGAAACCAGCCGCCCCCCCCCCCCCCGTTTCCAGCGCTGACATCGGCGCTGTAAAAAAAAAAAAGCCTTCTGTCCGGGTCTCCTCTTCACCAGGGGGGGGTCCGATCCCCCCCCTGGGCTGCGCAGTCTTCAGGTGAGGACCCTCTTCCGGGTCCTCACCTCTTGTAATGGCGGCGATGGCCGCCGCCGCTTAGCTCCGCCCATTGTGGGAGGAGCGGGATGACGTCATCCCGCTCCTCCTATACCCCCTCCGAGCTCCGGCATCTCTGTCAGATGCCGGTGGTGATCGGAGCAGGGCGGGTGTCAGGTGAGGAGGCTCCGATCGGAGCCCCCTCGCCTGTCACCCGCCCTGCGCCGATCACCACCGGCATCTGTCAGTGACAGCGGCGCGGGACATACAGCGGCGAGGGACGTCGGATCGGAGGTGAGTATGGTGTAAAAAAAAGAAAAATAAAGATTTTTTTTTCTCTGTGTCTGTCATTTTTTACTATTAACCCCTTGTGAACTGGTAAGGGGTCCATGACCCCTATACCAGTTCACAAGGCTGGGGGGATGGGAAGCCACCTGCGCTAGCGGGTGGCTTGCCATTAACCCCTGGCACCCCCATTACCTGCCTCCCCAAAGGCCAGGGGGGGGCAGAAGAGCCCGGGCCCACATGGGCTATGTGGGCTCGTAGGCTGCAGGGTGGGGGGGCCACATAAGCTGGCCCCCCCACTCTGTGCCTACAAGCCCCCATAGCTGGTCCCGGGCTGGTTACTGTGGGTAAGGGGGACCCCACGTCAATTTTTTTTTTGATTTTTAAGGGTTTTTAACCCTTAAAAATAAAAAAAAAAATGGGGTCCCCCCCCCTGGGAGGGGGGACCCTATGTCATTTTTTTTTTTGATTAACCCTTTGTGTTCTGTCATCCAGCAGCTATAAAAGGCTTCTAGCAAGTGAGCAGAAGCCAGTGATCGCCGAGGGACAGAGGGCTCCAGGATGGATGGGAGGTGAGTACAGTGTAAAAAAAAAAAAAAAATTAATAAAATATTTTTTCTCTGCTTGTGTCTGTGTGATTATTTACATTTAACCCCTTGTGAACTGGTAAGGGGTCCATGACCCCTATACCAGTTCACAAGGCTGGGGGGATGGCAAGCCACCTGCGCTAGCGGGTGACTTGCCATTAACCCCCGGCACCCCCATTACCTGCCTCCCCAAAGGCCAGGGGGGGGGCAGAAGAGCCCGGGCCCACATGGGCTATGTGGGCTCGTAGGCTGCAGGGTGGGGGGGCCACATAAGCTGGCCCCCCCACTCTGTGCCTACAAGCCCTGCATAGCTGGTCCCGGGCTGGTTACTGTGGGTAAGGGGGACCCCACGTCAATTTTTTTTTTGATTTTTAAGGGTTTTTAACCCTTAAAAATAAAAAAAAAAAATGGGGTCTCCCTCCCCTGGGAGGGGGGACCCTATGTCATTTTTTTTCTCGATTTAACCCTTTGTAGTGTGGATGGTAGTTGTATTTTTTTTGTGAATGTTATAAAATACTTGTTTCAGTTAGGGGGGTCTCCTGGGCAGGAACAGGGGGCTACCGATAAATATGTGGTACCGTTCTAATCGGTAGAAATGGGGCTTTCACATGCAATATGATTTTCCTTAATAAAATACATTTTTTATTTAAAATAAAGGAGTCAACTTTTTTAAAACATTTTTTATTTATTTATTTATTATTTTTACTTAATAATATTGTAAAAAAAAAAAAAAATTTACAAACAAGACATTTCATGTTAAAGCCTAAACTCTGCTGCAAAAAAATATATATATAATTTTCCTGAAAGTTCCAGCAAAAATGGCGCAAAACATGACGCAAAATGGGGAAAAATGGCCTGTCAACAGAGGGTGACAAAATCTCAAGTAGGCTGGCAATTAAAAGGGTTAATAGTACCTATGCATGTTGGGTATTGTTCTGTTCGGGGGACCTTGCGCTTTCAGACTTAGCTTGTTTTTTCTGGTTTGCATATTTATATTTTAGGAAAAGGTGTTTTTTATTCAGCTTTTTTATAAATTTTTTAAGGAAACCCTGCGCAAACAAAGAATTCTTTGAGGGATTACTTCCAGAAAGATGAGCCCACTACAACAAGCTGGGTACCCTTAGAAAGCTTAACGTGTGTACTTTCAGGGAATATATGGTTTATGGGGGATATTCCAAATGTCAAGGGTTGTTTTGGTTGAAAAATCGCAAGGTGCGCACTTTGTCTGCAGAGCTGAAATTTTCAAGTAAAATTACCGTTACGCACATGCTTTACTTTGGGGTGTTTGGCAACTCTTCCCTTGACAGAACCTATGCATGTTGGGTATTGTTCTGTTCGGGGGATGTTGCGTTTCCAGATTAAACTTGTTTTTTCTTGTTTGTATATAGTTTTTTTAGGAAAATGTGGCTTTGATTCTGCTTTTTTATCCTTTTTTTAGGGAAACTCTTTGCAACCAAAGAATCCATTGAGGGATTACTTCCAGAAAACTATGGCCACATCAACAAGCCTGGTACGCCTAGAAAGCCTGAGGTGTGTACTTCCAGAGAATATATAGTTTGTTGGGGGTATTTCAAATGTAAAGGGTTGTTTTTCTGGAAAAACCGCAAGGTGCGCATATTGCGTAGCATAGTTGTATTTTATCTGAAAATCCCCTAAAGCGCTGTTTCAGTTTGGGGGAGTCTCCTGGGCAGGAAAGGGTGTCTACCTATACATATGTGGTACCGCTGTAACCAGGAGAAATTGGGATTTCACACGCAATAAGATTTCATTGACAAACTTACATTTTTTATTACAAAAAAAACTACAATATGTAAAAATTTTTTTTTTTTTTTTGCACATATTTAACCAAAAATATTGAGAATACACCTAAAAAATGACAAACAAGACATTTCATGTTAAAGCCCAGACTCTGCTGAAAAAAACAATATATCATTTTCCTGGGAAATCCCTGGAAATCCCTTCAAAAATCACATTTGATCATGGGGAGCGCAAAATAGTGCAAAATGGTCTGGCAACAGAGTGTGACAAAAACTCCAGGTAGGCTGGCACTTAAAGGGTTAAAGTAATGTTTGGGCTCCTGCTGCTGCTGCCAACTCCAGGGTGTGATTCATCGAATTTTTGGGCTCCTGAAGCCAACCCCAGTGTCTCTTTAAAGTAATGTTTGGGCTCCTGCTGCTGCTGCCAACTCCAGGGTGTGATTCATCCAATTTTTGGGCTCCTGAAGCCAACCCCAGTGTCTCTTTAAAGTAATGTTTGGGCTCCTGCTGCTGCTGCCAACTCCAGGGTGTGATTCATCCAATTTTTGGGCTCCTGAAGCCAACCCCAGTGTCTCTTTAAAGTAATATTTGGGCTCCTGCTGCTGCTGCTGCCAACTCCAGGGTGTGATTCATCCAATTTTTGGGCTCCTGAAGCCAACCCCAGTGTCTCTTTAAAGTAATGTTTGGGCTCCTGCTGCTGCTGCTGCCAACTCCAGGGTGTGAATCATCCAATTTTTGGGCTCCTGAAGCCAACTCCAGTGTCTCTTTAAAGTAATATTTGGGCTCCTGCTGCTGCTGCTGCCAACTCCAGGGTGTGATTCACCCAATTTTTGGGCTCCTGAAGCCAACCCCAGTGTCCCTTTAAAGTAATGTTTGGGCTCCTGCTGCTGCTGCCAACTCCAGGGTGTGATTCATCCAATTTTTGGGCTCCTGAAGCCAACCCCAGTGTCTCTTTAAAGTAATGTTTGGGCTCCTGCTGCTGCTGCCAACTCCGGGGTGTGATTCATCCAATTTTTGGCTCCTGCTGCCAAATCCAGTGTCTCTTTAAAGTAATATTTGGGCTCCTGCTGCTGCTGCTTGCAACTGCAGGGTGTGATTCATCCAATCTTTGGGCTCCTGCAGCCAACTCCAGTGTCTCGTTCAAGCTATGTTTGGGCTCCTGCTGCTGCTGCTGCTGCTTGAAACTCCAGTGTGTTAGTCAATTTTTGGGCTCCTGCTGCTGCCAACTCCAGTGTCTCTTTCAGCCAATATTTGGGCTCCTGCTGCTGCTTGCAACTCCAGGGTGTGATTCATCCAATTTTTGGGCTCCTGCTGCTGCCAACTCCAGTGTCTCTTTAAAGCAATGTTTGGGCTCCTGCCCCTCATAGTGATGCCACTTCAACTCTCTGCAATTGTGCCGCTCTGCGATTCTATTAGCGATGCCTCTGATCTGCATGTGATATTTATCCAAGGTATTATTTAACTAACCCAGCACGCATCCTGTGCGTGTTACAGCAAGGCAGAATGGTTTACAACCGTATTGAGGCTCTAGGAGGCTCAGAAATAGCCGTTTTTAATAGCGATTCGTTGCGAATAAATTCGGGTCGAAACGATTTTTGTCGGAAAATTCGGCGAATCAGTCGAATCGAATTTTTCAAAAGTTCGCTCATCTCTAATTATCAACATTGATCAAATCAGCTGAAATCCCTCCAGTAGAATAGCAGAGACATGCAACACATGTGTGTTTGCCGGGCTGATTACAAAATAGCTTTTCAGAACAATGGGATTGCTAGACTTTCTAAAATACATTATTAAATAGAAGGATACAATCTATTAGTATTAGTATTAATACTGAATTTTTCACATAGATTTTCTTTTTCTTCAAGCAATAAAATATTTAGCAACAGCTATTAAAGCTATTATTTCCCAGCTTCAGTTGTTTGATGAACATTTTAGTATCAAATATTTCATAGGAGGATGAAATGTCTTTAACGCTATAGAAGTTTTTTTTTTAAATGTGGATATCAACCCAATATTGCTGGAAATGCTTTTAGCTTTAGCTTTTTTGGTGGAGGGAATGTGTGTCATATGGTGTGAAACTATGGTAAATAGCATCTGATCAGGTCGGAATAAAGTTCAGTCAGTCTCAATTACCACTACTGGTAAGCTTCTAATCGGTTGGGAACCCCTGCTCTAGAGGGAAAATCAAATCAATATATATGTATTAATACATACAAGGCTAATATGCAGAACTGGCAGATTAACTTTTATAATTAGGACTATCCAAAAGACAACTGAGGGAAAGTCAAGGCAAAAAATAAAAAACATTAATAATCATTCTTTTTTCCATTGCTGTCTTTCCTTCCTAGTCCAGTTGCATAAAATGAGATCAAGCCCAGCAGCATGTAGGCCTGTTCTGTCTTTCAGTCTTGTAAAACTCGAGTTTGACCAGTTCTGTAATTGCTGGAGTGGTATTGGGTCTTTATCATTGTGCTTCCCAGTAAGCGGGCACACCACAGGACCCCGGCCTCAGGATCTTTTATGTTATTTTCAACCATATGAAGAAGGCTGCGAAGGAGAAAAGGGGAGTAATAATGTTTTTTTTTTTGCCTAGACAGTAATTTTAAATATGTTGAAGAGGCAATTATATCATGAGGGTAGAAATGTTGGAGATACAACCTTTGTAGCTTTGTATGTGATCTGCACCTATATTGCTAGGTTAACGCAGTTTACATTTATGACAGTAGATGGCACTGTTACATATATCTACGTATAGTGGTGCTATGTATTTTTCTGCTGTCTTGTGGTTTCTGTACATTGAGGTGATTGGATTTGATTCTGCTGCACCCAGCACTTACACTCTGCAATAAGAAAGAGATTCTTTATAGCAAGGGTAGTCATATTTTGAAATACTCTACCCATTATGGTGGTAGGAGCAAAAGAAAAAAAAAGAAAAAATCAGATTTGGACACTTGTTTTAAATGCATAATTCCAGTCAATTCTCTTGTTTCTGTAACACCCATCACAGAGAAAGACACAAGGCCGAACCCCCTTTTCCCCTAGAGAATGGCACTGGAACGTTGGCTGAGGTAAGAGTTTATTTCTTTGTAATCCCACCCCCCCCCCCCATGCACTGGATTTCCGTTTTAAATGCATCCAAATATAACATTTTTAAAACCATCATTTAATATTATGGGTATTCTTTGGTCCAGGAATCTGAGATGACTAGTCAATTATGCTTTTTTCACTTCAAGTATAATTGACTACTATATAGTTGAGGGCTTTTTGCCTCTCCGTGGACCAATATATAGGTTAAGTTAATGTAAGTAACTAATTTAATGTGAAAATACTGACACACTAAAATAGCTCTGCATGACATGTGAGGATGCGATGTCACACTCATAGGGCAAAATAATATTGCATGAAATTATATACACACTTCTGGACAGAATGCCTATTAGGTTTCATTGCAAAGCACACAGCCAGCCTTTGGATTTCTGGCTGAAGCAAGTTGAAGTTTAATATCCTATAACTAAAACAAATTGTGAACTTCTTGACACCATTTTGACATTTACATGCCGGGTCTCTTGGAAGGTCCTAAGAGATAATATTATACCAACCCTGTGTCAAGTCCCTGCAATCATGACTGTCTTGTCCAGCCCCTGCTTTGCTCCCTAATTTTCTCAGCCCCTGCAATCCTTCCCCGCTACATCCCCCATTTCCCAGCCTCTACTATCCTCCCCCCACATCCCCAGACTCTATTACCTCCCCCGACGTGCCCAGTCCCTGTTTACCCTCCCCATGTGCCAAATCCCTTCTATCCTCCCCCACCTGCCCAGCCCTTACTTCACTCCCCACGTGCCTAGCCTCTACTACCCTTCCCACGTGCCCAACCCCTGCTTTTCCTCCCCACATGACCAGTCTCTGCTATCCTCCCCCACGTGTCCAGCCCCTGCTATCCTACCTTACTGTGCCCAGCCCCTGCTATCCTCCCCCATGCGCACAGCCCCTGCTACCCTCCCCATGTGCCCAGCCCCTGCATTCCCTGCCTCTACTTTCCCTCCCCCCACATGCCCAACCCTGCTTTCCCTCCCCACAAGCCCAGTTCACGCTATCCTCCCGCATGTCCCCAGTTCCCCCTAACCTCCCTCACAGGCCCAGCCTCTGCTATCCTACCGCTACGGACCAGCTTCTTCTTTCCCGCTCTATGGCCTTGATTCCCAGCCTCTTTTACCTGAACTTTCATATGAAAAAGCATGTGTATGTTTATTTTTTCTGTTGGGTTTGGGCCATTTGTGAGTTTCTCGTTGGCTTTTTCCATTGTATTAGTGTTTTCGTTGTGTGTATAAGTCTTTTCCGCTGTGTGTAATTGCGTCATATTTTTTTCACATTCATGTGTAAAACTCGTGATGAGTGAGACTTCGACATGGTTCAGAGCCCAGATTTAGCATTTGAGAGAGGGCTTTGCAACAGGAAATTTCCAATGGCACTTTCGGGCACTATTTGTTGGTGCTTTTGTGGTGTGTGAGAAAACAGAATGGAGTTCTTAAGGCACTGGGAGGTTGTCACCTTCTTTAAAACACCCCCCAAAATAAACATTTTTGAATATTTCTGAATAAAATGAAATAATTTTTTGATAAGGTATAATTTTTTTTTTTACATTTTCAAAAACATTAACCCTCCCCCCAAAAAATATTAGAAATATTAAAAATAAAAATACATTAAGAATAATAATTTAATAGTTTACATGTATTTATGTTTTTATACAACTCTTAAGGTCTGCTTGAATGTTATCAAATTGTCCCCATTTATTTATTTAAAATTTTGGTCACACTGCTTAGGTGACTTACCTGGAAGTAGGAATGTTTTTTTCCGGGCGAGCAGGGGGAAACTTGGGCCTGGTGCAACCGGTCGGGGAGTTAACATTTTTTTTATAATTTTTTTTTTTACATTTTTTTATTTTTTTTTAACCTCGGTGCAAGCAAAATACCTAATCCTGTGCTACAAAAGTAGCGCAGTCCCTGCAATGCTCCACCTTTGTGCCCAGCCACTGCTATCCTCCCTTACGTGCCCAGCCCCTGCTATACTCCCCCTCATGCCCAGCCCCTGCTTTCTCTCCACATTCACAGCCCATGCTACCCTCCCTCATGTGCCAAGTCCTTGCTAGCCTTCACAAGAAAGAAATTTAACCCGCTACATGCTCATACTATTGAAAAGCTAGCTAACACTTGTTAAAAACATTTATTGTTAGTTAACATAAATTGCAGTGAATGTAAAAGCAAGGTAGCCATGACAAGGTCGTCCAATATATACCCTGTCCCTAACATTGCTAAGCCTTAACTTGCTTGCACTTGCGCAATGAAAAACTTTACTTGCCTGCGTAGTGCTACAGTTCAGATGAGGGGTTTAAGTATAGGCCAATTGGACTCCCTGTTGCATTGGGAGAGCTACAATGCAGCAGATCTGGCCACTGCCCTGCAAAAAATAAAAGGTGGGATGTGCTCAACCCGTTAATATATGGCAGTCAAGGATGTGCTAGAGGTGTTTTGTCCATAGACAAAAAATTAAATGTAACCCTCTACACACTCATATTATTCCCTACCCCACATTCCCAGCCCCCACTATGCTCCCCCACATGCCCAGTCCATACTATAGTCCCCCCACGAGACCAGCCCTTGCTATGCTCCCCCACATGCCCAGTCCCTACTAACCTTCCTAACATGCCCAGTCCCTAATATCCTCCCCCACATGCCCAGTCCTCTCTATCCTCCCCCACATGCCCAGTTTCTACTAGTCCCCCATGTGCCCAGCCCCTGCTATCCTCCCCTACTTACCCAGCCCCAGCTATCCTCCCACATGTTCCCAGTTCCTGCTATCCTACCCCATGTGCCCAGCCCCTGCTATCCTACCCTATGTGCCAGCCACGGTTATCCTCCCTCACATGCCCAGTCCCTACTAACCTCCCTCACATGCCCAGTCCCTACTAACCTTCCTCACATGCCCAGTCCCTAATATCCCCCCCCACATGCCTAGTCCCTAATATACTTATTCATGTGTCTATTCCCTGCTTTTCTTCCAGACGTTCCCCATTCTTGCAGTCCTCTCATACATGGGGAAGACTGACAGTGCCTTTTATGTAAATGTTTTGGGGGGAGGGTTAAATAAAGGAAAAGACTTCTGGCGAACCTCAGACCAAATGAGGGAACGAGGCTCCACACTTATCTGCCATGTGCTCATCTCACACCCATGATGCTGGTATAAGGAGCTGGGCCAGCAGATGGGTCAAGTAGTTGACTTCAATTGGTGCCTCTGAGCTTCCTGGCTTCTTATACAGGTGTTGTGGGTGAGAAGTGTGCGGGTTTGAGAGCCTGGTTAGAGGTCTGCCAGGAAGGTCCACAAAAGTGAACTTTTCCTTTAAGGATCTAAAACAAAATTTTGTTTTAGATCCTTATATTAAAAATCTCCAAAAAGGGCTGTTTCAGTTTGGGGGAGTCTCCTGGGCAGGAAAGGGTGTCTACCAATACAGATGTGATATGTAACCAGGAGAAATGGGGCTTATATTGTTTTGAAAAACTTCCATTTTTATTACAAAACGACACTAGAAATTGTAAAAGTGTTGTTGCTTTATTATTTTTGCATATTTCACTCAAAAATATTGAGAATAAACTAAAAGATGACGCAGGCACAAACAGTTAAACATGTATAGAGCAATATATATATATATATATATATATATATATATATATATATATATATATATATAGTGAAAAATGCTTTGGCAACAGAGGATGATAAAATTTCTAGGTAGCCTGGCACGCAAAGGGTTAAATGTCTTGTTTGTAATTTTATAGTGTTTTCCTCAACATTCGTAGGTGAAATTTGCAGAAAGAAAATTTATTTAGTGGCATTTTTTTAAATACAAAAAGTATGTTTTTTAAGAAAATACCTATCAGTAGCCCCCCAATTCCTACCCAGGAGACACCCCAAACTGAAAAGAGTGCTTTATGACATTTTCAACTAAAATAAAACTATTATCCACACTATCAAGGGTTAAATTTAAAAAACAATGGTGTGGGGTTTCAAGGGTTAAAACCTTAAAGATTGAAAGAAAAAATGGCATTCGGTTCCCCCATCTAGCAAAACCAGCCCCCATACCAACTCAAGGCTACAACCGCCTATAGCCATGGTGGGCCGCAGGCTCTTCTGCCTTCCCCCGGGCTTTGGGGAGGCAGGTAATGAGGCTGAGGGTGCGGTAAGCGGGTGACTTGCCAGCCCCTCAAGCCTTGTGAACTGATATAGTGGTCTCATAGACCCCTTGCCAGTTCACAAAGGGATAAAGGTTAAAAAAAACACAGACTTATAGCAGCAGTGCAAATGTCATTTATTAAAAAGCTTTTTTTTTCATTACTTATCTCAGGGTCAAAATACAGAACAGCCAACGGTGAGAAGGCAGAGAATCGGAGTCCCCTGCCCATCCACCCACCTTTCACCAATCACTACCGGCATCTGACAGCTCTGCTGATGCTGGATAAGGCATTTTACACCGGAAGAACGGGATGATGAATTCCTGCTCTCCCTACAAATGCCCCTCATTGCGGCAGCAAGCTGAGCTGAGCATGTGTTGGGCCTTATCCTACCCACTGAAGACCCCGGGAGGGGGGGAACGGAGGCCCCCCTGAGAAGCTTTTTAAGTCTTTTAAATGGTGGACTAATCTGCCGGAAAGGCATCTATGTGAAATGGTGGTGGTAACAGCTGGTATTTAAAGGGTTAAAAGTAATATGTGGCATAACTTGTAGGTGGAAGGTCCTAGGATGCTGATTCTGGTGTCAGTCGGCCCAACAGGGTTCTGGGCACAATTTGAGCCCAAACACTGCCATAAAATATGGTTCATAACCCAAGTTCTCTGGAAATCTGTCCCTGAGCACCAGAGAATTGAACAAGATACCCCAGCATACTTTATGACTTTTATGACCAAAATATGAAAATGTTTTTGATTTATGCTTAATGTGAACTGAGGCATAAAAATTCCCAGAACCATGCTGGAACCTGTTCAGTGCTACCCAACAAGGTTTCCCTTACAGCTCCCTTCTAGCTGCGCTAGGTGTGATTAGTAATAGAAAGGCCTTTTGAAGTGGAGACCCATATGGAGGCCAGTCAATCTTGCATTTAAAAATTTGCTTAGGAGCTGATCCTTCTTCGAAATGGGTCACACTTCCTCACAGCTGGATTAGCTACTGTTGAGGAAAGTATTTTTCTATAGGAAACATGGACATATCAGAGATGGAATATTATGAACTGCAGGTCAATTTACTACTACCAGGGGTCAGTAGAGCTGTCTGGCCTCCTCATTAACAACTCTTGGTGCAGCCCTATAAAAAGTGTCTGGGCCTGCGGCTCACGGCAGCAAGATTTTGTTTGTAAGCCTCTGCTAAGACTATGTTCATGGTCTGCAAAGATTCTGATCCATCGTATGTACTGCCCTGAGCCTACTGGGCTCTTCTGTCCCCCATTTTGTTCCTGCCAGCATGCGAAGACTCTGACCATGCCTGATTTAAGGTTTTGTTTGTTGTATATGCCTGTTTGGTTAGTTTATGTTTCATACCTGACAATAAGGTATTTGTCTTTAGTTTGCCATTAAAGTCTGTTTAAGTTTACCCTGAGCTTTGTGCATTTCTCTGGTCACAAATCTGTCCTTGGGTTTCGAGCTCCACTCCTGGAGTTCAGGCTCCCCTATTTTCATCATATTCCTCATAGCAATATTCTATTTTTTCCTATATTGCCAGAGTAATTATAAATATAAGTTTCACCTCCTATGCTGCCCTCTATGGAGTGGGTGTCAACCTGACACATGCCTCAATGTCTGGATGAGGGGGAGGGGGACTGGATGCAGAGTAAGACAAAATTCCCCTTAATTTTTGTGACCAGAGACAGCATTGGTTTGACACTGCAACCTATAAGCTGGCAGGCTAATGATTTTACATCTTGTCTGTCAATCCCTTTCATTAAGCTTCATGGTGTAAGCAAAACAGACTCATCTGAATAGTGGAAGGCATGTGGCTGTCTGTGGGCCTAATATCTGGGGTGTTTTTATAGTCTCCGAGCCATCCTACAGTCAGTGGAAGATAGATGTCTGGCTCAGGAAAGGTTGCACAGAACATGGCAGGGCTGAGGAATGAGGGAGGGGTGGACGTTTAGTACAAGCTGAAACATCCATTTGAAAAAATGTGTCTTCAGTGCATTAGATGATTTACTGAATCCTGTGATTTATTAATATACTCGCATAGTGGAGATTACGATAGTCTCAGCCTGCACATTTTACAACAGAGAGCTTAGCAATCTATGCAGAAACCCGACATTCTACATTTTTGAATGTCATTATAAAGTCAAGATCACATTAATAATACATCGTGATTCTGAAACAGAACTAGAAGAATATATAATCTGCAGTAATAAAGGAATGAAAAAAACATAGAACTGGCTTGTGTCCTTGTCACGGGCTCTAATATTGGTATACATTGTGCAGATGGATCATATAATGAGACAGAACTGAGTTGCTTGCAATTCAATTTTAAAGCCAGTAGATTTATTCATATTACAACCAGCCCCCTCTTGAACTGCTTATCTGCCCACTGAGTAAGGATAAAACATTTGCAAAATGATCTACAGAAGGAATAATTAACTCTTTATAGGAAAGTTTCCAGTATGAGGCATGGGAGTTAAAGGTATTGGCCAGCTATGTAGCATAATATCATACTGTAAAAAGGCTCTACTGAATCAGACGAGGCGTAAAAATGGCAGGGAACTGAAATTTTTACCAAAAAAAATTTTGAGATATAGATTCCATCATCCTTTGGAGCTGTGTTGCAGATATAGAACAAATCAAGTTTGGGCAAGCTATAGATGCAGCCTGATCTGATCACCTGATAACGTCTTGAGTACCACCAGTGTCTAATTTGGCTAATTGTGTTTAATTTGTCTAATTTCATACTTTATGGTATGACACAATCAAAGAATGCCGCTTTGAAAAACACAGGCTGATTAGCTCACAGGGGTCCAAAATTCATGGCACGCATAAGCCAGCATTTACAATGAAATGACTTGAATCTTACAATTAAAACATGGTCCTAAATTCTCTTGCCTTCTTACTCAAATATGAGTTATGACAAAGCGCTTCTTACACCTTTGTGAGCCTTCATAAAGATCCCAAATATCATTTGCTTCCATCAAAAGCAAGTCTGAAATACAGAACCTTAGGTTTGGTCATTTTTAATTATTCATGTTTGAGAGGATGGTGGATGTTCCAAGGCTGCACTGGATACCCATCAAAAAATATGATGTATAAACCAAGGGAGTAGCCATTCGTTTTGACAAAAACAAAAAATCAAATGACCTTCTTAGTGACATTTATGAACAAGCTCAAAGACTTCAGGAGGGCAGCGTGATCATAGAGGGAGACATAAACCAGAACCAACAGCCTGGCACAGTTGGAAAAGAAAGATAGCGGCCATTTTGGAGCTTCCTCTTCTAGCACCTCAGCCATGCTGCTTCCTGGACATAACTGACAATACACAGTAACAGGAAGTCCTGTTTTCAGGTGGCCTGCAAATGCAGAAGCAGCCAATTTGATTCTAAAAATCACTACAGCAGGAGTTTGAAAAAGTTAATATGCAGCAATCTAAATTGCCCTGCGGAGGGATGCATATGAGCAATGTTTGTTGTATTGGTCTGGTTTAAGTGATTTTTGACTATTAGTCCGCTTTAAATATTGTTTTGGAACCCGGGCATGACTGTTCTATGAAAAAATCCTCTTTTTCTTACCTTGCGCTCCTTAAGCTAAAAAAGGCATTGTACTTTAAACAGCTGGTCGATGTATGGCGTATCTTCAACCCAGCAGTGAAAGACTTATACTTATATACTTATACTTATTACTCAGTGCACAACACGTACACAAGAATTTAATTCCTTCTAGTATCACACAATCTCCTTTCCTCTACTAGGAAAGTAAGCATTGAACAAATTATGATTTTGGATAAGGCCCTGGTACTTCTGTAGATTATTCCCAAAGAAATAAAGAGACGAGAATTCACTTGTCGACTTAACAAAATCCTTCTCAAAGACCAAACAGTTGTAAATGATTTGACTAAGTCTATCTCAGACTACTTTGATTTAAATGATGCCAATGGCCCTATGGGAAGGCCATAAACTTGTTATAAGAGGGAAATTGATATAGCAAGCCACCAGGTTGAAAAGAAAAAAAACACAAGCAACTGAAAAATGGATTGGGGAAATTAAAATACCCATAAAGCCTGTAGATCAAAATATTTGCCAGCCCCTCTTACCAAAGCAAAAGAAAAACTAATTGAACTATTGAGGCATAGCATAAAATTTGAAATCAAACGATGCAAAGAACATTAATATGAACGGGGAAACAAGAGAAGTACTGTCCCGATAAATTTTATCGAAGCTATTCTGGATGACACTCAAACTAAACAAAATACCACACAACAGATAGCACAAACATCAAAAAAATACATAAAAGAATCATTGAAGATAGACGTCATTCCAGGCCCATGTGGCTTAATTCTTACCTATTATAAAATACTTCCTCTCGGCTTTCAACTTCAGGGAAAGATCCCTTGGTCTGCACGAGTTACAGACCCATATCTCTTTTAAATCTGGATCTAAAGCTATTCTCTAAAATAATTGCTAATCGCCTAGCCTCCCTACTGCCTAAGTTGATTTACAGAGACCAAACTGGATTTGTATTGAAAAGGGAGGTTAGAGATAATAAAATTAGATCACTATTATTATTATTATTATTGTTTATTTATATAGCGCCATCATCTTCCGTAGCGCTTTACAAAGTAGTAGTTACAGACAGGGTAGAAACATATGGTACATATACTATTTCAAATGCAGTTTTACAGAGTTGACAATGGATATTCTGAGTACAAGATACAATAGGAAAGAGAGCCCTGCCCTGGCGAGCTTATAGTCTAAAGGAAGAGGGGTGAAGACGAAGGGGGAGGATCACTAAACATATTTCATGGGGCCAAGCTCAAAAATAAGCCTAGCCTATTGCTTTCTGCTGATGCTGTGAAAACATTTAATAGGGTGAGCTTTATTTACAGGGTATATTCAAACACAGCCAGAATCCAGCAAAAAGAATGATGTCACTCTACTCATCACAAACTGCATGGATAAAGGTGAATGGTCATCTGTCAGAACTGTTTTCGATCAGGAATGGCACGAGACAGGGATGCCTGCTATCCCCATTATTGTTTGCACTTACTTTAGAACCCTTTCTGAGGCACATTACAGCAAATTATAGTATCAAGAGACTAGAGATGGGAGGAGCAACACTTAAAGTGGCAGCATATGTGGATGATCTTCTTTTCCTGTCTAGCCCACAAATAGCAATACGCAAACTCATGAAGAAATTTGGGAATTACGGCAGACTTGCTCATTTAAAAATAAATTAAAAAAAACAAATCTGAAGCTATGGGTGCGAACTCTCTCATCTAGTGACAGAGAATATAAGGTAATATTGTCAGGGATTCTCAAGAGAGATCACACACAATGTAAACAACCTGTATTTGAGAGCTGTAACACTGAGAGACAGAAGCAGATATAGTGCAAAACAAGGTTTAATAAAGGTAACACTGCACACAGGAATACACAGCAAAATGCAAAACAGGCTACTAATAGTCTGTAACAGATACAAATACAGGGTACAGATATCTAGGTTGTAATGGGAGTCCTGGGTCTAGCCACAGATGACAAATGATGCTGATCTGCAAGGGCAGGTCATCTTATAAAGGGGCAACTCAGTTAGCTCTTTATGGCCTCTTCTGTACATGTTGCTGGATAAGTGTGAGTTAAGGCAGGAACTCCTGTGGTAAGCTGTAAGAAATTGGGCTCAATTGGTAAATAAAATTGTACAAACTATTGCCAGATTATTTTTGTATATGCTGATACAAATTTAAATCAAAAAAACATTTTTATTCCGTTCTCTCCTGGATCCCTGCTAAGCAGGCTTAATTGAAGCAGGTGGTTTAAAAGGAAGGCCAAAACTCTTGGAGCCTGGATCTGCAATGCCTACTCTGTAAGTGCTGCTGGGTAAGTGTGAGTTAAATCAGGAGCTACACGCAAAGATTGCAAAAGTGCTGCAGCTGTAAGTATCTACCTTTGAATTCACAGAGTGTTTTTTTTTTTTTGTAAATTCAGTAATTAAGAGATTTGTATTCCAACAAATTAATATAATGTGCTCCATGCTAACAATGCTGTCCAGTGTACATCATGTGCTATGTATGCACTGCTTGAACAATTGGTCAGGGGTGCATACTACTGTTCAGGATGTGTGTGCATTGCCCATTTGGAAGCTGACATTGTTGATATAAAGGGACAATATTGGGAATGTCCGCTCACCACCTAATCCCGAGTGTGCACGGCCGTGGGTAGTCTCAAACCCACTAAATAGCATGAAAAGGAAAGCCACTCCTCTTCTCATAAAACTTCACTTTTAATTATACGCTTAAAATCATCTCCATAATGTATCAAAAGCCAATAAAATCAATAGTAATCAAAGTCCTGGAAAGTCATATATACAATATAGGCGACTTACGCATTTCAGACTCCTATCTCCAGTTCTTAATCATGATTAAGTTTAAATTAGATAGTTATTATGGGGGACTACACAGATATAGACTGGGGTGCTAAAACGTGCAGATATTATAAAGAAAATGTTTTTTTGTCTAAAACAAAAGATGATCTTTTTCAACAAGTACAAGCTCCAACAAGAAGGAGGGCCCTAATTGACTTAATACTAACCAATGTACCAGACAAAGTAACAAAGGTACATGTTGGTAGACACCTTGGAAACAGTGATCATAATTAGACATGAGCAAACTTTTCAAAAGTTCGTTTCACAGGTTCGCACAACTATTCAGAAAAAGATTTGTTCGGACAGAACCAGTTTGGGACGAACTTTCATCTCATCACATGGAAAACAATGTCTGATGGTCCTAAAAGTCCTTTATAACACTATGTAGTTACCCAAGGCTGTATAAAAACATGTTTTAGTTGCATTTAGTTTTGCATTAGCATTTGAATTGGCTAATTAACATGGGAATCAGCCTTAAACTTTAGCTGAAGAAAAAGCAATAGCTTTTTACAAGCGATGAAAAATTTACCCATTTTGGGCATCACAGGGGGTAGCTCTGCGGTTGTGTAGGCCTGGCAGTAGCGGGCAAGCCCTCAAAAAATCATCCCATTTGTAAAAAGGAGTAGCAACAGGATTAGCATTTTGACAATTTAGTTGAATACAATGAACAACGGCTTTTTACAAGCCTTGAAAAATTTGCCCATCTTAGGCATCACAGGGTTAAACTTGAGTTGTGTAGGCCTAGTAGTAGCAGAGGGTGGCAGAGGAGGTGATGTCGGTGGTAGCAGTGGCATTAGCAGTACTTGTGGTGGTTGTGTAGGGCTGGAAGTTTCGGGCAAGCCCTCAAAAAATTATCCCATTTGTAAAGGGGGGTAGCAGCAGGATTGGCATCTTGACAATTTAATTGAAGAAGACTACTAACCACTGTGGTGGTTGTGTAGGGCTGGTGTTAGTAGATGGCAGCAGGGGTGCTGGTGGTGGTAGCATTAGCAGAGGCACAGATTTTAAAGACTAGGCCAAAGGACATGAGATCTCTGGTTGTTGTGTAGGCCTTGTGAAGGCCTGGCACTGGCAGTAGCTGACAAGCACTCAAAAAATGATCACATTTTTAGAGGGGTAGCCACAGGATTGGTTTCCTGTAAATTGAAGAAGGGCCTTTCGATTGTCCCACATAGCTTTGTGATGTCACTCCAGGTGCGTATGTAGAGCCGTAGTTCCTGGCTATGGCTATCTTTCTGCTTGCAGATCTGGCACTGTGCTAGGTTTTGTTCTCCAGGGAAGGTATGAAAGAATTGCCACACGGCAACAATTCATAAATAAGAAGATCTAGAATGTCCACCAACGCCACCTGATTTTGTTGCTGCTAGTGCAAGAAGTACCCTCCTGCTCTGACTATCTCCCTTCTTTGTTGCCTGGTACCCAGGTACTGTCTAAAAATATATCATCATCCTCCTCCTCTTGATCCCTGCTACTTCCCTTTTCTGATGTTTTATCATGATCTACTTGCCTCCCCACACCACAACCGCCTTCATAACTGCCAGTATGTCCATGTCTACCACCACCCCCACTGCCACAGCTATGCGTCTCGTATACGGCTTCCATCTCCACCACCTGTGCAGCACATTCCAAAGGCTGTCATCAAGTTCTCCTCATCACTATCCATAACTGCTGAGAAAACCTAGTGCCCCACTGGGAAGGCAGTAAAAAAGAGATGATGTAAGAGAAAAGCTTCTTTAACTGTGATGTTTAGCTGTAGTGAAGGAAGAATCCACTGAAATCTGGATCAAAGCCATTGTGATAGGGTTTTCCTCCTCCTGAGATGAGCAAAAGTGAGTCAACCAGTCCACAATGGATGCACTGTCTGAAATAACACACCAACTGGAGGAAACTGACAACTCTGGCTTGCTGATGCTGCTATTACTACCACCTACATTACTGCTGCTGCTTCTGCTACCATGTACATTGCTGCTGCTACTATTACTAGTGGTGGGCCTGGGCAAATGGATGCTGCCACTACTATGGCTAGGCTTGGGCAAATGGCTGGTGCTACTTTTACTGGGCTTGTCCACATGGCTGCTGACCACAGTGTTGGTACTGGCACCAACAACTTTATCCTTAGTGGCAGAAGGAGTTCCAGGGATGGCTTTTCTTCTACTCCACCCTTTTACACCCCTTCCTTTGCCAGACATTTTACTTAGTATTTAAAAGAAAAAAAAATCAGAGCAGTGCACACACCAAAATGATACACTTGACAGATATGCCCTAAAATATCGCTTGACCAGTGAAAAAGATTGTTTTTTTAAACTGTTAGATCAGGGCTGCCCCCCTTTTTTTTCAAACTGTATTAACAAAGAGGCACCATGGACCCCACCTTAGAGAGAGATGGGCCTGCACACACTGCCCCCCTTGTTTTTCACAGGGAAGGTAGATTTTTCTGTGCAGCACACATCCCCCTCAGCATCCAACTGTGCCCACTTCCTTACCTGTCCCTTCTTTTCTCCTATGCTGTGGTTCAAAATGCCCTAAACTATCCCTAAACTGTCTAATGCTCTCTGCAACAGCCAGCTGGATAAGTCACGTATCACGTGACTATGTTCTGAAATAGTGCCTCCTAATTGGCCCAGCTACCCCGACCTCTTAAGCTGCGACAATTCGACCGTGTCTCTCTGCTTCTCTTTGGCATGCACTGTGGGGTGGTGCCGGTGAAATTCCCGCCAGGTTCCTCTGTGAAGTTCCAGTTTGCACACTTCTAATCATAATATTATTAATTTTCACTTAGCGGTCACTAGTGTGCCTTATCATGGATCCACAAAAAAACGCAGAACTTCAGAAAGGTTAGGGAGCAATAAACAACAAAAAACATTTAAATGTTTAAAGCATCTAGGGACTGTGGAAGAGTTACAAAACTATAAAGAAGAACATAAACTATGTAAACAATTATGTAAACTATGTAAACAACAGCTATTCTGGAGACGTTAAGACAAGATGCCAAAGAGAGTAAAAGTAAACCCAAAATGTTCTTTAGCTACATAAACAGTAAAAGGTGTGGGCCCCCTGAAAAAGCAAGGGGGCAACTATAGAGGGGAATGAGGGGAAAGTGAATTTACTAAACATCTTCTTTGCTTCCATATTCACAAAGGAATGTGACATGCCAGGTGAAATGCAGAGCAATTACCAAAGCTCTCTATTAAATGTCACTTGTCTAACCTAGGAAGGAGTACAGTACCGTCTCAAGCAGATTAAAACCAATAAATCCCTGGACCAGATGGCATACATCCCTGTCTTTAAAGGGAGGTATGTACAGTAATAGACAAGCCATTATTTCTAACATTTGTTGATTCAATAATTATGGGGTCTGTTCCAAGGGATTAGTGTTTAGCAAATGTGGTGCCAATATTTAAAAAGGATGGAAACCTGGGAACTACAGACCGGTAAGTTTAACATCTGTGGTGAGCAAGCGGTTTGAAGGTTTTCTAAGGGATACTATCCTGGAATATTTTAATGAAAATTATCTTATTACTCTGTATCAGCATGGATTTATGAGGAATCGCTCCTACCAGACAATCCTAAGCAGCTTTTATGAGACGGTAAGTTCAGGATTGGATCAGGGGGAGTCATTAGATATCATATATTAGTTCTTTTTCGAAAGCATTTGATACTGTGCCACATAAAAGACTGGTACAAAAGATGAGAATGATTGTGCTGTGGGAAAAAGTGTGTAAATGGGTGAGAGATTGGCTTAATAATAGAAAGCAGAGGGTGGTTATGAACGGTACATACTCAAATTGGGTCACCATTACTAGGGGAATACTGCAAGGGTCAGTTCTGGGCCCGATTCTTGTTAATATATATATTAACGACATAGGGTACAGATTAAACATTAAAGTCTCAATCTTTGCAGATGATAATAATCTGTGTAAAGTAACAGATGTAGATAAATTGGGAGCATGGGCAGTAAAATGGAAAATGACGTTTAACACAGATAAAAGTAAGGTTATGCACATGTGAAGGAGAAATTGGTGCCATGTTTACAAACCAAATGAGGAAATGCTTGGTAAAATTACAATGGAAAAGGACATAGGGACTTTAAAACTTATCTGTTTATTGTGATCAATGACAGACAGCAGCTGCATGGACAAACGGGATCATGAGATGCTTCAAGAGAGGCATAGGTGCCCAGGACCAGAGAATCATTATACCCCTGTACAAGTCACTGGTTATACCCTATATGTAATATCGTGTGCAGTTCTGGGCACCAGTGCGTAAGAAGGACATATCAGAACTGGAGTTTGTGCAAAGGAGGGCAACTAAGGTAATAAATGGAGTGTGGCAACTAGAGTACCCTCAAAGACACTGCCAAAGTTAGGTTTATTTAGTTTGGAAAACATAAATATGAGGGGTGATCTAATAACTATGTATATATATATATTCAGGGTCAATACAAAGATCTCTCCCATGAACTTTTTAAACCCCCAAGGTGTAACCATAAGCTTAGGGCATCCACTAAGGTTAGAGGAAAGGAGCTTCCCCTTCGACATAGGAAGAGATTCTTCTCTGTAAGAGCAGTTAGACTATGAAACTCTGTACCAGAGGAGGTAGTTATGAAGGATACACTAAAAGAGTTCAGAAGTGGCCCTGCATGTAATAGCATTTCATGGCTACTAGACCATTGGAAGGAGATAAGCAGGCTAAACTGGGTGGACTAAATTTTATATTTAGCCTAACATACTATGTTACTATGTTACTCTGCTGGCTAATCACCAGCACCTCTGCAGCAGAGGGCCACATACTGGTGGGGCACCATACAATGGGGGAAAAGCCAGGAAATAGAGCCAGCCAAGGCTAACACATGGCAAATGCAGGCTCCCATAATATGAAGGAAGCTCGGACTTTACAGCAATCAATTCAATTTATATGACCCAAGGACTCCATAAGGTATTTAGGTACCAATATCCCACACACCCTGGAGAATTGTGTCTTCCTTAACCTTCTCTCTTTGCTTTCTCTCCTTGCTAAAAGTCTGGGAACTACAAACCTTCTCTTCATTTGGAAGGGTCAACATCATTAAGATGTCAATTCTACCCAAATTGTTATTTCTCTTCCATGCCCGGCAGATAGCAGTCGAACAAGTCTTTAGAAGCAAATTTGAACACTCTTTATTCACTTTGTGTGGCAGTATAAACCACCTAGGATAAAAACTAAAATCCTGTTTAGATGTAAAGAGTAAGAAGGAGTGATACTATCCAACATAAGGAATTATTGGAAGGCTGCTCGCTTACAGAGGATGTTGGACTGGTGCCATTTAAGAATGGGGAAGAAATAGATTGAGATGGAAGATTATTTTCTGGACTCACCCATTGAGGATCTGCCCTGGGCCATGGAACGTCTGCATCTGTTAATCAAACATCACCTGATGATCTCCAGCACTCTAGAACAAAAGTATGGTTCAGGAACCCAAACTTGACCCAAACCCAACTGTCAATGGGGACCCGAACTGTGTGAGGTGATTCTCCTCCATCCCCCAGAGGCGGATTTGCGACCGGGACTGTAAACAAAAAAATTGTGGTGAGGGGCGCTTTCAAGGATTGTTGCAGCAGGAGGAAGTGGCTGGACACTTACCGTATATACTCGAGTATAGGCCGACCCGACTATAAGCCGAGGCACCTAATTTTACTACAAAAAAATGGAACAAGTTATTGACTCGAGTATAAGCCGGGGCGGCTTTTTTCAATTGGAATTGGAGTTGACACACAGAAAGAGAGAGACATACACACACAGAAAGGGACACACACACAGAAAGAGAGACACACACACAGGGACACACACACACACACACACACACACACACACACACAGGGACACACACACAGAAAGAGACACACACACAGAAAAAGACACAGACACACACACACACACTGTGGGTACCTGCTACTGCTGCCGCTGCCGCTCTCAGATGCGCAGGTGTCGGGGGTCAGGGTTTGGCCGAGGTTACCCAGCAGAGGGGCAGAGGGGCAGAGGGGTCCCCCTCCCCCTCCTCCTCCTGCCGCCGGTCGCTCCATTCAGCTCCGCCTGGCAGCCGCCAGCCGCCGCCGTTCTGACACTTGGACCGGTTTTCTCGGCACTCGATTGATCGGGTCTGAGGTCAGCGTTCTCATCCACTTAGCGGGCTTCGATTGATCATGGCTGCGCTGTGCGTGTGTCTCCTGTAGGTGGCACTGGAGCCTGCGTCACCGGCACTATGACGTCATAGGCTTTCCCTTTCTTCAATCAGCAGCGAGGTAAGGAGATGGGGGCTTTACAGTTTACTTTACTAGTGGACTCGAGTATAAGCCGAGGCGGCTTTTTTCAGCCCAAAAAGTGGGCTGAAAAACTCGGCTTATACTCGAGTATATACGGTATGTGATCCGGGGTCTGGTCTGCAGTCCCGCTGTCAATTTGGTTACGGCTGGGGCTCCTGAAATACGGCTGCCACTCCCAGGGGTGAGGACACTGGCAGCAGCTAGTAGCACTTCGTATGTGTCCAGCCACTTCTGCTGCAAGACTCTGCATTAGGCTAAGCTGGTTGATTGGCTCATCAACCAGGTTTTTGTTGTTTCGGTTCGCCCAACACTAAATTTTAGAATGTCCTTATTTACAGATGGTCATAAAGAAAGCAAAAACCTTTCAGGCTATTTCCTCTTCTCCACAGGATATTACATGTCCAGCCTCCCACTCCTTAGGTATGCAAAGATCTGGCAAAAATGGATTGTCACATACAGAGGATATAATTGCTGATTGATGTGTGTTCCTTATCTTCCTATCATCAAGTCTCAGGACAACTTACTTTATTATAATGTTTATAATAATCTTGCCTTATATTTACCAATGGACCCAGCTTAATGATTGAGGGAGGTTGCCACTAACATGCATAGCTGGATCGCCGTGTAAAGAGAAAACTACAACATGGTTAGATGCACTGCAACCCACACAGTTAATAATTTGGGGCATTAATAAAAAAATATGAATACGTCTGACTCTGACAGGATTTAGCAACTCAACTGCACTTGGATTCAAATTTGTATGGTTCTTTGCCAACAGATATTCAGAGGTTAAGACCATAAATTATGCCAATGTTTTTAATTTCCATCCTATTGTTGTAATGTAACAGAGCTCAATTCAACCATCTTTTTGTCATGCCTCCCTCTGACAGCTTGCAGAAGGCTGGACAAGGCAGTGTTCACTTTGTAAACTGAGCCAGCTCAGCCCACACATGTTTTTTGAACATTCAGTAGTACAAGTCAGTGTATATTGTTCATTTATAAAGTCAAACCATTCCAGAGGAAAAGATAGGCATGTGCACAGTCCTAGAGATGAGAGTGAGGGGAAGTGACCAGGGTACAAAAAGGAAGAGGTCATGGGCAGAGCAGAGGCTGCATCTGGGTCTATGGTTTAGCACTGAAATGGCGTAAAAGCTTGGCTGAAGAAAGCTTTGTAGTTTAAGGTTAGAAGTGAGTGAAGAGGTTAGTGTGGTGAGTGATGTGACCAGATTAAAGGGTTGGCAGCCTGTTTATTGGTAGACCATAGAGGAGAGTGTTGCAGTAGAGAAAGAGATAGAAGCGAATAGAGATAGTAGGGCCTTAAAGGTATTTTTGAGTGTTATCTGTAATAAATTGGTGTTGAAGGTGGTTGGAGGCAAATGAGTTGTCTGAGACCATACAGTAGGTAAAACTGTGATGAGTAGGAGCCCAATTCAGATCCTTGGGGTACACCAACAGACAAGGCATGGTGAGAAGAAGTTGGAGAGGGACACAATACATCTTCAATTCCTAAGGACAGGGGGGGTTTAAAAGCACACCAAAACCCTTATCCTTTTGTAACAGATGAGGATGTTGGCCCGGCCATATTCAGACAGGTTCGAGGGGGCATCCAGAATGCTGCAGCACCATCATGCATCGCCCCACAGAATGCCCACAATTCTTGCCTTATCCTCAAGCGTTGGCCAGGAATGCAGCCCCATGATTGGCCACCGGGTGTCATGTGGATGGGCCCTTTTGGCAGTCAGAACATCAAACGTGACCCCAGACCCATTTGACGGTCAGCAGTCAATCACAGAGCTGCATTTCTGGCCAAGGATCTAGATTAAGATAAGAATTACAAGCGCTCTGTGGGGCAATGGGCGAGGAGGCTCCAGCATTCTGGATTCCCCCTGAAGTCTGTCTGAAAGCAGCCGGACCATCAACCACACCCGTTAGAGGGGAAACAGGTGTTGGTCAGCTTAAAGTAGCAGAGAATAGTCAACAGTATTGAAAGAAGAGGAAAAGTCAAGAAGAGCAAGAATTGAGTAGTGAAGCCTTAGTAAATCATTCGTGCATTTGGCGTGATCTGCGCTGCAGCGTGGGGCCACACATGTGTGAGGGGGAGAGACCCAAAAATCTTGGGCGCACAGCGAGGAGAGGAGCGGAGAGGTACACAATCTATTCAAATTACCCCTGGAAAATCTCCTTTAACAACTCATGCAGAGACTTAGTAGGAGGAACACTACCTAGGGGGGAGGTCGGCTAAAGATTTTCCCGTTGGATCCACACCAGAAGAAGAGGGGAATACCCTGGAACAGACCCCCAATAAGGTAAATGAAACAGCGCAGTTTAAAAAGTCAGAGGGTGGGATACAATCTCTCCCAAATAGGGGGCTGGAGTCCGATGACAGGGTATCCCTGGTGCAAAAATCCCACTAACTCCCATCTTAGGATCACAGACACAAAGGAATATAAACAGCATGCTGATAAGTAATTCAAAGGTCTGGGGATACACAGGTTTATTTTACATTCCAGAAGAGGAAAACAATAAGGCATCACACCAAAAACCTGACAAAAAGGGACTTTTCCTTTAATTGAATGGCATATAATAGCTAATAAAAAGGAGCAGGTTAAAATTTAGAGAGCAACTATGGGGCATGATATCTTGAAAATAATATGTAATAAGTTCCCTACCAAAAGGGTTTTGCACTGTGGATCACCAATTTCTGGGGGGTCAATGAATAAAGAAGGCAAGAGCCTACATATACACTGCAAAGATCACTCGCTGTTTCTCTAACTAAATAGTTAATACCACATTTGTATATTCTTTTTTTACAAATGTATTAAAAATACTTTAAATATTTTGACAACCACATATAAGAGAAGGAGTGTTTGTAACAGCCATATGTATTACATAGCAGATGCATCTATGCATTAAATCACAATAATTTATCTTTTACAAAGCCCACTTACATTAAAGTCCCTATTCATGCATACACTAGCGTATCCCCATTGGGGGCAGTTTAAAATAAGCCATTTCAAAGCATCTGAAAAATCTCTAATATATATGCTTATCTGCTATCTTCACTTACATTTCTGGGGCATGGATGAGCTAGGAAGGGAGTGTCATGGTGCAGCTTTATAAGTCTTATACATGCTCTGCTGTTGTTAGAGACAGATGTGGGACCATTGTGGCTTGCCAACCTCGATCATTTACAGAGCTCCAGGGGACATAGTGGCTGTTAGGCCATTTTTTTCTGTGGTCCTGGAGGAATTTATAGTGCTGCTACAGCTTCTACCCAGCACTGCAGGAAATTGAGGAGTGGCACATGGGACAGGCATCACTTGAGCTGCTGGCTGTCATATTATTGTAATAGGGTTTATAGTTCCTTTAAGCTTACACTGATCATTTACTTATGTATGCTCATTTACTAAGGCAGAAGAAACACAAAAGCAAATGTACAAATCACCACTGAACTGTAGTTGACATTTTTTTGTTTTATTCATTGCTAGTCCCCACAATTCTACAATCTTTCTACCAAGTGTCTAAAAACACTTACCTTACATAGTTACATAGTTAATACGGTTAAAATAAGATATATGTCCATCAAGTTCAACCAAAGGTGTTGGGGTAGGGGAAGTTATTTTTTTTTTAGTTATATTTTATTTAATTTATTTATTTGTTTTACTGATAACCGCTAATTGTAACTGTAAATTTTATTTTCTTCTAAATAAGCATCAAATCCTTTTTTGAAGCTGTCAGCGGTTGATGCTGTGACAAGCTTCTGGGGGAGGCTATTCCACAGATTTATAGTTCTTATGGTAAGGAATGATTGTCGCCTCCAGAAAGTGAATATATTTTTTTCCAGTCGAAGGGAGTGCCACCTTGTCTTTAGAAAGCATTTTACCTGAAATATTGTTTCCCCATATTTTTGTATTGGCCATTTATATATTTATACAAGTTCATTATGTCCCCCCTCAGTCGTTTTTCTCAGGACTAAACAGATTTAATTCTCGTAATCTTTCCTCAAAACTAAGATCTTTCATTCCTCTTATTAGTTTGGTGGCTTTCCTCTGCACCCTTTCCATAGTCAGAGCGTCCTTTCTATGAATGGGTTCCCAGAACTGGACGGCATATTCCAGGTGAGGGCGCACCAGTACTTTGTAAAGAGGCAAAATGACATCCCTATCCTGTGATTCCATGCATCTTTTAATGCATGATAATATCTTGTTGACCTTGGAAGCAGCTGCTTGACATTGCATACTGTTATTTAACCTGTGATCTACCAGTATCCCCAGATCCTTCTCAACAAATGTTTCTCCCAGTTTTACTACCCCGAGGATATATGTGGCCTTTAGGTTGTTAGACCCCAAGTGCATGACTTTTCTTACATTTCTCCACATTGAACTTCATTTGCCAAGTGGCAAAGACACTCAAAGTGTCCAAGTCAGCCTGAAGCTTGTGAACATCTTCAGTAGACAGCACTGTGCTACATATCTTTGTGTCATCTGCAAAAATAGAGACAGTGCTTCTAATCCCATCTTCTATGTAATCTATAAACAAGTATAAACAAGATAAAAAGTGGGCCCAGGACTGAACCCTGGGGTACACTACTTACAACCGGTAACCATTCAGAGTGGGTATCATTAATCACAACTCTCTGCACATGATCCTTCAGCCAGTTTTCAATCCATTTACAAACTGTGTTTTCTAATCCTGAAGATCTCAATTTCCCCAATAAGCATCTATGAGGGACAGTGTCAAATGCTTTTGCAAAATCCATAAAAACTATATCCACAGCCGCCCCTCTGTCCAGGCTTCTACTCACCTCCTCATATAAGCCAATCAGGTTAGTCTGGCAGCTTCTGTCCTTAGTAAAAGAATGTTGGTTGTCACTTATAATATTATGGATAGTTCCATATTGGTGTATATAGTCCCTTAAAAGCCCCTCAATTTTCCCACAATGGATGTCAAACTTACTGGTCTGTAATTGCCTGGAGATGACCTAGACCCTTTTTTAAAAATGGGCACCACATTTGCCCTGCACCAATTCAACAGGTCTGCCTTCACTTCATCCCCAGTGACCATTTCCCCATTAGCATCAATTAGGGCACCTATTTGTTCTGATTTAGTTTTCTTTGAGTTTATATATTTAAAAAAACGTTTAGGGTTTGTTTTGCTTTCTTTGGCCACACCTTTTTAATTGTGTGCTTTCGCCAACCTTATTTCTTTTTTACAAGCTTTATTTACTAATTTATACCTTTCAAGAGTTAAAGCTGAGCTCAGCCTTGTAATCTTTAAATGCCTTTTAACCGCAGGTGTCAGCCATGAGGGTTTTTATTTTAGCCGCTTATATTTGTTACCCATAGGAATACATTTTGCAGCATTGGTACTCACAATTGATTTAAAGCACTCCCATTTGGCGTCTGTATCTTTATTCCTGAACAGATGCTCCCAGTCTATGTCCTGCAGTGCAGCTCAGAGCCTGCGGAAGTTGGCCTTTCTTAAATTCAGTGTTTTTGCTCCCTCCCAGGCAGAAAATCTTTCTTACAGTTTATGTTAAATAGAACTATATTGTGGTCACTGTTACCAAGATTTTCACGGACTTTTACTATCCTTATTGGGTCATCATTATTTGATATTACTGGATCCAAAAGAGCATCGCCCCTAGCAGGTGCCTCCATGAACTGATTCATATTATTATCTTGTAGCAAGCTGAGTAATGCTCTCCCCCTTGTAGAAGAAGCAGAACCATGTCTCCAGTCGATTCCTGGGTAGTTGAAGTCCCCCATCACCACCACTGTACCAGCCTGTGACGCCCACTCTATCTGTTTGTGCATTTGAACCTCTATTTCCTCTGTTATATTTGGGGGCCTATAGATTACACCAAATAGTCTTTTAACATATTTTATATCGCCCCACACTTCTACCCACAAGGATTCTACATCCTCACAGTCTTCGGCTAGTATTCCCTCATTAATATATGCTTTGAATTCTTGCTTTACATAGAGACACAGGCCGCCCCTTTCCATTTTCCTCTGTCTTTCCTAAAGAGAGAACAAATTGCCTCAGTGTATCAGCATTGAACTCTGTCTTCAGAAACCTGAACTCTGGTTCTAAGAACTCTGAACCCAGATTCCTGTAACTGGACCTCTGAACCCAGAATTCTGCACTTGGATTCTGAACCCTGAAACCTGGACTTCCTTTTCAGCCTTTTGTTTCCCTCCTGTTGCCCTGTTTTCCCTCTTGGACTTTGGGCTTCCCTTTGGACTGGATCTCTCATGCATGTATGTTACCTCACAGTTTGCTGCATATACAAAGTCTCTCTGCCTTGCAGTACTCAAATTACTGGTCCCTCTTAGAATCCCCTATCATCAGTAACTGTCTTGTTCTTTCTGCAGTCCCAACCACCCGCTCACTAGCTGGGCTGTCCTCCCAGCTGTTAGGGAGAGCATCATCATTACCCAACTTGGCAATTTTGCTAGGGTGTACAGACACGGGTATGGCCTTCCTTTTCTGTACATTCTTTCTACTCCCTCTCCATCTACATTTAGTCTCAGTCTCTGCAATAGCAGGTTTTTAAATTTACTGTAACAAAAGGGTGTACCAGGCATTGCTTCAGTGTCCAACAGGAACTGAATATTCAGGATCTGGGGGTAAAGAAATTCTTCTATGTGGGATGGAATGGTGAGTATTTTTTAAATTTTTTATCTAAAATTAGCTTTTACTTGACAAGAAACGTGCACAGGTCAGAAAATGTGATTCCCCACTTTTTATCTGAGGTCTTGCTCATCTCTGTTCAACAAATAATAGATGATTCATTTTCATATTTATCATATTCATAGCATTGCCTTACTAAATGTGTAATCCCTGACTGCTTTGTTAGCTTTATCCAAAAGCAATAGCACTAGGTAAATGCCTGGAAGCTATACTGTATAGATGCAATAGATATTATATAAGAGATTGCTTTTCATGCATTATACGCTAGTCTTATAATATTCTGCAAAGCGCCTCATAAAACACAGTATACCATATTCTGTTTAGCTTTGTATTCTATATTTTCTGCTATGATGGATCACATGGTGGACATCACTGCTGATGCCGTGTGTGTGGGGGGGGGAGGGTTGTTAGCGTGTGGGAACATTTTATAAGGTACACATTAAAAATAGCTTTTAGGAAGAAGTAGGGTTATTTACTAGGGAAAATTCTCACTTTAAGCATCCAAGAATGTATAAAAGTAATCTTATTTAAATCTGAAGGCCTATTTCCATGAATAGATAACCTTTCATTGAGTGAGTGGGTGGTCGATATGCATTCGGATGTGGATAATTGTTCTTTGAGGTGATCCTTTGTTAGATCATTCACACCAAAATCATATGATGCTCGGCCAACAAACAAATTCATGTTAATTGCACAATCACAGTAGGCATCTCCATGGAGCCATTCTCATCTGATTGTGGTTGATTAAGCGATTTTCCATTTGCAAAACGATTTGCGGAAACAAGCTCACCTGCAGTGAGATACTAAAGTTCCTTTTCCACTACCTAATCATTAAAAATGGTGATATATAGGAAGGTGGTGAAAAGAAACGTTGAGAATGTGTATCCATTCCTAGTCCACTTTCAGTCTTCTCAGGGCATTGGCCCTTATTTTAAACACAGAGACAGAAGACAGAACAGTTCTGAACCAGGACCTTATGCTTCTCCAAGTACAGATATATGTTGTTTTTTTAAGTTAATTTCACTGTTATTTGCTATAAGATTTGTTTATTTTATACTATTCTACCTGTTGCTGCTAAATAATGTTTCTGCTTTAATGATGCCAATAAAGGAGGATCTTAAAGTGGACCAACACCCAGGGGTGATCGGCCCGGAAATCTATAAGATTCCCGGGCCGATCACCCCCCACCCCGCGGGACATCCGAGATCGGGATGTCCCGCGGGGTGAAACCCCCCAGAAACCCCAAAAACACCTTACCTGATCCGCCGCCGCTTCCGCCGCCGCCGCCTCCCGCGCACCCCTCCAGACGTGCGCGCGCCCGCGCCGGCCCTCTGTGAATGGCCGGCGGGGGCGCGCGCGCGCCGAGAGTGACGCGCGGGAGGCGGCGGCGGCGGAAGCGGCCTGGACGTTCCTGATCCCCGCCTGGACGTTGGCGGGGATTGGCTGCGGCGCTCACGTGGGAGCGTTGAGAGGTGAGTTTTTTGGGGTTTCTGGGGGGTTTCACACAGCGGGGCACCCCCGATCGGGGTGCCCCGCCGAAGTGGACCAAAACCCAGGATAGTCAAAATCCTGGGTGTTGGTCCACTTTAAAAACTGTCTGTGGCTCAGAAAGTAACAGTAAATTTGCTCTGTAGTTTTAGCCAAAACCCTTTACCCTAACAAATATGAAACACACACACACACATATATATATATATATATATATATATATATATATATATATATATGCCGTGCAGTGGGATAATAGTTGAAGGTGTGTATCTCTCCTCTCATTCAGGATGCTAGGCTGGGTGATGAAAGTCCAGGAACCTAATTTGCTTCAGTGATTGTTGAGCACTGAAGCTGTGTCTTCAGTGTTTCGTGGGCCTGGATTTTTATGGAACAGCAGGTAGGTTGGCAGTGGAACCTGTCTTCCAGAATGGGTTTACCTGTCCACTTTAGCTTACACATTTAACGGGCTAGAAAAAGGGCTGAGTGAGAAGAAGTCTGTGGGAACTGTGTGATGAGACAAAGCCTGTCACAAGATACAAATTTGAAAACAAGACTTTTGCTGCATGCCTTCTAGGTGTAGACTTACTGTGGACTGTAGTGCACTGCATTGTGTGGATGTATTATCGACTTGCTGAATGTGGATCCGATTAACTGGTGAGGAACCCCATTTCCTGTTTCAGTTTCACTCCGGATGGGACAAATTTATGTTGCTGAAATGCAGCGAATTTATGTTGGACTTGTTTATCAAATAATTGTCTTTGATAGTAGCAACCTTGATCCTGAACACAGACATAGACATAAAATACAAAAGAAAAGGATACAGCATTTAATAAATTTACACAGTAAAAAAAAACAAAAAATAAACAATGCATCTCATTTTGCTAAGGTTTCCTTTTGACATATATCATTCTTAACAAGTATAAGCACCTTATTTCAGAGGATGTTGATTACTACCAATGACCTAAAGCCAGCAGAGCGAGCATGCTATATTTGATTACGGAAGGGATTTGTCCGTCTAGCTATAATTAATTTGGCATTATCACAGAAAAGAGGGAAAAAGTTAATACAGAATGCAACATCCCTATACACATACATACAAAACTTGAACGTGCATACAAATGCAGTCACCTTATAATTAGGAAGGATCTTATTACCCCGCCTTTAATACTAGACTGCAAGAACTTAAAATACAGTAGATAGCTGTTGGGCAAATTTACAATTTACTAAAGTGGCAGGTAAATCACAGTGACATGAGTGGGGAAGACAGACCAAGAGCAGTCCTTAGAAAAGAGAATAAAATACAAGAAAGGTGGCGTAAAAGTGCCAAATGTTTTCTAGATCTATTAGCTGACCAGCAGTTCGCCTACACTTAACACTGATTTTTCAGGTACTCCAAAGAAAATTTAACCAATAATATCCTATTGCTAATAGAGGGCATCAGATATTCAATATGTTCGATTTTGTTTACTCTGGTGAACTATTGTGATGGAGGGAAAGGCTGTCTGCACATTAGGGTTGATTCAGCACTGTCAACATTTTTTTTCTCACATTTTTTTTTAAATTGCACAGCTGAATATGATGCTGAATTGCACCAAGGGGGTAAAAATCATGCGAAAAAGGCTTTCTCTCAAAAAGGGAGAAAAACTCCTCAAGGATGCTCAACCCCGTTGAAACAGTGAACACTCTAACAGCCAGCAGGATATAAGTACTCCTCAGCTGTCAGCAGTAGAGATGAGCGAACTTTTGAAAAATTCGATTCGACTGATTCGCCGAATTTTCCGACAAAAATCGTTTCGACCCGAATAAATTCGCGACGAATCGCTATTAAAAACGGCTATTTCTGAGCCTCCTACAGCCTCAATAGGGTTGTAAACCATTCAGCCTTGCTGTAACACGCACAGGATGCGTGCTGGGTTTGTTAAATAATACTTTGAAGAAATATCACATGCAGATCAGAGGCATCGCTAATAGAATCGCAGAGCGGCACAATTGCAGAGAGTTGAAGTGGCATCACTATGAGGGGCAGAAGGAGCCCAAATATACACTGGAGTTGGCCTCAGGAGCCCAAAAATTGGATGAATCACACCCTGGAGTTGGCAGAAGTTGGCAGTAGTAGCAGCAGGAGCCCAAATATACACTGGAGTTGGCTTCAGGAGCCCAAAAATTGGATGAATCACACCCTGGAGTTGGCAGAAGTTGGCAGTAGCAGCAGCAGGAGCCCAAATATACACTGGAGTTGGCTTCAGGAGCCCAAAAATTGGATGAATCACACCCTGGAGTTGGCAGGAGTTGACAGTAGCAGCAGCAGGAGCCCAAATATACACTGGAGTTGGCCTCAGGAGCCCAAAAATTGGATGAATCACACCCTGGAGTTGGCAGGAGTTGACAGTAGCAGCAGCAGGAGCCCAAATATACACTGGAGTTGGCTTCAGGAGCCCAAAAATTGGATGAATCACACCCTGGAGTTGGCAGAAGTTGGCAGCAGCAGCAGCAGCAGGAGCCCAAATATACACTGGAGTTGGCTTCAGGAGCCCAAAAATTGGATGAATCACACCCTGGAGTTGGCAGGAGTTGACAGTAGCAGCAGCAGGAGCCCAAATATACACTGGAGTTGGCCTCAGGAGCCCAAAAATTGGATGAATCACACCCTGGAGTTGGCAGAAGTTGGCAGCAGCAGCAGCAGGAGCCCAAATATACACTGGAGTTGGCCTCAGGAGCCCAAAAATTGGATGAATCACACCCTGGAGTTGGCAGGAGTTGACAGTAGTAGCAGCAGGAGCCCAAATATACACTGGAGTTGGCTTCAGGAGCCCAAAAATTGGATGAATCACACCCTGGAGTCGGCAGAAGTTGGCAGCAGCAGCAGCAGGAGCCCAAATATACACTGGAGTTGGCTTCAGGAGCCCAAAAATTGGATGAATCACACCCTGGAGTTGGCAGAAGTTGGCAGCAGCAGCAGCAGGAGCCCAAATATACACTGGAGTTGGCTTCAGGAGCCCAAAAATTGGATGAATCACACCCTGGAGTTGGCAGAAGTTGGCAGCAGCAGCAGCAGCAGGAGCCCAAATATACACTGGAGTTGGCTTCAGGAGCCCAAAAATTGGATGAATCACACCCTGGAGTTGGCAGGAGTTGACAGTAGCAGCAGCAGGAGCCCAAATATACACTGGAGTTGGCCTCAGGAGCCCAAAAATTGGATGAATCACACCCTGGAGTTGGCAGAAGTTGGCAGCAGCAGCAGCAGGAGCCCAAATATACACTGGAGTTGGCCTCAGGAGCCCAAAAATTGGATGAATCACACCCTGGAGTTGGCAGGAGTTGACAGTAGTAGCAGCAGGAGCCCAAATATACACTGGAGTTGGCTTCAGGAGCCCAAAAATTGGATGAATCACACCCTGGAGTTGGCAGAAGTTGGCAGCAGCAGCAGCAGGAGCCCAAATATACACTGGAGTTGGCTTCAGGAGCCCAAAAATTGGATGAATCACACCCTGGAGTTGGCAGAAGTTGGCAGCAGCAGCAGCAGGAGCCCAAATATACACTGGAGTTGGCTTCAGGAGCCCAAAAATTGGATGAATCACACCCTGGAGTTGGCAGAAGTTGGCAGCAGCAGCAGCAGCAGGAGCCCAAATATACACTGGAGTTGGCTTCAGGAGCCCAAAAATTGGATGAATCACACCCTGGAGTTGGCAGGAGTTGACAGTAGCAGCAGCAGGAGCCCAAATATACACTGGAGTTGGCTTCAGGAGCCCAAAAATTGGATGAATCACACCCTGGAGTTGGCAGAAGTTGGCAGCAGCAGCAGCAGGAGCCCAAATATACACTGGAGTTGGCTTCAGGAGCCCAAAAATTGGATGAATCACACCCTGGAGTTGGCAGAAGTTGGCAGCAGCAGCAGCAGGAGCCCAAATATACACTGGAGTTGGCTTCAGGAGCCCAAAAATTGGATGAATCACACCCTGGAGTTGGCAGAAGTTGGCAGTAGTAGCAGCAGGAGCCCAAATATACACTGGAGTTGGCTTCAGGAGCCCAAAAATTGGATGAATCACACCCTGGAGTTGGCAGGAGTTGACAGTAGCAGCAGCAGGAGCCCAAATATACACTGGAGTTGGCCTCAGGAGCCCAAAAATTGGATGAATCACACCCTGGAGTTGGCAGGAGTTGACAGTAGTAGCAGCAGGAGCCCAAATATACACTGGAGTTGGCTTCAGGAGCCCAAAAATTGGATGAATCACACCCTGGAGTTGGCAGAAGTTGGCAGTAGCAGCAGCAGGAGCCCAAAAAATGGCCTAAAGACATAAATATGTTTTGCACCATTTGTAAAGTGTAAAACGTGGCACCATGCTGAATCTAGTCGCATGCATCAGGCATTGGTGGGTGGAAATCCTGGCTGATCCATCCCTGATTCATTTTGACAAAGGTGAGTCTCTCCACATTTTTAGTTGACAGACGAGTTCTCCTCGCCGTAACTATGGCCCCCGCCGCACTAAACACCCGCTCAGATGGCACGCTACTTGCCGGGCAGGACAGCTTTTCCAGGGCAAACTCTGCTAGTTGCGGCCACAAATCAAGTTTGGCTGCCCAGAAGTCCAGCGGATCCTCAAGGTGTGTTGGCATGGTCATGTCAAAGTATGACATGACCTGCTGGTTCAGGTCCTGCTCCAGGTCTTCCTGCTGCTCATGAGTAGCCTCACTATGCGGGTGTAGAAAGCTACTCATTAGCGACTGAAGACTGAGGCTGCTGCTGCTGATGGAGCTTCTGCTGCTGCTGCTGCCAACCCCCCCAGCGGCCATGGCAGTGGAAGGTGAGCGCAGAGGTCCCCTCGAGTCAGACCTGCGAGAGTATGGACCATGGCGCAGATAGGCATCGGCCAACTGCCTACGTAGAATGTCTTTGTAGTAGTTGAGTTTGTCCTCCCTCTCGGTGGGTTTAAAAAATGCCCCCATTTTGTGCCGGAAGCGAGGGTCCAATAAGGTGGACAGCCAGAAGTCATCCCGCCGACAGATGGAAACAATTCTGGGGTCACTACGCAAGCATGTGAGCATGCTTCGTGCCATTTGCGCAAGTGACTCGGATGGACTACCTGTCTCCATCTCCACTGCATACTGCCACGGTGTGCCCGGGTCCTCTGTCTCTCCTTCCTCAAAAACCTCTAGCTCCTCTGGCTGCTCCTGCTCCTCCTCTCCTGTCCGCTGACTAGATAAACCAGCCATTTCGCCAAGCCTAAACTGTGTTTCGCTGGGCAACTCCTCCTCCTCCTCTTCCTCCTCCTCCTCCTCCAGTTCAGCTCCAACGGGGTTCATGTGGCCGTAAGATGTAAACGCCATGTCTCCAGTGCCCTGACCAGCCATGGTTTCCAACATGTGCTGTAGTACATGAAGCAGTGGAATCACGTCGTTCATCCCGTAATCCTGCCGACTGACAAATAAAGTGGCTTCCTCAAAGGGCCTGAGCAAACGGCAGGTGTCACGTATGAGCTGCCACTGGTTGACATTGAAGTTACACAGGGGAGTCCCCCTATCTGCTTGGATCATCAGGAAATCCGTGATGGCTTTTCTCTGTTCATATAATCGGTCCAACATGTGAAGGGTGGAATTCCAACGGGTGGAAACATCGCAAATCAGACTATGTTGGGGGATACCATTCTGACGCTGTAGCTCAAGAAGGGTGTGTTTGGCGGTGTAGGAGTGGCTGAAGTGCATGCAAAGTTTCCGTGAAGTTGTTAGGATGTCCTGCAGATGGGGGGAACACTTCAGAAACCGCTTGACAACCAGATTGAAGACGTGAGCCATGCAGGGGGCATGGGTCAGGCTTCCTTGGCGCAGCGCAGACAAAATGTTCTTCCCATTGTCGGTAACCATGATTCCCATTTTAAGTTTTCTCGGAGTAAGCCATGTTTGGATTTCCTGATGAATACATTTAAGCAGTTCCTCCCCTGTGTGACTCCGTTCGCCAAGACAAACCATGTGAAGCACTGCGTGACACCTCCGTGCCCTGCACACATGGTAGACTGGAGGGGCACTGAGACTTGAGCCTACAGTGGAGGGTGAGGAGATGGCGGAGGATGAGGAGGCCGAGTCGCACGGTGTCACAGGCCCAATGGGCAGAGAGCGCGGAGGCCGAAGCGGCGTGACCTGTCCAAGTTGCTGCTGCAAAGGGACCACATTCACCCAGTGGGCCGTAAACGACATGTACTGCCCCTGACCGTAGTTACAGCTCCAGATGTCGGCGCTGCCATGTATTTTGCTACACACCGACAGGCTCAAGGACTGGCCCACCTTCTGTTCAACAAAAGTGTGCAGCGCTGGTACTGCCTTCTTGGCAAAGAAATGACGGCTTGGGACTCTCCACCTCGGCTCGGCACAAGCCATCAGTTCTCTGAAAGGTGCAGATTCCACCACCTGAAAAGGGAGCGACTGCAGCACCAGCAACTTGGACAGGAGCACATTCAGCTTCTGCGCCGTAGGATGAGTGGGCGCATACTGCTGTCTCTTGGACATGGCTTCGCTGATGGATTGCTGGCGGGATGCATGACTTGGAGGAGGAGGAGGAGGAGCAGGAGCGACAGAGGATGGGTGTGACGCACAGCTGCCTTCGGCTGAGGTGCTGGAGCCTTGGCTGGCAGAAATTGGGAGCTCACTTGGTGAGGAAGCAGACTGGACCACCCCTTGGGAGCCTCGGTTCTCCCAGGTCGTTTTATGGTGACGCATCATATGTTGACGCAGGGCCGTGGTGCCAACATTTGGACCCTGGCCACGCTTCACCTTTTGCCTACATATCTTGCATGTGGCCATGTTACCCTCCTGCGGATGCCTCAGGAAAAACTGCCACACTGCCGAGTAGCTACTTTTCCCACCCCCTGGCCTCACTGATTCACTGCTGCTGTTGCCAACTCCAGGAACCCCTGCTCCACTACCTCCCGATAAGGTAGACTGCCGCACAGCAGGTGCTCTACCCCGGCCCCGGCCCCGGTCGGCTCCAGCCTTTGGAATTGTGCCCCCATGCTGACTGCTACCACCTTGCTGCCTCAGCTGCTGACTCCGGGGCAACCTGCGCCCCTCTTCTCCTGATGATGACGATGAAGCCCCTTCATCACCCGGCTCCCAAGTGCGATCGGCTTCATCGTCATCATCATCATCATCACCGGGTTGTGGCTGTACGTCACTGATGTTCGTGGATTCGTCAACAGTGTCTGGCGCAGGAGCTGGAACGCTCGCAGCACCCACGACACTGTCCACATCACTATTTGTCTGCCTAGCTAAAGAAGCCACCTCCATTTCTTGGCTGGGCAGTAGCTGCTGACTGTCCTCCTGTATCTGATCGTCCTCCTCACTAAAGAGTGGAGCTGAACCCAAAGCATAGGATACGTCGCTGGGGGAGGGAACGGCGTAGGACAGAGGCAATGGGAGGACAGGGACTGCTCTCGGGGCATGCCAACTCAGGGTTGTGTCAGAGGAACCTACCGACCCTAGACTGGGGGTCTCAGATGTAAGTTGTGATGATGTTGTTGATGAGCGCGTCAGCCAATCTACCACGGCAGATGCGTTACTGGTGGAGACCCGACCGCTAGCAGATACTGGCAGATTAGGTCTCTCAGCGTGACTCCTGCTGCTACTGGCCCCCAGTCTGATGCGAGCTCTGCCTGCGGAATCTTGGCCTCTGCCACTCCTCTTTTCACTTCCAGGCACTTGTCTGCCCGACATAGTCTAACTGGCGTGGTAGTAGGTGATATTTTAAGAACCCCCAGGCAGCAGTGGGTCTATATAAAACAGAATATAATGCACACCAAAAGTGAGCAGTAACACTCAGCCTCCAACAGGCCTGCTTAGTGTAAATAAGAGAGCTGCTTAGTGTAAATAAAGAGGGGTATGCTATGTTACAGAATGGGATGCCTCAACAGAAGTGCACCTGGCAGGCAGCAGTAAGCCTATGCCCAGCAAAAGTGTCTTATAATATAAATATAATAAGAGCAAATGCTTATATGGTCTTAAACAGAGGCTGCTTTAGTCACAGAATGGGATGCCCTGGGCAGGAATGGACCTGGCAGGGTCCAGTAGGGCTTTGGCCAGCAAAAGTGTCTTTATCAGGCTAATTTCAAATATGATAAGAGCAAATGCTTATATGGTCTTAAACAGAGGCTGCTGTAGTCACAGAATGGGATGCCCCGGGCAGGAATCGACCTGGCAGGGTCCAGTAGGGCTTTGGCCAGCAAAAGTGTCTTTATCAGGCCTGATTTCTATGAGAATAAGTGCAAATGTTTATTATGCTATTAAATAGAGGCTGCTTTAGTCACAGAATGGGATGCCAGTGCCACAAAAACCAGAGAGCATGCACAGCAAAAGTGTCTTTATCAGGCCTGATTTCTATGAGAATAAGTGCAAATGTTTATTATGCTATTAAATAGAGGCTGCTTTAGTCACAGAATGGGATGCCAGTGCCACAAAAACCAGAGAGCATGCACAGCAAAAGTGTCTTTATCAGGCCTGATTTCTATGAGAATAAGTGCAAATGTTTATTATGCTATTAAATAGAGGCTGCTTTAGTCACAGAATGGGATGCCAGTGCCACAAAAACCAGAGAGCATGCACAGCAAAAGTGTCTTTATCAGGCCTGATTTCTATGAGAATAAGTGCAAATGGTTATTATGCTATTAAATAGAGGCTGCTTTAGTCACAGAATGGGATGCCAGTGCCACAAAAACCAGAGAGCATGCACAGCAAAAGTGTCTTTATCAGGCCTGATTTCTATGAGAATAAGTGCAAATGTTTATTATGCTATTAAATAGAGGCTGCTTTAGTCACGGAATGGGATGCCAGTGCCACAAAAACCAGAGAGCATGCACAGCAAAAGTGTCTTTATCAGGCCTGATTTCTATGAGAATAAGTGCAAATGTTTATTATGCTATTAAATAGAGGCTGCTTTAGTCACAGAATGGGATGCCAGTGCCACAAAAACCAGAGAGCATGCACAGCAAAAGTGTCTTTATCAGGCCTGATTTCTATGAGAATAAGTGCAAATGTTTATTATGCTATTAAATAGAGGCTGCTTTAGTCACAGAATGGGATGCCAGTGCCACAAAAACCAGAGAGCATGCACAGCAAAAGTGTCTTTATCAGGCCTGATTTCTATGAGAATAAGTGCAAATGTTTATTATGCTATTAAATAGAGGCTGCTTTAGTCACAGAATGGGATGCCAGTGCCACAAAAACCAGAGAGCATGCACAGCAAAAGTGTCTTTATCAGGCCTGATTTCTATGAGAATAAGTGCAAATGTTTATTATGCTATTAAATAGAGGCTGCTTTAGTCACGGAATGGGATGCCAGTGCCACAAAAACCAGAGAGCATGCACAGCAAAAGTGTCTTTATCAGGCCTGATTTCTATGAGAATAAGTGCAAATGTTTATTATGCTATTAAATAGAGGCTGCTTTAGTCACAGAATGGGATGCCAGTGCCACAAAAACCAGAGAGCATGCACAGCAAAAGTGTCTTTATCAGGCCTGATTTCTATGAGAATAAGTGCAAATGTTTATTATGCTATTAAATAGAGGCTGCTTTAGTCACGGAATGGGATGCCAGTGCCACAAAAACCAGAGAGCATGCACAGCAAAAGTGTCTTTATCAGGCCTGATTTCTATGAGAATAAGTGCAAATGTTTATTATGCTATTAAATAGAGGCTGCTTTAGTCACAGAATGGGATGCCAGTGCCACAAAAACCAGAGAGCATGCACAGCAAAAGTGTCTTTATCAGGCCTGATTTCTATGAGAATAAGTGCAAATGTTTATTATGCTATTAAATAGAGGCTGCTTTAGTCACGGAATGGGATGCCAGTGCCACAAAAACCAGAGAGCATGCACAGCAAAAGTGTCTTTATCAGGCCTGATTTCTATGAGAATAAGTGCAAATGTTTATTATGCTATTAAATAGAGGCTGCTTTAGTCACAGAATGGGATGCCAGTGCCACAAAAACCAGAGAGCATGCACAGCAAAAGTGTCTTTATCAGGCCTGATTTCTATGAGAATAAGTGCAAATGTTTATTATGCTATTAAATAGAGGCTGCTTTAGTCACGGAATGGGATGCCAGTGCCACAAAAACCAGAGAGCATGCACAGCAAAAGTGTCTTTATCAGGCCTGATTTCTATGAGAATAAGTGCAAATGTTTATTATGCTATTAAATAGAGGCTGCTTTAGTCACGGAATGGGATGCCAGTGCCACAAAAACCAGAGAGCATGCACAGCAAAAGTGTCTTTATCAGGCCTGATTTCTATGAGAATAAGTGCAAATGGTTATTATGCTATTAAATAGAGGCTGCTTTAGTCACAGAATGGGATGCCAGTGCCACAAAAACCAGAGAGCATGCACAGCAAAAGTGTCTTTATCAGGCCTGATTTCTATGAGAATAAGTGCAAATGTTTATTATGCTATTAAATAGAGGCTGCTTTAGTCACAGAATGGGATGCCAGTGCCACAAAAACCAGAGAGCATGCACAGCAAAAGTGTCTTTATCAGGCCTGATTTCTATGAGAATAAGTGCAAATGTTTATTATGCTATTAAATAGAGGCTGCTTTAGTCACGGAATGGGATGCCAGTGCCACAAAAACCAGAGAGCATGCACAGCAAAAGTGTCTTTATCAGGCCTGATTTCTATGAGAATAAGTGCAAATGTTTATTATGCTATTAAATAGAGGCTGCTTTAGTCACGGAATGGGATGCCAGTGCCACAAAAACCAGAGAGCATGCACAGCAAAAGTGTCTTTATCAGGCCTGATTTCTATGAGAATAAGTGCAAATGTTTATTATGCTATTAAATAGAGGCTGCTTTAGTCACAGAATGGGATGCCAGTGCCACAAAAACCAGAGAGCATGCACAGCAAAAGTGTCTTTATCAGGCCTGATTTCTATGAGAATAAGTGCAAATGTTTATTATGCTATTAAATAGAGGCTGCTTTAGTCACAGAATGGGATGCCTCACAGCAGACTTAAGATCAGTTCAGTATATATGCACAGTTAGTTACTATAAGCAGCCTGAAAACGCTAACAAAGGCTGGATGAAAAAAAAAAATTCTCCCTGTCAGCCAGCTCCGTTTTTCCTACCTTTCCCTGGCTTTCTGTCTGTCTCCTGTCTGTCTCCTGCCTGTCTCCTGCCTGTCTCCAGCCTGTCCCTGTCTGTCCCTGTCTCCAGCCTGTCTCCAGCCTGTCTAACTGCCTCAGCTACACAGCGTTCTGTCTGTCTGTCACGAATGCAATAGAGAAATGAGGAAAAGCAAGATGGCCGCCGTTAAATACCGCTGTGTGACGTCACCGGGCTTGCTGGCTGCTGATAGGCTGCATGTGACTGCCCCAGCTTGCACTGGCGCGGGATACATGTCCAGACATGTCCCGCCCGCCATCTTAGAATGCCTGTAATGTAAATGAATGGATGTTAAAGGAAAACTTCGAGTGATCGAATCGCGGGGAAATTCGGATTCGATCCGAATCGAATTTTTCCTGAAATTCGGATCGAATCCGGGTTCGTCCGGATCGATTCGCTCATCCCTAGTCAGCAGGAAAGAGAAGCTACTCAAAACATATATCAGCAGAGAAGGAATGGGGAGCACCATTTAATAAGTGTCAGCGCCACACAGTGCCAATTTTTTGGGCCTCAGCGGCACTCATCAGCATCAAATTTACAAAATTAAAAGACACCAGTGCCTATGTGGCCACCATCTAGTGACTTATTTAACACTAGTGCCAAAACGCTTCCAGTGTCGGGTGCTCTGGTTGAAGCAGCACCAGATGAAGCCTGGTGCTGTAGGTCAAGGTCCTATAGAGAGAGCACTGTACAGTTTGCCCCCTTTGTCCCCAGAAGTGATTTCTTGTAACTGTAATGATGAAATGCTGACCAGTGCCAGGAAAATACAGAGTAAAAAGATTTCAAGGTGGAAAAAAATAATAAATATGTTGTTGAGCACCACAAAACAGAGGTCCAAAGTTGCGCTCACTGTTGCTGGGATAATCAGCCGGTGGGTCCAACAGGCGCTGACATAGGCCGGCCAATACCCAGAGCAATAATCAAAGCTAATTAGTTAGGGTTCTGCTCAGAGACTGCTAGCGCCAATGCAATTCACAGCACAGCGCCAAGTAAAACCAAAATGCTGTCACTCTGGGAACTGGCGCTCGTGTACATAATAAATAAGGTCCTAATCTTTTGAGAATTTGCCCCACCAGAATTGTCAAATGAACTCAAAGGTGGGAAGAACACCCCCTAAACCCACAGGAGTCTCTCCGAGGGGGGCAGTAATTTGATTGCCCATACCTGCACAAATCCATTGCCCTTGCTAGATGACACCCACAGGTTAGGGATAGAAGACTAATCTGTTAACCCTGGCATTTTATAGGCTTAACCCTTTCAGTGCCAAGCACATAGATTCTACGTGCTCGCTTCCACTCCACTTAAGTGCCAAGCACGTAGAATCTACGTGCCTGAATTTCCCCCCTGCTAGTTAAAAAAAGAAAAATAAAGAATACTCACCTGACCCCTTGTTGGATCTGGCCGGGTCTCCTCTTTAATTTGGTGCCATCTGATCCCCCAGGAGAGCCCCCGGAATAGGACTGCCCCCGCATTGGCAACAGCAGCTTCTAACTGTAAAAAAAAAAAAAATTTACTTACCTGAGGCCGCGCTGTCTCCCGATGGGTGTCCTCTTCACTGGGGGGGCCTCCGATCACCCCCCCCAGGCCTCTTCCGTGGCAAGGAGAGGGCAGAAATTGCCCCCCCCCACTTCCTGGAACGGGTCTGCTAGCCCCTAGCCATCGTTGTGATGTCACCAGCAGCCCTCTTAATGCTGGCACCCGACACAGAGAATCAGTCTGCTCAGGTGCCTGGAGGAGAGCAGATGGAGAGGAGGAGAGGGCTGAGATCGCCCCCCCCCCCCCCCCAGGCTCTCTCTTCCAAACACCCGAGCAGGGGGACACAGGATCGGAGGTGAGTAAAGTAAAAAAAATAAAAAATAAAGATATTTTTTTTTGGCGCAGAATGGGGAAAAATGACCTGTCATCAGAGGGTGACAAAATTTCAAGTAGGTTGGCAATTAAAAGGGTTAATAGTACCTATGCATGTTGGGTATTGTTCTGCTCGGGGGACCTTGCTCTTTCAGATTTAGCTTGTTTTTGCTTGTTTGCATATTTATATTTTAGGAAAACATGTTATTTATTCAGTTTTTTTATTCATTTTTTTAGGGAAACCCTGTGCCACCTAAGAATTCTTTGAGGAATTACTTCCAGAAAGGTGAGCCTACTACAACAAGCTGGGTACTCTTAGAAAGCTTAACATGTGTACTTTCAGGGAATATATGGTTTATAGGGAATATTCCAAAGGTAAAGGGTTGTTTTGGTTGAAAAATTGCAAGGTGCGCATTTTGTCTGCAGAGCTGAAATTTTCAAGTAAAATTACTGTTATGCGCACACTTTACTTTGTGGTGTTTGCCAACTCTTCCTTTGACAGTACCTATGCATTTTGGGTATCGTTCTGTTCGGGGCATGTTGCTTTTTGAGATTTTACTTGTTTTTTCTTGTTTGCATATAGTTTTTTTTTAGGAAAATGTGGCTTGATTCTTCCTTTTTATTCTTTTTTAGGGAAACTTTGTGCAACCAAAGGATACATTGAGGGATTACTTCCATAAAACTAAGCCCACATAAACAAGCTTGGTACGCCTAGAAAGCTTGAGGTGTGTACTTCCAGAGAATATATAGTTTGTGGGGGTATTTTAAATGTAAATGGTTGTTTTTCTGGAAAAACTGCAAGGTGCGCTTAGTGCATAGCGCGGTTGTATTTTATCTAAAAATATTCTAAAGCTCTGTATCAGTTTGGGGGAGTCTCCTGGGCAGGAAAGGGTGTCTATCAATACATATGTGGTACCGCTGTGATGGAGAAATTAGGGTTTCGCACGCAGTAAAATTTTATTGACAAACATATTTTTTATTACAAAAAAACACTACAAATTGCATTATTTTTTTTGCACATATGTCACCAAAAAGTTTTGAGAATACACTAAAAAAAGGCCAAACAAGAGATTTCATGTTGAAGCCCAGACTCTCTTGAAAAAAACAATATATAATTTTCCAGGGAAATCCTTTCAAAAATCACAGTTGAACATGTGTAGCGCAAAATAGTGAAACATGGTCTGGCAACAGAGGGCGACAAAAGCTGCAGGTAGGCTGGCAGCTAAAGGGTTAAACTAAGAGCCTGATTGATCAAGCACTTATGCCAGACAGTGCCTCATCGCTGCAAATTAGAGTAGTGAAAAATATAATTTATATATTTTTTTCACCCTTGCATGTTGTTGCACTGCAAGAAACACATCTACTAAGACATTAGTGGTGCAGCGACATGCTGGGAATTTAAAAAATAATATTTTGCACTACTCTAATTTACACTGAAATGGAATTGTCTGGCAGAAGTGCTTGATTAACCAGGGCCTAAATCTTCGAACTCTGCTTTGTTTGACCAGAAAGGCATTGCTACAAGAATGTTGATCTGTTCATGCCATGTTGTCCCAACACCTCAAGTCCTGTTGAAACATTTTAAGTGGGGAATTGATTCCAAACACCTTATGGGTATCTCTGAACTGTGATGCCTTTGGGCATATATGTAGGTATATATATATATATATATATATATATATATATAGCCATATATACTGTGTTAGTAAATATTATATATTGGTCAAAACTACATAATTGCTATGTTTTCCCTGTCTCAATATCTTTGGCTGTCACTCTCCTGTCCTCCCATTACCCTTCGCATTTTCCTCACTCCCCCTCCCACCTGTTGAAAAACCCCTGAGTGACATAGGAACACAAACTATTTCCTCCTTTACAACAGGAGGTCCATAAAACAGTAAGGTTACTACTAATAACCTGGCAGGGTGATTGGGTAGACCACTTGCACTCCAAGGAACACCCCCCCATAGAAGTAATATTTGAAAATCCCTAGGAAGGTGTGTGACACTCAACCAGCTCTCGCTCATAGGAGAAGTGTAAGAAGACTCCCTTCATTGAGATATAAGAATAATGTGCATGGCAGCCAGAGACACTTCATTTTAACATTTAAGGAGGTAGTGACTGACTTAAAAGTATTCATTTCTATTATTTTACCATTTGTTGTCTATTATTGTACCATTTTGCTGTTGTTATCCGGTTTATTTACTTCTTATCCATTGTTTTCTGTAATTGTAGTTTTGATTGCATTGCACCGATCTTTCATTTTTTAAAAAATAAATCTAAAAATCATAGTGAATTATTTAAGTGCTCTAAATTGAGAATTATGGAGACCCTGACAGTTGGCGATTTGCCTTTTTTTTTAAGAATATATATATATATATATATATATATATATATATATAATTGGTGCGCACTCTGTTTTTTCCTGATTTAGAAGTGGCAGTCAATGGCACAGATCTGTTCAATCACATTGTACTTTTCAGTTGATTCTATTTTGGGGGTACACCGTAGAATAGTATGTACCTCGTTGTAGCTGTTCACACATGACTCTGGTCTGAAAAAGTCTAACGTTGTGGGGGTATGTTTGTGTTGAGATTGGCCAATTTGATCAGGTATACAATCAAAGGTCTGATCAACTCGTACAATCATCACATGTACCTCAAATATCTGATTTGACAATCATCACATTTAAAAGTTGGGTTTGGTTTAAGACATCCTGTGTTGGAGAAAGAATTATTGAGAACCTCATTTTCTCATTTTTTTCAATGAACAGATCCTCATAGGCCCAGGGCCCAAGGGTTAAAGGTTGTACTAAAAAACAAGCAGATTAGGTGCAACATAGCTTCCAAAATCTAATTCTTCCTTATCAGGGCCTTCAGTGTGTCCTCCTGTGAAGGCCGCCACTCAGGCCAATTCATTGGTCCATTCATTCATCCAAAAATTCCTAAGGGAGGTAATGTTTTGTGTGGTTCTTCAGATTTTTTGCATATTCTATATAAGTTTAACAATAACATGTAAATTATTAATTGACTGATTTTGTCACAGTTTTGTTTGTCTAACATACCCTTATTTGCAAATTACAGAATAACAGAAAAAAATAAAGAATCAATGCCCAACGAATGGCTTGTAGGTACATGAAGAGCTGTTTTTATTAATCTTACTTTTAATTGCAAAATATCAGTTGTCTCAGACATACCCTTTAATATGTTTTTGCCATTTATGTCAGTAATTTAGATTATCCACACATGCTGTCTGACGGTAAAGGCTAAACAGCAAATGCTGTCAAGTACTGTATCCGGCCCACACTGCTTTAATTAGGAACTACACTTCACAAAGTGAGAGGTAGATACTGCAAATCTGGAGCAGTCTTGCCTGTGCAATTAAATAGGTATTATCAGCTAAATGTCACTGGGAATGTCAGGTTGTTTTTCCAGAAAGAGACAATTGAATTTCAGCACAGTATGAACTACATTTTAAATACAGCAGTGATGAATGGGCTTCCCTTTGTTTTCATAAAATATTGCAGAGATATCATTTGGACCCTTTTAAAACGGGTGCCCCACATTTTATGCTTTATGTGTCAAAAGGAAATCTGTATCCTAGCTTAGATGTGACATTTTTGTTTTGTGAATACCCCACGACTTTACTGTAGACATGTACACATTAAGCTGTAAAAGTTCCTAAGAAGACTCTCAGGGCTTGTTTTCTAACTTACAGAGGATATTTCCGAAACCATGTGAATTAGTAAATACAGTTTTAGAGTTAGATAGGCTAAAGAGAATTGACATTCTATCCAATGTCATTTAAAATGCAACACTTGGAAGCTGTTCTTCTGCACTGTCCACTTATGCATCTCATATGCTTTATAACATGCTTTCTCAACCCCATCTAATTCTAAGCTGTTCTTCTTTAAATTCTTCTTGATCTTAGGATTTTACAGCTTGTGCCTGGTCACAAAGCTAAATTAGCCACTTCCCCTGCTGATAGTCCTCTACCTGGGAGTAGAAAAAACTATTTTCACTTACTCTGACACATTGCATTTTTTATTCCTGTGTCATTAGACCATGCTATTTCATACATATTAAAAGAGGATCCAGTGATGCAATATTTGAACAACAGTATGGTTAAAGCCCAAGTGCTGGGTCATGATGAATATGTCTGGGCCTGACCCTTAAACTCTCAATCTGGGACTTCAAGTAAATTGACAGATCTATTGCTGGGAAAGAAGACAAAATGACCAGGGTGAGGGATGTAGTGGATATTAGTATGTTTTAAAGCAAATATAAAGCTACTCTAACAACCATGTGCCAGGTAGGGTTCAGGTCCGGGGATGATAACCAACCTACCTCCACTGCCCATAAGCACTGAAGTTAGACATTTTCATCTTGGAACTATGCATGATGCAGTTCTATGTGCCCCCTATTGTAGGAGGAGCAGCTGCCTACATCAGAAAAGGTTAATATTTGTTTAATGCAAGACTTATAGTTGGTGTGAGGAGGTAGGTTGTGTTATAAGATTATTGTCCCTGACGACCTGGACCCTCCCTGGCAAAGAGTGTTAAAGGATGGTTTAGGTCTGCTTTAACCCTTTCGCTGCCAGCCTACCTGCAGCATTTGCCACTCCCTGTTGCCAGACGATGTTTCACCATTTTGCGCTACACATATTCAACTGTCATTTTTGAAGGGATTTCCAGGGATTTCCCAGGAAAATTATATATTGTTTTTTTCAACAGAGTCTGGGCTTTAACATGAAATGTCTTGTTTGTATTTTTTAGGTGTATTCTCAATTTTTTTGGGTGAAATGTGTGAAAAAAAACAAAAAAAAAACATTTTTTTACAATTTGTAGAGTTTTTTTGTAATAAAAAATGTAAGTTTGTCAATAAAATCTTATTGCGTGAGAAACCCCAATTTCTCCCGGTTACAGCGATACCACATATGTATAGGTAGACACCCTTTCCTGCCCAGAAGCCTTTTATAGCTGCTGGATGACAAATGGTTAATTAAAAAAAAAAATGACATAGGGTCCCCCTTCCCGGGGAGGGGGACCCCATTTTTTTTTGGATTTTGAAGGGTTAAAAACCCTTCAAAATCCCAAAAAAAAAATGACGTGGGGTCCCCCTTACCCAAAGTAACCAGCCCGGGACCAGCTATGGGGGCTTGTAGGCACAGAGTGGGGGGGCCAGCTTTGGTGGCCCCCCCACCCTGCAGCCTACGAGCCCACATAGCCTATGTGGGCCCGGGCTCTTCTGCCCCCCCCTGGCCTTTGGGGAGGCAGGTAATGGGGGTGCGGGGGTTAATGGCAAGCCACCCGCTAGGGCAGGTGACTTGCCACCCCCCCAGCCTTGTGAACTGGTATAAGGGGTCTCATGGACCCCTTACCAGCTCACAAAGGGTTAATGTGAAAAAAAAACACCACACAATAATAAAAAGTATTTTATTAGAAAAAAAAAAAATTTTTTTTTACTGTACTTACCTTCGATTGCAAGCTCTTGTCCCTCGCCGCTCAGCTGACAGATGCCGGTGATCGGCATCCAGAGAAGGAGAAGGCAGGAGATCAGAGGATCTCCTGTCACCTCCTTCCCCTGTGCCGATCACCGGCATCTGAGAAGCTGAGAAGGCTGAAGCCTGAGATCGGGGCCGGGATGACTTCATAAGCCCCGCCCCCAAGGGGGCGGGGCTTAGAGGCATGATGGCGGCCGCCATCGTGCAGAAGAGAGGAGAGAGCCTCCCAGGCTCTCTCCTGAAGATCGGTAAGTCCTGGGGGGGGATCGGAGGCCCCCCAGGTGAAGAGGAGGGACAGCGGGAGCCAGCGCACACACAGGTAAGTGAATGTCATTTTTATTTTTTTTTTTTTTTACAGTTAGAAGCTGCTGCTGCAGAAGCGGGGGGGGGGGGGGTGGCCTATTCCGGGGGCTCTCCTGGAGCCATCCGACCCCCCACGGGGGATCGGATGGCACCAAATTAAAGAGGAGACCCGGCCGGATCCAACAAGGGGTCAGGTGAGTATTTGTTGTTTTTACTTTTTAAACTACAAGCGAGGAAAGTCAAGCACGTAACACCTACGTGCTTGGCACTTAAGGCCCAGCCAAGCCAGCACGTAGGTGTTACGTGCTTGGCAACAAAAGGGTTAACCCTGGCTTTACCAGATTTACCTAAGTTATACCGGACCTTCACCCTGAATAAGAGCCTATCTTATATGTTCCCCCCACCCAGTACAAACAGATTGCCCGCGTTAAAAACCATCCTACCTTCACCTATTGAATTTTCTGAACCATTAAACATCCAAGATGGCAGCACATGGAGTCTCAGGTTGCTTGCAAACAGGAAGTGTTTTCTGACTGTGCCACTCTGCATTCTGCTATTGTTGTCCTTTTCCTGACCCCAGCTCTGCTCTGTCTGTGCAAAGTACAGCTACACCCATCCCCCCATATTTTGCCCCCTGTGCTCTACTCAGTATGTGATGCTCCTGAGGCATGATGGTAGCGCCGTATCCTAAAATCCGGAAAAGAGTTGCAGCCCAGTGGGGGAAAGAATAATAAGTAAGTGACTAAAAACATAAAATAGATTAATTCTGATGTTGTGGAATAGTTTTTTTAAGGGTTTGGGCATTTTATTAAATGATACTGAAGGTTTGGTTTAAAGTTAAATAAAACTTTTTACCAAATGACCAACACAGCTTTTCTTTCTAATACCAGCACTTTTTTACCACTTTGTTAGGGTGGCTGGTGTAAAGTCCATCCTCGCCTGCCCCGCACGGTGTTTAGATAGGGGGTTAAAAAAAAACAAGGCTTACCTTAATAGCGAGAGCAGTCCTTTCCCCTGCTGATCAACGGGCAGGCTGATTCATCATTAGCGGCAGGCAGCGACAGATGAGTGTCTGTAGCAGGCATTTTCAGAGCGCCCGCTAGTAGTCGCAGTGCTCGGCCGTGAGTCGCTACTTTATAGTGACTCAGTCGCTGTTCAGTAATGTTGAATACATTGTGAGGAATCGCTATTTGACCAGTACAGCGCTGTATGGGAGCGCTTGTTAGCGACTGCTCATAGCGACCGACTCACACCATATTCAGGAAAAAAACAGCTTCACAAATCTCTGGCGCTGAAAAATGCTTGTTTGAAGCCCAGAGCGCAGGAGGCGGTGTGTTTAAAGTCTGTTTTCCAGCTATCCATTAGTAACAAAGCAAAAACATATGGAATTACATTGTAACAACACTGTAACATGAACACTTTAATGCCAGACCTGTAATGTCATTTCTGAAGAAATAAAAAATAAAAAAAATGTGAAAAAACTGCTAATTCAATGCCAGAAGAGATCACAGAATTATTTGCGATTTAAAAACAAAACCAAAAAAAAACAGTTTAAAGAGAAGGAAAGGATCGTCCATTGAAATGTATGGGAGAGCGCCAGGTAGCGAGAGGTCATACCTGACGCTGTGCAAGGCTGAACGCCGGCGCTGTTCGCTGAGGCTGGGAAAATGATGAATCAGACGCTACATGGCGCTATCCCAGTCGATAAACAGATTCTGCTTGATAAATGTGTAATTGCGTGCCGTGTCCGGCGCTCACCAGTCGCTACCTGTCGCTACCTCTCATTAACCAGCCACTACCTGACGCTATTGCTTCATGAATAAGGGCCTACGTCTATGGCTACAGGGAGAGCGGCCAGTGCCAATGCTCAGTCAATCCATCCATTCTAGTAACACCATTCAGCCAAAGAGTCAGAGCAGTTGGAAACCAAATAGACATCCTGCAGCTTGTTTTCGGTAGGAAAGTCTTTCACATGATGACATTTTGGTGTCCCCAGAGTTTTCATGGTGATAGTTGGAAAAATGTCTTCAAGTGCAACTGTCCCAAGTGGGCTATCTGGTCTGTTGAGCCCTAATCCCCATTAGCAGCTTTAAAGTGGACCAAAAATAATAAAAAAAAAAAAAAACACAGAAGACTTATTCACCTGAAGCACACAGCCGCTGTGGATTGTCGGATACATTACAGTGCAGGAGCGAGAGATCCGGGAGGCCGGCGGCCTCCTGGTAAGGTGATTAGGACAGTAATAAACATGCAGCGTGGCCAGCGGGTGAGTCTATCATCGCTGGCAGCAAATCTGAATCCTCACCCCTTCCGGGGCACCAGAAGGGGTGAGTATCCGGATGCCCAGTTTCTTGTTTTCACGGCGGCGATGTGCGTTAAATGTTTTTTTTTTTTTAAATCCAGAAAACTTCCTAAAGCCAAGCTATGGGCAGAAACAAAAGAAAAAAATATGTCCTGCATATTAATTGTTACCCAGCTTCATGCCAATGAAACAAATGTTACTGTTAAAACTGCATGAATATAACTCTCTACATACTCTTTCTCTAACAGAAGCTATTTTATGTACTTCCACTTACTTTTATACCTTTAATAGTGCTAAGGCTCGAACATTTTGGATTGCTAAAAAATGTACCTGCATTAGTTTAACAATGAGTTAAAAAGTATATGCCAAGTTGGATTCAGCTTCAGAGATATATATGTACACTCGCACATTACCAATGATCTCATCCATCATTTTACAAGCTAGTCTGGCGTCAGATAAGAGTATAATAACTTACATCCTTAATGCCAGAAATCCTCAATCTTTCTGTCCTGATGCCGGTCGTAAAGAAACTAAGGTTCTACAGAGATTAAGTTATAGGTCACTAGGCTGCCAGATGTTATCTACAACAAATTTAGCTACAAAGTTTGAGTGCTGTGGTGGCCATGCACATTGTATATAAATATAATATATCATCTTTAGCCTATAGACCTGAGAGGAAATTTTAATGTTAACATATTTTAGTGTGAAAAGAAAATTTTACTTTGTATGAGGTTAAAACTTACTGTAAACCTTACAATACCTGTGTGAGCAATGTGACTACAGAATAGTTGTACCCCAGAGACAAAACAAAACAGCTGAATCCCTAAGTGGATCTATGCCATGACGCATTTCACATTCCTATTTCACTCATTACAGGGTATAATAATAGGCCTTTTACAGCTACAGTCTCATCAAAGGGCCAACATATATAAATGGCATTTCAAGCAATTGATAACAGGGGTTTCATAATGCCAAGGTTTATTATGTTCTGTTTATTTCTGTTGATATTGCACTCAGACTTCCTGGTGTCATGGGGCTAATTTGGTTTACTTACAATTACCTTAGCAACCAATCTAATTAGTTAACCAGTTCAAACATGTTGCGTCAACAAAACCTTATTAAGTACAAAAAATATCTGTAAGAAAATGTCATCTTTTTGTTTCTCTCTGGGACGTTAATAGTATTCCTGCATTAGTTGCTTCAAAATTCATTGCAATGTACATGTATGTTTTCAATGCATATTTAATACTGAAATGAAATAACTGAACACAAAGATAGAAGTTATGTTATCTATGTATTGACTGACAGTCACTTTTTAAACATCATCAGTTTCTGAGATTCATTTTGGTGCCCAGCAACCCTTTCAAAGCTTTTATCCTGGTCACAGGGACTTATATAACCAATTGGGTGGTCTACATGACCAGGGCAGGTAGAGCAAATATTTGCTCAAAGCCAATGACACAGCTTAATAATGCTGGACAACTAGGTTTCAATTTAAACATTAACCAATGTTTCATATCTATTTCAGCCCTACCTGGACACAGATTTTCATATAAAGTATGGCTTAGGCATTGGACACCAAGGGTGGGAGCAATGCTCAATGACCTCACTGACTTCATTCAGTATTACTAAAAAACGATGTTTTCCTTTCTAGCTATTATTTTCCTTATGGAAAGCAATTGTTTTGTTTTGTTTTTTTGCCCAAGAATTTGTCACCCAATTTACCCAGATACATCTCCAGTCCCTTAATTGATTCCAATCATTCCTTGTGCTCACTGCTTTTTAAATCAGCCTTGGAGAAGGACTGACTGACGGGGTATGAGCAACAGCTAAAATAAATAAAGCAAACATCCTCCCACATTGGCTACTGTGCTTGGAACTCCACGGGTCAAAAGAGTAGAGTCTAGGGCCTCTGTGATGAAATTATCCAAATTCAAGTCCTAGATACACCAGTTGAGTAGTGTGACTTAGATACCTCTCTGGTCTCCACAAGATAGGATCTGGGAGAACTGACTACACAGGACCTTCAATCGGCCATGTGTGATCTCTTATCGCTCCATGTCCTCTACTTTCCCTCTTAAGCCAACTGTTGTTGTGTTTCAGAATGTATGTTGTGTTTATGTGGCTTTCCCCTGGGTTTCCTGCTTTGTATTCCCTACCCTCTCACAGGTGTTTAGAATTCCTTTCTCATTCTTTCCTATAAAAGGATGCGTCTAGCCCCTGCTCTGGGTTAGATCATTGCATCTCTTTTTCTGAGTGTACCCTGAGTGACCGATGTTGCTTGTTCATACTGGGGCCCAGGCCCTCTATTGTCTGTACTGGGACCCAGGCCCTCTGTTATGTTAACTGGGGTCAAGGCCTTCCATTGTGTGTGCTGGACTTAGGCCATCCACTCGCCCCCTAGCTAGTTTCTGTCCTCCGATATTTACTGTACTGAAAATCTGTTTGGGGCCTAGTGTATCCTCCAGCAATAGGAGCCTTGATAAAGATGTAGCCTGGTTATGGCTCTTTAATGAGTACTGGACCTCCCATACCCCTTGTGGTCAGCAACGTGCCTCTCTGGTGGTGCATATGGGTTGTGTGTCTTATGTGTATATGTACCCTGTACCCTTTAACTCTTCTCACCTTTTCCCAGTATGTGACCCTGCTCCCCTGATCCCAGGCCCTGGCTCCAACTGCTCAGTTCCTGGTCTGTTTAGGATGCCCTACTGTGCGCCCAAGAACCCCCTTACCTTTCCGCTGGTCTCTCGCCATGATCGCAGGCAGCCATTCATATAGGTTGGGCACATGGGAGTACGCACTCCACAGAGCTGGGTTTGCGGCCTCTAACATTCTGATGCACAGTCCAAAACAACAGATTTATGGCATGTAATAGTATGCACACGGCCAAGGCAGAGTAAAGCCCAAAACAGGAAACAGCATGACCATTGCAGAGATCGACATAAAGAAGTTTCCACAGAGACACTTCCTTTATACAAGTAAGACTGTTCTTATATATAAAGGAGGGAGAATGGCAAGTATCTCAGTGCTTAAACTCTCAGTGGCCAAGCTGAACAATGACAATTATCTGCTATGGAAGTTTAAAGTGGAAATGCTATTATCCAGAATGATTTGTGAGAGGTTTTCACTACAGAGAGGCCATAGGACAGGACAGGACTGGGACAGGAAAAACAGACAGGCACAGGCAACCATAAGCTTACTAGTAGAAGACGATCAGCTTATTCACGTATGGAGTGAGAATACAGCGAAAGGCATATGGGATGTACTAAAAAAAAAAGACAGCATGAGAAATCCAGTTTAAAAAGCAAGTTATTTCTGCTTAGGAAAATTTACAAAATAGGCTTAGCAGAGAGCGGGACATGCGGGAGAATATAAATGCCATGCTGGAAGTGATTGCACAATTTAGATCAATTGGTGAGAATATAACAGACAGTTGCGCCGCAGCCAAGGTGTTGTGCAGCGTAACCGATACATACACTGCACAGATCTGACCCTAGCATTTGTAAAGACCAGGCTCATTGATAAGTATCAGTGAAGAAATGAGCTTGCACATGACTCCACAGAAACCGACAATAGAATGGCTCTTAAAGCTACAGACACAATGTTACACAGGAAGGAAACCAGGGCATGCTTTAGATGCCTTTCATAGAACCAGGCCAGGCGCATTGTGAACGTGCAAAACTGTGCCTTTAAATTCTGGTAAGCCCTGACCTGCATTGCCAGTTGGTCTTCTCTTCTGCCTGTTCCTGAGTTCCAGTTCTTTCTACTGTGTACCAACCCGGCTCAATCCTGACTACGCTTCAACTATCCTGATGATCCCAGCTTGTATGCCTCCAATCCATTTATGCCTCCAATCCAGTTATGCCTGTCGAGAGGTAAGCTAGTCCGCTAGTCTCCGTAATCAGGGCTCATACTCGGTAGTCTGACAATGCCACAAACAGGGACACATATAGAGAGACTTTACTATAGGGAAAGCAGAGCAAATAAGACAACATCCCTCTTATACTAAATAAAAGGCCAAAGCCACAAGTTTTGATCAATGTGATGGGAACTGGAATAGACTATTTACCTTGTAGGTGGAAGCAAAATTCATGCAGAGGGATATGTTCATGGAACCCTTGTATGCCCCAATGATGCGGGATACAATTTAGCCATACCAGTAAAAGATGTGCTTTATGATCCTGATCTAGAAGGAGGAATCTTATCTGTGAAATGTCTGACAGCCAAAGAACTCATCTGTATCCCCTCAACACAGCGCACAGTGAGCCCATAAACAAAATAGCTGTATACACGTGTGGCACAGGTGTTTAGGTCACAGACACCCAGAATGCATATGCAACCTACAAAAGAGGAATCTGTCAAAGGATTTGACAGTATCCCTTTGTCCATTTACTGTAAAGTGTGAATGTTGCATCAAATTCAAAGCTGCAAGAGCAACACTTTCTAAAGTCAGTCAGAATAGAGTTTCAAGACCACTTGACCTAGTTCACAGCAATGTATTTGGTACCCTAAACCCATCTACTCCTGGAGACAACAGGCAGTCATTGACTTTCATAGATGACTATTCAAGGTACACAGTCACTTACCTAATGCAACACAAGAGTTGAAAAATTATTGACAAATTACAGAGCTATTCAGTGAGGACTAGTAACAAGTTTAAGAGGAAATCCGTTATACTAGTAGTGATAATGGAGGTGAATACACAGGACACAAAGAACAAGAGTACCTAAAGCAGAATGGAATAAAGCATCTAAAGACATACACACCAGAGGAAAATGGGGTAGATGAAAGGAAGAACAGGACTCTGTATGCTGACAGACTCTGGACTATCACAAAAATACTGGGGAAAGGCAGCAATGACAGCCACTTATTTGCAGAACAGACTCTTTTCTAAAACAGTAAAGAAAACTCTATGAACTGTGGATGGATGCAAAGCATTTATCTACATTCCAGAGGAAAAAATACACCAAACTCCAAAACAAAGCATTTGAAGGAATTTTTGTTGGATACAGTGTTAATATTAAGGGTTACAGAATCCTAAATCCCAAAACAAACAAGGTTACCATTAGCATCAGTTTATCTTTTGTTGAATATCTGAGAGACTACAAGCCTGATTCTAAGCCTCACCATGATTGCTCGGATTTCATTGCCCACGGGGCAGAAGAGCCCCGGGGCTGTTTAGGCTGTGCTGGTTTGTAGCTTGCAGGGCGGGGGCCACCAAGGCTGGCCCCTGCATCCTGTTCTACAAGCCCCCATAGCTGGCCCCTGTGCCCGTTTTGCTGGGTGGGGGAGGGGCGTGTCATTTTTTGTCTGGATTTTTTTTTTTATTTGGCCTTTTATAGTGTGGCTAATAGTTGTATTTTATTTGTAATTGTTATAAAATAATAGTTTGGGGGACAAGATACATACATACATATGTGGTACTGCTGTATTTGGGAGACATGGGGCTTTCACATGCAATATGGTTTTCTTTAATAAAATCAATGTTTTATTTAAAATGAATAATGCCATTTTAAAAAATATTTTTTAATTTTTTTTTTTACTTTTATAACTCAAAAAAAATAACACTGGCAAAATTCTAAACACAACATTTATTGTTAAAGTCTAAACTCTGTCACAAAAAAAATATATAATTTTCTTGGAAATTTCTGCAGAAATCACAGTTAAACATAGATCAAAATGGTGAAAATGACCTGTAAGCAGAGAGTTGCAAAAGCTCTAGTAGCCTGGCAATTAAAAGCAATAAAAGTAGCTATGCATGTTGTTCTCTTTGGGGGACCTTGTGCTTTCATATTTAGCTGGTTTTTCTTGTTTGCATATTTGTATTTTAGGAAAATGTGTTGTTATTCAGCTTTTTATACATTTTTTAGGGAAACCCTGTGCAAACCAAAGAATTCTTTGAGGGATTACTTCCAGAAAGTTGAGCCCACTACAACAAGCTGTGTACGCCTAGAAAGCTTAACGTATGTACTTTCAGGGATTATATAATTTGTGGGGGGAATTTCAAATGTAAAGGTTTGTTTTGGTTGAAATTCGCAAGGTGCACACTTTGTAAAAGTATGCTTACGTGCATCCTTTACTTTGGGGTGTTTTGCAACTCTTCCCTTGAGAGTACCTATGCATGTTGGGTATTGTTCTGTTCGGGAGACCTTGCTATTTCAGATTTATGTAATGTTTTTATTGTTTTTTAGAAAAATTTGGCTTTCATTTTGCTTTTTTGTTCTTTTTTTTAGAGAAACCCTGTACAACCAAATAATTCATCAAGGGATTACTTTCAGTAAACTATGCTGACATCAATAAACCCGGTACGCCTAGAAAGCTTGAAGTGTGTACTTTAGAGTACAGTACTACAGAGAATATATAAGGCTCGATTCAAAATCCCAAATGTCATTATGTTCGTATTTGCAATCGAAAGTTTTGTTGGGTGTTTGTCATTTTTTCCTTTTTTTTTGGCCATTTTCGACTCGCACGAACGTTCGAACATAGACGTATATGTTCGTTCGTCCATCGAAATTCATTTTGTGTTTTTACGCAACTTCGGGACTTTTTTCCTTCGAAATCGAAAATGTTTCGATCGGTCAAATCATTTACGTCATTGCAATGGGCTGGCGATTAATTCAGAGAGCTGATTGGCAAGTATTCCGACGCCCATATAGTCATTTCCTTGTCGAGCGTCTTACGGCACCTTTTTGACCTCGGGACTAGGCAGCCAAGCGTGATGGAGAGTGACTTTGAAGAGCATCAAGGTCTTCTTCTGTTTGGCATTGATGGGATCTTGAGGTCAGAGCCCAGATTGCACCGGCGGCGACGCATGAACATCAATGGCATGCATGACGTTGAGCTGTTCGAGCTGACCAGGCTTAATCGCGCTTCCCTCCATAAATTGTATAGTGAGCTGCGGCCATGGTTAGCCCGCACCACAAGGAAGGGGCATGCAATTTCAGGTATGACCAAGATGCTTGGCTGCCTGCAATTTTTGGCGAACGGCTCGTTCCAGAGGCTGGGTGCCCTCTCCGTGGGGATCTCACAGCCTACGCTGAGCCGCGCACTATCACATTTTTTGGAAGGCATGGCTACCCTAACCCCCAAATATATTTTTTTCCCCGATGATATGGTAGCCAGAAACGCCATTAAGCTTGGTTTTTATAATATCGCCGACATGCCCAACGTCATTGGTGCCATTGACTGTACCCACGTCGCCCTGGTGCCTCCTGCTGCCGACGAGTACATATACAGGTAAGTAATGTTTCTAATTTTTGGTTTCATTTTAGGTTAAGCCTCCTTGTAATGGTCCCTCCTTGTAATGGTCCCTCCTTGTAATGGACCCACCTTGTAATGCTCCCACCTTGTAATGGTCCCACCTTGTAATGCTCCCACCTTGTAATGGTCCCACCTTTTAATGGTCCCACATTGTAATGGTCCCACCTTGTAATGGTCCCTCCTTGTAATGTTTCCACCTTCTAATGGCTCCACCTTGTAATGGACCCACCTTGTAATGCTCCCACCTTGTAATGGTCCCACCTTGTAATGCTCCCACCTTGTAATGGTCCCACCTTGTAATGGTCCCACCTTGTAATGCTCCCACCTTGTAATGGTCCCACCTTTTAATGGTCCCACATTGTAATGGTCCCACCTTGTAATGGTCCCTCCTTGTAATGTTTCCACCTTCTAATGGCTCCACCTTGTAATGGACCCACCTTGTAATGGTCCCACCTTGTAATGCTCCCACCTTGTAATGGTCCCACCTTGTAATGGTCCCTCCTTATCGAAATGTGTGTGTTCATTTTTCTAAATGCCTTCCTAATGTTTTCTTGTCTTCCTTTTTTTCCAGGAACCGCAAAATGGGCCACTCCTTTAATGTGCAGGCAGTGGTGGGGCCGGACATGCGGTTCCTTAGCGTCCTCGCCGGCTACCCAGGCTCAGCCCATGATGCGTACATCCTTAGACGATCAGGATTGTACCGACGGTTTGAGTCTGGGGAATTTTCAGGTGCATGGCTCCTTGGTAAGTGAACATAAACCACATAATGTAGTTGTGGATGTTTGTTTTTAATTAGCATTTGGCAGTAATGTCTGCCAAACTTACACCTTAAATAAACTTCTGCCCATGTGAAACCACACTTGAATGTTAGTTATTAACCAACCAAGCGTTTCGCCAAGTTTGGCCTGCATTAGCCACATTCTAAATTATCTGTTGGTCTAATTTAATAATCCCTCTTACACCACCCTTGTGTGGAATCGTGCACTTAACTTGAGCATAGTTTCGGACCCATCTTTGCTAAGCTGGTTTGCACTTCCACACGAGAGTAGAGCGGGATAAAGTGCATGTGGCGTGTTTCTGCTGTTTTGGTCTCACACAAAGCATATAAGGGGTCAGCAAAACCTACATCCTAAGCACACTTTGAAACCCAGAGCTGGGATCCATATGTATGATTGTCCCTCATCCTCACTCTTTGTATGTTGTCCTTTTGTAAACCTCTAGGACAGATGTTTAGTTTGGGACTGGGACAGTGGCAAATGTTGCCTCATGTTGATCACACAATTGACAAATAGCCTCCTATTGATGTTGCTGGTGCCTTGATGGTCTTACATGTTTGTTTTCCTAATCTTATGTATAAGGTGATTCAGGATACCCGCTGCTGCCGTGGCTCTTGACGCCAGTACTCCGGCCCCAGGATGCCTCCCAGGATGCCTACAACTGTGCGCACCGCAAGACCAGGGCTGTGGTAGAGAGGGCCTTTGGTCTTTTGAAGACTAGGTTTCGTTGTTTGGATCATACCGGGGGCGCCCTGCAATATGATCCGAAAAAGGTCATAGACATAATAATGGCCTGTGCTGTTCTTCACAATTTTGCTATTTCACAACGGGTCCCCCGGTATGTAGAATTTGCTCCCTCTCCACCCAGCGAAGACCAGGAGGAGTCATTTCTGGACACACACAGTAGTGTGTCTGGCCAAAGTGTGCGGACTAATTTGATCGCGACCCATTTTGCTTAATGTAACCTGTATTGGCCTTTGTTTAACATTGTGTTGTTGATTAAGTTTTATTTCCCTTTGTGTATGTTTCGTTATGTTTGTGGTGTTCAAATAAGTAATAAAGTAATTACTCACCACAGGCCTAATGCTTTCCAACTCTCTTTTTTGGATGTGTGAACTGTGTGAATGTCCAAGTATATATTTCTCTGTGACACCCAAAAAAGAGACAATAAAATTTATGAGCCACAGGTGTCTTTAACTGTTTATTTGTAAAAAATAAGAGCTCCAACTTGGAGTTGCTGCTCACTCCAATTTGCTCAAAAAATTGAGGTAAACACAAAGGATTAATGGTTAGATCAACCATGGCAATAATGAAAAAAACAAACAATCCTGGTTGGCCACATTTGGCCCTGCCACAGGTGTAAACCTGGTACAGGGGTAGAAGCTTGAGTGGCACGTTCAGTGAGGATTCAGATATGGCCTTGGCTAGTGGCCTACCTCACCACTCTAAGGAGCTCTATGGGCGCAAATCAAAAACACACAACCCAAGGCATACACCAAGGGTATCTTGGTTTGCCTCACCAGACAAGTCAATACAGGGGGGATTAAGAGCAAAGATGTTGTACAGATTCATGTTGTGGAGACATTAATATGGGTGATGGCCATAGTACCCAGGTGGTGGCCCTTGCTGATTGGCCCGAACGTGGGCCTGTGTGGCATTCTGAATCTGCAACTGGTCCAAAATGTTGCGCATGATATTTACCATTTCACCCCTGTAGGCACGGTTGTCATTGTTGGCAGTCTCCATGTGGCTGTTGAGGGTCCTCAATTCGTTCTGCACAGCCTGTAATGTGGTATTTAGGTTCTCGATCCGGCCATGCAGTGCCTCTCGGTTTAGTTGGTTTTGCTGCTGGAAGGTCACCCTCTCGTGGTGCCATGCGTCCAACATTGCCATGCCCCTCCCCTGGTTGCGCCGTAGCGGATTCCGCCTCCCCAATCCCCTGGTTCGGGGTCGTGCCGAGGCTGTTGGTCTGGGCCCCTCAACAGACACAGGCATGCTTTCACTATCCTCAACAGCAGAGACAACACTGGGGACTTGACTGTCAGTCTGTGCATGCTGCCCATCATGTGCAGCCACCATGCTGCCAGATTCCCTCTGCTGCTGCTGAGTTGGTGGTGAAACATTTTGGACCAGTTGCAGATTCTGGGCCAGGGGTAGATCTTCAGAAGGGCACATAAAGGATCCATCCTCCTCCAGCTCCTGGATTTCATCCATGAGTGTGTGGGTCTGTATGGACAGAGACAAATTAGATGTTAGCTTGCCCACTACATATGTCAATCTGTTAGTAGTAACATGCAAAGTAACATGGCTAAACGACATTTGCTCAATAAACTTACCGAATATATCGGTTCCTCCCTCCTAGGCTGCACGGAAGTTGACGGCATGTCCACACTGGCAGTGGATTCCACAGTAGCTGAGCGATGATGGTGGCCTGCATGAGAAGCAAAGACACTATGTAAACACACACCTATGCATTGTTGACGGGTCAAAAGACATATGCCGAATTAGTTAACGGGTCAAAACTGTCATGGGCACTTCAACAACGGGGCCAAATAAGCTTCAATTTCCATGCCATTATGTGGTTTAATTTTTGGCCTACAACTACTTCCACATTGTTCTACTCAACTAAGCCAAACATTCAAGTTCAGCTTGTTATGTGGCTGACCACATCCCTTAGAGGCCATTAAAGCGGACCTTCACTCTGATTAAGAGTCTAGCTTCTATGTTTCCCACACCCTGTACATACAGATTGACCACATTACAAATCTTCCAACCTGCATCTACTGCATGTTATGAGCCTTTAAACATCAAAGATGGCGGCTTATGGAATCCGCCATCTTATCAGGCAGCCTGCAAACAGTAAGTGCCTCCTGACTGTGCTGCTCTGCATTCTTGGACTGCTGACCTTTCCCTGACCCCAGCTCTGCTCTGTCGGAGCAAAGCACAGCTATAACCCGCCCCCCTGTACCTTATCCCACTCTCCTCTCCTCAGTAAGTGTGATGCTTCGGAGTCAAGATGGCGGCGGCCGTATCCTAAATTGCCGAACAGAGTTGCAGCCCAGTGTTGGAAAGTATAATACATTAGTGACTACACATGTAAAATATATTAATTTTAGATGCTGAGGATTTTTTGGATAAGAGTTTGTGCTTTTCATTAAATCATGGTGAAGGTCCGGTTTAATGGGAACCCACAAACTTTTACACTCGGGTTCAATGTACATTCACGTCTTGTATGTGGACCAAAAATCAACAGTTAAGTGGCCACACACATGCCACACCCTGGCCCAACACAGAAATCACCTACAAGCCACAGCCTAGGTGCCTGGCTTCCCAGATGTGTTACTGGCTAATTGTGCATGCTCACTAATTGTAAAGGTCACATACATCTTACTCACCTGCAGGACGGGTCGGGGAATCTGTGTCCCTTAGGGCCGCGTGGCCTTCGACGGCGACTGGATGCATCAATCCATAAATCATCTCCTCAGCCGGGGTCAACTTGAGTTTGGAGGGAAAACCTCCTCCAGTTTTCATGCTGCAAAACAGAGTTAGGGTAATTTAGAACCAGGTGGCCAATACAACATCCAGTCTAATCCTAAAGCTAACATTTGTACCTGTCAATCCGCCTTTGATTTTCTTTCTTCCGTGCAGCATATTTGAGGTCCGATATCTTGCGCTGAATCTGTACAACATCCTTTAACTCTTCCCCCGCTGCATTCACTTGTCTGGTTAGGTCTGCCAAGATGTTGGCTCTGCGCTGTTTGGTGGTGTTTTTTGATCTGCGCCCATATAGCTCATCATAAACTAAGGTCAGGCCACTAGCCAAGGCCATAATTTGTGCCTCACCAAAACGCCCACTTAACTGCCCTCTTCGCAATGTGCGCCCTGTTGTTTTGGGTTGTGGGTCCTCCATGGTGTCATCCAAATGGGGTGACATCCTTGGCTGGGTTTGTGGGGTATAATGCAGGGAATGGTGGCTGCCTGGGGATTGGCCTGGACTGGGCAAGGGACTGGGTGTTCTGGCCTGGCTGGCCACAGAAGTCCCAGGTGTTGATGTGGCATAGTAACCTTGCCTTTCCACCTGTGCCGGTGCCAAATGTGGGCGAGCAGGAGAGCTTCGTTCGGAGCCTGAAGTAGTGCTGCCCTTGGAGGTAGTAGGGCGGACCAAGGGTGAGGGCGATCTTGCAGGGCCGGCCCTCTTCTGTTTTTTTTTTGGGCACACTCGTGGTGGGCTGCGGGACCTGGTTCGGCCTCTTTGTGGGCTGCATGGCCTGCTGCGGCGTCTAGGGGGGCTGCGGGACCTGGTTCGGCCTCGAGGGGGGCTGCGGGACCTGGTTCGGCCTCTTTGTGGGCTGCGTGGCCTGCTGCGGCGTCTAGGGGGGCTGCGGGACCTGGTTCGGCCTCGAGGGGGGCTTCGGGACCTGGTTCGGCCTCTTTGTGGGCTGCGTGGCCTGCTGCGGCGTCTAGGGGGGCTGCGGGACCTGGTTCGGCCTCTTTGTGGGCTGTGTGGCCTGCTGCGGCGTCTAGGGGGGCTGCGGGACCTGGTTCGGCCTCGAGGGGGGCTGCGTGGCCTGCTGCGGCGTCTAGGGGGGCTGCGGGACCTGGTTCGGCCTCTTTGTGGGCTGCGTGGCCTGCTGCGGCGTCTAGGGGGGCTGCGGGACCTGGTTCGGCCTCGAGGGGGACTGCGGGACCTACTGCGGACTATTGTGGGTGTTGTAGTGGGGCAGGGTGGGGTGGGTCTTCGGACCCTCTTACCCGTTTTTGGCCCAGTAGCCATACTAGCCTTTGTGGCCTGGGTCTTTGGTTTGCCTGGCTGCTCCTTTTTTTGCCCATAGCTGGTAGTTGGCTTGGCCGGCGTTTTGGTACTAGGCCGTAATTTTGCTTTTGGCTGCTGCGACCTGGTTTTGGGCCCTTCGGAAGGCTCCTGCCGTTTGGCTGCCTTCTTCCCCGTTTGCTCCTTTCCAGTTTTGCCCGGAGGTTTTTTGGGTGCCATTTTGATTTTCTCAAATAATCAGCTGGGTGTGCAGGGACCTTTAAGTAAGCAAGCCAGCGTGTGACGTACGTTCGCACGGCCGTGCGGAACCCGCTGAGGCATTGCGTACGTTCGCACGGCCGTGCGGAACGCGCTGGGGCGTTACTTATCTGCTGCCGAGAAAAAGAAGCAAGATGGCACCCACTATCTTCACCCGCCAACAAGAAGAGATCATCATGTTCGTAAGTGTATTCGATGGACTTTTGTTAGATTAGGAAATGCTGCTCTATATGTGAAGGAAGCGCAGGAATAAATGGCTTTGGTTAAAAATGTGATAAACTACATGCACAACCAAACGCACGCAACACACGTGCCAAACAACATTTAGGCCATATTGTGAAATTAATGAACACTAGAAATGTGTGTGTGTTAATGTAATTACCCCAAAAAATGTTTTGCTGACACATATTGATATGTATTGAGAAGTAAAGTCGATGTTTTCTTTCTGTTTTGTAGACCATGCTGGAGCGCAGGTACGACTACCTGCCCAACACATTTGAAAAACGCCACGTCGCCCTGGAGATAATCTCCACCATCCAACAGCAGACCAACACCACCTTCACCCACACGCAGATCATGCAGCATTGGTCGGACCTCAAACGGCTGCACATGCCCCGGGTGCGGAGGTTCTTCGGAATCCATTTTCCAAGTAAGTAGATTGCGATTGCATGCAATATGTAACTAAGACAGAAGGTAGGACTTTACTTAGAATGCCTTTTCTTTTCTAGTGTTGGAAATGGATTACCGAATTCGCCGCACCCGGAGGCGCAGAGGACGACCAGTGCTGCATGATTCTGCAGCTGGGAGTGAAGGTGGTGGATCTCCAGGGCGACGGGCCGACCCCTCCTCTGTGGCCTCCTCAGACCAGCCCCTGGACCTTACCACAGAGGAGGGGCGGCACAGCGTGGGCAGGCAGTCGTACCCTGCCACGCATGCGGGATCCTCGGGTATGTCACTCTTCATGTCTACACCAAAAAAGAGAATTGCTAGCTCCTGATATCACCAAACTGAATCCTTTATTCTGTATTTGTAGATGTTTCGGTTGCGGGTGAAGTAGTGGGTGAGGAGGCAGCAGATAGGAGCCCACAAGACCCTGGAGAAGGTGAGTGATGTGACCCAGACTTAGCTCAAAACATTGGAGGACTGCGGAATCAGACATCCAAACTAACCATTTGGCCCATGTTTCTACAGGCACTTCTTCACAGCAGAGCCAGGAACCAGGACCTCAGGGTGTTGTCCCCAACGAGCCATCTCTCGGCCACCAACCAAGTAAGTAGTCATGTCATTATAGAGATTTCGGTCTAAATTCCCATGAACACAAAAACACATAATGCCCTAGTCAATGCCAATATAAGAGGGACCTGTGGCCACTGAATTAGCTTAATTAGTTGCCCAACTGTCCTGTGGCCACTGAATTAGCTTAATTAGTTGCCCAACTGTCCTGTGGCCACTGAATTAGCTTAATTAGTTGCCCAACTGTCCTGTGGCCACTGAATTAGCTTAATTAGTTGCCCAACTGTCCTGTGGCCACTGAATTAGCTTAATTAGTTGCCCAACTGTCCTGTGGCCACTGAATTAGCTTAATTAGTTGCCCAACTGTCCTGTGGCCACTGAATTAGCTTAATTAGTTGCCCAACTGTCCTGTGGCCACTGAATTAGCTTAATTAGTTGCCCAACTGTCCTGTGGCCACTGAATTAGCTTAATTAGTTGCCCAACTGTCCTGTGGCCACTGAATTAGCTTAATTAGTTGCCCAACTGTCCTGTGGCCACTTACTAACCTTAATTCCTGTGATTAATCATATGTGCATTATACTTAATTTGTTTCTTTAAATACATTAATTACACAGGTGATAAACATGTATTGTTCTCCGAATAATTTGAATTTCTGATTTTTGGGAAGGGACCACAAGACAGCGACTTGCTGATATCAATCGGAGGGTCCTTGAGTTGGTGGCCGATCTGCAGGCGATGCGGGACACGTTGGGGACAACAGAAGAGGAAGACTAGTGTCCTGGTTCCTGGCCCTGTAGATTTGTAAATAGTTGTATTTGTACATAGTTTTCTTGGTTAAACACCAAATTTCTTTGTATATAGTTTTCTGGTTTTTAAAAAGTTTTAAATTGTATATAGTTTTTAAAGTTTTTAACAAAAACTGTGTATATATTTTTAGTAAAGCCAAAACAATTTGTATATAGTTATTATTTTTTTTTGGCCAAAGTTGCCAGAAAAATTTTGCCAACAAATGGCAATTGAGCTATTAAAAACCCCAAAAAAAAAAAAAAACATGTTGTCCCATTTATTTGCACACATACATTGAAAAAAAACAAGGGGACAATGACATATTTGAAAATCAAGATTGTGATGTCCGTGAAGTGATTTGGGTAAGTTTTAGGGACCTAAAATGGAAGAAGAACCAAGGCGCTAAGTGATTGGGGTAAGTTTTATGGACCAAAAATGGAAGAAGAACCAAGGCGCTAAGTGATTGGGGTAAGTTTTAGGGACCTAAAATGGAAGAAGAACCAAGGCGCTAAGTGATTGGGGTAAGTTTTAGGGACCTAAAATGGAAGAAGAAACAAGGCGCTAAGTGATTGGGGTAAGTTTTAGGGACCTAAAATGGAAGAAGAACCAAGGCGCTAAGTGATTGGGGTAAGTTTTAGGGACCAAAAATGGAAGAAGAACCAAGGCGCTAAGTGATTGGGGTAAGTTTTAGGGACCTAAAATGGAAGAAGAACCAAGGCGCTAAGTGATTTGGGTAAGTTTTAGGGAACAAAAATGGAAGAAGAAACAAGGCGCTAAGTGATTTGGGTAAGTTTTAGGGACCTAAAATGGAAGAAGAACCAAGGCGCTAAGTGATTGGGGTAAGTTTTAGGGACCAAAAATGGAAGAAGAACCAAGGCGCTAAGTGATTTGGGTAAGTTTTAGGGACCTAAAATGGAAGAAGAACCAAGGCGCTAAGTGATTTGGGTAAGTTTTAGGGACCTAAAATGGAAGAAGAACCAAGGCGCTAAGTGATTTGGGTAAGTTTTAGGGACCTAAAATGGAAGAAGAAACAAGGCGCTAAGTGATTTGGGTAAGTTTTAGGGACCTAAAATGGAAGAAGAACCAAGGCGCTAAGTGATTGGGGTAAGTTTTAGGGACCTAAAATGGAAGAAGAACCAAGGCGCTAAGTGATTTGGGTAAGTTTTAGGGACCTAAAATGGAAGAAGAACCAAGGCGCTAAGTGATTTGGGTAAGTTTTAGGGACCTAAAATGGAAGAAGAACCAAGGCGCTAAGTGATTTGGGTAAGTTTTAGGGACCTAAAATGGAAGAAGAACCAAGGCGCTAAGTGATTGGGGTAAGTTTTAGGGACCTAAAATGGAAGAAGAACCAAGGCGCTAAGTGATTGGGGTAAGTTTTAGGGACCTAAAATGGAAGAAGAACCAAGGCGCTAAGTGATTTGGGTAAGTTTTAGGGACCTAAAATGGAAGAAGAACCAAGGCGCTAAGTGATTGGGGTAAGTTTTAGGGACCAAAAATGGAAGAAGAACCAAGGCGCTAAGTGATTTGGGTAAGTTTTAGGGACCTAAAATGGAAGAAGAACCAAGGCGCTAAGTGATTTGGGTAAGTTTTAGGGACCTAAAATGGAAGAAGAACCAAGGCGCTAAGTGATTTGGGTAAGTTTTAGGGACCTAAAATGGAAGAAGAACCAAGGCGCTAAGTGATTGGGGTAAGTTTTAGGGACCTAAAATGGAAGAAGAACCAAGGCGCTAAGTGATTTGGGTAAGTTTTAGGGACCTAAAATGGAAGAAGAACCAAGGCGCTAAGTGATTTGGGTAAGTTTTAGGGACCTAAAATGGAAGAAGAACCAAGGCGCTAAGTGATTTGGGTAAGTTTTAGGGACCTAAAATGGAAGAAGAACCAAGGCGCTAAGTGATTGGGGTAAGTTTTAGGGACCTAAAATGGAAGAAGAACCAAGGCGCTAAGTGATTGGGGTAAGTTTTATGGACCAAAAATGGAAGAAGAACCAAGGCGCTAAGTGATTGGGGTAAGTTTTAGGGACCTAAAATGGAAGAAGAACCAAGGCGCTAAGTGATTGGGGTAAGTTTTAGGGACCTAAAATGGAAGAAGAAACAAGGCGCTAAGTGATTGGGGTAAGTTTTAGGGACCTAAAATGGAAGAAGAACCAAGGCGCTAAGTGATTGGGGTAAGTTTTAGGGACCAAAAATGGAAGAAGAACCAAGGCGCTAAGTGATTGGGGTAAGTTTTAGGGACCTAAAATGGAAGAAGAACCAAGGCGCTAAGTGATTTGGGTAAGTTTTAGGGAACAAAAATGGAAGAAGAAACAAGGCGCTAAGTGATTTGGGTAAGTTTTAGGGACCTAAAATGGAAGAAGAACCAAGGCGCTAAGTGATTGGGGTAAGTTTTAGGGACCAAAAATGGAAGAAGAACCAAGGCGCTAAGTGATTTGGGTAAGTTTTAGGGACCTAAAATGGAAGAAGAACCAAGGCGCTAAGTGATTTGGGTAAGTTTTAGGGACCTAAAATGGAAGAAGAACCAAGGCGCTAAGTGATTTGGGTAAGTTTTAGGGACCTAAAATGGAAGAAGAAACAAGGCGCTAAGTGATTTGGGTAAGTTTTAGGGACCTAAAATGGAAGAAGAACCAAGGCGCTAAGTGATTGGGGTAAGTTTTAGGGACCTAAAATGGAAGAAGAACCAAGGCGCTAAGTGATTTGGGTAAGTTTTAGGGACCTAAAATGGAAGAAGAACCAAGGCGCTAAGTGATTTGGGTAAGTTTTAGGGACCTAAAATGGAAGAAGAACCAAGGCGCTAAGTGATTTGGGTAAGTTTTAGGGACCTAAAATGGAAGAAGAACCAAGGCGCTAAGTGATTGGGGTAAGTTTTAGGGACCTAAAATGGAAGAAGAACCAAGGCGCTAAGTGATTGGGGTAAGTTTTAGGGACCTAAAATGGAAGAAGAACCAAGGCGCTAAGTGATTTGGGTAAGTTTTAGGGACCTAAAATGGAAGAAGAACCAAGGCGCTAAGTGATTGGGGTAAGTTTTAGGGACCAAAAATGGAAGAAGAACCAAGGCGCTAAGTGATTTGGGTAAGTTTTAGGGACCTAAAATGGAAGAAGAACCAAGGCGCTAAGTGATTTGGGTAAGTTTTAGGGACCTAAAATGGAAGAAGAACCAAGGCGCTAAGTGATTTGGGTAAGTTTTAGGGACCTAAAATGGAAGAAGAACCAAGGCGCTAAGTGATTGGGGTAAGTTTTAGGGACCTAAAATGGAAGAAGAACCAAGGCGCTAAGTGATTTGGGTAAGTTTTAGGGACCTAAAATGGAAGAAGAACCAAGGCGCTAAGTGATTTGGGTAAGTTTTAGGGACCTAAAATGGAAGAAGAACCAAGGCGCTAAGTGATTGGGGTAAGTTTTAGGGACCTAAAATGGAAGAAGAACCAAGGCGCTAAGTGATTGGGGTAAGTTTGAGGGTGTGAAAATGGAAGAAGAAACAAGGCGCTAAGTGATTGGGGTAAGTTTTAAGGGAGGTCAAGGGAAAAGGCAGAAGAGCGCTAAGTGGTTAGGGTGAGCTTTAAGGGAGCTCCAGGGAAAAGGCAGGAGAGCGCTAAGTGGTTAGGGTGAGTTTAGTGATGGAAGTGAAATTATGTAGGCGAACACTTTAATGAGAGAAGTTTGTAGTGCGCAGGCGCAATATCGCAAGAATTTCGTCTGGACAGATACTTTAGGAAAAAATGAAGCAGGATGTAGCGGGAAAATGATAGGATTCGTGTGAGGATACGATGGGAAAAGGGCAAAAACGAAAGGCTACGTTGGTAGTTGGGCAAAATAAATCTGAACCTTTTCGATGGAAAATGACATCCTCGTCTGCGTACTCTGGCATACGAGCACACGGACGCGCTACGGAAGGTTTACGAAGCATGCATAGAATCGATCGAACGTTCATGCGAGAGCGGGAAATTTTGAAAATCTTACGACGTCGGCACCAAACCGAAAGTTTGTTTGTGTCTCTCTGAATCGAGCCTATAGTGTCTAGCGGGTATTTCAAGTGTAAAGGGTTGTTTTACTTGAAAAATGTGTGCATAACAGTTGTATTTTATCTGAAAATCTTCCAAAGCGCTGTTTCAGCTTGGTGGCGTCTCCTGGGCAGGAAAGGGTGTCTACCAATACATATGTGGTACCACTGTAATTGGGAGAAATGGGGCTATTAAACACAATATGATTTTATTGGAAAACTTACATTTTTTATTACAAGAAAACTGGACAAGTTGTAAAAAATACATTTTTTTACTTTTTTTGCACATATTTTACCCAGAAGGTTTGAGAATACACTACAAAAATCAAGACAACAAACAAGACATTTTATGTTAAAGCCCAAACAATGCTCAAAAAATATATAACGTTCCTGGGAAATCTCTTCAAAAATACACAGGGCCAGATTAAGTGTGGTGGAGGCCCCTGGGCACAAAATCTGGTGGGGGCCCCAGATACAGGATTTTTTTCCCTTTAAAATAATAGTCCAGCCAAGTAACTGATTGGTGGTTGTCTGGCACCCGCTTACTTACTGAAGCTTCAGATCGAGTCTCTTGTGCCACCCTTGTGCATGTGCATGCTGCTCAGGAACTCCTGCTTTGCCATTCTGGGCGGGGGGTAGCATAGTGGGCCAGCTGGTCCAGCAGAAAACAGTTCTCTGCACTGAGCTGCCAGAGGCTTTGCTTGGTGGCTTATGTGCAGTGAGTGGCCGCCGATTGACAGCTCTGCACCCACCCATCCCTGTTCCATTGCTGACAGCAGGGGCGGGCTGGCCATAGGGCATACCGGGCAAAATCCCGGTAGGCCGGTGCCAGGGAGGGCCACAAGTCGCAGTGTTGCCTGTAAGATGCGCGGGAGCGCGGCCGCGCACGTTGTTCAGCTGTCATTTTGTTTTTTTACATTGGTGGCTCAGTGGAACCAAAAACTCCTCTCTTGTTTCCCCTCACTGCGGAGGACAGCCCAGAGCAGAGCACATCAGAGGCCAGCACTTCCGTTTCCTGTCATGCTGGCCGGCCAGCGCGGGGAGAGGATGACGTGACTCATTAAACAAGAGAAACTGTGATTGATGGCTGGAGCAGAGGTCGGTGAGTGGGGAGGGGGGAGAGAGATGGTGTCTGAGTGTGAGTGTGTGTGTTGCAGCCATAGCCCGAGGAGAGGAAGAGGGAGGGAGAGAGAGAGAGAGATGTGTGTGTGTCTCACCCACGAGGACAAGTTAGCAGCCTGCAGACACCATGAAGGAGAGAACTCAACAACAGAAAGGATTCTCCAACTTGGCAGTGAAGTGGCTCCAGGTGAGTCCATGCTGTTGCTGTATTGTGTTCCAATAAACCTCAAACTAAATTCTAATACTAATTAATGGTGCAATGTGTTTCTCTTAACCCACCCTGCCCTGCCCATCTACCCACCTGCTCTGCCCATCTACCCACCTGCTCTGCCCATCTACCCACCTGCTCTGCCCATCTACCCACCCTGCCCTGCCCATCTACCCACCCTGCCCTGCCCATCTACCCACCCTGCCCATCTACCCACCATGCCCATCTACCCACCTGCTCTGCCCATCTACCCACCCTGCCCATCTACCCACCTGCTCTGCCCATCTACCCACCCTGCCCTGCCCATCTACCCACCCTGCCCATCTACCCACCCTGCTCTGCCCATCTACCCGCCCTGCCCATCTACCCACCTGCTCTGCCCATCTACCCACCTGCTCTGCCCATCTACCCACCCTGCCCTGCCCATCTACCCACCTGCTCTGCCCATCTACCCACCCTGCCCATCTACCCACCTGCTCTGCCCATCTACCCACCCTGCTCTGCCCATCTACCCACCTGCTCTGCCCATCTACCCACCCTGCCCTGCCCATCTACCCACCTGCTCTGCCCATCTACCCACCTGCTCTGCCCATCTACCCACCCTGCCCTGCCCATCTACCCACCTGCTCTGCCCATCTACCCACCTGCTCTGCCCATCTACCCACCCTGCTCTGCCCATCTACCCACCTGCTCTGCCCATCTACCCACCCTGCCCTGCCCATCTACCCACCTGCTCTGCCCATCTACCCACCTGCTCTGCCCATCTACCCACCCTGCCCATCTACCCACCTGCTCTGCCCATCTACCCACCCTGCCCTGCCCATCTACCCATCTACTCACCCTGCCCTGCCCATCTACCAACCCTGCCCTGCACATCTACCAATCTACTCGCCCTGCACATCTACCCATCTACTCGCCCTGCCCATCTACCCCCCCTGCTCACTCACCCACCTATTAATCCAACTGCCTAATCCACCCACCTATCGATATACCTGCCACTCACCTACCTACCCAGACCCTGAACCAGCAGCAGACTGGAGTGGTGTGCAGGCGGAATCAGCGGATTCTGACATGGAGGTGGCAGTCACCCACCTACCTACCTACCTGCCTGACCACCTGCCCACTCGCACATCTAAATACCCACCAACCAACCCTCCTGTCAACCCGCCCCCTTTATACCCTAATAGAGTGTAAGCTCTTCTCCTCCTGTATCCTCCCTTATACCCTAATAGAGTGTAAGCTCTTCTCCCTCTGTATCCTCCCTTATACCCTAATAGAGTGTAAGCTCTTCTCCTGTATCCTCCCTTTATACCCTAATAGAGTGTAAGCTCTTCTCCTGTATCCTCCCTAATAGAGTGTAAGCTCTTCTCCTGTATCCTCCCTTATACCCTAATAGAGTGTAAGCTCTTCTCCTCCTGTATCCTCCCTTATACCCTAATAGAGTGTAAGCTCTTCTCCTGTATCCTCCCTTATACCCTAATAGAGTGTAAGCTCTTCTCCTCCTGTATCCTCCCTTATACCCTAATAGAGTGTAAGCTCTTCTCCTGGATCCTCCCTTATACCCTAATAGAGTGTAAGCTCTTCTCCTCCTGTATCCTCCTTTATACCCTAATAGAGTGTAAGCTCTTCTCCTCCTGTATCCTCCCTTATACCCTAATAGAGTGTAAGCTCTTCTCCCTCTGTATCCTCCCTTATACCCTAATAGAGTGTAAGCTCTTCTCCTGTATCCTCCCTTTATACCCTAATAGAGTGTAAGCTCTTCTCCTGTATCCTCCCTAATAGAGTGTAAGCTCTTCTCCTGTATCCTCCCTTATACCCTAATAGAGTGTAAGCTCTTCTCCTCCTGTATCCTCCCTTATACCCTAATAGAGTGTAAGCTCTTCTCCTGTATCCTCCCTTATACCCTAATAGAGTGTAAGCTCTTCTCCTGTATCCTCCCTTATACCCTAATAGAGTGTAAGCTCTTCTCCCTCTGTACCCTCCCTTATACCCTAATAGAGTGTAAGCTTTTCTCCCTCTGTATCCTCCCTTATACCCTAATAGAGTGTAAGCTCTTCTCCTCCTGTATCCCCCCTTATACCCTAATAGAGTGTAAGCTCTTCTCCTCCTGTATCCTCCCTTATACCCTAATAGAGTGTAAGCTCTTCTCCTCCTGTATCCTCCCTTATACCCTAATAGAGTGTAAGCTCTTCTCCCTCTGTATCCTCCCTTATACCCTAATAGAGTGTAAGCTCTTCTCCCTCTGTATCCTCCCTTATACCCTAATAGAGTGTAAGCTCTTCTCCTTCTGTATCCTCCCTTATACCCTAATAGAGTGTAAGCTTGTCTCCTCCTGTATCCTCACTTATACCCTAATAGAGTGTAAGCTCTTCTCCTCCTATATCCTCCCTTATACCCTAATAGAGTGTAAGCTCTTCTCCTGTATCCTCCCTTATACCCTAATAGAGTGTAAGCTCTTCTCCTCCTGTATCCTCCCTTATACCCTAATAGAGTGTAAGCTCTTCTCCTCCTGTATCCCCCCTTATACCCTAATAGAGTGTAATAGAATAGGGCGGCAGCAGGGGCATTAAAAAAGTTTGCTTTCAGCATTTGCATTGCACCAGTATTGTTATGGGGCCCCAGCAGCATGGACAATGCTGTTTTGTGGGGGGTTTTTTGTACAATTTTTACAGTTTGTGGTTGTTGATTTTCTTTTCCTTGAGTACCCCCCCTGCCCGCACATGGTATGACCCAGTATCTATTGAGGACGCACAGTGGAGCTGGACTGTGGTGTAGCAATGTATTGTATAGACAGATGGAAGCTTATTTACATGGCCCCTCCCTGACATCCTGATTTGGGATGCCCCATTGTGTCAAATTCCCAGTAAAAATACCTGGCCGCTAATCAAACACCACATGTGTGGTTCAAACATGTGTCTGCACCAGCTAGAGGCTGGTGGGATGTGGCTGGCAGCCAGCTCAGCTCCACCCAGCCCTTAGCCAGGAGAACCCATGCATGAGCCAGTGGATCGCTGGTCAGGTAAGTTTTACTGGTGATCTGAGGGGGTTGCACAAAATGGGGCATCCCAAATCAGGGCGCCCCACAGAAAAGGATTAAAACTCTTTGAAGTGGACCAAAACCCAGGATTTTGACTATCCTAAGCCAGCGTCCTAAGTGCAGTGGCGCATGCGTGAGCTGCAGCCGCATCCCCAGCTACCCTCAAACGGGGAACGTGCCCGCACCGGCCATTCACAAATGCCTGGCGCGGGCATGCGCCCTGCTAGAGGGATAGCGGGGATGCGGCCGTGGCCCGCGCATGTGGTGTTGGACCGGGAAGTAAGGTAAGTGTAGCAGGTAACCTGGGGGAGTTTCACACAGTGGGGCATCCTGATTTTGGATGCCCGGGTGGAGGTCCCGGGCCGATCCCGCTCAGAGATATATATATATATATATATATATATATATATATATATATATATATAGTGGCGTTGACTCACTTTACCGGGCCGAGCACAGTACAGAAGGGCCAGTCTGACCAAAAAGTCCAGGGCCGTTTTTTGGTCCCAGTCCGCCCCTGGCTGACAGTGGCTTTGCTGCTCTAGACTCTTTGTCCTGTCCTGTTGTGGCTTTAGCTGCAGGTATGCAAAACCAAAAAAAGGCTTGCTCAGGCACAGGGTGCCCCCACTGCCGCCTATAGCTTTGTTGCTGGCCCTGTGGCCTGTCCAAAAACTGAAACGCCTCCTGGACCAGACCATAACCCAAAGGTTGGTGAAGGCCCCCTTTGCAAGGCAAGTGGTGGAGATCCCAAGGTACTCGCCCCTTGCACCCCCCCCTCATAATCTCGCCCTGGTTGAACATGTATAGCGTAAAATAGTGAAAAATGGTCCGGCAACAGAGGGTGACAAAATCTCTAGATAGGCTGGCAGTTAAAGGGTTAAACACCATTCCTGCATGTGGGAATGCATTTGAGAGAGGCTTTGAATCAGGCTTAATGTAATGACAATAGAAGAAGTAAGAACAGAAAGAGAAAACAGAGACTGATTAGCCATCATCTTTAACTTCTGAACAAACATTTGAAGTGAGCACAGAACCTACCAGTACTGAAGAGCAGACATAAGCAAACTCAGACACAGATGCTCAACGAGAGAAAACAGAGGTAAACCACCTGTATGTATATCATACAAGGCAAGCACTGCCAGTACTAATGAACCTGCAACTAGGGAAGATGTATCTCAGCTTTCAGAAGGGGAAACTAGTAAATGGATAAAGGCTGCAAAGGAAAAGATAAAATCCATGCATGACACCAAAACATGCTTACTTACAGTACTACCACCTGGAAGGAAAGCTATAGGCTGTAAATGGCCTTTAAAAGTGAAGTGCAATGCAGATGGTACAGTAGAGCAATACAAAGCAAGACTTGTAGCCAAAAATAGGACTATGATGAGACTATTGCTCCAGTAGTCAAACATGCTACAATAAGGACTTTGCTGTCAGCAGTCACCCCAAGGAAAATGCAAGTAAAACACTCTATATGATAACAGCATTTCTACAGGACAGTTTAGAGAAAACATCTACATGGAACAACTTCCATGATTCAACGATGAACAAAGACCAGACCAGGCCAGACCAGACCAAGGATCTTCAAGATCAGGGATTTGCTGAGTTACATTATTGCCTTCTGAGTATATGACAGCAGATGTGTTCTTTACCAAGCCTCTGACCACTGAAATATTGGTTTAACAGACTAAGCCTCAGCTGTTGAGAAGGGATGTTGGAGAAACTGTGCAAGAGCTTCTGCTTGGCTCTGTATGTGATCTGAATCTATATTGCTAGGTTAATGCAGTTTACATTTAGGACAGTTGATGGCACTAGTGTTTCAGTAAAGCCAGTTCCTGTTACACCACAAATGTCTATCTGGATTTGACTCTGCTGCACCCAGCACTCAGACTCTGTAACAAATTATTGGGGTGTGGTTCAAGGTAATTAAACAACTGATCCCGGTGGTTTTACACACAGGAAATCCCCCAATTGGCATGCCCCTGTAAAGTATAAGTAATAAAGAAAATGAATGTTGGATTTCTTTGTCTGCATCAAGGAGGCATACCAACCGGGATTACCCTCCCTTGCATTGTGCCCCTGCAAGTCCAATGACCCTGGTTAATACCTACTATTTATGGGACATCCTCCTTTTGGCAGCTGGGAAGTAGATGTGACTGCAAGTAGCCAGTTAGGTTTTGGTCACACGTAGTTAGCTTCCAACCATTGAAAGCAAATAAAATGTAAGCATTACTCAGCAGTATGGAGCTTGTGGGGTACTATGCGTGGGAGAGCAAACCCAAATCTGCCAACAAACACGCACACATCAGTCCCCTAGCGCCCCTCCATGCATGCACACGCAATCCACGTATTCCACCCCCTGTCCCAAACACATACATATTTGCCATTACACCCACATCCCCCATGTCCCACACACACACACATGCATATTCCCCAGCCCCCCCCCATACACACACATACTAAAACCCCGAAGATAAACCCTAATAATGACCAAATGGCCCTGGGTATAAGGACCAAAAGATATACCACATGAAATAATATGTCTGATTTGTATTACTTAATTTAAAAAAACTATTAAAACAATTAACAATACAGCCATAACAATTAAACGTGAGCGGAGCCAGATAAGCATATAATATTAATATTGTTAGGTTATTATTTAAGAAATAATTTAATATCTACAGTATATAATATAAAGCAATTAGTGAAAAGCAAAGTGACAAAATCTCCTTATATTCCACTTAATAAAATGTTAAACGCAAATAGATAATCATACAAAAATACATATAAATATATCATACCCAAAATGAATCTGCAAACCAAACCGCTGGATCTTAAGTGCTAGATAATGCAAGATAATGAGCATCCCCCCCACACACATATTTGCCAGTACCCCCACACACACACACACACACACACACACACACACACACACACACACACACACAGATTTGTCAGCCCCCCCCAGACACACACACACACACATATTTTCCAGCAGCCCCACACACATACATATTTGTCAACACCCCCTCCCCCCCCACACACACACATACATATTTACCAGACCCAACCCACACACACATAGATATTTTTCAACACCCCCCCCCCCCCAACATACATAAAGTATATATTCTCCCCTCCACACACATATTTGTGTAACCCCCAAGCACATGCACACAAATGCGTATTTGCCAGGAGCACCCCATCACACACATACATATTTGCTAGCACCCCCCCCCCCCCCGAACACACACACATATGTGCCAGAATCCCCTATACACACACACGCACACACACATACATATTTGCTAGCACCCCCACACACATACATATTTCAAAAGATGATGGAGTAGGCCTCCCTAAACCCTTGGTCCCATTAACCCCACCATATATTCAATCAAATAGGTAATTAATATTTAACAGATTTTATTCTTATTTTTCAAGGCTAAATACATTTACACACATTATAAAACCACACTATTAAAATATGCTATTGCACAGTGATTGTTATTTGGTTATACAGAACCGCCCCATGCTGTGTCAGATTTGTATAAGTTTCAATTCTCTTCATCAGTGCCAGAGCTCAAGAGCAAGCTCAAGATTCAATGAACATATGTCTGCAATTCCCATATCCTTGATAGGTATCATTTTTTTAGGTTCTGCATGTGGGAATAACGTAAAAGTCCCACAGTCCCGTATTTGGATCAGCTGTTTTGCGGGACTTTAAAGTACGCAAACTCCCATATTTTCGCCTTATTATTTTGGTTGATGCCTAGATTTTTCATTCACGTGAATGTAATTTTACAGGTTTACCCTGTGCTTCCTCGTGATTCTCAGCCCTGATTTACCCCTTTTTGGCCCTATAAAAACTGTACGTTTCTGGTTTAAATTTACACCCTCTTTTTGCAAGCGGGAACCACCATATGCGTTAATGATGGAGCGCTTGACAAGTTCTGTGAAGAGTACGAGCGTTTGCAGCAGCAGGGACTGTTAACCAGTTACCTTCCAGAGCTTAGACATACCCAAAGACCCCTGATATGATTCGGATGTCCGATCAGCAGGTGTTCAAATTGACATGACTGAACCACCTTTCTCTTGAGAAGCTTTACTCACAGCTGCGGTCATGGTTGGCCCCATCACAAGGAAGGGGGCATGCAATAGAAGGTATGGTTGGTTGGCTGCATTCATTTTTTAGCAAATGGATCCTTCCAGGGGCTAAGGACAATGTCAGTTGGCATGTCCCAACCTTCGCGGAGCCACTCCATGAATAAACTTCTCAATGGCATGGTTGTTCTGCTGGAGAAATACATCTCTTTTCCTTTCCTTTTGGTAGCCTGGAATGCAGCGAGGTTGGTTTTTTTTCAACATAGCAAATATGTCAAGTGTCATGGGCACCATCGACTGCACGTGCGGAGCCCTTGTTCCCTTAGCTGCCCTTAGCTGCTCAGAGTATATGTTTCGGCTATTGTTGCACCTTTTTCCCCCTCTCCTGTATTTATGCCTTCTAGCCCCCTCTCCTATCTTTATAATATGCTTGCCTCAGCTCCCCTAAACCAGCTTCCTTGTGTCCTTGACTTTGTAATTTAGAATAATTGTATTTGAAATTAATTACTTGGAGCCACTCTATTTACCCTCTGATTGTTTGGTTTTATTTCAGAAATCACAAGATGGACCACTCTCTTATGCGTCGTGGGACCAGATCGTCATTTTTTTCAGAGTTTCGTCCGACTTCCCAGGCTTGTCCAATAATCCATTCTTCTTGCGGATTTCAAGTTTATATACCTGTTTTGAGAGTGGAGAGCTGAGTGAGGATTGGCTTCTGGGTAAGTGTGTCTATTTTTCTCTTGGCTCTGCGTGTCTATTGTTATCATTGCATTTCCACTGTTGAATCCAGTTTAATTTGCCCTTTTTTGTTGTGTTGCTACTTTGTTGTGGATGCCTAATTTTATCCCTGTCCTACATCACCACTACTGTGCTCATGTGGCTAGTTCAAATGACCCTGCTCTCTGTAGCTTATCAAACCCTTGTCCATGTTTACTGCCTTCTGTTTGCTTGATTGCTCAGCAGTTTTCCTTACGCAACACTAAATTGTTGCTTCCAAACAGTTGCCTACAAAATGTGTTTCCCAGTTTCCTACTGCTTCAACTTAGGACTTGGTTTATGCTGTTTGTGTGTTTTGGTCATTATTTGGTGTTAATGTTGGTATTTGATGTCCTTTTAGGTGCTTTGGGTTTTCCCCTGCTTCCCTGGCTCCTGACACTCTTCTGAAGGGCCCAGACAGATGGCCAGGAGGCCTATAATTGGGCCCACCACCACACTTGGCATTTGGCCTATTGAAGGTTTTAGTGTCTGGACAAGCCTGACAAGGTTGATCAAATCATCATGGCCTGTATTGCCCGCCACAGCTTTGCCCTAATGGAGAGGGAGTCAGCATATGTGGAGAAGCCAACCCCTGCTGCAGCTCCGGAGATACATGGCCTACTGTATTCCAGTACTTGTGCTGCCCAATCTGTTCGGCAGCATTTAGTCAACAACTGTTTTTCTTAATTTGTGCTGATGTATTTGTGTATTTTGCCTTGTTTTTGATTACATTCCTTTATAACAAAAATTAAGCCCATCATTCTGCAAAATGTTGAGGCTGCCTTGTGCCCTTTAATAATGCAACACACTTCAAGTGGGGGGAAGCAGATCCAACAGGAGTGGGTAATGGTGTGTGGTAAGAGAAGGTTGCCTAAGAATGTCTAACAAAAAAAGGTGAGTAAAACTGGGTGGAAGCAGACAACATAGGAGCCAAATGAATGTAAAAACTGGGATAAGGTAAGTGTCAAGAAGCACATGCACACTACATGGGATGCCACACAGGAATACAAGGGAGAAAGTAAGTATCTTGAATGACATGTACACTGCATGGGATGCCACACAGGAAAACAAGGGAGAAGGTAAGTGTCAAGAAGGACATGCCCACTACATGAGATGCCACACAGGAAAACAAGGGAGAAGGTAAGTGTCACGAAGGACAAGCACATTGCATGGGATGCCACAAAGGAAAACAAGGGAAAAGTAAATGTCTTAAATCACATGCACACTACATGCGATGTCACACAGGAAAACAAGGGAGAAGGTAAGTGTCAAAAAGGATATGCACACTGCGTGGGATGCCCCACAGGAAACCAAGGGAAAGGTAAGTGTCTTGAATGACATGCACACTACATGGGATGCCGCACAGAAAAACAAGGAGGTAAGTGTCAAAAAAGACATGCACACTGTGTGGGATGCCACAAAGGAAAACAATGGAGAAGGTAAGTGTCTTGAATGGCATGCACACTACATGGGATGTCACACAGGAAAACAAGGGAAAAGGTAAGTGTCTTGAATGACATGCACACTACATGGGATGTCACACAGGAAAACAAGGGAGAAGGTAAATGTCAAGAAGGACATGCACACTACATGGGATGTCACACAGGAAAACAAGGGAAAAGGTAAGTGTCTTGAATGACATGCACACTACATGGGATGTCACACAGGAAAACAAGGGAGAAGGTAAGTGTCAAGAAGGACATGCACACTACATTCCGCACAGGTTGGGGACATCTGGAAGAACCATTATTTTTTTTTTTTTAAATGGCAGAATGCGGAATGCGTATGGCAAAAGACCAGCGAGGGACAAGGAATAACGAGATGAATGGACTACGCGGCAACTTAAGAAAGAAAATAGGTACAAACTCGGCTTCCAAGACGACTTTGAGAGCCAAAACCATAATTACTCGGCTAAACTGTATGCACATGCAAAGCAATTACGCCCGTGTATGCATGTGCAAAAATGTCTCGAAACGAGAATGTGATTAATACGAGCATTTGCAAGATCCCATATTCCAAGTTCGATTCTGCACGAAACCCAGCAATTATGGTGAGACTTTGAATCAGGCCAATTGTCAACTTTGGGACTGATTCAGAGGCAGGTAAAAATTTACACCCAGTAGGCAATGAAAGTGAATGGCAAATTTCTCTCGAATTGAGCCCATTATCCCTGTATATATATATATATATATATATATATATATATATATATATATATATATATATATATATTTATTTATATATATATATATATATATATATATGCCCTTGAGATGCCCTTATACAATATATATATTTCCGTGCACCACCTCACAATCACATAATGTTAGGAGATAACCACATCACCATTGTAATATCACTGTGGAAGCAAATATGCTACCTTTCTAATGGTAGCTTATCTTAGCTATGTACTATATAACATATGTACACCATAAAGTGCATTTAACAGATACCATATTTTATTGAATCTGGGCGTAGTCCATGACGATTGCAGATATTTTCTCCTTCAGCGCGATTTGCCCCAACCCATATTTTACTTTCTTAAAGTGTAAGTCAACTTTTGACTGAATTTCTGAAACTGTATATTTTGTGTGACAAAATGATCGTCATAAAGGTGTTGAGGTGGTACAAAAGGGGACACTCTGGTATGTCCCATACACTCGCCCCAAAACTTCTGCACTCGCCCTCAATGAATCAATATATACAAAATATATAGAGAATATGTAAAAAGGTATTTTATTAAGGTATTATAATGAAAATAACAATAACCACATATGGGCCAGACAAATTAAAAAACATATATAAGACACATTAAAAAGCTAGGTGGTGGGGGCTCGGACCCGCCAAATGCTCCATAATAGGGAATAATAATAATATACTCACATATTGATAATTATATGCCACACATATAAAGGGGCATAACCTGCAAGCTCATTAATACCAAGCCAGCGCGCGTCAGCCAAGCCAGAGAGTGTGAATGTGCAAAGCTAAAAAGAAACCAAAGTGGGGAGGAGTGAGTGAGAAATGTGAAAATAAGTGCTGAAGTATGTGAATGAAGTGAATGGAGAGAGAGAGTGGAAGATAATAGGAAAGGTGAGTGGCGAGGCGAACCGCGCGGCCGCCTGGGTGAGCGCGGCCGCCTGGGTGAGCGCGGCCGCTGCCGTCCATGCAGCGGGGTCATGTGGCGCACGTCCGGCGTCTACTGCTGCTTCCGGCTTGCTCGTTGTCCTGGGTATACAGGCGGATCATGCTGGCGGGGGCGGACGTTACGGCGGTGCGTGCGTGAGTACATCTACACATATATAAGGGGTTGTTTTTAGATAGTTGGTGTCCCGTCCAGGAGAAGTGGTTAATCCACGCAGCGCGTCGGCGGTTTTCACCTTGGGTGTCTGGGGGAGCTCGGATGGCCATGCTGTGTCACGGTGATGTATTTAGCTCTTAGATTATCCTAGATTACATTGCATTGCTCATTTTTGGGCCTGCCAGCCGGTGATCGTTCGCCTCGCCACTCACCTTTCCTATTATCTTCCACTCTCTCTCTCCATTCACTTCATTCACATACTTCAGATTGTGTTTTTATGAATATTGTGCAAAGGCTTTAGAATAAAAAAGAAACTATATCTTTGTGGGCTGGTGATAGAAGGTGGTGACATAAACTTCCTTTCTGGGTATAGCTAACTTTAAGTGTTTTTCTGCTTTTAAGTATGTCATGTTTTGTTATGTCATCTTAGCTTACAGTATGTTACTGATATGAAGTGCAAATAAACAGAAATAAATGTAATGGCAAATAATGGTATTCACCAAACATAACCATTTGAGATAAATCTATACTCCTGAAGTACTATGCTTTTAGGTTGATTAAAGCAGGACATTATCATTTTGTAAGAGCTAAGGTCATGCCAGTAATGCATCTCAAATTGATAAATATTAAGCCAACTGCCTCTAGGGTTTCAAGCCTTTGCATCATTTATGCAGGAGCAATAATGCTATTTTCAATTACCTTTGCTTGCTGTGCCTTTCTATCAGTCTGTATTGTATGCTGTCACTTTACGCCGTGTGCACAGACAAGCTGATACAGAAAAATGGCTGCATTAGGAAACTGTAGCGTCATAGACAGACTGTGTGGTCTCTAGAGTCACCAGATGGCTTCTCGGTACAAATAAAATAAAATAGGTCAGGATTTCGAAGTGTCATGTCAATATAAAATAGCTTAAGGTAGTAAAGGAATAACAGTACCTAATACACACTCTGGGGCTTTTTTGCCACCAATATTATTAGTTTGTAAAAGTACATGCCAGTCAAACCATTTTTGATATTTAAAAGATAAAGTTACCTTTCATTGCCCAGCAGCAATCCCAGCAACCTAGAGATGCTCCATAGAGACCATGGTCCATACCTGCCAGTATGACATCCAGTGGTGGGGTTTAGCAGATATGAAGAAATAGACAGGAGTATACAAACCCTACCCTAGTGCTCTTGTTATTTAGGTTGCAAACAAACTTCTGCTGAATAACTGCCTGGGCTAATACAACAATGAACAAAGTTAGTTTCTTTTGTTTTTACTGAAAAGAAGTAGAATAGGGGTCAAATAATTCTGCGACCTGTCCTATGAGCCAGCTTGTGCTGAAGCTGAATATTCTGCTATTCTGAAATACAGAAAAATCTCAATGATTTTACCCACCATGCAATGCTTTGGCACAGATGTTAGAGCGGTTAATGTTGCCCTACAGGATGGCTAAGGAGACAAGCAGTTAAAAGTGGAAGGGTACATTCAAAAACCTGTGACCCCAATATTATGATCCTAACAGTATAGGATAACCAAATACTTGATGGGAGTTTTTTTTTTAATTTGGGGTTTATAAGTAACCCACCCTCTCACTGCCAAACTTGTTTATATGTATTTTTAATATTAGACAGATCTACTTCGATTTAAGCATAGTACTTTTTTACTCTTCATCCATATAGCAAGAATGCAACTATACATAGGGGTTTGTAGAGTTGGGCAAAATTATTTTTAGTTAATTAACATCCGAGTGTCACCACAGAAAGAGCACTGGGACAAGATTGAATGGGTACTAGCTCCCCAGTTGCCCAGGAGGGAGTGTGAATAATCATTAAGGGGACATTAGCAATTCCCCAATATTGGCCCCTTTTCTCTGAACTGGTAAAGGGGTCATTGATTCATAAGTAGTAAAGTTGAAGATTACTACCTCTGTGCTTGACCCAAAGGCATCCATGTTGCTATGAGTCTTCTCTAGAGTTTTTGGGATTGATTGAGATTAGAGATGAGCGAACTTTTTAAAAATTTGATTCGGCCGATTCACCGAATTTTCCGGAAAAATGTGTTTCGGTACGAATTTATTTGCGATGAATCGCTATTGAAAACGGCTATTACTGGGCTTCCGGGAGCCTCCATAGGGTTGCAGAACATTTTGCTTGGCTGTAACATGCATAGGATGCATGCTGGGGTAGTGAAATAATATTGTAAAGAAGTATGACATGCAGTTTAGAGGCGTCGCTCTTAGATTCGCTATCGCAGAGCGGCAGAATTAGAGAGCTTGAGGTGGCATCAGCATGATGAGCCCATATATTGCCTGAAAAACACACCCTGAATTTGGCCGCATCATAGGGAAGCCCATATATTGCCTGAAAGGGACACTGCAGTTGGCAGCAGCATAAGGAATCCATATATTGCCTGAAAGACACACCCAGGAGTTGGCAGCAGCATAAGGAGCCCATATATTGCCTGAAAGGCACACCCTGGAATTGGCAGCAGCAGAAGGAGCTCATTTATTGCCTGAAAGACACACCCAGGAGTTGGCAGCATCATAGGGAGCCCATATATTGCCTGAAAAACACACACTGGAGTTGGCAGCAGCATTAGGAGCCCATATATTGCCCGAAAGGCACACAATGGAGTTGGCAGTAGCATTAGGAGCCCATATATTGCCTGAAAGACACACCCTGGAGTTGGCATCAGCAGAAGGCGCTACCATGCATCAGTTACTCGCATGCATCAGCTATTGGTGGGTGGAAATCCTGGCTGATCCATGCCTGATTCATCTTCACAAAGGTGAGTCTCTCCACATTTTTCATGGACAGACGAGTTCCCCTTGGCGTTACTATGGCCCCCGCAGCACTAAAGACCCGCTCAGATGGCACACTACTGGCTGGGCAGGACAGCTTTCCCAGGGCACTCTCTGCCAGTTGCGTCCACAAGTCAAGTTTGGCTGCCCAGAAGTCCAGCAGATACTCAAGGTGCATTGGCATGGTCATTTCAAGGTATGACAAGACCTGCTGGTTCAGGCCCTGCTCCAGGTCTTCCTGCTGCTCATGAGTAGCCTCACTATGCAGGTGCAGAAAGCTACTTATTAGCGACTGAAGACTGAGGGTCCTGTTCGAGTTGCTGTGCAGGAACCACATTCACCCAGTGGGCCGTAAAGGACATGTATTGTCCCTGACCGTAGGTACAGCTCCAGATGTCAGCGCTGCCATGCACTTTGGTGCACACCGACAGGCTCAAGGACTGGCCCACCTTCTGCTCAACAAATTTGTGCAGGGCTGGTACTGCCTTCTTTGCAAAGAATTGGCTGCTTGGGACCCTCCACCTCAGCTCGGCACTAGCCATCAGCTCTCTGAAAGGTGCAGAGTCCACCACCGTAAAAGGGAGGGACTGCAGCACCAGCCAATTGGACAGGAGCACATTTAGCTTCTGCGCCGTAGGATGAGTGGGTGCATACTGTTGTCTCTTGGACATGGCTTCGCTGATGGATTGCTGGCGGGACGTCTGACTTTTAGTAGGAGGAGCAGGAGCATCTGGAGCGGCAGAGGATAGGTATGATGCACAGCTACCTTCAGCTGAGGTGCTGGAGCCTTGGCTGGGTGAAATTGGAAGCGGTGTGGCACTGGCTGACACAGCAGGCTGGACCCCCACTTCGGAGCCTCGGTTCTTCCAGGCTGCTTTATGGTGACGCTGCATGTGTTGCTGCAGGGCTGTTGTACCAACATTGGGGCCCTGGCCACGCTTCACCTTCTGTCTACACATCTTGCATGTGGCCAGGTTACCCTCCTGTGGATGCTTGATGAAAAAGTGCCACACTGCAGTAGCTAATTTTCCCTCCAAAAGTCTGCACTAATTCACTGCTACTGCTGCCAACTCCAGGAACCCCTGCTCCACTACCTCCCGGGAAGGCAGCCTGCTGCGCAGCAATTGGTCTACCCCGCCCCCCGGCCACGTGTGGCTCCAGACATCCCAATTCTGCAACCATGCTGACTGCCAACCCTACTACCACCTTTCTGCCTCAGCTGCTGACTCTGGGGCAACCTGGGACCCTCTTCTCCTGATGATGATGAAGCCCCTTCTGCACCGGGCTCCCAAGTGCAATCGGCTTCATCATCATCATCATCATCGAGTTGTGTCTGCACGTCACTGATGTCCTCCTTGGTTTCCACAACAGCGTGTGCTGCAGGAGACGGAACGCTCGCCACACCACCTCCTACGCCACTCTCCTCCTCAGTGTTTTTCTGCCTAGCGAAAGAAGCGGCGGATGTCTCCTCCATTTCTTGGCTGGGCAGTAGCTGCTGACTGTCCTCTAACACATCGTCCTCACTGAATAGTGGAGCTGAACCCAAAGCATAAGATACGTCGGTTGGAGGGGGGGCGTAGGACAGAGGCAATGGAAGGACAGGGGCTGCTCCCGGGCCATGCCAACTCAGGGTGCTTCCTGCTGGTACCATATGTCAGGAACTCACTCACCGCATCCTCGCTCCCGCGCCGTCCCCGGGCAGCCGGCCGCGCAGCTTCCGGCTCACGTCTCTGCCAAGCAGCGGCTCGGGCGGCGTCGGCTCAGGCAGCACACTGCTCGGCCACGCCCCCCGCTCGCAGCTCCGGCCCTGTCTCCGGCTCCTGTAAACGTGCTCGCGTGCGGGCGCGAGCACGTGTCTCTTATGCCCTCCGCCGGCGCTGCTCCCTGCGCGCCCGCCGGAGGAGAAGTTAAAGGGCCAATCAGCCCAGAGGTTCAGGGTTGGGCCAATGAGCCCAGGAAGGGGAGGTTTGTGGGCATTCGCCCTTTTGGTCCAATTGGACCAATCAGTGACAGTGTTGTAGTTGCACCAATCACATGCGCCCTTCCCTTTTTCCCAATCATGCTGGTCCCTATAAAGCCCTACCTCATCATTTACCCAGTGCCTGTTATAGCGCCTAGGACCTAGTTTATCTAGCTTGTCTCTAGCGATTGATCTGAACTCCTGTTGCCGACCACCGCCTGTATTGACCGTCCTTGATCTGAACTCCAGTTGCCGACCACCGCTTGTATTTGACCATCCTAGATCCGAACTTCTGTTGCCGACCTCTGCTCTGATCCTTGACCACGATTTGTCCAACCCTATTGTACCGCTGCCATCTCAGAACTCCCGTTGCTGACCCCAAGCCTGTTTGGACTTCCGTTATACGCTCCTGCTATTGGGCTCACTCAATACCGCTCCCAGCCATGGGTTCTCCAGACCTCCGAACAGTAAGCCTACATCCTTTGAGCCATTGAAGTCCTGGGGGCAACCGATCCCGGGCAGGCGTTTTTTGCGTCCCCGGCAAGCGGGGGCTCCTATAGGTGAAGCTGGCTGCGGAGATTGGGGGTTGAGGGCTTACCTGGAGGGCTGGAGTTACCTGAGCGGATCATTGAAGTACCCAGAGCTTGACACCAGATCTCGGAAAAGAGAGAGAGAGAGAAAAAGGCAGAGCATCAGCCACAGTATTCCGTCCCCGCCCCCCCCCCCCCCCTCGGATGTGCACAGCTTTAAACTTAATGTTAAAATGCAGACAAGACAAATAAGACTAGCTGTTGTAATAAGACCACAACTGGCTTGGGAAATGCTGTTAGGAAATTAATGGCTGACACAACCGCCATATTGTCAGAATAAAATCATACTGCTTTATTCAGCAAATCCCCCATAGCTCGACAGACACCACCATTGGAAAGAGCTCAAAAAAGGCCAAACTCTTGATCAGCAGCGATGATCGTCACTCGGATGGCCACTCCTCTGCACACCACCTGCCTGCAAAATAAGCCCAAAGCTATTTGCTCCTGACACTTCATTGAATATTTCCCTGTTCTCGCATGTCGGTATTCGCCAATAAGCCAGGCAGTCAAAAGTTCTTGACCTAAATTTGCAAGTCCGCCTTCAGCTGTGAGGTAAGACAAATTTAATAAGGAGGCGCCCAAACATCTGCCGTGGTCAGTGACAGTCACCTCAAAAAAACACATCTGATGCGAGAAGCGAGCACGTAGAATCTACGTGCTTGGCACTGAAAGGGACAAAGCATCTGCAGTCTGAGATTCTTTATGTCTCGTTTCTAGCTCTCGAATCTGGTCAAGCAATCAATTACGCTTGGTGATACTTGCCTTTTTTAGCCTAGAGGCATGTTGAATGAGTACACCCCTCACTACCGCTTTGTGTGCTTGCCATACCGGATTGGACTGCTTGGCTTGCTACTGAGTCCCTTAAAAGGGTTTCATTTAGCCACCAGGTCCAGGCCCTAGTTCCTCTTTCCTGGTGAAGAAGGGACGTGCAAACCGGGGAGTGATCCGACAAAGTGGCTACCTCTATCGTGGAACTCCACGCTCTCGACAACAGATTGTGGGAGATAAGGATATAATCTAGCCTGGTATAAGATGAGTGTGCTACCTAAAATTGTGAATAGTCCGTTGTAGATGGATTGAGTATCCGCCAGATATCGCATAGTTGAGTGTTGTGCAGTGCTCGCTTGAGTTTTCTTAGGCCTGTATGAGAGATGGGAGATTTTCCAGTGGAGGAGTCGATAAGGGGGTCTAAAGCCAAATTTAAGTCTCCTCCTAATATTACACTTCCTTCCTGGAAGTCTGTTAGTTTCATCAGGAATTCCATGAGGAAGTCCACCTGTCCGCTGTTTAGGGCATAGACCAATGCCAACGTATACTTTTCCCCCAATATTGTTCCCTTAACTATGACATATCTGCCCTCAGCATCCCTGATCGAGTCTAGCCGAGCTGAAATGGCACGGATCTGGCCAGCAGTATAGCCACTCCTTTAGATTTGGAGTCTGGGGAGGAGCTTAAGAACACCTGAGGGTAGTGTCTTGTGGACAGCTTCGGGTAGCGGTCCCCCATGTAATGTGTCTCCTGAAGGAAGACCATTTGTGCTTTTAGCCTTCTCAATTCCAGGGTCACTGCCTGCGCTTTTCTGGAATATTGAGACCTCTGCAGTTTAGGGAAACTATTTTAACAGGAGGGGTCCATGGATTGCAGTCTTCCTCCATCACTGGTCTGTCTCCCATCTCCTTCTCCCCCAGCCCCCACCCCGGGTGAACTAGCCCAGGGTACCTAGAACCGCAATCGAGAATGGGAGGGCCAGCACCCAATAAGAAATAAGCGATAGCAAGAGATGGGGAGAGAGTAGAAAATAGTTGAGAAAGATTAGAAAACAGATAGGAAATTAGAATCTAGAATACTGTGGGCAAGTGAGTATAAAGATGTTGACTGCACTTTCAACAGGCAGTCCGGCCCTGCGTCTCCCCAGGGGGTCTCCGGTAGCTCCCCTGGAATAACGAAAGGGTCACTAGGTAGCAATGGAAGCCAAGTGAGGAGAAGCCAGCAAACAACACTTAACAACAGTAAACCTTTGCATTTAACGACGCAGCCCCCCCCCCCCAGCCATGTATATATATGATCAAAAATCAACAAAGCAATAAAACCATGTAATAACAATAACAATAACAACAATACTTTAACTTTTACTTTATCTGTAACTTAGAGGCCTACCTTCCCACACCATCATCCACCCCCCCCCCCCCCCCCCCACCGACGCGTGCATCTGCTGTCTCCAGCGGCCCCGCCACATATCCCCGGCAGCCCCTCGACCGGGCCCACCTTCAGACCCTGTCCTTGCCGCCAGAGAGGCCCATACGAGCGCTCCACCCCAAGACAGGGCAAGCTTTAGGGCCCGAGTATGTGTCCACTACGTCAGCCCGTGTCAGAGGGGGGGCAGGCGATACCCCACGGGGAAAGGCAGGACAAGCTATCCCGCACTAACCTCCTCCGCTCCGGTGGGCCCAAGGTCCAGGGCAGCCCCCCAGCATTTCACAGCTTGAGGTCATTGGACGTATAGGAGTGAGAAAGGTATTGTATGAACATAATGCTAAACACTGTCCAAGTGGACGTTAGCCAGATAGTCTTAGTTATATATGCGTGAGAAGAGGGGATCAAGATAATCACAAAATTAATACTGGATAGGTATTATCCTCCCTTTTCTGCTTTCCCTCCCCCGGCCCGGCGTCTGCTGCCACCTCCCTCCTCTCCCCCAATTTTCTTCCATTCTTCCCCCGTCCTCCCCTCTAGGGGCAAGAGGTGTGAAGAAAAACAATTGAAGCATCCAATCGTCAAAACCGCCCAATCTGACCATAACTCCTGTTCTCTTGGGGGGTCCGTCTTCTTCTGACCCTTCAATTCCGGTCCTCGAGGTCCGGGGCCTCTCCTTCCACCTGCGCCAATCTGGAAGTCCGGCCTTCTCCGGTCGCGCCTCCGACCCACCTGCCTCTGTGGGAGGGGGTCTGCTCCCCGGTCAATCGCAGGGGCCAGCCAGTCCGGGACATTGATTGGTGGGGTATTCAAAATATCAAAAAACTCTGGTAACTGTGCTGGGGTTTTCAATACGAATGTTCTTCTGTATTTCCGAACGATCAACTGAAATGTGTGTCCCAACCGATACGTCGACTCCTGACGTCGAATCTGCTCCAGGAGAGGTTTAAGCATTTTCCGCATTAGGAGGGTTCCTCTGGCCAGGTCTGGTAGCAGAATGACCTGTGCTCCTCTCAGCTCAGCCGGTCTTCTGTTCCAAGCCTTCTGCATTATCGCCTCCTTGACCTGGAAAAAGTGGACCCTACAGATAACATCTCTCGGTCTGGATGGATTCGATCAATTTTAATATGGTCTGTGGGTGGGGGTTCCAGCAAACTATTAAACAGTTCACAAAATGCTGGCTTTAACTCTGCTGGGCCTATCGATTCGGGGATGCCCCTGAGGCAAATATTGTTACGCCTGCTACGGTTTTCCTGATCGTCCTGTTGTAGCTGGACAGCAGACAGCATTCTCCTGGTAGCATCTCGGTCTCTTTCTAGGGCCTCTACTCTGGCCTGGATATCTGCCTGTGTGGCCGTATTAGTGTCCATGTCTGTTAGACAGGTCGGCCATGGAGTTTTGCATCGAGGTTATTTCTCTTCGGAATGTCCCTTCCATATGAGATATGTAAAATTCAAAGTTCGCCCTTGATGGTAGTGTTTTGAGGGCTTCTGCTACATTGATTCTTACTGCATCGGCAATAGCTGTGACTAAGGTTCCGGGAAAGGATGCCCCGGAGCACTCCTCCATCCTTAACACCGTGGGCTCTGTGTCCGTCATGGGGATGGTCGCCCGAACCCTGTCTTCTGGGGACACACGACGAGAACCCCGCGGGATCTCCCTCCTCTGTTGCTCTCCATCAGAGGGCGCTCTTGGTGTCAGTATAGCACCGGGGTCAGGAGGGGGCTGTCCTCCTTTCTTTCCCTGACTCCCTTCTGTGCTCCCCCTGTGCTCTCTCTCCAGACACGCTTTCCTACAAGTGTATCTCCATCCTTTCCTCTTCTGAGCTGCTGCCCCACTGCTCCAGATTGTTTGCCATGGTTGTCCCGGGCTCCCCTGCCTCCTCTGTGTCAGTGCAGTGGTGGATTTCTGCTACTGTGACTAGTTTTTTATATTGCTTGTTTTATTCATTGGCTGTACTGCCCTCTGTGGCAATGTGTTGTGCAGCAGCAGCTGCTTCTCTGCCCCGCTGTCTCCTCCTCCACTACCACTGTAATGTGTCTCCCGCCGCTCTGCCTCCTCATCTGACAGCTGCAGACACCAGTCATGCGGGGCGGTGGTGTCATCAGGGTGCGCCAGCCAGCACCATCTTGCCTGAGCCCCTGCTGCTCGGTGCTCGCGGTCCCTCTCCTCCTACCTCCTCCTGTCCCTGACAGCTTCGGGAGTCTGCTCGATCCTCCTGCTCCGTCCCAGTCAGTAGCGCCGCTTGCTCTTCCTGTAGGGGAAGAGCAAGCGGCGCCATGTTGGCTCCCCGTGCCCTCAGCTCTTCAGGCGCTGCGGCCATGAAATATTCTAATATAGGTGCACTGGCACACTGCTGTGCTGCTGTGCTGCTCCCCTGGTCCTCTTCTTTTTTGTCATGGTATGTGTTGCTCGTTTTTGCTGGGTTAACTGGTGATAGCTGGGGGTTTAGTCAGGAGCCTCCGGTCCGCACGTCTTACTCCTCCATTCACAAGCCACATCCCTCATGATCCATTTTTTAGAAAGAGCTAAAGGCCTCACAATAAGCACAGGGTTTAGAGCACTCCATTTGGCAAGCATCTGCCCACCAAATACCCCCCATCGAAAAACTGCAGGGGATGCTACATGGATGGACTGGCAAAAGGGGAAAAATGGAGTGCTGCATTGAATGTTGTATAACTAACTGATGGCAGTTCTTTATCTATGCCATCATTGACTGACCCCCCCGGAAACGACAGATGATGGATCAGATGAAATGTTCTGGCCTCCCTCCGTCAACACAACCCCCAGTGGGAAAGCAACAAAGTTTTGCACTTTAGATTGCACAAAAGCGCCATCCATCCGGCCCATCAACACCTCTTTCAGGAAATTTTCCCTGAACGCCCCCGGATGCGCAAGAGCCAAATGCAGGTTCCGGCTTTTGAGGAAACACACCCTGACCAGCAATCCTGAAGACTCTTTAATCAGCATAGTAGGTTTGGAAGAGCACCTGGCTGCAAGAGAGAAGAAGAGAGGCTACAAAAGCCGTAGGTTTCTGGTTCAAACTTATGCCATCTTTTTGCTAGCAGAAATACTTGAACGGTATCTTTTTGCTAGTGAATATAGAGCCTACATCCTCTGCACCTAAGATGGAGCCCCTTGACGAGTTCTGTGAAGAGTATGAACGTCTGCAGCAGCAGGCTGTTAACCATGTACCTTCCAGAGCTTAGGCATATCCACAGTCACCTGGATATCGACGATATCAATCAGATGACCATTCAGCAGATGTTCAAATTGACCCGACTGAACCACCTTTCTCTTGAGAAGCTATACTCAAAGTTGCGCCAGTGGTTGGCCCCTTCCACAAGAAAGGGGCATGCAATTGGAAGTATGACCAAATTGGTTGGCTGCCTCCAATTTTTAGTGAATGGCCCCTTCCAGAGGCTAAGGACACTGTCAGTTGGCATGTCCCAACCTTCACTAAGCCGCGCCCTGACTAAATTTCTCGATGGCATGGCTGTCCTGCAGGAGAAATACATGGCAGCCTGGAACGCGGTGAGGTAAGGGTTTTTCAACATTGCAAATATGCCAAGTGTCATGGGCTCCACTGAGGTTCTGGTTCCCCCAGCTGCTCAGGAGTACATGTTTTGGTATGTTTAGGTCAACATTGCTCCTTCTTGTAGGCCACACTCCTCTCTTGAGGCTAGCTTAGCTTCCTCCCCCCAACAAACAGCTTCCCTGTGTCTCATTTGGCCCTTGTTTTACTTTATTTTTGCAGTCCATTTGTTGTTGCCAGTCAAGTGATCTTTTTTTATTTGTGGCTTCTTTACAGCAACCGCAAAATGGGATCTTTGCTTTTTTGGTGTTTTGGCCAGCCTCCCTGGCTCCTCCCACTATACATTTATCTTGAGGAATTTCAGTTTATACACCCATTTAAAGAGTGGCAAGCTAACTGACTCCCCTTTTGGCTCTGCATGGGGTTCCGCTGTGGACTCATAGTGCCCAGTGTCCTGACTATTGGTTGGTTCATGGGCTGTGCTGGGAACCCTGGGAGCCCAGCTTTTTTCTACTCCTGCTGCTGATGCCTTAAACTGCTGTGGGTGACCCACTCAAAGTGGCTAGTGTGGGTATTAGCAGGGGAGTGCCTGTGGGACGAACATGGGTCCTGGGGCTGAGGCTGCGGTACCTAGGCCGGGTGTTGCCGGTTCCTTGGCCATGCCTGCGTTCTGGAGGCTGTGGTGGCACCTATGGTGTGGCATAGGGAGCTCCAAATCAGCAATGGCAATAAAAATCTGACCCTCAGCTGCAGCTGTGTTCTTTTAAACCTAAATTAGTGGGGAATTGGATTGAAAACTATTTGGTTTATTTAACAGCACATGAAAGGTGCAACCTACCTATAGGCTACATGGGAGTATGGACACAAGCCCACTTCTGTGGTGTGCAAGGGCATGTCGGCACTTGCGTACCTCAGGATACATCATACAGACAAAGGTCCAACATGCACCCACATGTTTAATCGTGAGCAGCAGGAGGACATTATGATGGTAAGTCACACTTTCATGCCATTCGCCTACGTATGTGTGCTGCATTACACTGCTGCTTAGGTGACAGTGTGACAAGTGGCCGTGAAATGGCCACAGTAATGCATGGGGAGCTAAAGGAAACCCAAACAGAGAACATAAGTTATCAATGCACATCTGTTGTTGCAGACTTCCATGAAGCAAAGGTACGAGTTCAAGCCCAACACACATGAAAAGAGGACGTTGGCAGAGGAAGTGGCTGCCCAGGTGAATGGTGAGGGGATGTCACCTTACACCTTCACCCAAATAATGCAGCACTGGTCAGACCTCAAATGTGAAAGTGGCCCTGTGTGTGGAGGTTCTACAGCCAGAACTTCCCAGGTAAGTGAATGTACAACAGCGAAGGGGAGCTATCAGGGTAATGAGTAACATGTTTTACAAAATTATATTATCTTTTGTAGCTAGACAGTTCTGGCTGCGGATCAAGCCCACCCAGAGGTGAGGGGTATGACCAGTGGTGCCAAGAAGACAGGGTGTGGGTGTAAGGCAGTGGCCCCGAACCCTGCCAATGTCCTCTTCCTCCTCTGAAACAGCACCACCCTCAGCCATGGAGCCCACTGAAGAGGAGGGTATGTTGGGCTTGGAGTCGCCCACAGCTCCTGCACATTCCGGTAGCCCAGTACCCGTAAAAACACTCAGGTTGTGCTGCATGTAAAGTCTAATAACATGTTTGCTAAGTGCTGGTGTGTTGTGCTTCTCTGTCCCTACAGAGTCATCAGAGGGTGAGTATGCAGCGATGGGGACACCCGATACTGAAGCGGAGCAAGACTCAGGTGGGTGGCAATCCAGTGAGGCAGAAAAAATACCCCAGCATTACACAAACAACACATGCCCATAAATACTAACTCAGTTTGTTTCCCTCTACAGACCCTGAAGAAGGGATGGTGCTTCGGAGGAGGGTGGCCCTCTAAAAGTATGCGTCAACCTATTTGGGTAAGTATGTAAAAATGTGCGTGCATGTACAGGCACACATGTGGACAAACAAGTGGTAATGTATTATTTTTTCTCTTTGCAGGTGCCATGTTGGTCCCAGGAAAAAAAAATTGTACATAGTTAATTTACTTTTTATTTAAATATAATTTAAAAAATCAAATAAAACAAAAAACATTTTAATAAAACGATAGTTTTACATTTGTTCATATGCAAATAAATAAAGCAAACGTAAAGCAAACATACAGCAGTGTGAAACAGAAGACCAAAACAGAAGCTGGCCGAAGTATGAGGTTAGTAATAGTGGGTAGAAGTAAATGACATGGCAACCAAGGTTAAAAGGTAAGTATGTGCAAGGACATACAGACTACCATGGGATGCCCTAGATGCCAGCAGGGCGGACAAAGGTAAGAATGTGCAAGGACATGCAGACTATCATAGGATGCCCTAGATGCCAGCAGGGGGGGCAAAGATAAGTATGTGCTAAGACATGCAGACTACCAAGAGATGCCCTAGATGTCAGCAGGGGGGGACAAAGGTTAGTATGTGCTAGGACATGCAGACTGCCATAGGATGCCCTAGATGTCAGCAGGGGGGACAAAGGTAAATATGTGCTAGGACATGCAGACTACCATGGGTACACTGGCAGGGAACAGCGGGTTTCACATTAAAATAGCTGGTTACAACAAAAAAAGGTGTACGCCGGAAAGCCACCGAAGAATACGAGAACAATGGGAGTTATGTCCGAAAACAGGTAAAAACTCGGCTTCCAAAACTACTTGTCTGCAAATACCGTATGTGTGCGCAAAGCAAATATTGCTGCTTACACATGAACAAACTTTTCTCAGAAACCAGCTGTGAATGATATGAGCGTTCACAATTTCCCAGTTACTGAGATCAGTTCCTGAAAAAAACCTGAGTATTCACGGGCAGGCTCTGAATCAGGCTGATGGTGTGCGGTCAGTCAACAAGGGATCCTGCTTTCTCGGGATTGGAGGAAAGCGATGCACTGAGGCCAGTTGGGTAGTGCAGTTGTCCTTACTGGAGGTCAGAAACTGAACCACTGTAGCCCACATGACCCCAATTGGATTGAAACTGTGAGTGGTCAGGTAACTTTCTTTGTGTCTGAAAATAGCCTTTTATTTCAAATGTTTCAACTCAACACAAACCATCAACTATTTTACTATTTTGTATATATAACTATTTTACTGAGACTAGTTTTCAGGTGCTAATGACAATATATTTGCGAAAACTGGATGAAAATTGCAATCCTTCAGCTATTCTTTCCTCTGTCGTTGTCCAGTCACCTCAATCCTCCTCCCACCTGATTGAGTCTTACAACTCAATATCAAGTTTTTTCTTTGGCAACAACTGTTAGGGGCTAAGATAAAGGAAAGTGTGAGTATCAGATGGTGTGAGCTGCTTTGTGGGTCCATTTTAAGTGCCCAGTGATACAGCTAGAGGAGAGAAGATGACACCTGGCGGCCACGTAGAACCATTCCTGTAGAGGGTCATCATAGAAATTGAACTCAAGCAACTATTTTGACAAGTGATACAATTTAAATATATGTCTTTCAGATCTCTTTACTAATTTTCCAGATATATGACAACAGTTGCAGCATGTCCACTCGTTTTTTATGGCCACTGCTTTCCTTCAGCAAACAACTGTATGTTACAGTTAATGGTTAGTGCTTTATGAGGGATAATATAACAAATTTTATTAGCTCAGTTACTGAGACAGGAACAATATAAGTGATCTCATAATGGGCTGGTATGATTATTTTACAATTAGTTTATTCTTTTTTTACAGTTCATATTCAGCTGTCATAGCCTTGGACAATATATTTTGTTTTTTGGCCTGACTAATGCATCCAATACCATATGAGCCTATGGATGCTCTGGGGCACTTGCTATTATTACATAGATTAATCATATCTGATTAAATGACTTTGCACAGCATTTGAAATAAAATGTGCATTCCTGCTGCCTATACTACATATGTATTATAGTAAAATGTATTCTATAAAATCAGTCTATGACATAATCTGTTGTTGTGTTGTCTGCTTCTCTTCTTTCTTTTCCATCTGGCTGGAAATTGAAAATGCATTCATTAATTTAAGTTATTCTTTTTACACAATGTTATGCATGTGGCCAAAGCAAACTGGCCAGAGCTCAGTTTTTTTTCTAGGGCTGAAGTCATAAATGTATTTTCTGTTAAGAATCTTACTAGACTGTGCTGCCATCTTGTGGTCAGTATTATGTTATGCTTTAAAAATGTATATTTTATTACTATCAAATCTTTTTCTTGGATTTCTTTGAGAGATACATTATAATGTCCGGTCAGATATATTTGAGTTAAATTCAGCATCCAGGTGGACTAGACACATGAAAGAGCCTTTCTGTCTCTCGAAACCACAGAGGGGGAGGGAATCATTCGGCTCAGGAATCTTAAATGGGATCCACTTTAAATGGGGGGGTGGGAGCGCTCATGAAGCTGGGGGAAGCCACTTTGTGCACTCTCTCAAGATGGCGGTGACTAGAACCCAGGGCTGGCAGAAACACCTAAAAACGCAGTGGCAGAAATACCTAAAAACATGCAAACACCTGAGGCACCCTCTGCTTCTTTGGTTGACTCTGCCGCTACCACCGCATCCCCAACGACAAGGCCACCTGTCTACCCTCAAAGGGAGGATGTGAGACCGCTACCACCAACAACCCCACCAGCAGCAGCACCACCATCACTAAGCATGTCCATACCATCCTGGGGAAGCATTCAGCTTTCCATCCTGCAAACTTTAGGGAGAAAAAGGAGGTTGGATCAATTTCACCCACGAGCCCTGGCCATGAAAGCAAACATATCCAATTGCTGGCCTTTGAAATCCTCACATTCTGCCTGCTGGAGACAGACAGTTTTAAAGATTTGATGGTGGCGTCCGTCCCACAATACGTCGTTCCCAGCCGCCAGTACTATTCTTGTTATGCCATCCCTGCCCTGAACCAACAGGTTGTTGAGAAGATAAGGTGTGCACTGGGCAATGCTAATAGTTCCAGTGTCCACATCACCACTGAGACATGGACAGGTAAGCATGGGCAGAAACGTTGTATCTCTCTAACTGCCCACTGGGTCAATGTAGTGGCGGCTTGGGCTGAGACAAGAAGCACTTTGGTGCATATTGCTGGATATCAGTCGGTGCCTCCTATTGCCCCCTCCTACTCTGCTTCCTCTTCAAGCAGTCAGCACAGCTCGTGAACCACCAATTTGAGCATTGACCATGGGGAGACGGCAGCAGATGGTGCTAAAACTCATCTGTCTGGGCAAAAGACCCCACACTGCCCAAGAGCTGTGGACCAGCATCCAAGAGCAGACAGATGAGTGGCTGCTGTTGGACCTAAAGCCTGGCAGGGTGGTGTGCGACAATCAGGGCCGGCTCTAGGTATGTGGGGGCCCTTGGGCAAGAGAGTCTTAGTGGGCCCCAAAGTAATGAGTCTCATGATGTCACATTTTATTTCCGTTGTCACAAATGGGTCATCTTCTGCTGCTGGTCGCCCTCCAGTCCTATTTGTCTTCTCTATAGCCATCAATAGTCCTCTAGTCCTTGTTGCATTTATTACTGCCACCAAGCACCCATCAGCCCTTACTGCTTGCTCTGCTGCTGCTAAAGACTCCATCCTTGCTGTCAGCTGTCACCTGGTTCTTGCCACCTCCATTCCATGGAACCTTTTCCATTGTTGCTGATTATCATCTGTTGCTGAGGCCAGCCAAGAGCAGGTCTGCACACAACAACCGTCATTCAGGGGTTGTAAAATAATACCATGGACAAGTGTGAGCCTGAGTGGGCCCCTGAAGATGGCAAGGGAACTGGCAATTGCCCAGGCTTGCTCTGTGCTGGTGCTGGCCCTGGCGACAATGAGCTTAACCTTGTAGCAAACTTGGTTCAAGCCATGTTGATGCACATCCATTGCCTGGCACATGTGCTCAACTTGGTGACGTAGAGCTTTCTGGTACATTATCTTGAGATGCTGGATATGCTACATAGAGTGCGTGTTGTGTGCACACACTTTTGGCATTTCCACCCTGCTGCTGCTGCTAGCCTCTCTGCACTGCAGAGCAACTTCGGGCTTCCCACCCACTGCCTCTTATGTGACAGGTGCAATTCAAATTTGTATATGTCGGAAAGGGTGTGTGAGCAGCATCAAGCAATAGTAAAGTTCCTGCTCCAAAATGCTTGTGTGAGTAGAAGTGCAGACCAACAGCACTTCACCATCAAAAAGTGGGCCTCCATGAGGGACATCTGCGTGGTACTGCAGTGCTTGCAGTAAGCCACCAATATGTTCAGGGCTGTTGATGCCATAGTGATCACTACCATCCCTTCATGATGGAGGATGTAATGGTGCCACAGCAGGAAGCAGAGGAGGACGAGGAAGACCCATTTACCCAGGCAACAGGGAAGTGCACATGTGGCTCACAGGGTGGGTTGCTGGGCCAACAGCGGCCAGATGCTCCACTGTCCAGCCATCTGACAGTTTTGGAGGATTCATAGAAGGGGAAGGGGGACTTTCTCTCACAGCAGGGTGGCACCCCCCGCAGCTCACAGGCATCACTGGAGTGTGGCTGGAGGGGGGAGCTGGAGGAGGTAACACCTGAGACTGAGGACAGCTTCTCCTTGACTTAGGGCAGCCACTACATGCTCCAGTTCTTGCAGAAAAACCACAGAGTTGCCCGTATAGTCACCAGTGATGATTACTGGGTGGCCACCCTGCTTGATCCCTGCTATAAGGACAACAACAACTCCTTTATTTCAGCACTGGAGCAGAATAGAAAGATTAGGTAAGCTAACCAGCTAACTGTGAGGGCTTAGTGGGGGCACGGGGCTGAGGAGGATCAAGTTGCCAAAACAGCAGGGGCACCTTACAGGGGAGGGTAAGCATGGCCACAATGTGCAACACCTTTTTACATTGTGCTTTATACCCACAACTATTGGATATGGCCCGTAGTACCAGGAGGCAGACTTTGACTCGCATGGAGGATGTCGACGCGTCTCCTGGGACTGAGGGATGGGTTCTACTCCTTCAATTTCTCGGTTGGTAAACTGGACACGTGGCCAGAGCTTGTTCTCTATGCCTTGCAGTGCCCTATCAGAACGTGTGTTGAGCACCACAGGAGGTGTCATCACGAGCAGGAGGATCCACCTATTTACAGCCAACATTTACATGCTTACATTCTTTAAAGTGGACCAACACCCAGGATTTTGACTATCCTGGGTCTTGGTCCACTTCGGTGGGGCACCCCGATCGGGGTGCCCCGCTGTGTGAAACCCCCCCAAACTCACCTCTGTCCGCGGCGACGGACAAGCCGCGGACAAGCGGCTCCTCCGCCGCCGCCTCCCACGCGTCCCTGTTGACGCGCGCGTGTCCGCGGCGGCCATTCACAGACGGCCGGCGCGGGCGCGCGTACGTCTAGAGGGGCGCGAGGGAGGCGGCGGCGGCCGGCCGCCGCCGAAACTAAGGTAAGGAGTTTGGGGTGTTTGGGGGGGTTTCACCCCGCGGGACATCCCGATCTCGGATGTCCCGCGGGGAGGGAGGTGATCGGCCCGGGAATCTTATAGATTCCCGGGCCGATCACCGGTGGGTGTTGGTCCACTTTAAGATGAACCAGGTGTGGATCCCATGAGACATGGCTGTGCCAGCACCTGAGTGAGTGGTTAAAGTGTTTGCTACCTCCTCCTCCTCTGCCTTTTCCACCTACACCGCCACATTCACCAACACTCTCCCCCCAAAACTCCTGTAAAAAATGTAATATTTTACTTAATTTATTTGTTTATGTATATATTTATTCATTGATGTTATTATTTATTTATTCATGTATATATATTTTTATTTAGAGGCTGATTTACTACTAGTGCCACGCATTGCCAGATGAGTGTCTGTATAGCGACGCTTAGAGCGAGCACTAGTAGGCGCTGTAAGCAGGTATCGGGTGCTGTGACAGAGCGTCTCGACCGCTGAATGTCATGTGTGTTGGGCGCTCTAACAGCAGTACAGCGCTGCAGGGAGTGACAGGTAGCGCCACCTGTGCGGCTGACACTCGGCGCTCCACACCATATTTAACAAAAAACTACACACACACAGCATCGGCGCTCTAAATCTGGGCACTCTAGCATAGAGCGGCAGGTACTGTGTGATTAAAGTCTGTTTTTGAACACATATCCACCAGTAACAAAGCGAAAGCACATGGAATGACATCATTTTAACACTGTGAAAATAACACTTTAGTGTTTTAAGTCCAAGAAATGTATAATAGTGATTGTTTGCAGCCAGGAGAGGTCGCACAATGATTTGAGCAAAAAAAAAATCAATTGCCAAACACGCTATTTATACACAACTAATAAAAGCCTATTGAAATGTATGGGAGAGCGCTACAGAGCGACAGGTACTACATGGCGCCGGCGCTATACACTGAGCCACCTGTACTAATACATCAGACGCTACATGGCGCTGTTAGAGGCGCTCACCAGATTCTCTTTCTTAAATGTGGTTTTGCATACAGCACCCGGCATTCACCAGGCGCTGCCTGCCGCTACGAAACACTACCTGGAGCTATCGGTTCTTAAATAAACCCCTTAGTTATGTATCTTTTTTTCTGTTATTGTTTTGAGTACTTCACCTAGCTTATTTTGCGCAGGGCAATCTCCTCTGTGTTACCCCCAAACTGGCCCCTGACACCTGTGAAAAAAAAATTAATTTATATTTAATTTATGCTTGTATGTATTTCTTTAATTGTGTTGGGTTTTTTTGTATGTTATTATTTTGAATACTTTTCCTACCCCATTTTGTGTAGAGCGAACTCCCTGGTGTTACCCTCCTATTTGGCCTTTGTCACCCGTAAAAAACCTTTACATGTTTTTCAGTTATGTATGTATTTCTTTAATTTTTTTGTTTTCTGTTATTATTATGGAATGGGGTTACCACTTATATGACCAATGCTGTCAGACACCTGTGTTTATTCAGACTTTAATTCATCTATAAAAGCCCCCCCCCCCCCCCGTTTGCCATATCAAGAAAGGGAGGTATCTTGCCTTGTATGAGTAGAAGCAGGTTTTACTGATACCACCAAAAGACCAAATTCCAGGGATGACAAGGTTCCAATGAATCCTTCTGCTATGAAAATTAGATTTCCTATGGGAAAGAGAATAACACAGTATTTTTCTTGTAAACTGTTGAATGTGCATTTCTAGTATTGTGTTACAATGGTCTCTTAGGCCCTTATTTAAGAAGGGATAGCGTCAGGTAGTGGCTGGTTAATGAGAGGTAGCGACTGGTGAACGCCGGATACGGCACACAATTACACATTTATCAAGCAGAATCTGTTTAGCGACTGGGATAGCGCCATGTATGACCTCTCGCTACCTGTCGCTCTCCCATACATTTCAATGGATGATCCATTTCTTCTCTGTAAACAGGGTTTTTTTTTTTTATAACAAACAGTGTATGCACAGCGCTAATCACAACAGATTTTTCTTTCAACAATGATAGTGCTCAAACGTGTAAAAGTACTGACTTAATCCAACAGTAAATAATAAACATTATAAATACAAAACACAGAGCAAAAAAAATATAATAATATTCTTAGAAAGTCTCTTTTCATATAGTAATATAGCAGGAGATCCCACGGTGCATGCAGACCACTAAAGTGTGCAGTAAAATCCTCCACCTTCCATATATACTGCTTACCAGAGATAATTTAATAGAAGACTTGTCACAATCAAAAATGTAGTCCAATGTTTCAATAGTCTCCACTGACTGGATACGTCTCACAATAGACGATTATTTGTCCAAAATTAGCCTCAGACCATGGACTCAGAAGGAAAGAAAAAATAACAACAACCTAGTGCAACTCTGTATGGCAAGTATATCTCATTTAATAAAAATATTGCACTTACAGACCACAGTAGAAACAGGCGCATTTAAAATCCACATGAATAAAAACACAGGTGAAGTGTTTCTCCTATCACCATCAGCAACGATAGCCGTCATAAAACCAGATTCAGATTCAATGATCAAAGAAACAATGCCATATCCCGCCTGACGCGTTTCGTTGCGAATTGCAACTTAACGAAGGCTGTTTTTTTTTAAATAAAAATCTCAAATAATGCTGTGACCTCTTCTGGCATTGAAAGAGCAGTTTTTTGAGAAATTTTTCATTTTTCATATATTTCTGCAGAAAGGACATTACAGGTCTGGCATTAATGTGTTCATCTTACAATGTTGTTACAATGTAATTCCATATGTTTTCGCTTTGTTACTAGTGGATAGATGCTGAGAAACACACTTTAAACACACCGCCTCCTGTGCTCTGGGCTTCAAACAAGTATTTTTCTGCGCCAGAGTTGTGTGAGGCTGTTTTTTTCCTTAATATGGTGTGAGTCGGTCGCTATGACCAGTCGCTAACATGCGCTCCCATACAGCGCTGTACTGGTCAAATAGCGACTCCTCACGATGTAATCAACATTACTGCACAGCGACTGAGTCGCTATAAACTAGCGACCCACGGCCGAGAACTGCGACTACTAGCGGGCGCTTTGAAAATGCCTGCTACTAACCGCTCATCTGTCGCTACCTGCCGCTAATGATGAATCAGTCTGTTAGACCCCATATCGCCTGAAAATCTTTCAATGGCCTGTGCTGATGATAGATAGGACACTATCTGGAGCTATCAGAGGTACTCTGGATTCTTGATTTGATAACTACTCCTTTTGCACTGAGACCTGACATTCAGCTGACATTCATCTGGCACTACGTGACACTACCGCTTCTTAAAGGAGCATTATCTCGAAATATGGGCCAATAATAAAAATCGCTATAAATCTGGCCGGAGGAGGGTTTACTTATACACCCAGCATCAAGAAAGTAGCCATAATTAGCATCATGGATTTGGCAATTATTCCTTTTATGCCCAACACAACATGGAAAGAAAACTGTTGGCTGCTAACTGTCTCTTATTATCATGAATAATAATAAAATCTTTATTTATATAGAACTAGCGTATTCTGTATTAATGGGAGAATGACGGTGACACAAAAGGTGTTTTGTACCCTGGTCTAGCCATCTCACCCCCCCTCACGCTTGCCAAAAGATTTCAAACAGATTTCAGATAGTGAAAACTGCTTCTATGAAACACCCACTTTTTAACATAAGAAAAAATTCTAAATCAGCTCAGCACCTTCAGGACATCAATTTGGCAAACACAAAAAATAAACTCAAAAGTGAACTTTAACATCTGTCGTGAAATACAACTGTTAAATAGAATATAGCTTTGTGAAACACACAGAGTTATTGACACCATTTGCTTTAAAAGTACAATGTTTTTATTATGAACAATTCTGCCCCTCAGATAGGGTACTGTCTCTGTTGGCCAATATAACACTTGGCACTAAGACTAAAGTCCTGAAAGGACACTTTCAACCCAGGATACACCCTCTGGGCCTTCAGGTAAGATGATATGTTAATTTTTGGCTCATGGCACTTGCCACGGACACTTTGGGCTTTACAACCTCAAAACATTTTGTTTATACTGCGCATTTTAACTCTCCTGGGTTTTGGTCTGCTTTAACCTTTGTTTGTGTGAAACCCCCTGCTTCGTCTGGTAACTCTCTTCCAATCAGCATTCATTGTGATGCATATTAATAGTCTCACAACTTGCCATACCTCTGTATCTTGGGGTTGCCCATAGCCCCCACAATCCCCAAAACCCAGGACCTAAAAACTCACCTTTTTCAGGACCTATGACCAATCCTGGACCTATGCGACTTGTTGTGGCCCATTTTCAATTCCCCGCTGGGTACAGAAATGGCCCACAAGCGATCACGCGGGTCTGGAACCCCGGAAGAAGAGTGCAGAATAGTGAGTTCCACAGGGTCAGGTTTGGGAGTGGCTATGATGAATTTGGATGCCCCCTCTCAAGTACGAACGTTTTTGTTGATTTAAAGCAAACCTATGGTATGGGACCGCTTTAATGCCCGGTAATAAATGCTGACCAAATTATTTTCTGGAAGTACATGAGCCTTGTCAAAATGTTTCTTATACACTCACAGGCACAGTGGGGTATGGTAAAGATCTGTTTGCTGCCACCTTGTGGTCACGGTGAGGCTTTGTAGGTTTAGATGTAAGGTTCCTAGGAAAAACATATTACAGTTGTAGTTTATTGCTACGAGAAAGTCATAAGAGTTAATAACAAAAAAACCCTGGAATGGAAAAAAGAATAAGCTGGAACATGTATTCTGTCAAGAAATAGTCATTTGATGAGTAACTGGTTGTCTCTGGTTACTATACCTGATGTTCTATTGATGTTCCGACAATGAAATGTTCAGTTCCCATACCTGACAGATATACACATAGAAGCTCTAATTCCCAATTATTGAGAAATAGCAAATTACACACAAAACAGTATTCATCAAAATCAATTGAAACCATGAGGCTGCAGGTTCGATTCCTGGCTGTTACATGACTGAAGTGTCTGTCAGACCCCGAGAATACCTGTCTTCGTTGTGAGCCTGCAACCCCCAATCTCCACAGCCAGCTTCACCTATAGACAAGCCCCCGTTTTCCGGGACGCTATATACGCCTCGCCGGATACGGTTGCCCCCAGGACTTGATGGCTCAAAGATTGTAGGCTCACAGGGAGTAAAGATAGATAAACCGAAATTCAGACTGGGTGAAGTAGGTAAGTACTTGAAACAGTTCGGGTGCTTCGGGAACAGGTAAGTACTGGAAGCAATTCGGGTGCTCAGGAGAAGTCAGACGTCAAGCCAAGGGTCACACCAGGAGATCAGAGAGCTGCATGGTACAAAGGGATGAGACAGAGACGTGGTCGAGATTCAAGCAAAGGGCCAACAATGGTAAGTACAGGAAATCACAGGAGAAATCACAAAGCCAGCCAAATGCTATCAGGGGCACTGACAAACTGAAGTGGTAATCCCTTTATAGGACTGAACCCGACCGGATTGGACAGGGAGGTAGTGACTGTGATTGGTGCACTTCAGATCTGTGGGTTGATTGGTGTCGCACGCGGCACCTGTGGCGAAAGCGGCTGCTGGGCAGGAGAACCCCCGGCCAGCCACCTAAGGACATCATGGGCGTGGACTGAAGGTAAGTCATTCATGACAGTGTCTTTGTAGATTTCTTCTGGAGGGGTCTTACTTACAAAATAATTTTATTTCTTTGCTGGGGGGAAAGGGATGAGGTAAAAGTGGCATTGGAAGCAGTACAAATGCCAAACATTTGCTATGGTCTGTAATTTCAAGCATCTTAGCACCACTGTGTTCTCTGAGTGCAGTGGAGTGTCCTGATGTGTGCACACACACTGCTACCAGCCCATATGAACCTTACCTGACAAAATTCATCCCTGCATTGGGCGTTGTCGGTCACATGGTCTTTGCACTTTGCAGGCCAAAAGTCGCTCGGGCCATGTGATGACCTGTGGCAAATTGCAGTGTTGGAATTCACATGGAGAATGTGGTGATGTATTTTGTCATAAGCAGGTGCTTTTTATTAATTGTGCTAATTTCTTTTGTATGTTTTTCAAATAAAATGTACAAGACAAAAAGTTATTTTTAGAACAATATTACATTACCAACTTGCAAGATGATAGCTGTACAATGGCAATATTTAACAAAACACACCATAAAGTTCATTAAACAATTTTCTGTTTTTTCTAAGGGGTTATTTAAGAAAGGATAGAGCCAGGTAGTGCCTTGTAGCGACAGGGAGCATCTGGTGAATTCTGGGCGCTGTACGCAACCACGTTTAAGAAAGCGAATCTGGTGAGCGCCTCTAACAGCGCCATGTAGTGTCACATGTATTATTACAGGTGGATCAGCGTATAGTGCCGGCTCTCTAGGCTCAGGAGCGGCAGGTATTACCTTTCGCTCAGTGTCGCTCTCCCATACATTTCAATGGCCGTTCATTTGCTTGTGTTTAAACAGCGTGTTTGATATATTTTTTTTTTTTGCTCAAATAATTGTGTGGCCTCTCCTGGCTGCAAACAAACACTTTTAGAAACTTTGTTTACTTTTTATATTTTTATGCAGAATTGTCATTACAGGTCTGGCACTAAAGTGTTAATGTCACAGTGTTAAAACAATGTCATTCCATGTGTTTTCGCTTTGTTACTGGTGGATATGTGTTCAAAAACAGACTAGCGACCAGATTTAGAGCGCCGACGCTGAGTGTGTGTCCTTTTTTGATAACTATGGTTTGGAGCACCGAGAGCCGGTCGCAATGAGGTGGCGCTACCTCTCACTCCCTGCAGCGCTGTACTGGTGTAAGAACGCCCAACATACATCACATACATCAATGCCGGCCAGGTTACTACAGCGACTGAGGTGCTCTGTTACAGCGCCCGAGTGCTGCTATACAGACGCTCATTTGCCGATACCTGCCGCTAGTAATAAATCATTCTCTAAGTATTGTTGTCCCTCATTTATTGCCCTTATGTTGGCTCCATATTTTATAAAACTGATCAAAAGTATCATTCCTTAAACTCACTTGTTTCATATTGATCATGATCCAATCTGCTTGTGGCTTCCAGTGTATTATGGGGATATACTTCCTCCATATACTTGCAATCATTATGCATGTCAAGAGAGAAGATCTCCATTTATATTTGTTACTCTTTCTGTTTTTTCATACAATAAACATGCTTGATTCGCACATTAATCCTGCTTGTTATTTTATTTATTTATTTATTTTTTTAATTTTGAACCCCAAAGATTTTACTTTTGGGCACATCCACTATATGTGTGTCATATCCCCCTTTACCTCACATCCTTTAAAACAATTTGTGCCCAGGAAAACGTATCCGTCATTTGTGGACATATTTTAATAATTATTTATAAATTAATTGTTAATTAATTTTATATTAGTTAGAATTAACGTAATGTTCCTGAAGCTCCAAGACCCCCTATTAACCACACCACCTCACCATTCAAGTGGTTTCTCATCAGTGAGTTCCTGGTCCCATGTCGCCATGTAGGGGCGTTTCTCATGGGTCCTGAGATAGTGCTTTATATATTATGGAAATTTCACCTGTACCCCCCCCCCCAGGTCTGTAGAGATGTGATGATCTGTATCATTCTGCATGCTTCATTCCTTGGGAGGGTTGAACCTCTCTTTAATTATTGGTAATGAATTGCTTGGCATCTATATTGTCACTTTATTTGCTTGCTTATTTATTACATTTGATTCTTAAAGTGGACCAAAACCCACCCTGGAGTCTATGAGACCATGGCAGGCATACTCATTCCCCCCAGGGCATCCAGATTCAGGATGCTCCGCTGTGTACAACCCCCCAGGTCGCCCGAAAACTCACCTTCTTTCCCAGTCCAACGGCACATGCGCGAGCAGCGGCCACATCCCCACTATCCCTTTAGCAGAGCATGTGCCTGTGCCAGGCATTTGTGATGGGCTGGCATGGGCACACTCCTCGTTAAAGGGTAGCGGAAGATGTGGCTGCCAGCGCGCTGGGGTCCGTTCGCTTTAGATGAGCTCTTGGATGAAAGGGCAGGAGCAGATCCGAGCATGCTGACTGGACGAGATGCGCTGTAGGACTGAGGAAGGGTGAGTGAGATTGGGCCACCTGGGGGGTTTCACACAGTGGGGTGCCCGAGGGGAAAATACCAAAAGCCAGGATAGTCAAAATCCTGGGTTTTGGTCCCCTTTAGGTGCCATTAGTACAGTTTTGTGCACAATCTATTTGCCATATTTATTAGGGAATTTTGAACATTTTTTATGACCCTTTATGAATTCATCTTAGCTTATTTTATTTGTCTATATAGTTACACATGTTATGCACTATAACTTTAGATATTCTTATTTATCTTGTTTAGCACACACCTAAAATATCACTTTAATCAGTTTAACCTACAGTTTAACTACCCTCACAAACGAATGCAACCTATGTCTTCTCACTTTTGCTCTTTGTAGTGCTTAGGATACCCCGGTCTCCTTGCCACAGCAATTGTTCAATCATCATCATGCATCATCTGGATGCTTTCCCATTTGATTTCTTGCCCAAATGAATTTCTTTATCACCTCTGGTAGTAAAAAAATAAATCAAAAGACAAAGATATAATACCCAAGTAACACAATCACATTAGCTCTTATTTCTTTTGAGTTCACATGCTCAATAATTCAGGCTTGTATACCTTAAAATAGTGTTTTTCAAAGCTAAATCAATTTCAAAAACATGTCATAGTTTCCGTAATATTTCAGAGTGTTTTGTACTAAAGAATGTCAGCAGGTGTTCAGCACACAACACAACAGTTTTCTAAAGCTGAAAGAAAGTACCCTTGCTCATTTTAACCTAATGAACTTTTTGAACGTCATCTCACAGCAGGCCCAATGGCCGTGTGCATATTTGTGTTGATGGGTCATAGCTGTCTAGCAGTTTGTCTAAAGGATAAAAGATTGTTTTTTGGGTAGTAAACTGTTTCGAAAACATTTCCAAGGGATACACCAACAGATTTAGCAGATGCATACCTTTGTTTAAAGCAGCTCTCAAAGTGATATCATTATAATGATTACAGATAAGTCTTTATATTAAAGTAGCTGAATAGTGAATGGAAAGTGCGCTGTGGCCAATGAGATGGACCTCTCAACTGTTTCTATTGAGAAATCCTCTCTGTTCTGGCCAGTCTGTATGGTGTCAAACAGCATTTACATCCGTGTGATAGGGCTACAAGTAAGTAGTTTAAGATAAATATGATAGATTAAGTATAATCAAGCAATTTATTAAACTGTTTGAAAAACAGAGCCAACCATTTTAAGGGCCATTTATCTAGTTGTTGTTTTTCTGTAACCAGGCCACAGGGAAAATTTCTGGTAGGCCACACTACTTTGGAGACAACTGGGCTGTGAAAAGGCCCCATCACATAGCTCATCTCAACCAGACATTGCAAGGAAATTCACTCATTCTTCCTCTTTTTCACCTTGCAGGTCAACCCAACCAAGCAAAGCCTCCCCCCCCCAGAAATTCTATAGCCCCATACACCAACTCTGCCAAATAACCCCACCATGATACTAAATATTCAGGACAATTGTTTTAGTAGTGGCCATATCCCCCAGCCCATTGTTTATCCCTGCAATGCATTTCTTAACCAGCTGGGAATCACATTGGGGTGCAGCTCAGCTTGTGGGCTGGTTATGGACTGGCCAGAGACCAGTAAAATCCCAGGTCACTTTTCGACCCCAGTCCCCTTCTGAACACATCAAATATCTGGAACCATTGTTCCAAGATGCTTTTCTAAAGAAGCAGACACATTTTCCACAAATTGGTTACAAACAACCCCACATTGAATATAAATAAATGTGGAGTGTCTCTTTACATGAGCTCTCCACATAGGTCCTCTGTAGTCACGTGCAGAGAGGAGGAAGAATAGGATGTATTTCTTTGGACTGGAATGCATTGTAAAATGCAGAAATGGAGGTATGTTCTCATGCTTCCATCATATAATTACAGTGATGGGCAACCCAAATTGACAAGTGTGGCTACTTATGTATTTGCCAATGGATATTGCATAAATCCAGTGTTATTTTGATGATTAGATATATATGCAGCAGAACTCCATTTGAATCTTTGTTGTAATTTCTCCATTCCGCAGCTGGAGCAGGGATGTCCACTGACAAACACGGGCAGGCTGATTCATCGCTAACGCCAGGTAGTGACAGATGAGCATCTGTAGCAGGCATTTCATAGCGCCCGCTAGTAGTCGCTGTGCTCGGCCGTGGGTCGCTAGTTTATAGCGACTCAGTCGCTGTGCAGTAATGATGAATACATTGTGAGAGTCGCTATTTGACCAGTACAGCGCTGTATGGGAGCGCATGTTAGCGACTGGTCAGTGCGACTGACTCACAACATATTCATTAAAAAACAGCCTCACACAACTGAAAAATGCTTCTTTGAAGCCCAGAGCGCCGGAGGCTGTGTGTTTAAAGTCTGTTTTTCAGCATGTATCCAACAGTAACAAAGCGAAAACATATGGAATTACATAATAACATTGTAACATGAACACTTTAATGCCAGACCTGTAATGTCAATTCTGCAGAAATATATAAAATATGAAAAATATTTGAAAAAATGGCTTTTTCTGTGCCAGAAGAGGTCACAACATTATTTGAGATTTAAAAAGAAAAAAAAATCCCTGTTTAACCCTTTCACTCTACGTGCTCGCTTCCACTCCACTTAAGTGCCAAGCAAGTAGAATCTACGTGCTTCACTTTCACCCATGCTAGAGTAAAAGTAAAATAACAAAAACACTGACCTGACCCCTTGTTCGATCCGGCCGGGTCTCCTCTTTATCCGGGGGGGCTTTGATCCCCCACCCAGGCCCCCCAGGGTGCAGGGAAGAGCCCGGAATAGCTACCCACCCATCAGTAGCAGCCGAAATACATGTAAAAAAATAAAATAATAATAAAAATGACATTTACTTACCTCAATGCTCGATCGCTCCCGCAGGGTCTCCTCTTCACCAGGAGGGCCTCCGATCACCCCCCGGCTCTCCAGCCTCAGGAGAGGGCCTGAAAGGCCCTTTCCCTGTCCTCCTCAACGGGCACCGCCATCTTGCTGATAAGCCCCGCCCACAAAGTGTGGGCGGGTTTATGACATCACACCTCGGGTGTCGTCCTGACTCCGGCTGTCATTTCTGTCACTTGTCATCGCTGGCCACAGGAGGGGGGAGGCAGGTGATGATCTGATCACCTGCCTCCCCCCTCCACTGGCCAGCGATGACACCATCTGTCATCAGAGCTGCGAGGGACACAGAAGCTAACGATCAGAGGTGAGTAAAGTAAAAAAAAAGTTTTTATTTTTTAATAAAGTCATTTTTTATTCTGTGTGTGTGTGTTTTTTTCACTGTTAACCCCTTGTGAACTGGTAAGGGGTCCATGAGACCCCTAAAGCAATTCACAAGGCTGGGGGGGGTCTAGCGGGTGACTTGCCATTAACCCCCGGCACCCCCATTACCTGCCTCCCCAAAGCCCAGGGGGGGCAGAAGAGCCCGTGGCCATGGGCTATGCAGGCTTGTAGCCTGCAGGGCCAGGGGCCACAAAAGCTGGCCCCTGCGCCCTAGTCCTACAAGCCCTGCAAAGCTTGTCCCGGGCTGGTTACTTTGGGTAAGGGGGACCCCATGTTTTTTTTTGTTTTTTTTTGGATTTTTGGAATACAAAAAAAAAATGAGGTCCCCCCCCCCCCCCCCCCGGGAGGGGGGACTCTATGTCGTTTTTTTTTTAATTAACTCCTTATGTTCTGTCACCCAGCAGCTATAAAAGGATTCAAGCAGGTGAGCAGATGCCAGTGATTGGGAAGGGACACAGTGCTCCAGGATGGATGGGAGGTAAGAATTAAAAAAAAAAATAAAATGTAACCCCTTGTGAACAGGTAAGGGATCCATGAGACCCCTATACCAGTTCACAAGGCTGGGGGATGGCAAGTCACCTGCGGCTAGCGGGTGACTTGCCATTAACCCCCGGCACCCCATTACCTGCCTCCCCAAAGTCCAAGGGGGGGCAGAAGAGCCCGTGGCCATGGGCTATGCGGGCTTGTAGCCTGCAGGGCCAGGGGCCACAAAAGCTGGCCCCTGCTCCCTGTTGCTACAAGCCCTGCATAGCTGGTCCCGGGCTGGTTACTTCGGGTAAGGGGGACTCCATGTCATTTTTTGGGGGGGATTTTTAAGGGTTTTTAACCCTTAACAATCCCAAAAAGAATTCCCCCCTCCCTGGGAGGGGGGACTCTATGTCATTTTTTCTCGATTTAACCCTTTGTAGTGTGGATGGTAGTTGTATTTTATTTGTAAATGTTATAAAGTACTTGTTTCAGTTTGGGAGGTCTCCTGGGCAGGAACGGGGAGCTACCGATAAATATGTGGTACCGTTCTAATCGGTAGAAATGGGGCTTTCACATGCAATATGGTTTTCTTTAATAAAATACATTTTTTATTTAAAATTAAGGAGGCAATTTTTATTTATTTATTTTTTTAACTTAATAATAATATTGTAAAAAACAGAATAAAATTTACAAACAAGACATTTCATGTTAAAGCCTAAACTCTGCTGCAAAAAAAATATATATAATTTTCCTGAAAATTCCAGCAAAAATGGCGCAAAATGGGGAAAAATGACCTGTCAACAGAGGGTGACAAAATCTCAAGTAGGCTGGCAATTAAAAGGGTTAATAGTACCTCTGCATGTTGGGTATTGTTCTGTTTGGGGGACCTTGCGCTTTCAGACTTAGCTTGTTTTTTCTTGTTTGCATATTTATATTTTAGGAAAAGGTGTTTTTTATTCAGCTTTTTTATACATTTTTTAGGGAAACCCTGCGCAACCAAAGAATTCTTTGAGGGATTAATTCCAGAAAGATGAGCCCACTACAATAAGCTGGGTACGCTTAGAAAGTTTAACATGTGTACTTTCAGGGAATATATGGTTTATGGGGAATATTCCAAATGTAAAGGGTTGTTTTGGTTGAAAAATCGCAAGGTGCGCACTTTGTCTGCAGAGCTGAAAAGTTCACCCAAAAATATTGAGAATACACCTAAAAAATGACAAACAAGACATTTTATGTTAAAGCCCAGACTATGCTGAAAAAAACAATATATCATTTTCCTGGGAAATCCCTAGAAATCCCATCAAAAATCACATTTGAACATGGGGAGCGCAAAATAGTGCAAAATGGTCTAGCAAAAAAAACTCCAGGTAGGCTGGCACTTAAAGGGTTAAAGAGAAGAAAGAGATCATCCATTGAAATGTATGGGAGAGCGACAGGTAGCGAGAGGTAATACCTGGCTGAACGCCGGCGCTGTTCGCTGAGGCTGGGATAATGATGAATCGGATGCTACATGGCGTTATCCCAGTCACTCAACAGATTCTGCTTGATAAATGTGTAATTGCGTGCCGTGTCCGGCGTTAACCTGTTGCTGCCTGTCGCTACCTTTCATTTCCAAGGCACTACCTGACGCTATTTCTTCATGAATACGGGCCTCAATCTGGAAATGTTACTGAGAGACATAGTTTGTAGGTAGATACTCAATAACTGCTCCTAAAGTCACTTCTAGGCTAGAAAACAAATTATACTGATACAGTTCATCCACTCAGGTCCCCAGATTTAACGTACCTATTGAAGAAATCCAGGCATTGTCATTAATATTTTGCCCACTGGCTTCCTGGGCATGGACATCTTTCTCTAAAGGCAGGGCACCATTCTTCGACAGTCAGCAGGTTTATGTTTGAGGACCAGGGCTGGGTCTTCCCAATAGGGTGTCACTGCTCATCTGGCCAGATCGGCTTCAGGAGAGGTAAGTGTAGCACTAGTGTGGTGATTTTACTTTGTGTAAGCCTAGAAAGAGTTAAAGCATAACAAAACCCTTCCAGACACAGGCAAATGCACTCCTTTTTGACACCTCAAGCTTCTTTCCAGCTTTGAGTAGGAGATAAATGCCGGAACACAAAAACCTGATCTCGTCCAAATGTTCCCACAAAACCCCTGAATCACATACGTTTACGCTTTTTGCTGGAATTTCGACAGACCAATTTTGTGCTATTCATGTTTAACTGTGATTTTTCAGGAAAATTATATATTGTTTTTTTTTCAGCAGAGTTTGGGCTTTACTTTGAAATGTATTGTTCGCAATTTTTTTTCAGTGCTTTCTCGATATTTTGTATTAAATACAAATGTAAGTTATTCAAGAAAACCATATAGCACGTAAAAACCCCATCTGGTTACAACCCTGTCACATATGTATCAGTAGACGCAGGTTCTTACCCAGGACACACCGTGAAAATAAGATATGGGAACTGGTAGACCAGGGAACGGAGGCCGACTGTGCCCTGTTCTAACAGTTCCCATATCTGATGCCTGGGCATGAGATCCCCAGGCTACCAGCCATATTGCCCTAAGGTGCCACAGGCTTTACTACACCCCCCCCCCTGGGCTTTGGGGATGCAGGTAATGGTCCCAGGGGTTAAAGTGGACCAACACCCAGGATATTGACTATCCTGGGTTTTGGTCCACTTCCCCAGGGCACCCTGATCGGGGGTGCCCCACTATGTGACCCCCCCCCAGATCGCAAGTTACCTCAGCCCGCTCCTAAGGCGCATGCGCGGCCGCTCATCCAATCAACGCGCTCGGAGTCGCTGTGGTATGCGCGGCAATGATACGCCTTACCGCAGTGGCTCCGAGCACGCTGGCGGCCCCATCTCACGCTTCCCTCTAACAGGGCATGCGCCCTGCAAGAGAGAAGCGCAAGATGCGGCCACGGCCCACGCATGCATCATTGGACCAGCAATCAGGTAAGTGCAGTGGGCGTCCGGGGGGGTTTCACACAGCGGGGCATCTCGATTTTGGGTGCCCAGCGGGGAGGGATTGAATCGGCTCGGGAAACTTATAGATTCCTGGGCCGATCACGCTGGGTGTTGGTCCACTTTAATGGCCCCTGCTTGCTGGCAGGTGACTTGTCAGACCCCTCCTGCCTGGTCAACTGGTATAGGGGACTTGTTACCAGTTCACAAAAGGGTTAAGTGCAAAAAAAACCCACACAGACAGATTCAAAAATATTTTATTTGGTTTTTTTTTTTCTTCAGTACAGAAGCCGACGAGCAGGGCAGGGAAGGGGTCCTCTCTGCCCCGCCAAAGACCATGGGCTAGAGAAAACCCCAGTCGCTGGATCCCAGATAGAGATGAGAGGCTTTTTTTTCATTGCAACAGGGGTAAAACAAAAAGATTCTGTGTGATTGGCAGTTATTGGTAGTAGAGGCAAGCAAGTAAAATCTATGCGCTTGCCATTTAAAGAGTTAATCAATCAGGCCCATAGTACACCATTTATAAAGATCAATGCACTGTGTCATGCAAACAATGGTAATTTAAAATGATAAATAATAAGGATTATTTACAGATGGCATGAATAACCAGGGTATAGACTTACAGTATCATGTAATATTACTAAATATCACAAAATATAATCTATGGTTTAGGATATATCGTATGAATTAATCGAGTCTCAAAGTCGCTTGACAAAGCAATGGAGATGGTGCGCTGCCCCATATATTGTTTTCTTGTACAAAAATGTTCGGAACACTTTCATGTCGTGCTGCTGTATTTATTTTTGTTTGCTAAATTAAAAACAGCATACTTGCACAGCTAAACAGATGTTAGGCAGCAAGAGCTCGAACCCTGTGTGGTAAAAGATTAGTTGAAGTCCTGCCACATTTGATTTGCAGCTGCCCCCCAGGGAAAAGCTATTTAACAAACGCCTCTGCTTTGTTTACAATGTGCGCTCACCATATCTCGTCCCAGGATCCATGTATTATATAAGGTCCAGCTACAAATCACTTATTGTACAACTTTCATATTTCTTGCACCTTTTTAACTTATCCCTTATATGCGTTTATATGAATAAAATAAATAGCATTGCATACTTGAAAAAAGTTATCACCCTAAAAACCATTAATTCAGATCACCAATATGTATCTGTCCTTTTCGTTTGTCTAACATGATTTTTGTATTTGTATTTTTGTAATTAAATGTTGACAGTCTATTCTTTCATTCTGCCCTGCTAGTACACATTAAAATAAGAATACATTTCACTTTTTACATGCAAGACATTGCAATGGAGGAATGTGAGCATACCACGTTAAATGACTTCATTTAAAAAAAGACCTTTTTCTCCCTCAAAAAACCTCCACCCATGTTCCTATGGTGGCTGCAGCCATGTTCATATGCACCCTACGGTGTTTCCATTAGCTGATGGTCACATGGGAAGTGCGCCTGCCACTGCAGCACAGACAATGTAAGTTTGCTGCCCACTTTTTCAGGCTTTCTAGCAAACCTCCAGCTTCAAATCTGTTTATATTGGAGGCCTGTTTCTAAACATGAAGCCCAATAACAATACTCCAGATGAGAGCAGTCTACGTTGTGCCTTATCAACTTCGAATGCCAACAAAGGCTTACATTTATGGACAGGAAATTCCATCACTCTAAAGACAAATTTATTCAATAACTAAAATAGTTTAGGTTTCAAGGATACTTTATTAAGTCTATATTTAATGATGCTGTGGCATGTACAATACAAACATGCAGTCTCTCATAACTCAACAGACTCATTTGTCCAGGTAATATTGGAGGGAAAAAGTTCAAGGAAGAGATACGGAAAATGCTTTATACAAACCCAAAGCCAGTGCACAGGAAAGACCTATTGTGAAAGTCATGGATGGTACAGACTTGGCAGGTAGAACACATTTAAGCTAAAACTTAACAGAGCGCAAGCAATCAGGAATTCGAGAATACCAATGTCCAATCACCCCAGAAAGCAGAACATAACATTATAACCTCTGGTCCTGAGAACTAATGGAGGCTCCTCAGAATATCCCCTAAGAATCCCGGGCCCTTGGCCCCTAGGGTATGATGCAGTTGTGTACCAGCTGGCCAGTTGTTTAAATGAGCACTATCACAAAAAATGGACCAATCATAGAAATCCATAAAAATATGCTGGATGGTGAGAAAAGGGGTCACGTACACACCCAGCATCAAGCCAGGCTTGTTGCTTGTTTTTAATTTATTTTAATGAAAGGAAGAGGAAATCAGGGGGACAGGTTTTGTCACCCCTGATACACTAAACCTGTCGCCCCTGGATTTTATTCCTCTCATGAGAGAATATACTACAAGCTTGATGGGAGTTTTTTTTTTAATATTACACAATTACGCGATAATGCCCCCTTAACTCTCATCTGAGACTTAAACAGTCAAAAAATGACAAATTGGACCAACACACCACAAACAGTGCTCATATGCATCCCTCCCCAGGGCAAGTTAGATTGCTGCACATAAAAAATTCATTTATCTTTTTCTAACTCTTGCTGTGCTAAATTTTAATATCAAAATGGCAGCTCATGTATCTGCAAACCACCTGCAAACAGAAAGTGTTACTGGGTTTCCTATTACTGTGCATTGTCAGTTATACCATTTGCATACAGGCAGCAGCATGGCTGAGATGCTGGGAAAGGAAGCTCCAAAATGGTCTCTACTACTAAAAGATTGGTGAGCTGGCATTTCAGCTTTGAGGAGCAAATGTAAATCCTGACAATGCTTTAGTATCATCCATGCAGATGGGGCAAGTGAGATTGGGAAAGTTTTTTTTCAACTGTGTCAGGCTGTTGGTCCGGTTTAATTGTTAAAAGTGAGTAAATGAAATAATAAAATGAAATTATAAACATAAATGATAAAGTTAATCCATCTACTGCCAGCCACTTAAAATTTACACTGCTGCCTCCTACCATTGAACGCCAGCCACGTAAATTTTAAGTGCCTGGCTTTCCCCTCTGCTAGCAGCCAAAACATAAGGCACTCACCTGACCCCTCGATTGATCAGCCCAGGTCTCCTCTTCACCTGGCGGGCCTCTGAACCACCAGGGCTCCTCCGGGTTCAGGAAATGGCCCAGAACAGGTCCTCTCCCCTTCCCCTTCCGACTACGCTAACAATTGCTAGAGAAAAAAATGACATTTGCTTAACTCCACACTCAATCCCTCGGGTCTCCTCTTCACTAAGGGGCCTCCAATCCCCACCCCGGGCTCTTCAGTCTTCAGGAGAGGGCCCAGAACAAGAGTCCTCTCCCCCTCTTCCACCGTTGCTGCCACCACCTCTAGCCCTTTTTTGGGGGGAGTGGGGCAAATCACATCATCCCGCTCCAGGCCCGTCAAACTACAGATGTGGTGATCAGTGGAGAGGCGTGGAGGGGCAAGGGACCCCCCCAACAATCAATTTGCATAACCAAACAATTTATGTACAAACCTTCAAAAACCGTCTCAGGGAAACTCATCTACATGCTTGTTGTCCTCTTCAGGGTCTCCACCTGGCAGTTAAACGTTGTAACCCTTTAGTGGGGAAATGCTCACATTCAGTGGTGTCTGTCATGTTGGAGATGTTCTCTTCAATGATGAATCCCAGTTTTCACTGTAAAGGGCAGATGGTAGAATGCATGTTTGGTATCATTTGAGTGAGCAGTTTGGTTATGGTCAGGTTTATGTTATGGACAATGAAGGATCTACCTGATCAACTCTTCTGAGATGACGATGCAGCTCACAGTTGAAACTATTACACAGGTTCAGATGCTTACAATGAGGGTCATGAAAATAATTTGGTGAATCAAGGTGCACCTCTGTAAACTTTTACATTTTAATACAACACAAGTGCGATAAAAAATGTTTGTTTCAATGTTTCCAGAAAATTCACCCGTAAATGTGAAAGGTCACATTTGCATATTAGGTACATATTTTTCCGAATGATATAGTGTTTTTTTTTTCACTTTTTGCCTTTCAAAAGGCTTATGTAAATGTAGGTAGCAATGTACACTGCAAGGCATACCTAACGTACATCTTGCTTTAACAAATAATTAAGAATATCCCCACTGTAAAGTGAGTACTTGCCCACAAATGACATCTTTCCCTTAGGACAAGGAAAGTTACAATTTAATGATTTGTTATACTACTAGTAACATAATAAGAATTACAATATGTACAAACCAACTGTTGTACAATTAAAATACTTCTAGAACTTGTTTTCAGTTAATGGCAAGTATAAACATTTAACAAAGAAAGGACTGTGAGACTTTGAAGTTCTTTGTTCTGTTATTACCTTGACCTAAAGGGCAAAAAATAAAGTACGTTTCTAAAGACATATGTCACAGGTAAAAGTAATTGTCGGTAATTGCTGTTTCCTTTAGAACACAAACAGGTTAGCTTAAATAGTAGTGTGAAAGCTACAGTATATCACTCAAAGTTTGTATCCTGTTGAAAGTAGGAAAATATTTAAATGCTAGTGGGTTTCCCACTCAAAACAGAAAAACAATTATTCTTAACAGAGTTCTCCAATCATAGTGCAATGTATACAGAGACCCATCACAGATTATTAATAGCTTTTAGCTTTCTTTAGGTTACCATAGGGAAGGGTTTTGGTCCTCAAATAGGATTGTGGGGGGGTTATAATTACTTGCTAAATCAAGTCAGCGAAGGGATAAATTACTACTACCTCAAATATATATATATAATTATGATTATACAACACTATCAATATAATTAACTAAAAATTAAGCCAGCAATACATATTCATCCAATTAAGCCAAATAATTAAGAACTGGACAATTAGGCCACCAATGCGGGTGTTGGTCTCTGCCACAAAAAGACAGGTTGGGGGGGCATCCAGAATTCTGGAGCCCCCTCCCACACATAACGCCCCAGATTGGTCGATATGCTTACCCCAGCTTTGATCCTTGCAAGAATACAGTGCCGAGATTGGTCGTCCGGTGTTCACGTGGGTATTGATGTTCCGGCCACTGCGGAGACCAACACTTGCACCTGCACGGGTGTTGGTCCACTTTAACAAGAGGAGCATTCAGAAGAGTTAAATCAAGCAACATTTCCACCCTAGTATAGTAATGTAGCCAGCTCAATCCTGTGTTCACAACTTGGGGTCCTCCAAGTCCAGGATTCCAAGCCAGGCAATACATAAATACAGTAGAACAAAAGATCCAATGCTCTGGTCCTCCCATAAAAGATAGCTTTATTTGAATACCAAATGGTACAAATCCGGTAGGTAAGTAAGTAAAAAAGTCCATCACACAGCACACTGACATAAATTCACAATGCATTTCAGGCTCAATCGCAGGCTGTTAGTCATATGCCTATCTCTAGCAGACACTTATAGAGATATAATTATCCCTTCAAAAAGCAGCAGAAATGTCCCATCCCCCCCCCCCCCCCATTGGCATTCATGACGAGTAAAGGAAAAAGGTGGAGGAAGGGTGTCACAATCTCCCACCATCAACATTGGCAGGTCTAAGTCAACATTCCCACCCTACTACAGCAGCCAGGTAAGAAGGTAGTCCTCTGGAACACACTTAATGGCAAATTCTACATCCAGCCAAGCCATTCAACTGGGTAGTCCCTATCAACTGGGTTGATGTGCCCCATGATTCCGGGCATTGCTTCATGAATGAACAACAATTCAACTTTTATCATCCTAAATTGTTACAGGGACAGCGGAGCCGGCCCGCCCGCTCCCACCATGCCGGCAAAAATGCTTTTTTTTTTGTTTTTTAAGTGCCGGCATGGTGGGAGCGGGCTGGCCGGCTTTACCGGCCTGCCGGCCGGCTCCCACCATGCCGGCATTTTTTTTTTTTAAATTTCAGGAAAAATTCGATCGGCACGAACCACAAAATATTCGGGTTCGTGCCGAATCGAATATTTCCTGAAATTCGGAGCGAATTCCGGTTCGTCCGAACCGGTTCGCTCATCTCTAATTCTGAGAGTCAACAGCTTGCATGATTGAGGTGTCACGGGACAACAGCCCAAGGCACAGCCTAGCAGTGACTAAAGCAAGCAAGTCTCACCTTTAAATGTAAAGACTTTAAAGCGGACCTTCACTCTGAATAAGAGTCTATCTTATATGTTTCCCACACCCTGTACATACAGATTGTCCACATTAAAAATCATCCTACCTGCATCTACTGCATGTTATGAGCCTTTAAACATCCAAGATGGCGGCTTATGGAAGCCTGCAAACAGGAAGGGCCTCCTGACTGTGCTGTTCTGCATTCTGGGACTGCTGACCTTTACCTGACCCCAGCTCTGCTCTGTCTGAACAAAGCACAGCTATAACCCGCCCCCTGTACTTTATCCTACTCTCCTCTCCTCAGTATGTGTGATGCTTCTGAGTCAAGATGGCGGCGCCCGTATCCTTAATTCCTGAACAGAGTTGCAGCCCAGTGGGGGAAAGAATAATAAGTTAGTGACTAAAAACGTAAAATATATTAATTTTAGGTGCTGGGGAACCGTTTTTTTAAGAGTTTGGGCTTTTCATTAAATCACGCTGAAGGTCCGGTTTAAGGTTTGGTTTGGTTCAGGTTTGGCTGGTTGCATTACAGTAAAATGCCATTGCTAAAATGGCTTGCCCAGACCAGGATGCATTTATCAAAATGTGGTTGTTGGTTTATCAGACAGGTTGCAGTGAAAAGATAACTCCCTAGTGAAACATGAGCTGACAAACAAGGAGAATGCTCTGGGACTCCATTTATATACCCAGATTTGGTGACTTGTATAGTGACTGTTGCAAAGAACCAAAGGGATTTCAGTGCATTTTGCATTGTCATGCAATAACATCTAGTTGGTCAGGGGTGATCCTACAGCTATATAAGGGCCAATTCAACACTATGAGAAAACATATTTTTATGTTGCGAATATATATTAGCATGCTGCTTCAGTTTGAATGCAGGTGCTTTTCAGCAGAGCAGACAAATCCATCCCATGCATTAAAAAACCAGTTTTGCATTTATGCAAGCGCATGTTTGCATGTGAATATCAGCACGCATCACATGTGATAAAACATGGGAAGCGAGAGGGCTTTCAAGCTGTGTGTGTCAAGCATGTGCAAGCAGTGATGCCTATGGATGGTATAGGGCCGATTCAACAGCATCTGTATACATATTCTTATGAAAATGGCAGATCTGTGCAAATATATACATGCAGGGATGCCTATGGATACATGTCTGCTTACATGAGAAAGCATGTATCTATCTGCACAGATACATGCAGAGATGCCTATGGATGCTTACATATGATAACAGAGCAGCTTAGAAGAGAAAGCAAATGTGTGCACATAGATATGTGCTTTCTCTTCTAAGCAGATCTATTGGCATCTATGCAAAAAGCTAAGAGGCCGATTCATTAATAGCGCCAGGTAGCGACAGATGAGCGACTGTAGCGTGATTTTTACAGCGCCAGCCAGTATTCGCTGTGCTTGGCCGGCGTTTGCTTGATGACAGCGACTCAGTCGGTGTGCGGTAATGTTGAATACGGGCTTAGGGGTCGCTGTTTCACAGGTTCAGCGTTGTATGTGAGCGCCTGACAACGAATGGCCAGAGCGAACGGCTTGCTTCATATTCATTAAAAAAATGACGCTCCGAATTTGCTGGCGCTGTCCATTCCTTGTTTAAACCCCAGTGCGCTGGCGGCGATGGGTGTTAACTAGTTTTTAACCCCTAAACAACCATATTTTTTGATTGTAACGTTATACATGTTTTTGGAAACATTTTGTAATATGAATATATTAATATCAGACCTGTAAGATCATTTCTGCACAAATTTTTTTTTTTATTTTTTTTTACTTTAAAAAAAAACCTAACATTGCAGAAGTGGTCTCAGAATTTTTGACATTAAAAAAAAAAAAAAAAAAATAATACCAATTAATTATGATTAATTAAACATTGCTCCATTGAAATGCATTGGACAATGCCAGGGAGCGACAGGTCATACCTGGCACTGTGAAGGAATTTGCAGCGGCGCTGTTCGTTCCAGGCGGCTTCATGATGAATCCCGCGCTAGCCGTCGCTCTCGCCGGCGCTAGCCTCATTTAGCTTGATAAATGCGTCATTGTGACCGCCGCCGGGCGTACTTGAGTCGGTAGCCGCCGATAGCTGGCGGTACCTGGCGCTCGTCAGACACTAACTGGCGCTAGCCCGTGATAAATAAGGCCCTAAGTTATTTGATGCTTTTAGATTGTATTATTTGTATTATTGTCTTTATTTCATTTTATTGTAATATATGTGTTATTTATGTCAATTCAACTTTTCTTTTCTATCACCCTTTTTTAAATGATTGAATCAATTTTTGTTAACTGTTTATGTGTAATGTTCATTATTATTTGTTTAACATATACATTATTTTTAGATATGTTTATGTTTCTTTAATGTATCTATCTTTGAATTGTTATTTCTGTTTTGGCTTTTCTAGTCTTCAAATTCGGGAAAGACCTGCATGCTCCAGTTTCCACAAACTAGTTGAGTAAAAACTTGACAGTGGGATAAAGCAGCCCAACCTCCAAAGCAAAACATTTGTAGAATTCCTGCAATAGGCTCTTTTGATTGGTCAAAATGTAAAATCTCAACTATCAGTGGTTTATTTGTTCTGGATAAATTAAAATGTATATAAGCCTTTTTAACGTTTAATAATGGTTCATTTAAATGTTTTTTAGACTTTTCTTTGACACTGATACACCTAGACTCGAAAAGATTTGAAACAAAATTTCTAGCAGTTATAAGGAGCATTGTGCGAATGCAAACTCTGGGGAGGTGCTTAAAGTGGGCCAACTCCCTGCTGATCCCCCCACACGTAACCCCCAGAATGCCCGTAACCTTTACCTTATTCTCGCTCCCCCACTAGCAATCCAGTGCCATGTTTGGCTGTCTGGCACACACATGGTCAGAACATTCAACGGCCGTAATGTCACTACCTAAGTGAGCGGCAGCAGCTACCAACACCTGGGCTGTGCAGGGTGTTGATGTGCTTTAAGGCGGACAAAAAGCCACTGAAATTGTGAAATACATTTGTCCAAAACCCCTGCCGATACTTCCTTCTTAGGGTGTGGAACTAGAAATGGATATTTTTGCTTTTTGAATCGCCCTGGAACACTTTGTTTTTTGCTGATCCACCGAGTGAGATGGTAGGCGATCAGTCATTGCGTAGGTGTGGCAATGACACCATTGCCACACACAACAGTGCCACTGAATGGAAGAGGCGGAGCTTTACAAATAAAACAAGCACCATTATCTGGGATTTGAGTGAAGAGTGAAGCGGGAGCTGTGAAAATTGGCAAAAGGTGTTCTGGAGCAATTCGGGGATGCTAGTTAAAAATGTGGGTTTTGGTCCGCTTTAAATCTATGAATTGGGATTTATTCTATTCAGTAGGCTAGTAAATGTTACATTTCAATAGCTTCATTTAGCCAAAGTAGGTAGGTAGTTACGAGGATTGAAAGGATATTCTATTCTATTGTGTTGTGTCTACTCTAATAATCATAAATCTCCTTTAATGTAAAGAATCAACGCCAGAAATTGAATGTCATGTAACTACCAGTAGATGGCACCTGAGCCCCATCACCTGTTGCACTTGACGGAAGATGAAACAACAATTACTGATTTCTAAGTGATGCTTAACCTTAGGCACATCAAGTAAGTATAGTTTCTACATAAGGAGGGTTATTTTATTCATCTGAATAATGCAGTAATACAGAAACACAATTTACAAAAATTGAATAAAATTGAAGTAGAAATGTTACACATAGCCACCAGACTTGAGTTTCCACTCCTAATTATTCAGATAAACATTGCAAATAAGATAACTGGTTACTATTGGTTCTTTTAGAGTGCACTAGACTTAAAAATGCCAGTGTAGGGAAATAAAGATTTGCTGTCTATAACAGATTCTCAGTTTGACATGCAATATGGCAGCTTTTGTTCTACATTTAGTAAAACGGGTCATCATGGATCTATTATGTTATAATATAACTACAGCAAAACAACATTGTTACTAAAACTAGTAAAATTACTAGTGATACACAGATATTAATCCATACATTAGTTGCAGTCAAATTGATTTATCTTAGTAAAATGTAAATCCTAGTTAAAGGGAGTGCGGGGAAGGGGTGGGCTCATCTGTGTCCTTCCTAAATTTCACACAGTTAATATTGGTATGGGAATGATGAATCTCTACAGATTTCTCACTTTCTCAGATATACAGTATATGTGGTATTTGTACTGCTTGTGTGTCCTTGGAAAAGAATAGATCAGCTGCATAAGAGAGAAGGTTGCCATACCTAGAACATTGAAATCAATGGGGACCCGATATTTGGGGGGTGGCTCAGCCCCCTCAATTTCATTCCAGTCAGTGGTGGCAGCAGTGCTGGCACTAGAAGTATCCTTACTCATGGGAAAGTCTACACTCATGGGCATTTTTCTGTGGCCATTTCATACACCATTTCAAACACCCCTGCCCCCGCTGCTGACATGAAGGGGATCACACAGGGCCCAGGTTAGCTTTTCAGCAGCTTCGGCTGCTTCACCCATTAGGTGAGCAGCAGCCCATAATCCAGCTTTTCTATGTTCGGTTGGGATGTCAAACTTGAACAGGACTTTTGGCTGAACTCGCATAGTTCAGTACAAATGATACAAACGATCACTAATCAACAGTCCAACAGCTGCTTTGCTACTTAATTTCATTTTCAGTATTTAAGTCTATAGAAACATATGGCTTAAGGTTTTTAACCCACCCAAAAGCCATTTAGAAAGTCCCATGCTCAGTGTGGCCTTTGACAGTAAGAATAAAGCTAACATTTACATGAATGAAATGAATACTCTAGAATTGTTTTCAGCAACACTCCAACTTGCTCAGTGTGTTCACCTGTATAAAAATAGGGCCTATCATGAAGATTTTTTTAATGTGCAAACTTATTATTTTAGCAAGGGAAGGTAAAGTACAAAGTAGAGATGTGAACCCAACAAAGTTTGCCCATCTAGAGAGATGTCATGCATAGGGTTGGGCGAACCTGAACCGCAAAGTTCAAGTGTGTACCAAACTTTGCGAGTCCGGGTCCCCGAACCCGAATTTCACATTGAAATCGATGCACACATTTGGTACTCGGTCTGAATCTGAAAGAAGGCTAATTGGCTGCACAGCAGCCAATCTGCCTTCTTCCCTTCCTCCCCATTATTGGCCCAGCGGGACATCTGACCCTGCTGTATAAAAGATGGGTTCCACGTCACGCTGCTGCTTGCTCTGCATTAGATAGGGAGAGGTGTGGCTGGCTGCTGCTGAGGGACAATTAGGGCTTTTTTTTACTAAAACTGTCCTTGTAAGGACATTTATATAGGCACCTGGAGTAAGAGCTAGATAGGTGTCTAAGGAGGAGGGGGAGGAGGAGAAGACTGCCTTGACTGGGGCAGTCTACATAGTCTGCAGAGTTGCCTGCATAGCCACCAGTGCTGATTGCTGGGTGCCACCCTTCTGGATCCCTGATAAGAACGACATTGCCTCCTTGACCCCATCACTGGAACAGGATTGCCAAATGAGAGAGTACAAATGCACCTTGGTGGACACAATATTGATGCAGTTCTCTGTTATTATTTTGAGCACTTCCACTAGCAATTTGTGCAGGGCGATTGCCCAGGTGTGGAGCATTTCATTGGAGCAGGGTGCATATGAAGGATGAACGAACATCAACAATGTAAAAGAACTAAAAAATCATGACAGCAGTATAAAGTAACAGCGAATTAGCTGCAGAGAAGCACATGCCCCACATAATTGTTAGAAATGTAAGATTTTGGGGGAACAGACCAAAATCCAGGATAGTTAAAATCACGGGTTTGGGTCCTCTTTTAAGCATAGTACTTCCTGGGCTTCCCTCTTTCTGCTTGTGAATGCGAATAGGTCCCCAAATCCCAAACTGGGATACCCCATAGGAAGTTTTTATCCACTTTTTAGAACTAAAACTTCCACCAACCAATATCCAAATATACCTAAAATAGTTCTATAATATTTCAGGGCTTGTGTAGACTTTCCCTTAAGCTGAAGAAATGGAAGTAGACTTGAGACTCCCCAATTACCAGCCACCCACTCTCGTGCCACTCAGTGAGAGCACTCTAAAGAACAGGGTTGTCAAACAAATTTTCACCAAAGACCACATCAGCATTCTGTTTGCCTTCAAAGGGCCGGTTAATGACAAACACAAAACAAAATGCAAATACAGCCATTTAAATGTACAGAAACAGAAATAATTTGCCCCATATTTTGCTCAAGATAGATGCAGATGCTGATTATTTTGCCAATAATCAATATAGGTGCAGAATTATTTTAACCAAGACAAATGCTGGCACTGAATAATTTTGGACAGATGCAGACGCAGAATTATTTTCCCTAGGAGAGATGCAGGTGCAGAATTGTTTTGCACCTGGAAATAGCAATAACCCCTGAAGCAGATGTAGTAGTCTCTGCTGTGGTAAGTTAGGTGTGGCAAGAGCTTGTTGCATAGAGACACAGAACAGTTGCAGATACTACTCTCTCCTCCCTCAGAATGTTCAATAGGCACGCACCAGCCACTTTTATAGGTACTTCATCTGGGGACTAGAGGCAGTGCTGTGCTCCACAGTGGCGTGGCGTGCGGCGTGCTGCCCTAGAAGGAGGTCCATTGTCTGGCATCTGTCAGAGGGCCACATAAAACAGCTTGAAGGGCCTCATTCGCCCCCCCCCCCCGGGCCTTGAGTTTGACCCATGTGCCGTAGAATGTAATGAAAGCTGTGAAATATTTTTGCAGGTTCAGCACTTCTGGACTACATGGGAATGGCCATCTTGCTACACACCTGGGAGCCTAGCTTACACATGGGCATGGGGGGCAGACTTTTAGAATGAGAAAATATGAGTCTCTAGCTGGCTGCTCTGAGAAATAGTTTCCAGGTGGTGCATAAAATGACTGTTGGGTAAGGGAAGCTAAGTAACTACGTATCTCTATGTTTCTTTCTGAGTCGGCAGCTGCAGAGCAGTCAAACAGTTAAAATAATGTATCTAGGAGTTATCTGCTGTGATCAGAGCAATAATGAGTTTTTACAATTGATAGCTATTTACTTCTGGCTAGAAATAAAGGATGATTGCAATTTTGACTGTAGGACTGGGGTTTTCAGAAGCATGGCTCTCATGTGTGTAGCAAGATGGCCATTTACATGTAGTTCAGGAGAGCAGTATCTTCATGGGGGGGGGTTAGGGGAACAATATACTAAGTGTTGATTTTTTTTACGCTGCTGTTTCACTCAGAAGGGGCTCAAATAAGCATTATGACCAATCATGAGATATGTGTCTTAAAATAAATAATATTGTTAGGTTTATTCATCCTGAATATACAGATATTGTCCATGATGATTTTGGATTAAGGCATTGAGCAAATGGAGCATCATGTGGTCAGTTTATTTGCTGGTGTACATGAGAAGGGCTACTGTGCAAAAAGAAGGTATTTTGTGGGCCTATTACAGAAACAGTGAACCAGTAACAACTAGCAGCAATTAAGACTATTGTTGATTTATCCATACTGAATCCAGCCTGCAGATTTAGTCCTTTAGCAGCAGAAATGTATTTGTTCTCAAACTCTGTGTCTGATTCAAACTTCATTTACCAAAGCACAATTGAATTTGGAAACAATGTAGTTACCCCAGAATTGATCAATTGGTAGTGTAATGGCTGCACCTGGGGTGTCTGGGTTGCTGGTGTACAGTGTAAGTGAGGAAGGATCGGTATAACAAATGGATGGGACATTGTTCTAACCTTCAAGAGGAACAACATCTCCTCTAGTTTATAACACTATTGATGGCTAGTCTGCCTCTTTATGGGTAGACCTGCCCCCTATGTGAAACTCTGTGGATGGTTCGATCCACTCACCTCTTCCCCGATCCCTCGCTGCACCACAGGGGCAAGACCACACATCTAGCCACATACTCAAGCCAGGAATTTCAGAAAGTCCACATCTGGAGGCAATTGGACGCTGGCAGGGGTCATAGGCCACGCTCTACCCAGGGACCAGAACCGGATGGCTCTGAACTTGGGGTAGCTGACAAGAAGGCAGGCAGCAGTGACTACGAAGCCGGGGAATGCATGAAATATGTTTTTTTTTTTTTTTTTTTTTACATTCGCCTAGTAAGGCGCACTGATACCCCCCTCCCCATTTTGGGGGAAAATAAGTGTGTCTTATAGGGCGGAAAATATGGTAAGCCCACTTAGGGAGATTGATTATCTTGATAAGATTTATATGTCCTATCAGGTTAAGGGGCAATGTATTCCATACCATCAAACATGTATTCATTTTATCCAACAAGGCATACAGGTTCAGAAATCTGTAAGATAGGAAAACATAAAGATAAAGCATGTACCTAGGGTTGCGGCCAAAACACAATTATAGCAAACACTCAAATGAGTAGGGGACCAAGGGAGCAGACCATCCATCCATCCATCCAAACCTACCTAAAAGACTGATAACATGCAAAAAATATTAACATTAAAGAGAAAACCTCCTCTACAACACCCCTGCCCAACTCCAACCACTTTATAACAACCGAGAGCGGGCCTTGTACCCAAAATATTGATGATCAATAGGAGCCCTGCACCAGCCCCAGCACCAGCAGATGTGGAGGCTGATTTAATACTAGCGCCACATATCGCTATGTGAGCATCTGTATAGCGCGCTTAGAGCAACCGCTAGTAGAGGCTGTAAACGGGTGTCGGGTGCTATAACCTAGCTTAGCAGGCAGACAAGTGGCGCTGTACTATCCCATCCAGCATTGATGAATTTCATGTCTGGTGGGCGCTGTAGAAGCGCTCTCCCTGATTCATTGCAGAGCCAATCGCGAACGCTAGGTGGTGTTCCAATGTCATAGTGCCCAAGACTACGCTACATCTAACAAGTGGTCAACGCTGCAGCAAGCGATAGGTAGCGCCAGCTCAGTTCATCCGGCACTCGGCCCTCCACACCATATTTAAGAAAAAACTATACACACACAGAATCGACGCTCTAAAGCTGGGCGCTCTAGCAAGTCTTTTTCTGAACACATACACACCAGTAACAGAGCGAAAACACATGGAATGACATCGCCCAACACGCTACTTGTACACAACCAAATGAAACCCCATTGAAATGTATGGGAGAGTGCTACTGAGCGAAAGGTAATACATGGCGCTCCTGAACCTAGACCACCGGCACTAAACACTGAGCCTCCTCTAGTAATACATGTGACGCTATATGTCGCTGTTAGAGGCGCTCACCAGATTCACTTTCTTAAATGTGGTTTTCTCATACAATGCCCAGCGCTACATGGCACTACCTGTCGCTAGCCTTTCTTAAATAACCCCTAAAGTCCAGAGTTGGGACATACTAAACAGGGACATCAGTCCAACATATGTTTAAATGTTCATCCTGCTCCCACCCAGTGTCACTTGGAACACACAAACTAGTAGACTACTCAGGGTGGGTTATTTCTTCTTGGAGACCTCCCAGCCAGGAGGATAGTTTCCAACCATCTCACAACCTCTTGTGGGGATATAAAGTGATGGGCTTCACTGGTTGGAATCCAGTGCAAAGCTTCCTCGTAACAGCAGAAAAGGCAGGATATATTGAAACGGTAGCATTCCCAACTCTCACAGGGCCTTTATCCCTTCAGGATCTCAGGATAACATCTCAATCTCTGTAGCCCAGGAGCTTTGCAATCATAGTGGTGGGGTTCTCTCTCTCAAGACTAAAAAAGGGCAAAAAGGCCTCAGCCCCCTACTGACCTTTCAGCTGCTCCAGATATACCTTCGGTCTATTCCCCTCCACTCTTTCTGGAAGTCTTACCAGACGCACATTATTTTGCCTGTCCCGGTTTTCATAATCTTTCAATTTTGCTTCAAGGGAATGGCAGTTCTCATGTAGGCCCTGCACTCTCCATTAAATGTAATGTGGTAAGGGAAACCCTTTTTAGGCACTCTTTTAGGTAGCAAAGCATAACTCTCACTGGGTTGGGACCTATTGTGGTATATGCCATCTTGGACAGGAAGGTAGCCAAGGCATAGTTTCATCTAGCTCACGGATTTGGATTTACCTTCTTAGTTGACTTAGAGTCATGTGGCATCCAAGATGAGATGCAGCAGAAAACAAGCTTTGGAAGGTAAATGTAAGCAGCTGCAAGGCTAATTAGAGTAGCTATCAGTCAGCGTCTTATGCTTATTTTACAGGGATAAATACAATTAGGAGCTCAATCTTCAGGGAAAAAGGCAATTCATGAGCATGAGTTTTCATGCCAGGCTTAAAGCTGGGTATAGATTTACAAAAACAATTGTCCAAAATTAAAGATTCCCATTGGATTGTTCAAAATGTTTTACAGAAACGGACAAAAGGATGACTTCATACACTCGTTATATGTGACAACTAGTCACCACTGTACACAGGGTATAGAGAAAAAATAGGCTGAGTAAGGGAATAAAACAAAAAAAATAAAATAAAATAAATAATAAAATAAAATAAATAATAAAATAAAATAAATAATAAAATAAAAGTGTACCTGTACCTAGTTTCAAGAAAAAAATCCCTTTTGTCAGGCGTTTGGTGTTCTGATTTTATTTGGTGTTTGATTTTATTGTTTTTATTTGTTTTGCTCTGTAAAATAAACATGCGCGTTAGGATTGTGCCCCAGACCTGTGATTTACTTATCAGCATGCTGTTTCCTATATTCCTCTTGATTCTGTCTTGGTAAAGAGGGAGTGGTCTTTTTGGCCAGGATAATCCCTTTAGTATACTTTATTACTGCAACTCACAGACTCATTCCACTCTAACAGGTAAACTCATTAGCATATTTGGCTAAACAAAGCACCAGTAATCATCTCTCCAGGTGAGAACATTGCCAGTAACCTTTTAGCTACTGGGACACAAGATTGTTTTCCTCCCATCTGAAGAGGTTGAATTAGAACAGAAGTAGTTACTTGTTAATAAGCTCTCTTGGTCTCCTTACCAAAAAACATTTGTTGTATGTACTCTGTACTTACTTGGCGGAAAAAAGTATTTGTATCTGTAACACTTTTTTTCTGTGCCTCAGCCAATCAGATGATTAGCAAGCTAGAGCCAGGACGTCTCTGGTCTGTACTTTAAAATAGGCCATTTATATGTACATTGCTTGTTGCTATGGAAAACTGTTTTCTTTTATAACACAGAGTAGCAAACAAATAGAAAAATAAAAATAACAGATAACTTTGGCACAATGATTAATATGATCATTTTGACACACAATAATGGAAACTTTTAAAAATGTAATTGAAAGTGGAATTACCCTTTACAGACTTTTCCTTCCCTAACCCTTGCAGCATCTTGATTTGGTAAGCCCTGTTCTGTCTGTCTATCCAGTAAGCCCACAGCCTGGCCCGATTAATACTCACCACTTCTGCGTATTAGCATTGGCAACCAATCACATGACTGCCAGAAATGATTTTGCCTGGACTGGTCATCTGGGGACATGTTTTTGGCTGCTGAACTACTAACACGGCAGAGTTGTTAAAGTGACCGGGCTGCAAGCTTGCTGGGCTGAGATACATAGTGGGCATCCTGATTTGCTATGGCGGCTAGATGAAGTATAGTCTATTTGACTTTTCTCTTACTTTTTTATGTAAGCCAGGTTTAGCAGTTAGGTCAGATCAGATGTGATAATAATATCTTATGATGAATTCAGGTGACCGGGCTGCAAGCTTGCTGGGCTGAGATACATAGTGGGCATCCTGATTTGCTATGGGGGTTAGATGAAGTATAGGTCCTTATTCATGAAGGGATAGCGTCAGGTAGTGCCTTATTAATGAGAGGTAGTGACAGGTTAATGCCGGACACGGCACGCAATTACACATGTATCAAGCAGAATCTGTTGAGCGACTGGGATAATACCATGTAACGTCAGATTCATCATTATCCCAGCCTCAGCGAACAGCGCCGGCGTTCAGCCTTGCAGAGCGCCACGTCTTACCTCTTGCTACCTGTCGCTCTCCCATACATTTCAAAGCCGTTCTTTTATTTCTTTTTAAACAGGGTTTTTTTTTGTTTTTTTTAAATCTCAAATAATGTTGTGACCTCTTGTGGCCTAGAAATAGCCATTTTTTCAAATATTTTTCATGTTTTATATATTTATGCTGTATTGACATTACAGGTCTGTAATGTGTTCATGTTACAATGTAATAACAATGTAATTCCATATGTTTTCGCTTCGTTACTGGTGGATACATGCTAAAAAACAGACTTTAATCAAACAGCATCCGGCGCTCTGGGCTTCAGAGAAGCATTTTTGAGTGCCGGAGTTGTGTGAGGCTGTTTTTTTTAATGAATATGTTGTGAGTCAGTCGCACTGACCAGTCCCTAACATGCGCTCCCATACAGCGCTGTACTGGTCAAATAGCGACTTTTCACAATGTATTCATCATTGTTGCACAGGGACTGAGTTGCTATTTACTAGCGACCCACGGTCGAGCACAGTGACTACTAGCAGGAGCTCTGAAATGCCTGCTACAGACACTCATCTGTCGCTACCTGGCGTTAGTGATGAATCAGCCTGCCTGTCTATTTGACTTTTCTCTTACAATTTTATGTAAATCAGGTTTAGCAGTTAGGTCAGATCAGATGTGATAATAATACATTAAGATGAATTAAGGTTTTAATTAATGTTTAGGTTTTTGATTTGAAAGACTGATTTCTGACATTTCTGATGACCTAAATGTATATGACATACGCTGCTCTGAAATATCCATGTCAAGCCCAGAAATAAACAAACCATAATATCACCTCAATAACACTGTTTAACACTTGCTGGCCTTAGATGTTCAGTAGAACAGCTTTAATGGCTTTGTTGTCCTTTACACATATCAATCTTACAGTGCTTTTGAATCAGTTTTTTAGCTCTTTTGTGAAGAGAATATACATGGGATTTAAATCAGAATGTTCCAGATCTGAAAACATAATGTAGGACATTTTGTTATTTAAATGAGTGAAGGGAATCTGTAGGAGGTGCACATATTTGTTTGGTCTTATAAGAATACACAAGAGATTTTTTTTTCAATATGTTATCACAGATGTTTTCAAATGGCTGAAATTACAAAGACTTGGGTGGGTTTGCGAGTTCCTTTAAATGTAGGCTCTGCCTTTCTGTGAAACATGATGCTAAAAGGCAGTTCCCTTCTGTCATCGGTGAAAGTAAGACTGCTGCGGGCACAAGCTTCTCTCTGCAGATCATCTGTGGACTTTACACTGTAAGGTGGGTCAGATTCTTCATTACTTTTCAGCACTAAATTATATTTGCTTTATTCACTAACAGTGTTGTTGCCTGGAACCTAGTATTTGAAGGAAACTAATGCTCTGATAGCATGTATGTATATAAACTTTTTTTTTTAAATCGGGTGTGTAAAAGATTAAAATCATGCTATAAGTATTGCTCAGAGTATGTTGCTATTGTATTTGTATCATTTCTTGTATAATGTAATTAGTTTGAGAAAGAAAGGTGTTGAATGTTGCAAAAAATAAGCTTCAGCCTAGCAGACTGACATTAGCTCTGGGGAATTCATAGTTCTGGCCCTAAAGAGTGCCTCAAGCATTTACATGTCCTCTTGTGTACATTCTATATACTTGTTAAGCCTAGACTTGCAAGCACTGGAACATTGTAAAGCATTGTAGAGATGTGGAATTGGCTCTGGAGTTACACACTGTAATTCATACTTTACTGGCACATTTATGTACAGATTTTGGCTGCAATGTGATAGTGGTGGTGACCCAGATTTCATGCCTTGTGGGTGCCTCTCTCTAGAGAGAGGGAAGCACTCCACATAGTAATGTGATAACAAAATCTAAAATTACATCAACTCTAAATGTGGACTATAATAAAAGAAGATGCAGCAAGATTTTAATTCTTCATAAAACTATTGCCTATTGTACCATCCAGGGCAGTTTCTACTGTAGGTGAAAAATCTGCCTCCTCCTAACCCATGTTATGGTGCCACTGCCCCATATGCGTCATGCAGTGCCATTGTAGGGTGAATGGACTGGCATATGGCTGGCACCACTAACAGTGGCCCTTATATAAAAAATGAAACCCACCCCTGCATACATCCCTGCATACACAACAGCCTTGGCTGCCACGGCTATCAACATCCACCACAGTTTAATTTCTAAATTAATTGTCTGGGGATTGTGGGTGACTACTCCTGGTTGCAACACACATCATAACATGATACCCGTATTGGTGTCTTAGCAATCAGTAGGACAGATGCATATTAGAAAATGGAAGTCATTCCATGGTAGTGTATTATACATTCATTATAGTCTACAGGTAAGATACAGGCATTTAGTGATATACTGATTTATTTTCTCAGCAGTCTGTGACCACATGCAACCTAGCTAAACCAGTTTTACAGACAATAATATGCGAAAAATTATTCACATGGTAAGTGGAGTCCCAAATTGAAGATCCTTGTTTACTGACACTATGGTGTCACTTGCAGGAGAATTCCTAAGCAGCCTTTCCAGGTTCCAGCTTTCAGCCCACCCCAGGAATTTTTATTAATGCAATTAACAAGAGTTTTAACTAATGCAATTCCATTGTTGTTGTCTGTGACCCAACTGGGGAGGTACAGTTTTAATTCCCTCATATTTCTTTTTGCTGGTGCAAATCTTTTGGTTCGTTTAATACACTTACCTCTCTGTCCTCATATAATAATAATAATAATAATGCTGGATAAGCAATAAGAACATGCAATAATAATAAAATCATATTAACAATTATATTTAGCATTGTAATTTTGCTTGACCTAAAATAAACATTTAGATGCTGTTGAATTTGAAAGTTGCTGTTATACCTACATTTACCCCAGGTTCCCTATCTTTCCAGTTATTCTGCAAACCAAAGGAAATGACACAATCACCACAGATAATTAGGAGTCAAATGTCTAATAACTACAACAGGGATCAATACTTCCACAAACATAGCTGCGCTTCTCATAAAATAATGCAAAGTTTTATTATGTATTATTCTATAACCGAAAGAGGCCAGAGAAAGAGGAGGGAACCATAAAACACCCAATGCGTTTTATGTTTTGACCACTTTCGAGCTTCTTTGCTAGCTTCAGTGTTACTGAATGAGTGGGAGCCCAGAGTTATATTTAGTAAATGTCTAGATACAGCCAAGAAAGTACATACAACTGAAGTGTCAGTCAAACTGACCAGTGATTTACTTAAGTCCTCAAGGACTGAGATAAATATAATGTTGCAGGTACAGCATCTTCAATTTGGAATTGACTTGGTTGCATTCACATTTGAAATTTTCTTCACATAAATGGTGCACCAAGTGGAAATAAATAATGTATTTGCTTTGTAAATCAAATCAAGCCTGTTTCAGTGTTTAACGTGATAGAGTTCCCCTTTAGCAAAGAGTGAGAGATCTCACCTTTAGCAAATAACCTAATAAGACACTTGCCCAAATGATAATATTCTGGCCATCAAGCATCAGAGTTTTTTTTGCACTGTGAGAGTTAACTTAACAAGCCTTGCATAATAGCATACTATATGAGCCAACATTTTAAAATAGCTTAAGCAGTAATATAGCTTGTCAACAGGAGCGTGTACATTTAAGCATCCACGGAATTGGGAACGAACCTTGACTCAAAAATGCCCCCAATCTGCTTGTCCGGGGCGAGTGGATCTCAGTTTTGACTGGATGTTTGCATTAAAGAAATGCAGTGAACAGAGATCATGGAGGCTTCTAGAACATGTGACAAACCTATGCTCATTATTTTGCATTGTCCCTATTCTTTTAGTATTTAAGAGGGAGTGATTGAAGGTGATTCAGTTTATTGTTGCCATGATACTGTACATGGCAGTATCATGGCAATGTACATACTAGTAATCTTTTTCCAGCAAGTGACATGGAGGGACAAGGGGGACATTGGGGGTCATTCTAAATATTTGGTAGCCAGTGCGACTTCTGGTGTGCCTTGCGGTGTGGATTGCAACCTGCATCAAGGTGAGCTGGAGTGTAGACAAGTACAAAAAACATGTTTTGTTTACCTTTTCTCTCCCAAAAAGACCTTTACCCGTGATGGGGCATTTGTACAGGTTAGGTGCATCATGTTTACAATGAGGTAAAGGCATTTGTTTTTAAGTTTTAAAACAGCAGAACCCTATGGGCTATGCAGAAAAAAAATGGTGAAATCTTTAGCATGGGGGCTAAACAAATATATCCTTATATCACCCGAAAAATAATGTGTCTAAACTGTAAAAATGTGCCATCACAGGTACAGTGTATTTATTGGAGTAAAATGTACGATAGACATTTATTTTTGTACTCTTTTGTGTGTTATCGCTAAAAAGGCCACCAGGATGCAGGTTGCAATCCACACTGCAACACACACTGCCAGTCACACTGGCTTCACCAGATATTTAGTATGACAAGCTATACAAATGTAACAGTATAACACTGCATGCTATAGTAGTACAAGGCTATAGTACCTTTAAAAATGCCCCATCGCTTGTGTAGGTGATATTTTGGGAAAAAGGGGAACAAAAACATTTGATAGCAATTTCTTGTGTACTAAAATGAGAAAGCTCACTGAGATGCAGGTTGCAAATCACACTGAAAGACACATCACTGGTGCTCCCTGCTTCACCAAGTAATTAGCATGACCCTCCATGAATTAGCCCATCGATATGTAAAAGAGGTTCTGAGGCAGCTGTCAGACTTAGACTGGGAGAATCCTTTTGATCATAGTCTAAAAGATGCCTCTGCAGTTTACCATTCTACTTAGGGAAAATCTAGATTATGAGAAACTAAGCTCTGGAGTGTGGACCTCCAGACATTCAAACATCTCGAAGCCCAGATTCCTGAGGAAATTTGTGTATGATTGGTCTTCTCTTCCCTCCTCCATCAGATAAATGATGTTCTGAATTGTCCATGATTCTTACTCACTTCACAAAGCCACTGATCTTCCCCTGGAGCATCCAAACTGGGGTGCCCCAGTGTGTGAACCACCCCCCTTCCTGGGTCCCAGTGAACCTTTTTCTGCGGCTCCCTCAGTGATATAAACAATCGGGAGTGAGAGCAACCGCATCCCCAGCATCTCTGGGCTGAGAGGTGCTCCCGCGCCCAGCCATTCAGGTAAGCTGGGGACGGGAGCCTACCCATGTCTGGGGATGAGGTTGCTCTTGCTCTTGTAAACTGAGCTTCTTGCAGAGCATTAATATGCACAGCAAACGGCAATGATAGGACTTGGGCCCACGCAGGAACAGGTGAGTTTTTTATTGCTGATCTGGGTAGTTTCACACAAGGGGCATCCCCAATTGGTGGCAAGGAACAAAACCCAGGATAGTGAACATCTCGGGTTTTGTTCCACTTAAATGTGTCTGAGCCACTCTCAGAAATGCCCCAAATGTGGTCAGGAGTAGGCAGATAACATGCATTTACTTTGGGGATGTGATCCTATCAAATGCTTTTGGCATCTTGCAATACCCTATGGTTTCTTCGTATTTTTGTACCCTTTACCAGAGAATGGGCACTATTCGGGATTTCTTAACAGGAAAGCTGACATGTTTCTGGGGGGTTGGCCTTAATAACATCAGCAGTAGCTAACCCCCCCTCAGACTGATATCTGTCTCAAATGGAGATGGGGGAATATCCAATTGTATATAGTTTATTTGGTGGGGGGGGGGGTAGCATTTATTCATGCATTAGTTTTTGGGGGTTGGAGGTCTCCTAAAAATGTTGCTGTATCAAGAATTACACTGTGAATTGTTCTCTCAATCCCTGGGTGTTATAGGGCACAATTTGGTGCCATACATTATATTTCCTTCGATAACATTTTAAATACAATACTATACGATAATATGAATACATAACTTGTTGGATTATCCTGTTTTATCCCTATCATATTGTACTGTTGGTTATATAAACCATGTACAATGCCATATGTCCAAGTATGATGTACATCTGTTTTGAGATTCAATTGTGCAATGAAATAAGCTAAAATGTTAGTTGAGTTTACCTATTTCTCTTCCATTAGATTTAATTTACTGCCTAAAAGGGCAAGTGACAACACTGGCACATCAGATCCTTTTAAAGCCTGTGGATCCCTTTAGTAAGTACAACTATATACCTAATAATGATATAGCCAAACAAAACACAGCACCTATGTTATCCAATTGAATTGATCTGACAGCTGATCATATACAGGGTGTTCAACAAGCTGTGGTCCTGCTGGCCTGGCTGTAAGCTGTATTTCAGGGAAATGTGTAGTGTTTTTGCCCTATTTAGTATCAGCCTTCATCTCTGGTCTGCTTAGACTCCCGATACCGTACAGTTATCATACATCGAGATCCTCCACTTTGCTGGGAGGGGGGGATATTATTGGCTTATTTTTTTACTGTACCAACTATACACCAAATAAACCTGCCCCACTGACCTTATTATTAGAACATGTAGTAAGCAAAATTGCAATGAAATGCTAATGATTAATTTGATTTATAGGTCAGTAAAAAATAGCTAGCACATTGGCATTCCACATTAGATCTGGAATTTATACTAGGAGGTTGTCATGAAACATGTGCCATTAAAGTTCCATATAAAAATAAATTGCCAACATGCAGTAATTGTCTGAGCCCAACGCAACCCAAAGGCCCTGAGCTTTATGCTCTTTTTAAGATCAGTTTCTTAGCAGAACAATACGATACACTGTAATTCTTGTTCTGGTGAAACCTTTGTTTAGAATGTCACAAGATGATCCTGCAAAACCCTGATCCTGATGTTCCTTCAAAACCCTAATCCAGTTCACACACAAATCTGTGGTTGGGCTGTCAGCCCAATAGATACTCAAGTACCTGTCACCTGCTTAGGTTCTGATGGCGACCATGCTGCCTACTGTCACGCTCCGGGTACTACAGCAACCCACTTGGATAACTCCAGCCCTCTCAGTAAGACCTCAACCCCCAATCTCCGCAGCTAGCTTCACCTTTAGGAGCCCCCGCTTGCCGGGACGCAGAGCACGCCTGCCCGGGATCGGTTGCCCCCAGGACTTCAATGGCTCAAAGATTGGAGTCTTACTGTTCAGAGACCTGGAGAACCCGCGGCTGGAAGTGGCGCCGAGCAGCCCAATCGCTGAGCGTATAACGGAAGTCCAACAGGCTAGGGGTCAGCAACAGAAGTTCCGAGATGGCAGCAGTACAAAGGATTGGACAAGACGTGGTCGAGGATCAAGCAGAGGTCGGCAACAGGAGATCAGATCGGGGGTGGTCAAAACACAGGCGAAGGTCGGCAACAGGAGATCAGATCGGGGGTAGTCAAGACGGGCGGTGGTCGGCAGCAGGAGATCAGATCGGGGGTAGTCAAGACGGGCGGTGGTCGGCAACGGGAGATCAAAATATACTTTAGAGACAAGCTACAAACAGGGTACAAGGCACTATCACAGGCAATGAGCAAATGAAGGGGAATCAGCTTTATAGGGACAGGCAAGACTGGGACAGGATGATGATTGGTGCAACTGTGAGAACAAAAACTGGTTGGTGTTAAACTTCAGAGGGCGTGAGTACAAATATCTCCAAGTGGGCTATTGGCCCACTCTGAGAACCCTGGGCTGATTGGCCCCTTTAATTTTTCCTCCGGCGGGCGTGCAGGAAGCAGCGCCGCCGGAGGGTATGAGAGAACTGTGCTCGCGCCCGCGCGCGAGCACGTACAGCAGAGCCGGGGTCGCGAGCAGGGGGCGTGGCCGAGCGGCGCGCCGCCCGAACAGACGCCGCCGGAGCCGCCGCCGGAGCCGCCGCCCGGCCGAGACGCAGGCCGGAAGCAGCGCGGCCAGCTGCCCGGGGACGGCGCGGGAGCAAGGACGAGGTGAGTGGATTCCTGACACCTACTCTGTGTGTACGGCTGCCATTTTGAATGAGTGGGCATACCTAACAGGGGTTGGGAAGCAACAGGGCCACTTAAAAGGTAAGAAACACATTATAAACCAGCATACATTGTACAGGGAAAATATGTGCCTCTTAAGATCTCCAAACATACAGCTAACAATTTGCTAACATAAGCAGATATATTTTTGCCCTACGGCTTTAAAGATCATTATCATACACATGCTTAGTAATCAAATTTCTATTTATAGATAAGAAAATGAAGAAACAAAATGTTACTGAAAGAATAAAGAGGCATTTTTAGTTGTTAAAATACTGTAAATGAAATTGTGGCACAAATGTAGCTTCTGTGCAGAGACCTGACTGGAAATTGAAAGTACCGTATAAATGACTAATAGAAAGAGGAGTTGTTTCAGGACATTGTTGCGCTAGAAAGATTTCCTAACCATGACAGTACAACTTTTATCTAAGGGGAGGACAGAACTTCACAGCGACACTCCTTCATCTGGCCTTAGAACTGCTCAACCCAGAAAGTTCTAGAATGCTCACTGAAAACAATATTGAGGAAGAGGCCAAGTTAATTTCTGACTTAATTAGTTCTAATAATGAATGAATGCTGCCAAATGAACCCTTTCAACTGACCTAAATTTGCACTGATAATTACTGTGCAATTTTCATTAAGGCGTTCCCTTGTGTGACTTCTAGAAACAGCTATTATTTCTCTATATATGTCTTACGGGACAAACAAGCAGTGACCAATAACATTCCTACATGCAGCCCTGGAGTAAAATGCTAAAACCAGGGCTGGATTTAACTGGCTAAACACAATGTGGTCAGTTTCGGGCAAATGTATTTTTAAAAAATAAATTTAACACATCTATCAATAATTGTAGAAAATGTATATCATGTGACATTTCGTCCATCTGACATACAACTCCTGGGTGCTTTTTCACAGAAAACCGGTTTAACAACTTTTCACCTTTATGGTTTAAAGTGGACCAAGACCAACCTCAAAGTCTATGAGACTCCAGGGCAGGCATACTCGCTCCCCCTAGGGCACCCCGATCAGGCATTGTGAATGGCCAGCACCGGCATGCTGGCTGTTAAAGGGTGGCAGGGGATGTGGCCGCCAACGCGCTCGGATCCGCTCGAATAAGGCAAGCGTGCTGATTGGACAAGCGACTATGCTTGCGGACCAGGAATAGGTGAGTTTGTTTGGGCAACCTGAGGGTTTTCACACACTGGGGCTCCCTGATCGAGGTGCACTGGGGGCCAGGATAGTCAAAATCCTGGGTTTTGGTGCACTTTAACCAGGGTCCTTAGTGAACGTTAATTGATTAAGTAGATTCTAAATTCTAATCTAAAAAACATTTCTTTAAGTCTTTAATATGATATTAATTCGTATATGATATGATATTAATTTAATTCTTGTATAAACTTTGTTTATACATACAAATAAAAAAAGCATGTGTGAAGAAACATGACACTGCAACATCATAACTATATATATATGCAGTAGATAGATAGATAGATAGATAGATAGATAGATAGATAGATAGATAGATAGATAGATAGATACAAACAGGTTTAAACAGAATTTAGAAGGTGTTGGAGGTGTTTGATCAGAAATTCAGACTAACATAGCAATACAAGCAAGCACAACAAACAGAACTATTCAGTAAATATGTGTTGCCTTATGAATGCATTTAAAACCACAATACTGTGTACTGGGAACACTGGTTGGAATTTGAAGTAGTGATTCAGCATTAGGTACAAAATGCACTACGTTCTCTTAAGGGAAAAGGTATCATTCACTTTCATTGTATACCTAGGGGGCGATTCAGCCCCAGGTGAAAAGATTCAGCACCAGGTGGAAATAGAACTCTCATATTTTTTTTCCCACCTCATGTGAACTTTTTACAAATGGTGCTAGATCAACCCCATAGTCTCTGTATTGTGTAATATATAAAAGTAGAACTTTGATCTCTACAGAGATGTTGTTTTTTTATCTAGGGTATTTAGTTATTCTGTAGATGTGTGGGAAACACGTTGTCTGGTTATGTTCCAGACAGAGACTGTCAGGCCGAGGGACACCCGCCTTCAGAGTAAGCCCACAACCCCCAATCTCCGCTGCTAGCTTCACCTTTAGACAAGCCCCCGTTTGCCGGGACGCTTTATACGCCTCGCCGGACACGGTTGCCCCCAGGACTTAATAGCACAAAGGATGTGAGCTTACAGGGGTTGAAGGCAGATGAACCAGAGGCCAGACTGGGCAATGTCGGGTAAGTACTGGAAACAGTTCGGGTGCTTTGGAAACAGGTAATACTGGAAGCAATTCGGGTGCTCAGGAGAATTCAAGCAAAGTCAGACGTCAAGCCAGGGGTCACAACGGGAGGTCAGAGAGCTGCGCAGTACAAAGGGATGAGACGAAGACGTGGTCGAGATTCAAGCAGATGGTCAATAACGATATAAACAGGCAATCACAGGAACAAAAACAAGCCAGCTAAACGCTATCACAGGCACTGACACACTGAAGAGATAATCCCTTTATAGGACTGAACCCGGCTGGATTGGACAGGGAGGCAGTGACTGTGATTGGTGCACTTTGGATCTGTGTGCTGATTGGTGCACTTCGGATCTGTGGTTTGATTGGTGCACTTAGAGAGCTCTGGGCTGATTGCCCCAGCTGAACTCCAAAGGCATACTGCCCAGAACTGCACTTCCTAGGTTTAGCTCTTTTAAACAGCCTCCAGTGGCCACTCTGTGTATATCACCACCGGAGGACATAAGCTGACTGTACTCGCGCGCAAGCACGAGCAGAATGACAGTGGACGAGGGCGCGCTCTGCGACACACGCGCCGCTGGAGCTGGCATCTGAGGCAGAAGCGGCTGCTGGGCAGGAGAAACCCTGGCCAGTTGCCTAGCGACACCACGGGCACGGGCTGAAGGCAAGTCATTCATGACAGAGACATTGGGAATTGTGATCAATATAAAAAGATCAGTTTATCCTAGCAGGACATGCCTCATAAGGGATAAAACAGGGATAAAAGGGATAAAACAATGAATGTAGCCATTTAATACTCCTAAGGCTACAGCACAAACAGCGCAAACTTGGGGACCATTGTTTCAATGGTCCCCAAGTTTGCGCTGTGTACATTATCGTGTCAGATTTACAGAAATTTGCTATAAAGGAAAACTGATTACCTATTGGAATTAGGCCAATTGAATAACATCTACACTCTAATTATTTTTTTAAACAATAGAGTATAAAAATGAAAAACATTTAGATATACTTGTAGTAGTCACTATGAAAAAACAGAATAAATAAGTACTATATTCATTTAGAGGATGCCCTGCAAGCAAAGACCTGTAGGTTTATGTAATTTGATGAGACAATTACATGCCTCTGTTGCTGTTGAATCCATAAGAACATCTGGCATGCTTATCTAATTTAGTACACTGCACGTATGTATATTACCCACGTCAAAAAACAGATATATATTCTGTGTATTAAATTCTGCTGTAAACTAATGACTCATTTGGGAGTGAGTGCATGTGATTTAAGAGTGTGCTCATGTGCTTTGGGAGTGTGTGCATGTGCTTTGGAAGTGCACACATGCTCTTTGAGAGCGTGTGCACATGTGTGATCGGAATTGTGCGCATGTGTGATTGGAATTGTGGCCTTGAGTGTCTGGGAATGCTGGTCTAGGCTCCAATGTCACCTAGCAACTTAGGGAGAGGGGAGAAGCACAGTCTGAAGCTAGCACTGGGAATCTTACAGTCTCTGCCCATTATGCTGGTTATTATGCAGCATCAGAGAGCCAAGGGCCACGCCAAACTTTGGCGAGAAATCATAATGTAAACTTGTAAACCTCAATATCTCAGCCATTTCTTCTTCAATTTAAAAACGGAAAACAATTTAGGACAGTGCCAAATGTAGCTCAATACAATGGTGTAATAATTACCTTTGCGTCCAATATTACTTTAAAATCGTATGATTCATGAAGTGTTTTTGTGGGGAGAGAGAAAATCTTCTGCGCAACAAAGAGCCAGGGTAAAAATTCTGCTTAAGCAACTGGTATTCAGTTTTTTCACAGAAAAATGCCATGCCACATTTGCTGGAAAGTTTTTTTTTTTTTAAGGAAAATGACATGTAGGAGTGTTTTTTAATTGTGCCCCCATCCCCAGGCCAACCAGCGCCCTACCAGTTTACCAGCCCCTATGCACTTTGGTACGGGTCCACTGATCTTCCAGGGGTGCCAGGAAGAAGACATAATATTCTGATCACTCTTTAATAAAGTATAACTGGCTGGAATGTGACTAAAGTGTCTACAGAAATATTATAATGGATATATTTCAAATAGAGTGTTGAGGTTAAGAACCGATTACATTTTTTCCAGCTGTCTGTGATACCATTTTCATTATGAGAGAATTTTAACAAATTCATAAATTTCCTTGCAACAGTTTGTGTAATCACCAGAATTAACCAAGGATAACAAAGTGACAATGACCATTAGGTCATATTTTTGGAGTTTTATCCTCCATTTTGGTAACCAGGTCATGCCCAAGGAATGTAGGGCAAATCTGAATTTTAATTAAACATTCAAAAGCTATTAGAAATCTGCACCTACTGTTAACCTTCATGGCAGAATGAGATGCAAGTTATAGTTACAGCACACAGTGACTGCTCTAGGTCACTGGGTTCTTTTACAGGTTAAGACAGTTAACCCCTGCTGTGAGATGAGCTTGCTGGGTGTTCAGAATAGCATATGGGAATCTAAATTCAAATATGACATTGTAGAAACATTTGTGCCCTTTAACATATCTGGCATGTTCTTGCACAACGTTTGTTAAATAATTGCATAAAAGTACATATGGCTGGTGGATATAAGAATGATGGTTGGTGGGTACAGCCAAATGGGGACATGTAGCTTTCATTTAGCATAACAAATGGAGTGTAGCCCTGTCCAAAAAACCCTTTAACTTAAGTTCTAATAGCAATATTTTAAATCTTATATTTGAAAATACCAGCAGTGTACACATTTTATTTTAATTGGTGCCTGGGTACAATATAAACCAATAAACACATACACGCTGTAAGCTATCCCTGGATTCCTTCATAAACTAGTATAGTAATAGAAATACTGATTTTATTAATCAAATGTTAAAAGGCATATGCATTTCATATTCTGGACCAAGTGGCTTAATGTGTGAAAAACATTAGACCATTGGGTCTTATGGTCTGCTGAGTTAGAAGTTAGGACACTGGAAGGATTACTCAGAGTTTTCCAATAGTACACTGAAGGAGATGAAGTGAAGAAGTTATTTATTAGAAATACCTCTAGATTATGGGAATTCTAAGCAAGTGAAAAATGTTTTCTGTTGAACTGTGTTAATGATCTCTCCTTTAAAGTGCCTAGCTTGCCAAGAGAGTGAAGACTGTGAACAGTCATACAAGAGAGAGTCATGTGTTGCACAGATTTATGCATACCATACAATGTCTACAAAATAAACATGGATGAACAAGGGATTACTGTCACAGGCTGAAACTACACAGAATTAGTGCTAGATGGCAGCAAGACATATGCAAGTGCATAGGAAAAATACAAAGACATTTATTGCAGTTATTCTACAGGTAATAAGACAACATGGCAGTACACTCCCAAGTATACTTCACTGCTACTTAGACAGAGCTGGTGTTAGAGAACATGTCATTTGAGCGAGATGATCAGTCCAAGACAAGCAACACCAGATAGGCATCAGAAACAATAGTACAGAATGCTTGTGACACTGGTGCTCTCACCAACTCATTGAGGGCCTAGCCTAAAACACATAATTGTTCAGTAGGGCTTTTGAAGGGTATGATGCAGTTTATCATGGATGGGACACTGCAATGGAAAAAGTGGTAACAGACAACATGACTATATTGGCATAGTAAATAATTCGCCCAAAAATCAGGCTAAGAGGAACTGTAGGCAAGTGAACATTGACACAAAACAAACTACTTGGACAACCTGGGAAAGATAGGCATATGCAATATCCCAGCCTTTTAAAGCAGAGCTAGGTAGGAGCAGGATAACTAAACCTTACCTCTAGACAACTCAATAACCACTGTTGCCTCCCAGTAATAACATATGCTGTAGCTTTTTTCACAAGTAACACAGCCTTGAACACACACACATTCACCTACTTTGCAAGTATGAAGGGGTGATGCCTTTGATTGTACAACTAACTAGAAATCCATGAGACAATTCATCACCATCATCATCATCATGATCATCATGTATGAAAATTAATCTTCTTTTTAAGAACAAGTGCTTAAATTTTTGGATCATCTCTTGGCCACTGCTAGCTCTAAGCAATAGTGTCATCTAGAGATTGGGTGTGGGATGTGGGAGGGAAAGAGTTAAATAGCTAATTTAGGCTACTCAAATATTACTTTACAATTTTTGTTAATTGTTATGAACCTGAAGCCTGTCCCTGGTAACTCTAAACTAAGCTAGACCCCTCTATTACCGAATCATGTATAACATCTGCCAATTTCAGGGGTTTGGCTATCACAAATCACTGGAAATTCAGAGTACAGATCAAAATGTATCAGAACATCAAATACTGTTTTGGCATTTCCAAAAATGTAGCTATTCCTATCATAGTGCTTGTAAAAAGCAATACATGTTTTAAAAAGGGGAACATTATGCCATAAGATGTTAATAAAATCTTTTGGAATTCATTTTGCTTTAAGATACAACATTTTGATTAATTGTTTATTTGCTGGAAGCCTTTATGGTGATCTAGTTCATGAAAAAAGAGAAAAGGGACCTGATTCAGGAGATCAGGTGTGTCAGAAAATTGGACTAGGAGTAGGGATAAAAGGTGAGCACAGTTGTTTTTTGTTTTGATGCCTGAACAATGACTTTAATTTAAGTTATTTCAGTATGGAAGCCTTTGAAAAACATTGAATATTTCAAGCTAACACAGTGTGCCTGTGCATTGCATTTGATTTTAAGGAATGAGGCTTATGTCGATATGCTTTTCTCAGTTCTCTGTCCACTACTCTTGTGTTCTCAGTCCCCTGCCTTCCAGCCTTCAAGCCCTGCCTCACTCCTCTGTAAGCCCAGTACCTGCCATCCATTTTGAGATACAAATCTGAATCAGAATGGGAATCAATTTATTGTTGCCATGGCTAGATATAGTGTGAGATGTGTGTCTGGATCTGACCAGCTTATAAAATGTGTTTTTGGAAAGAATGTGTTGCAAAATGGTTATCTATTCTATTGTGAATCTATTGATGGCCAGGCAATTTTAGATGTTAATTAAGACTTTCAGGTATATAGTTAACAAATTTAAGTAATGAGGAATTTCAGCCTTTGGTAATGTGAAAATGGGCACATCTGTAGTGTATTGTAGGGCAACTTTAAATGCACATGCACAGAAGTGCTTGGAAAGTTGCGGATACCACCGTATAGAGCTTATGTATACTTATATAATAATTCCCTACATCCAGAAAACTCACCTCCTGATTCCCCCTGTGACATCATCTATATGTCACAGAGGGAAGCAGGAGGTGAGTTTTCTGGATGTAGGGAATTATTATATAAGTACATTTATTGATCTGTGAAAATATGTGGTTTAGCCTTCTTTTTATTGAATGCCACTATAGTAGTCAACAGTTGTACACGGAATAACAAAAGATAGTGTATCTGTCATCTGTTTTGCACTTACAAAAAACAGCTTACAAAAATCTTAAATATTCCAAAAATAGTGAAAAATATTAAGCAGGACTAAAATTCGCTCCCTGGTTCTTTAAGGGGTTTAAAGTATGCAGCTCAAAAAACAGATGCATGCTGCAAAACATTTCACAATGCAGTAGCTTAATGCCAACTAATAATCGGGTTATGGCCAGATATAAATTTTGCCTGTTGTGTATATCCAAAATTCTGTTAAATTCATTGCAATTAAAGAAGTGAAAATATGCCTTAAACCACAGCAACAATGGAAATCATTATAACAGGTACTAGTTAAAAGACAAAGCTTCCCTCTACCAGGGAATGATTAGAATAACAAGTGCATACTGGTGTAGATAGGCAGACTAGTAGTTATCTGACTTTCCCTCAGGACATCCCAGTTCCAAATTTTGTGCAAAAGCAATTCATTGAGTACACAGTGGCTGGCGTAATCAGGTTTTATCTACAGAATCTGACGCAATAGGATAGGTTTTGTCTTTTAGTCTAATCTGATTGGTCAGGAGGACACACTCCCCCTAGGCTTTAAATATTTTACAGCTACATGACACTTCAATTGGTATTTCTAGCCAAAAAACATCGATTTAGGAGTCAGTCATCTAAAGGATTGTACAAAACTCTATTTGCAGGTAACATTTTTACTTAATTAGCATTTTTACATTTACATGTTTATTCTTGTCAATTTTATTCACTAATAAGTATTGATAAACTATTTGCAAAAATGTTTTAATTGGCTAATACTTTCTTCAGCTGCTTCTTTTTGCCTGTTTTCTTGGGACATAAGATCATTGCTTCAACAGTAACTCTTCATTGTGGGTAGTTTAGTTTTAACAATGTATTTATTAATGTATATGTTCACTACACAGCCTATGTCTATTGTACTTTATATAAACTAAATACAGACTTAATATTCATTTATTAACTTTTAAAAAAAGTATTTCATTCATTTAATTTAAAACATCATGTGAATGATTAGTTTTAAGCAATTTCCTCCAGATTCTAATGATAGACAATATTTTTGTGTCATCCAACATCATATGAATTTTACTGTAACATTTTAAGAATGAGGATCATTCTCTAATACTTGTCTGATTACACCAAACTAAAGGACCACTGATTGGGCCTTTACAGAAGTAAATACTGCATCTTAAACAGTGATTTTCTTTAATGAAAAGTTTGTCTGTTTTAGGGTATTCACATAATAGTAAAGTTGTAATTTAAAAAGAAATTTTATTCTATGAAAATACTGAATACTGAAGATTGCATGCATGTATTTATTTATTGTTTTCTAATAATTATAAACCATGTAATATGCTATCAGAGTAGGTGCTTTACTCCTTTTAAGTAAACTTCACCAAAACACTCTAGTTCAGTTCCCATTTCACCCCCTAGGTCACATAATTAAGGAGACTACAATCGTATGCTGTTATCTGTGGCCACAAAAGTCTTTTCAAACAGCCTAGGAATGTATGATCACCATGGTCTGTAGGTGTTTTCCGGGGAATGGGATTAGCTGGTGGACTCCAGTGTTTGCCTGCAAACTTGACAGCCTGACACACTTGTGGTCTAGTGGTAGATGGCGACCAAGCTTTCACAGGCCAGCCGGTACCTTGTGTGTTATAGTCATTTCATTATCTACAGCAGTAGTCCTCAAACTTCCTCCTCAAGGGCCGAGACAGGCCAGGTTTTGCAGCTCTCTATGCTGATGCACAGATGTAATAATTAGGGCTATAGCTCTGTCTGAGCACCATTTAATTCACCTGTGGAGTAGCGTGGAGAGCTGCAAAACCTGGCCTGTCTCGGCCCTTGAGGAGGAAGTTTGAGGACTACTGATCTACAGTAATTCATTATAAGTAATGCTCTTGCTGTGCTCATGTCCCTGTCTATTACTAGAAAATTCTGGTTTAGCTGCATTATGCAACTAGAAAAAATGTTAGGACTTGTTCACGTATGAGTAGTTTTCCACAGTATGTTGAAGATAAAGACATGCTTGAAGTCACTTCACACACTATAGAAATATGCAGGTATCAGTGTAAAGAATGATAGGGCCTGCTATCTCAAGAATAGTAAGCATAATAAGTGCAATCCACTCCCTTTTTCAGAAACTTTTGACAGAAGGAGATCTGTGGATTTAATTTCTCTTTTATTTAGAGCTACAGAGAAAAAAAACATTTACACAACTCCTGGCACTTACGCGTGCTCACTTGAGTTGAGTGGTACAAACATGGGTGCCCAGTAAAGAAAGGGTTAATCCAGTAGAGCAGTGCACACAACAGGGAGCTAGAGCAGCAGCTTATATATGATTGCACATGATTGTTCACCACAGGTTCAAGCAGAGAAGGGGCTTAGGGCTGCATCTCAGACACACAATAGCCCACTACAGAAGCAGGCAGAGCCAAAAGGGGGGCCATGAGTACAGGGCCAATAAAGAGTCACACAACAGCCCAGCATGGGCAGGTAAAGCAAAGGCTAATCCAGCTGCATCGGACCCATTGATATAGAGCAAGAACAAATGGGGAAGCATGCACTTACATAACCAAACAGATCTAACCCTGGAGTTGTACATGCAGCTTGAGGCTCTGTCAGTAGCAGTAAAGAAGGCATGGGAATGAGGGTACCAGTGGGCAGCAGTGATCATTGCGGCAGAGTGGTGTCTAGTGAGAAAGGAGAGTAGTAAGCCCCAACCAAGCCATGGGATTCCAGGGAACCAATCTCCTGAAGGGCATTCACCTATAAACAGGAAGGTAGTTAAAGGGTCCGTAGAGGAAGCACACGGTAGGAGCTTGGGTTAATGGGTCAGAATGCAGCCAGCTAACAGAGGAACCACAGCTTCTAAAGGACACAGCATTTAAACTCCCTGGAGGTCCTGCAAGGAATGTGAGGGAGGCACAAGCACATAGATCATGGTCCAGTTTCAGTGTGTCTACCATGCTCCTTTAAACTTCCCGTCATATTTACTGGCTGCACTCTAGACAGTGTTTGCACAGCAGGGGGTAGGTGTTGTGGAGCTTGGGTGTCTCAGGAAAGTAAGCCAGGCCACTTGTGTATGTTATAGATAAAATACCAACCTTGCTTTCTTCACCTTATCCAGATGGCCCTGAATTTGGATGTTTGTATCAAGGTCTTGCATACAATACTTCATTTAACACTATTAGCAGCATACATTAAAATGTAGTTCATGTTCTAGAAACTATGACCACTAAGTAATCAGTTAAAATTGTAGACATATATAAAAGCTTTCTATATGTTTTGTTTGCAGAACAAAGTGTTCTCAAAGTGAATACATTGTGTAAGGCCATTTTAGAAGTACTAAGGTGTTTGCTTTGAGGAAAGGTGCTGACTGCCTAAAATGGACCGTGTGGAGCTGAAAAGAGTCAACACGGATCTTGATGATGACAGCAATAGTGGAGCAAGCACTGAAGATGGATACTGCAAAGATATGGACTCCGAGAAAGCTACAATAAGCAGGTAAAATGGCAAACTAAATGTGCCCCTTATTTTTAAATCCTAAGCTACTATTACTTAGCATTAATAAAAAATATATTCAGCTAAAACTTTTTTTCATAGTGTGAATGTACTGTCAAGTATTTATAAATGTATATAATTGTTCTGAAAACATTTCAATTATTGCCTGTTCTTCAAAAAACATGAGTTGCTTTGAATAAATTATTTCTTCTGGGTTCTGTGCATGTGACATATTATAGGCTCAGGCAGTTGGCAATAGACTTGCCACAAGTGGGACATTTATGTAAATCTACTGGATATGCAGTATCATCTAAAAAAAATCACTATGCATCAGTATTCATTTGGGGTTATTCAAATGATTTGGAAAGACTGACAGGTCCTGTACCCATGCGGGGTCACATAGTGACAGGGGCATACAGATTGCTGGAGCCCTCCCCCACAATACCCTTCGCAACATCCCAAAATTCTTGCCTGAGCCTCGATTCTCATCCGAAATGTAGACCTCAGATTGGCCATACCGCCCATACCCAATCACTGGTTAACGGGTGTGGGACCACTCTAAGAGATGTGGGAACAAAATCTATTTCATAAGTTTTTAATAAGATCCCCTGGGACCGTTGGACAGGTTAGGTGCAGAATGTCTCTAATGAGAAACACCAGCCCATAGGGAATGCACTCATTTCAAGGCTTATTTAACTAGAGAGTCCCTGAACTAAGCAGTGGGGGGGCCCGACCCACATTCCGGGGGGGGGGGGGGAGTTTAAACATGTGTACCTGTTACTTACCTACCTATATATAGAGAATAGAGAGACCATTTAATGTGTTGACTACCCTATAGGCTGCTTATATGTTAACATTGGAAACTCTTTGCATTGTCTCCTTGTCTGTAAACCTGCCCCTTCATGGGTTCAGAGAATTTTCTTAAAAATAAGAGGAAAATGTTTTCTCCCTCCCTTTATTTACTATTAGGTATGAAAAATAAAAAAATGCAGTGCTCTCAAAATCACCCCCTATTCTGTTTTTGGTTTTTCTTTCAAATTATCAGGTAGACACTTTATTCATATATATATTCAATGTTTTTCATTCAAGTGGTTAAAACAAAATATAAAGCACACAATAAGCAAGTTTTGAAAAATCCCATGGCAAATACACCAGCTCACCTGTGTCATATTGACTCGTCACCCCTTAACGGCCATGAATTTTCAACCAAATATTGGATACATAGGGGTTAATCCAAAAGATTTGGAGAGGATCAGCTTATTTTCTGGAATGCCGCTCCAAAACCTGTCTACTGAATTAGGAGAAACATTTTCACCCAATACACAAGAAAGTGCATACATTCAAAAATATCCTAATTAACAACTTGTTTTGGGACATTGATAGGAAGAGGTTTGGAGAGGCCACCCATCACCAACTATTAGAAAAACCCCATAGTGTGCTGTCATTTACAAACTTGTATAATTGGAAAAAAAGTCATTACTTCATTTGAAAATTTTGCCCTTTGCCTGGAGAATTGCCCCATCCTGAAACCCATGATTTTTTTGGTCCTTATCAAAGCAACAGCAAACAAACTACAACCACCCATCTCATGCCCGTTTATATATGTAAAATGTTGTTTTGTTGCACATTGTATGTTGTGTGAGAAAAGGCTCTTCTCAGTAAACAAGTATCAGCACCCACCTCAACACCTCACAATATGGAAGTTCTCTTCAAATCTTTTGGTCTACCCCTATAATGATGACATATTTTGGGAATAGTCTATGTTACATCAAATGAGCCAGCAATGAAAATTAATTTTTAAAACTCAGAGTAGATGATCGTGAAATTGTGTTATATTTAAAATCCATATAAACACGTTGGCTAATGAGAGGAGGGGTCACTTATACACACAAACCGTATGAAACTCCCGTCGAGCTTGTGGTTTTCTTCTCATGGTAGGAATAAAGTCCAGGGGTTACATGTTTGAGTGTAACATGGGTAACAGAGCCTGTCACACTTGATTTCCTCCTCCATCCATTAAACGGAAGAAAAAAGACTGGCGGCCTGCTCCTGCCATCCAGCATATTTATATGGGTTTTTTATCATTGAGCCATTTTTAGCTGTAGTGCTCCTTTAACATGATAAGCATAACTTAAATTTAGATGTCCATTCGTTTTTTTAATATCCCATCCTAGGTTCCTAACCTGGTGCTGAGGTAGGATGGGGGGTTCAAATAAGAGGCACCCGAATACGAACATCCGGGAGAAGTCTGTGTGTTCAGGACTCAGACACCCGCTGTTCGGTACGAACCCCATACTTTACAGTTCGAGTTCGCTCATCCCTATTTATAAATTAAAAAGATAGAAAATATAATCCCAATCTGTAAAAAACATTGCATGCATGTGACACGTTCCTGTGTGCTGTGCATTTAGTACTAGAATTGCTGCACAGATGCAATACCTTTTCCAAATTGGGGTTTTATATCTTTTTAACTGGAGAAGTAAAAAGATATGTTTTATATTGGATGGGTCTGGTCAGCTTGTTAATAGTTAGTGACCACATGCCAGGTCATTGTGTTGGATACTGAGTATGCTGATCTAACAGAAATGCTCGGCATCTTTTACTGTCTGCATGATTTGGATGTTTTCCAAAGGCCATACTAGTATAAAGAATTTAAAAGTAGACAATAAATAGGAGGAAAAAGACAGTGATATTGTCCATGGCATCAATTTAGGACAATTGTTGTTAATTTTTTTTTTAAAAACAGTTTAGTCTAGAAAAATCCTTTTCATTAGCACTGTAAATCCATGTTATGTGATCCTTCAGGTAAACATGCTGTAATTTTACAAAAGCAGGAGCAACCCAAATAGCAAATATGACAATTTTATAAATATTTGTATGGCGGTTAATGTGGCAATAACGGGGTCTTCATAATTATGTAACGTTGTGTGACTCATCACCATTACCACTACTATTGCACTTTCAAAACAAACTATAAGGATCTGTCAATGCAAATGTGAAATAAAATGGTCTATTTCTTCCTTGCTCCCCTCCACCCCCCACAGCAGCTCTCTTGTAGTCCAGTGCTGCAAAACTTGCTTGTAAAGGAGAAAACCTCCCATGACTTGCATGGTTTGTCCATTGTTTTTAGACCAAGGCCATGATTCACTAAGAGTTGATAAAAATGTTCATGGTAGTAAAAAATTCAATTCATAATAAAAAAAAGCCTGAGAATTTCACCTGAAAGGTAGACAATGGAAGTCAATGGTAATTTTTTACTCCTGAGTATTGAAAGTTTTACTCCTTTTTAATAGGTAGTAAAAATGCCATTGACTTTCATTGTCTTCCTATCTGGTGATTCACTAAAAGTGAAATGCTCAGGCTTTTTTTCCCCCTGAATTGAATTTTTTACTACCATGAGAATTTTTTTCAACTCTTTGTGAATCAAAGCCAAACTGATGGAGCTTTCAGTGTGTCTGGAGCATGTTTCCTCTGTGGGCACATGACTTGAGAACCATTATCTTTTACTGATAAGATTTTTTTAACACAAAACCCAGAGGAAGTGACTGCAGGGGAGAGAAGGTGAGTACGGTTTTTATATACTCCCACAGTGATTTTAGTTGCCTTCACTTGCCTCCACTGTTTAGTTGCTAGATAATTTCAAAGAAAGTGTGGGCTTAGGCCCAAAGCAGTTAAATAACTTGCCTGTTCTTGCTACACTGGAAAGAATATTTTTTGTTGTGATAAGTTATCATTTGGTGGTTTGTATAAAGTTGTGAACATTTGCTTAAATTCTGTAGGTTCCTCACTATCCCTGATTTCTCCTACAAATCCTTGTTTAGTGTAGGCAAGGGGCTGAATGCAATTTAACACTTAAAGGTTTTCGGTGGGAGCCATGCTAAATATTTGGTGAGGCAAGTTTGTGCTTCTGCATGTGATTTGAAATCTAAATCTGAGTGAGTTGTTTTACTTTAACCCACAAGAAAATGCAAAAACAAATACTGATTAAACTAAAAAAGCTCACTTGGGTGCAGGTCTCAATTCACACATGAACGAGCATGCCAAAATAAACTTGTTTCACCAAATACTTAGCATGACACCCATTGTTGACTGATGATTACAGGAAAACCCAAAAAAAAATTGGGCTGCCATTTGTTAATCATTTTTTGCTAGGCAGCAATGGGAGTCATGCCAATTATTTGGTGAAGTAAGATTTACTTTGGATGTACCTTGGATGTGATTAGCAAACTGCTTCTGGGTAATCTTTTTTACTTACCATACAAAATGTTGTAATATTTCCAGAACGAATCTCTTGCACATGCAGTGGGGCATTTCTACATATGAGGCACACATTTTTTTCAGTGAGGAAACCATATTCTTTTTAAAGTATGGAAATAACAGCTGCCTATTGCCTATCCAGAATAATCTAAAGGAATTGTCCAGCCTCTCTTTGATAACAAATGCTGATGCAGTATTGCTTGAGCTGCATCAGCTCCTGTTTCCATCAAGAAGAGTAAGTTGCTGTTGATATCCCTATCTCTGGCGCCTACCCCCCAAACTCAACCACCAGTTAGAGACTTGTTTTGTGCATGGATAGCATTTGCTATTAAGTTGCTGTCTGGTACTGCACAGCCCAGTGTCTACCTCCACCTCCCCCTCCACAGCGATGAGAAATCCCGCCCACTGCATGGGACAGAGGACATGCACTGAAATCTAGAAAGTTAGTGTTCCGAGTCTTAGAAGTTTGAAAAAAATGGGAGCATCAGCATGATCAGGACTATTTGAAAATAGCCCTGATTATATAAAGTGGACAATCACTTTAATGAGGCCTCTCCGAACTGCAAAAATTACAACAAAAATGTTTTCTTGCACTTCAGCTCAGACAGAAGCAAATCACACCCAAGGTGAACTTTGTTTCACAAAATAATTAGCATGAACCCCAAAGTTGCTACACCTGTTTTGAGCACCCGATGGGCCACTAATCCCAAACAGGTATGCAGATAAGTTGTTCAGACTTTTCAAGGTACATGCTTGTTCAAGATCGGCAACTTGGTAAGCGTTGACTCTGAAATATTCCTATTGGAGCCCATCAATTAGCATTTTCAGTAGAAAGTCGGCAATATACTATTGCACATTTTCATTTTTTATACAGTCAGTATGTTGATGAGGAAGATGCAGAAAGTCAAAAGTTTCTAACAAATGGGATAGGAGGAAAGAAGAAATTTGAAGAATATGCAGATGAGCAAGTGAGTACTATTGTTTGTGTTAAGGGGTGGCAGATACCTTCCTGTAGTAAAACAAGCATGTTTACCCTGTATGTCTGGATGCCTCCTGCATGCACAATGTCTGTCTCTAATGTTGGTATTACCATGAATTGTTTACACGCCTGCTGATGTACCCGTCTCTCCACTAATATACCTGATCACTGTAAGTTGCATGGTTTTCTGCTAACACTATTTTTCAACCAAATGGGTGCTGATACAGGCATGGAGGAAATTAGCAATCATGATGACCCCACCTGTGCCAATGCCAGTTATGTTGAAAATGGGTATTGGTAGATCATGGCCAATCAGGATGCCCCCACCTGCAGCAGTGCATTTTTATATGGAAAATGGGTGTTTGTACACTTTAAGCCACAAAAAACACTTATGTTTGCCATCTAGGCCTGCTTTACAGTATATAGCCTCAAGCACCCCCATGTATCAATTTAAAGCTGCGCTTCAGGCATTTTTTTTCTGTGAATAGTACTGCTCAAATATGTCTTCGTTTATTGGTCGTGAATCATGTACTGCAGCACCTAAACCTAAATACCATTCGGGGTTCTATGGGTGGAAAATTCCAGTAAAGCAGCCTAATACCTCCCAAATAAACAGACTTCGATATATAATCATATAATAAAAATAACATATTTTTTATATATTTGTATATTATGCTAGGGGTCTCATTTAACACAATAATGCATTTTTGAGCAAAATAACCTGTTTACCAAAGTAAAGCAGTTCTTAGATGAAATAAGAAAGCCTTTCAAATGAAAAAGATTATGGCAGAGGTTCTAGCTACCTGTATTTAATAGTAGCCCACATCATTCTAAACTACTAGATTATGACAGTAAAATTACTAAAAAGTGAAAATAAACTGTAAACGTTTAAAAAGGAAAAGGTTACTAAAGGTTATTGTTTTTTCTGTAAAAATATATTAATTGACTAAATGGAACCTTTACCATAATTGGAGGTAAAACGCTTCTTTTTTCACTACATGCATTATTTTGTTGAAAGTAAACTTCTGCATATACGGATATATGTCTAAACGGGGCTTCTTCTACCTTTTTCACACCAAAATGCAATTGATATGCTAATTGACTACATGGGACATCTGCCATTATTTAAAGATTTATTCATTTTATTAAGCGTAGGACTGCAATATTTTTTTCCAGGTCTTGTCTAAATTCTGATATGATCAAACTGGACTGAATCAGAAACATTTTGTTTGAAGTTATCCTTAATCAGAATTTGGACAGCAACATTGTCTGTGATTTGTTAGCAAAACTTAGCCTTACCTGCGGTTTATTAACTGCAGACAGTTCTTGGAGTCAATGGAAGCTAGCAGTTGTGACTGGCACAAAATGGGATTCCAGTTCCATTGACACCTCATCATTCAAATGACACGTGTCCTGTCCCTGTACTGTGTTTATTTGTTAGATTACACTTACACCTTGGGCCTTAAAGTGACTCATACTTTTCCCCACTCAAAAGTATAATTAAGAGGATTGGAATCCCTCTTTAAGGTTTAAGCTCTCAGGCCAGTCAGATTCCTCCTTAAAATCAAATTAGTTTATTTCATTCAAGGGGGCATGCTCAAATTGTCGCATCAAACAAGACTTATAAAAGTGTGATAAATATATTTGTATATTGTAGCCCAAGCCACCAAAAACGTGTTTTTCAGCAACAGATTTATTTTCTGCACTATTCATCAGAATAAGTGTAGCTACCAATTCTAATTTTAGAAAAGAAAATGTTTGGTTAGAGGCTTCCCCAAAAAATATATATATATGCGTCTCTTTAAGGAGCCATCTGTTTTTCTACATGTATCATTTAACCACGATTATATCCAAAGTTCCACTCTCGCATTTCAGTTATGAAATACTGTCCTTAACCCTGTGACCCCCACCATCTATGTTGCTTTGGCATAGCAAGTCTCTGCTAAAGTAGAACGGTGTCAAAAAGTTTGAACTGTGTGTAATTATTGACTCAAACATGGTCATCCTTGGTGAAATAACTTATAAAATAGACAAATCATTGATTTTTTTTTGGACTGATGTCTCTGTAAAAAAAGTTAGAACTAAAATGTATTTTTCTATCAAAAGCATCCTGGGCATATTTCCTTCGGCATGTCAGCATTTAACCTGAGCAACGCTATAATGGGCAGCGGGATTCTTGGTCTCTCCTATGCCATGGCTAACACTGGCATTATACTGTTTGTGTAAGTATTTTAAATTATTATTAAATATATATATTGTTTAGTTGAGAAAGGCGTGAAATAACATTTAAATATTGTATGATTTAACTGGTAAATATTAAATCATATTACAGCAATTTTTCCCAGGCAATAGCATAATAGATGCAAATGAGCTTACAACGGAGCAAATAAAGGTTGGGTAGTCAAACCCCCCCACCACCACACTTAACTAGATTGCTATTATCAAGAACCCATTATTAGTGTTGGGCAACCCCAAATTGCAAAGTTCGGGTTTCTACCAAACTTTGCGAGTTCGGGTTCCCAAGCCCGAATATCCGGAAGTCTATGTTCAAGTTTGGCCTGAGCCCGGAAAAGCTGAACAACCAACTTACACAAATCTTAAATGGGCCACAGCACTCAACCCTGTTAGCTTGGAGCCAAGCCTATAATCTGCCCCTAAATCCAAACAGAAGTCTTGGTCCACACACATCTGCAGAATTATGCTAAAGCTTCACTGCCAAATGCCACGGTGCCTCTGTGAGGTGCATTCCTAACTAATCTCCCCTTTGGGACATACAATGCAATAGATTAATTGGGAGCAGGCTTACCTGAGGTTTCCCTATAACCTCGAGTGCAGCACATGGGGTTGAAGGGTAGAAGGCCTTGCAGTACAGCTTCAGACCCCCCACCCCATGTGCTTGCACAAAATCAAAGGAAACAAAGGAGGGGTGGCAGCCGCTAAGACCAATTTATATCTAACCTGGGAGGCACAGTGAGCACAAATCTTAAAGGGGTCACAGCACTCAACCCTGTTAGCATGCAGCCAAACCAATAATCTGTCCCTAAATCTGGTTAAAAACAGAGAGTAAAGTGTGCAGCAGCAGCAGAAAGCACTGTACAACTTACCTGAGCCCCCCCGATCCTGTTGGGGGTTGCATCATTTCAAAATGTCCATGGCTAGAGCTTCAGAAAGATAGCCGCCCCCACGTGTGAGGACACTAGCATCAGCTTACAATATATCACTCATGGGGGTGGCCATCTTTCTAAAGCCCTGACCATAGACATTTTGACAGATGTAAGAATGTCGACCGCATGATTGCGGGGCTTAGGTATGTGTACTAGTGCAAATTCTACACTCCACCACTGTCACCATATATTGCAGTTATGGGAATTATAGAACTAAGAAACGGTGGATGTGATGGGGTAAAGTTAATGACACTCCATTCAAGAAAAGAATAAGAAGTTTATTTAGCAGCAGGTGTCTCCCTCTGGGAATCCTGAATCCAGTACCAAAGTCAACAGAAGTCAAATGGTTGCAATACTGAGACAAGAATGTTTTTTAAGGGCACTTCCAAGCATTCTGTTTTTTATAGTTAGAGTCATCAAAAATCAGCCTTGGATTTAAATGACCCCTAGCCAGTCAATGAGATCCTCGCCCCCCACCTATGTTGGGCTTCCCAGCTGGTCTGTGTGTATTGTATGCTCCATAGCTGAGGAAGCAGTGAAGTGGAAGCAGTGTTTATAGCCCTCTCTTCATGCATGATAATGAGACTTTAGCATTGTAGGGACAGAACATGGATTGGTTTGTCTTGGATGTGCAGTGCAATGGGTATGAAGGAGACGCAGGAGCCAGGGGATAGAGAAGAATGGGGAATTTGAAGCAGCAGTGCACAATAGGAGTGGATTAAAATACAGGCTCCAATCCAGGTGGTCTCTGAGCTTTGGAATACATAGCTGGCCCCAAAGCAGTGCGTCGCACTAGCAATTCTCCAGGCTCTCCCTATAGCCAGACCAGGATGCCCATGTCTGATGCCCATGTCTAAAGCCCACTAAATTAAAAAATGCATGGACTCTCAAATATTAATTTCAAATATAAAATATAAACTATTCCAAACATTTGTAACTATATATGCATATATAGACGTTTATGGCCATGTAATTTCATACATCCCAGAGTGAAGTATACAGTCAACTAGTGTTGTCCCAGCATTATTAACCTCTAGGTCAGTCTGTGTCCCCCTATGTTTCTGTAATTTGGTTTCATTAGTTTAACTAGCATCTGGAGGGTCAGATTGTTGGATTGTTAACATAGAATATGATGATCACAATACTCTTGTTTACTCTCTGCCTCTCCAATTCCAATGAAAGAAGCTGTAGATACAGAAGGAAAACACAAAAAATTAATTATGAAATAATAATTATGATGTACTGCTTCTGTTAGTTTACCATCTAAAGTAAGTTCTTATGCTGAACTTAATGACCTGCAGTGAGTTGGCAGCACTTAGATCATGCCATACATTTACATTATGTGAATTGAGACACCATAAGTAATATGATCTAGGTCCTGAAAAAAACGTTGCTCGGTGCTGCTCATTAATCACCATGCTAGCTCTCCTGCAAAGCTCACATTCCCAGCTGATCATGTACGTATAGCATGCTCCCTTCTTTGAAGCTACAGTCATGTTTGAACAAGATGAACTTATATACATTTTACAAAGTCAAAGGCACACACAAGCATAGAACACACACACACTCACCCACACACACACACACACATACAATATTCAAGGCAAAAAGGGTGACCTATAGATATTACAATCCACCTTCACAAATGACCTAGGGAATAATAATACTAAACATAAGCAAGTGTTTGAAGGCCAGATCTAGGTTTGAGATATACCTAATACCCCTATCCCTGTAGTAAGAAAATATAGCTGTACACAAGTCCTATGGTCACAATTTTGGAATGGCATTGCATTAAATCCCAACAATTACAACTTCTGCCCATGCAAAATAGAATGCAACTATATGTAGCCAACGTCCACACCAATGGCATAACTAAATATGACAGAGCCCTGGTGCGAACATTAAATAGGTCCTTTCAAAGCTCCTATAGTAAAGTTTTAGAAGTAAACAACAGAGAGGGATTGTGCTGCAAGCAAGTACTAATTTGATAAATAAGGAGCAGCAATGATAGGGCCCCCCTGACCTCTTGGGCCCTGGTGCAATTGCACTCCTTGCACCCTCTATAAATATGCCCCTGGTCCACACTGATGAGGGGGCACCTCTGAAGAACACAGCTTTTAGAACTGCCGGAGCAGAGAAAAACAAGGTCCCTGCTTCATAGTACCCCAGTCTCCATGCACGATTGTATGATCTGCAAAAAGGATCTTGTGAAGAGCTTTTGGCATGTTGAACAGAATGCTGCTAGACATGTAATTTATCTAGTTTGTAGTTTCAGAACAAAGGTTTTCTAAAAAAATTGCACCAGGCTGCACACTTGTAAACATGTTATTCATCAATGTAACAATGTATAGTGTTTTTTCATGCTGCTTAAGATATTAAGATATGTGGTCATTTACAAAGTGCTAATATTTGTGCTTGTACAATCAGACACTTATCCTGGCCTTTTGAGCATGGAGTTAATTATATTCAACAACAGATATATAACCCCCATAAGCTTATTATATTAAGGAGGAACACCACTGCCGATTTTCATTACTCTGGGTTTTGTTCCTTCTCTGAGGGAACAAGATTTTGGATGGCCTGTGGTGTGAAACTCGATAGTTCGTCCATAAAGTCACAACCATGTGCTATATGCCGACCAACCACCAGCTTGCATCCTATTCACTTAGAGTGGTAAGGGAAGCTGAATGAAGCATGTGCTGCTGGTTGCACCCAGTTCCTCTCCATATCAATGCCAGCCATTAAAAAATGCGCCTCAGCTGAATGTATGGTGGGGAAGTGGACACAGCACGGCATGTGCCATGAGATTGCTGGCTACATGACCCTACCAGATGATCCTTGGGGATTCACACAGCAGGGCATCTCAATTCAGGTTGCCCCAGAAAGAGGCAGTCCACTGGCCCTAGATTCTTATGGACTCTAAGCTGGTGGTTGCTCCTCTTTAGTGTAAGAAAGTGCAAGAAATATTTAATTTTTTTAACACATAAACTGAGAGCCTCTTGTAATTTCACACTATAATATTTAAAAGTACTGTAGTTGTTATGTGATATGTGAACTTACTAAACAACTAAGCTCAGTGCTCTTTTCCTATTAGGATTCTTCTCCTTGGAGTCGCCATTTTATCATTGTACTCTGTGCATCTTCTATTAAAGACAGCAAAGGAAGGAGGTAATAGGTTTTAATGCAACATGGTCATCGAAAGTGTTGTAAAGTGAGAACTTGAAGAATGAAAATGTTATATACAGTTGCAAACAAAATTATTCAACCTCGGTTGCGGAATAGATTTCTTTGCAAAATATACAAATATACAAACGTCAAGCTGCAAAAAAAATAAATAAGAACATTTTAACTCCAAATAACTATATATTAAGGTTCTTTCTTGCAATCCAACTTATAATGCCACATTTAAAGTGTCACAAAACCCTTTGCTTCGCAGCCCTAGTTTCCTATAAATTTCATGGTCACCCACCAGCCTCCCCCTGGGGCATTCTAAATTGGGATGCCCCATTGTGTAAAAACCTCCGGGGTAGCTGGCAAACCCCCAGGGTCGCTGGTAAACACTTCTGCTGCCCGTGGCTGCATCCCCAGCTTCCCTGTAGCTGAGGTGTGCTCCTGCATCTAGCCAATCAGAGGGCAGGAGCTCTTTGCAGTCTACAGGGCAGCCAGGGATGCGCCCAGTGGGCTGGCTACATCAACCAGCATTCTTTTTACCTCTTTAATGATTATACCAATCTTAATAATTACAAACTTCTTAGAATTATTCAACCCCTCTATAATAAGTTTCTTAGTTGAACATAATTTAGCTTTTATGGCTTTTAACACTTAATTTGGGGGTTGCAAGCTGCAGCTGCTTACTTCATATCCCACTAAAGATTTTATATAGGATTCAAGTCAGGCAACTGTGACTCTTTGCAGACCTCCTCTGAAACCAAGCCCTGGGGAACTTTTAGTATGTTTGGGATTACTGTCCTGCTGGAGGGTCTGTCTTCCTCACAGCAGTCATAACATTTTCTCATTATTTCCTGATACTTGATTGCATGCTATTTGCATTCGCACCAGGCTTCTATTGCCAGGAGAAACAAAGCAGTCCCAGAGCATCAAGAAGCCAATGTCCTGTTTGACTATAGCGTGCTTAATCACTCCACAAAAAATAAGCCCCAAACTACTGTTTCCTATCTATGATTTTGAGACTACTGGAGCCCACTTTTCATTTGCTTTTGGGTCAGCAGAGGTGCACGTCTTGAAGTTCTGGCATGAAGGCTTTCAGTGTTTGGCATGCACCTTACTGTGGAAATGGAAACCTGATTAGCTGCTGACAGCCAATCTTGCTGGAGGTCTTTTGCAGCTACACAAGTGTTTTTACCCATCTGCCTCCTCAACAATCTAGAAACAGTTGTTTATATTTTTGCCATGTCCAGCTAGTGTGTCCAGGTATATTTAGTGCCTTTCCTATCTTTTTGTATTTTATCTTTTTGAAATTTTGTTTGATTTGTCAAGGCAAAAATGGCCTCTTTACGGAACATTCTCTTGAGATATTCGATTTGGTGGCTGAATAATTCAGAGGATAATATTTCTCAGGAAATGCTGACAGAATCTGATATTTACCTTTGTGTCAGATTTACAGCAGCTTTGGTTCCTGTCCTGTGTGAACCCCCCAGTTTGCCTAGTCTGCTTACCTCTTCCTTAAATCACATGTACAGGCCCTCTTTCCATCAGTATTCTATGTCAAGAATTTGAATTCATTTTTTCACAGCAGGGCATCCAAAATCAGGATGTCTCAGGCAGAGGGAGAGCACCCACCATAGAGTCTTATAGACTCTGTGGAAAGTAATGGTACTCTTCTTTCCATCACCTGAAAAAAGAAGTGCAAGTGCTAAGGTAGTGTTCCCCAACCCTCTCCTCAAGAACCACCAACAGGTCAGGTTTTGCAGATCTCAACCCAGATGCACAGGTGAAGTAATTATTGCTCAGACAGAGCTATAGAGTGATCTGCATGGAGATCCACAAAACCTGACCTGTTGGTGGCTCTTGAGGAGAGGGTTGTGGAACACTGTGCTAGGGGAATGTCAAGGTGCTGCTACTGAGGCCCATCTGATCTTTTCATACCCATGGTTTTGTCCGAGTTTGGTCACCACTGACAATATGAATGAACAATGCAATTGTAACACATTTTTATGCCTTACAAAAACTACAAACAGATCTCAAGTGGAACTAGACTTCAAGCAATGAAATTATACATATGATAAAACTAGTATTAATATGCTATTGAATACTGTACTGATTCTGTATTGATTATATAAATATTTCTTAACAGGTTCGTTAATTTATGAAAAATTAGGAGAAAAAGCCTTTGGATGGCCTGGTAAAGTTGCAGCTTTTACATCAATTACAATGCAGAACATAGGAGGTAGGTCCTGTGGTATTCAAAATATTTAACAAAATGAATGTTTATTTTGTTCTTTCTTTATGAAAATAACACTTATGGTTGGGATGTTGTGAGAGATTTGTAGACTGTGTGCACTAACTCAAGCAGGAGAGAGGGGAGACGCAGACTGAGCATGTCTGGAGGGTATTAGATACAACTACAACTGCAGAAATTGTATAATGCAGTTGCCACTCAGCTTGGCAAAGGATCCTGAAGGGATTGTTGGCAGTCTGCCAAGACGATTGAGTCATCAGAGCTGGCAGACAGGCAGATTTGAATAGCAGAGAAAGGAGGAATACAATGCTATTTTAAGTCCTGTTGTGTTATTTTGACTTTAGGACCGCTTTAAAATGGAATTTAATTCTTGAAATTAGCTTGGAACAACAAGATGCCTCTAATACATTCAACAGACACAAAAGTAGGGGCAGCCTTGTAAGACAACACAGTAGTTGCTAACTATCTGGCCACAAAGCTAAATGACCTTGCTCTGCTGGTCAAGTAAAGTAAAGTAAAGAAAGTACCTCAGATTTTTTATGCACGTGCTGCCTTGAGGGTAAAATCCTACTTACTGCTTCTGGGTTCCAAAGAGTAATGCACAATTGTTGATAAGAGCAACCCCAGCTTCAGTGCTGCAGCAAAGACCATACTGCGCTATACTATCTCTGTGTGTGATAGCCAATAGGTCACTACGTCAGGTGTAAAGAGGGTAAAGTGCGGACGTGCTTATCTGCTCCTCCGCAGCTATGCATAGTGGAACCCAGAAAAGGTAAGTATTTAAGCCCATCCTCAGTTTTGCCTTTGCTATTAGAATTCAGCACATTTCAAATTTAATATCCCTTGAGGGAGGCACTGCTGTGGTCCTAAATCCTTATCCCCTTTTTTACTTTAAGCAGTATTGACTCCAACTATTATTGACTTCTTTGTGCACATGCTCCAGTTTTCCCACCATTTACCAGTAAATACTTTTCTCTGCAATTCTAGAAATACTAGATATATACTATATATTATACCATTTATTTATTTATTTATAGTTAATAGCGGACTGTCAACCAACAACAAGGTGGGGTTTGCTAATTAACTTATCCATTTTGTATTGTCAGCCATGTCAAGCTACTTATTTATTGTAAAATATGAACTTCCTGAAGTAATACGAACCTTTCTAAGATTGGAGGAGAATTCAGGGTATGTTCACAAGTTTACATCCCCACTAACATTTATTGCATTAGCTTATATTTTTTGGATTCATTTTGAATGCATTTCTCTGTTTAGAGAATGGTACCTGAATGGAAACTATCTGGTGATTATGGTGTCCATAGGAGTAATTCTTCCTCTGTCTATGTTGAAGAATTTAGGTAAATTATATTGATGGTTTTACTGTTTTGTATTTGTAGGTGTTACAAAAAAGTCCTTTCACTTTGTTAAAAGATATATAGTCTCCTTTATAGAGATGCATCGTTTTGTGACAGGGGACTTCCATCATCATCATACATAGATGTGTTACTATAGTTAAACAGAGATTATTTTCTTTATTTCGGGGGATACCTCTTTCAGTCTAAAGAATTTTTATTAGGCTAAAATGAATCTGAGTTTTTAATCATTAGCACTATGTTTCTCATTTTGCATAATGGTCTTCAAATGTAATTTAAGGACAGTTACCTACTTCAGTTGCTTTGGCATTTGGCTTTGGCATAAATCCTTAAGTTTTTATTTGCCTGAACAGCATCTGAATTAAGCAGAGGCATATCTGAACAACACTAGGAATTAGCAAAGCTGTGATACATAGATAACGTACTTTTAGGGGGGTTCTTAATCATGGCTTGATTGATTCGTTTAAGGAAGAGATATCACAAAACTGTATTAGAGATTCATAAAACATGCTATATAGTGAAGGGGGGGGGAGGGCTACCTAGACTTTTTTGTTCTATTTTTTTTTGCTGTCCCTGCAATGAGGATTTTTTACCAGTGAGGTACACATTTTTTTCAGTTACTTAAGGATATCACTTTATGTCCAGAAACAGCCTATACGGTGTCCTATGAGGTATGTTAAAGAATTCACAATTTTTTTCTGCATAGCCCATGGAGTGCCATGGTTTCCCTTTTTGGGGAAACATTAGATCAAACTTTTTTATTGTACTTTTTTGTGTGTTAAAGTAAATAAAGCTCACTCAGATGTAACCCAAAGTTAAAGGGCTCTATAGGGACCTTAAACTTGCTTCATAAAATAAATAGCATGATCCCCAATGTAGGTTGAAGGCCCCATTCCCAAGAAAGAGTTTTATTCTCTCTTCCTGCTTTGTCTATTGCTATATATATAAACACATGGAGACAATGTAAACAAATAATGTAGTAAAATAGTAAAAAAGTAAAATAAAGTATAAATGATCCCTAATGCCCACTAAAGCCTGCATGGTGTCTCTTTTCTTGTACCTAACCCATATATTATTAACCAAACAGGTTACCTTGGATACACAAGTGGATTTTCTTTGACTTGTATGCTGTTCTTTGTTAGTGTGGTAAGGAAGCTTTTTAATTTCAAATCTGCATTGTGTGTAGTGATGAATATATGTACATTTAAAGCATATTTGCTTTACATGATAGATATTCCGTACGTTCCCTAAGTTGCCTTTGTTAATGACTAAAAAGTGTGAGGATATCCAGAATGAGAATCCTCTAGGATGCATGACCAGAAAAACAAAAGAGCCAGAGATGTGTGGGTAAATACTGGTTTAATGAATAGCAACAAAAACAAGGTGCAGGGTGAGGAGTTGCAACAATAAAACAACTACAGGTACTGGGAAAGTATAGGGACCAGGAAAGTATTGGGCTAATTAAGGGTTTCCCAGGAAGCAGGCAGTGTCCAGGGCTCAAGGGCCCAAAAAGGCTGTGTGCTGGATTAAGATGCAAAAGTCCAGATGAGCAGAATGTCCAATAGTCCAGGGAGCAAGGATCAAAGCCTCCCGATTGCAAGGTCCAGCAGGGTCAGAGTCCAGGGGGGCTTCAGCTTCCATCCACCAGCAGCTCAGGGTTACAAACAATGCTAGAGCACTGGGCTGAAGGGCAGCGAGGCTGAAATAGGCTTTGCTCTCATTAAGCCCAGATGTTGGCTAACAAGCCCAGACTCCCACATAGCATAGGGACACCTGCTAACAGACTAGGGAATAATACTGGGAGCACAAGGAAACAGACCCACATGCAAATGGCGTAACATACTCCCAACACGGGCGTAACATACTCCCAAGCTCTGGCAGGCTCCTGGACCTTACAAAAGGCACTAGATGCTTAGGAACAATTCAGCACAACTTCAGCCAGCACTTTTACTTTTGGATAGAGAGTTCATTTTTCCATAAAATCTATGCGACTAGGAGAAGATGGTGTTGAATAATACGTCTCACTGTATGTCATTTGTGAGACAGTTGCCCTAGTGTGATCTTGAGGTGAACTTTTTGTTGCCATTCCAAACAGAAAATTAGGTTCATGAAGTTAGATATAAATTGCACTGGTTGTAATTCCTACTCATCCTTTCCAAAGCTAAAACACTTTGGCTGGAAACGAGATTTCAAAAGAAGCAATAAATAGCGTCTCTAAGCTAACAGTTTGATCAGACAAAGTACATTACTTTGTCACCTTGGCTCTTGACGAAAATGCTGCAATGCTCAATGTAACCAATAAGAAAACAAACTGTGGGTCACCAAGGTAAATTCTTTCTTGTTTTCATAGTACCCTGTTTTAAATAACTGGCATTACTCTACAACATGAGTCCAGACATTTAGGATTAGAAACATTTTATGGTGGGGAATTGGTTTACAGGGGGACCATGTTTCTTGTAAGTTAACCTGGCATATTAAATGCAAATGTCTGTACATAGTGAAATTGGAGAGATTGAATAAGATAGTCATAGAAAAGTTAGAAATAGAAGTAATGTTGCATAAATGTTCCTATACAAAAAAAAAATTGTATTAAACTAAACAAATTTACATTAGGTCAACATGTCCTAAAAGCAATGGTGACAGGAGAAAATTATTAGGGAAGATTTGGAAGTAATTAAATCAGGCTGGAGATGCTAACATGCTGTAATAGACTACTTGAATTTAAAATACCCTCTGCCACTTTGTAATTAAAAAAGTGCATTTGAATGTAAAAAATGTGTCCCCTGGTAAAGTGAAATACTAAAAGTAATGCAACTGCTTACATTTATGTAAAAGTAAGATATGCTATTCTTTGCATACAATCATGCAATAAGCACCTCTTAGAGATTTATTCAAATTAATCAAAGACACAAGTGCTAATCAAGGGTGGAAGTAAAGTTACATTGTAACACCCAATTAAAGTTTTGGCTCAATTTTGTTCTAATTATAACTAGAATGGTTTGGACTTAAAGAGAGTTAACAACAAGTCTTTTGTCCCAGCCTGGGACAAGCAGCAGTTTATTGGGGCCTGATTTATCTAGCCCTTCTGCCAGACAATGCCGCATTGGTGCAAATTAGAGTAGTAAAAATGTAATAAAATATATTTTTTTTCATGCTTGCACAGGTTGCTGCACTACAAGAAGCACATTTACTAAAACATTAGCAGTGAAGCAACATGCTGAAAAATGTATAAATCATATTTTGCATGACTCTAAATTGCACCGAAATGGCATTGTCTGACAGAAGTGCTTGAAAAATCAGGCCCTTAGTTTTCCAGCTTCATTCTGTGCCATTTTTATGGCTGCGGAAACGTGACTCAGTCTTTTGCCTCAGTAGAGTCTGTCCACCAAATGTAACAACATGCTGTTGGACATTCTTCCTCATTTGCACATCCTCCATCCCGCCCCCTCCACCCCCGCTGGTCTCTGAGCTGAGTCATAGACTGTCAGGAACCTGGAGCCTTATCAGCTCAGCCAAGTTATTGGCTGAGCTTCCAGCCATATGCCCGCTAACGGATAGCGATCACTCTTATATATATATTTGTTGAATAGCATCTGTTAACAACCTTAAATATTATTTTTACTTTGGTGCCCACAAATAACCATGTTCCTAGAGAGAAGGTGAAATTATTAATTTATCATAATTTATTTATTATAATCTTAATTAGAGCTATAGTTTATTTTGTGGTTTACATGGAATGATAAAATAGTGTGTTACATTTTTGATTTCAGGTAATTTACAAAAAAACTCAGATACCATGCCCATTACCGTTGCTGGATCAACACTCACCAAATTTCACAAGCAACACTAGCTATCATTTACGCCCCCTGATGGTCCAGAATTATACCGTTGACTCTGGTTTAAACTTTATGATGGATTATAATCAAGGCAAGACTGTAGGACTCAATGAACAAAAAGATAATAGCCATGGAAGTGGAGTGGAATATGAAGCTCACACAGATGATAAATGCCAGCCTAAGTACTTTGTCTTCAACTCCCAGGTAAGATTATTTGATATTTCTGAATATTACCCATGTTCTTTGTTTGTAATATGCTGCTACATTTCATTGTACAGAAATATACTGTATGTTAACCCTACTCAACACCACAAATATAATTAAGGAGAGTGTGAGACCTGAATGGTATTTTATTCTGTATGTGCCTTACCTAGGGCATATACCAAGCAAGGAGATCCAGCTAGAGAAAAAATATGGGCCACAGAGAGGGAAATGGCATGTAAATGCCATATTTTTTGCTGGTCACCCATTCTGGTTCCATTGACTCCCATGATTTTTTGTAATTAATCTGCAAATCAGAGGTGATGAATCCTCACTTCTTGTCATAAGGTTCAATGGGGGGGGGGCACCTGGAACCGACTAAAAAAAAAAAGTACTCTAGCTAAAAGTGCAGCTTATTACTTTACTTAGTACTAGTTAGGCCCTCATCGACCACCATTTGTCTTTGGATCAATCACTCACAATCACCACTTTTCGTTTTAATGGGTTAATAGCGTCAAGAAAAAGAAATGTACTTGCTTTCTCGCCCACAGCCTCAATCCTCTTGCAGTCCTTTTGAGCCTATCAGCAGTGGATGGTCACATGGCACGTCCATTGCTACAAATCAAAAGGAAGCCTGCTCACAAGTTGGAAGCAGGGGCATGTACAATTAGCTCCTGCTTTGCAGACATTTAAGTCATAATTTAAACATGCATATAATAAAATGTATTGTAGTACTTGCAGCTCCTTCAAATAAATAGCCCATTAAAGAGGTCCTGCATTTCCAAGAAGTTTGTATATTCATGGACTGTTTAAAGTTATGAAGCACTGTAAATGATATTGCAATATGGTGGCTTTGACAAAATAAATAATGCACTCACTTATATTTTTAGACTGCATATGCCATTCCCATCTTGGCTTTTGCTTTTGTGTGCCACCCTGAGGTGTTGCCAATCTACAGTGAACTTAAAAGGTATGACTAGATCCAGGTGATAAATAGTAGTGAACCATTGGCTTATGCTTACAACAGTATTTACAGAGAAGGGCAAGTACAGAGACCAGGAAGACAATCCTCACCACTTCTGCATTCCAGCAGCAGCCAATCAGCATACAGCCAGTGACAATTCAAGTACACCTGGCTGCAAACCCAACCAGTAAACTTCAATTCTCAGTGGCTGGAACTTAGATGAGTTATTGGCTCCCCAATTTCCATGCTTTGCTGGCAGGGAAGTGCAGCATGGCATTCCGCCATGGGCTGGGACTAGTGTAATTTAAGTTCTTTTGACCTTACTTCATCTTTAATCAGCCACTTCCACCTACTTTAAGAAAAACACTACTATATTAGAAGAATGCGAACATTCAACCAATGGCCTTGATTCACTAAGAGGTGAAACAAAGTATCATGGTAGTAAAAAATTTATTTTTTTCAATTCATGAGAAAAAAAAAGCATGAGAATTTCGCCAGATAAGAAGACAATGAAAGCCAATGGCATTTTTTTTACTCTTGAGAAATGTATAGAACTTTTTGCTCTTTTTTACTCTGTAGTAAAAAGTGACATTGACTTTCATTGCCTTCATATTTGGCAATTCACTAACAGTGAAATGCTTGTGCTTTTTTCTCATATTATGATTTTTTTAATACCATGAATTTGTATTTTAACTCTTAGTGAATCAAGGCCAATAAGCCCATATGTGCTTGTTAAACTTTTTTATTTTTATTTTTAGAACAACAGGAATTAGTCTTTCTCCCCTTACTTTTCTATGTCTTTTATATTTTCTGGTCTCCAAGCTTGAACTTGAGATGGGGGACTGGGACTTGTATTGTCTAGGACTTACAATACCATGTTAACATCGAATACTAACCCCTAGTAACTAGGAGCTGCTGTACAACTTACCTGAGCCTCGATCCGGTCCCTGGTTGGCAGTGATGTTTTTTTTAAATAGTCCACAGGAGGACACTCCTAGTGCCAGCACTGCCAGCCATCTTTCTGTGACCCCGCACGTGGACCATTTGAAAGGATGCCAACTTCCAACCAGGGACAGGATTGGGGCTCAGGTAAGTTTTTTGTACATAATCGCTTCCTGCGACACCCTCTCCTCCCCAACATCTGCCATCACAGTTGTTTTTGTCATCCATGATTTTGTATCGGGGACCCCTTGACAGGCGCCCTCCCTCTGCCAGGGTGGGTGAGGAGCGGTAGGGAACAGAGGCACAATGGCCCCCCAAAGTTTGGGTCCCTATTGATTTCAATGGGGACCAGGTTTGCTTATGGGTCCCCCAAACTTTTATTCAAAATTAGACCAAACCTGCTGAACCCAAATTTTGGAACGTTCTGCCAATAATACCATACCATAAACCCCTCTACTGTTTATGGTGGACAGAGGATGTGGATTAGAGTAACCATTTAATGCTGCCAGATTTTTATACAAGTCACTCTGATTTCAGAAAGCCAGTCAGATGACTAGCAAAGCTTCTTTAAGAAAATAACAAGAAACTAACACAGCAAGTTGCCGGTTGCCTTGATTTATTTCTACTGATATACCATGTCACATCTCCGATGAAGGATTTTTTAAACTAAATTCTTAAACATGGCTGAAGTGATTTGCTCTCACTTTACACACTTTTGTTGAAATCTATGAGAGTTGACCATCCTTGATAAAAGGGACTTTATGTACCCCGGAAATGTTGGACTTCATAAAAAGTTTGTAGGAAGATTATACTGGATTCTGATATCTTAGAGTGACACCATGCCAGCTACAGTATGTTGGAAGTCTGTGGTACGGTACATAAAGGATTTTTATGTATGATTTTTGCCCCTCCAGAGACCGTTAGAATATGCAGTGGTAGTTTTATGACATAAAACCATCACAATTTACAGTAGATTGTTTACCAATGTCTAAGTTCAATTGTACACTAACAGGTGTTGTTATTTTTTCCCATTAGCCGATCCCGAAGACGCATGCAAAATGTTTCTAATGTTTCGATAGCAGCCATGCTGATCATGTATTTCTTTGCTGCTCTATTTGGGTACCTTACATTTTATGGTGAGTAAAAGTTACATTTATCAAGCCTTTGCTTTCAGTATACCTGTCACCAAATTTGACCCCCTCCCAAAATAACAAAACATGCATGAACATAATGTATTTAACTAAAAACCTATGTTAATTATTTCAGTTTTAAGTGGACCGAAACTTGTTTTAGACTTTAGGTCTGGCTTTAACTCTTTCCAGATACGAGATGCGAGAAATCTTACCTTTCTCTTCTACCCCCCAAAGAACACCAGCTGGCTCCAAATCAGAGCCCTGGATTTCCCCAGAGGACCAATGAGAAATGTAAGATTTCTCCTGATCTGCGAAATTGTGATTCCTCCCTGCGCCTGGTACAACTCCCATTTTGTGAAATGGATAGGCTGTGACGTTTATACTCTATTTGGGTGCCTTTATTAATCACCTTTCCCCCACTTTGTAGGTGAAGTTCAAGATGAATTACTCCACACTTACACAAAAGTATACAAATTTGATACCCCTCTTCTCTGTGTCCGCCTAGCAGTGCTTGTTGCCGTGACCTTGACAGTTCCAATTGTACTATTCCCAGTAAGTACTCTAAGGTTGTGTTTACAAATCATGCCTTCCTTTACACACCATGCTCCTAGTACAGTATATACAAGTTCTACACTGTATAAA